>CM062804.1:645292328-645892328 GCA_031772625.1 Pinus tabuliformis
TTTTCAGACTTCATCAAAGTCTTCATATCTTTCATGGAGATATCCTAGTCAAATTTCTCTGTCCTTGGATGTTGATTGCCTTTTTCATAGTTGCATATTTTATAATCTCTTTCTTTCTCTCGTCACACATTTTTTCTAGGAAATTGCACTCATAGTTCCTCCAATTTGTCAACCACCTCATATTCCATAGAGGACATATTATGTTGATTTCATCTAGACAATGTTGAAATTTGATGACTAAAAAAAGTTTCTTGCAATCCCAACTCGGTTTTAATTTTACCTTATCACTCCCATTCAGTTAAATGCCCTTTCCCATAAACATACATTCAACATATAGAATTCTGGAAATGAAATTTTCAGATTAAAACACATGGTATTGTCAACACATGTTGAAAATAAATATGGACATAAACAGATTAGCAACACACATAAAAATACACAGATTTTTGGTCAACTTATACCCATGCAAAACCCCTTCAATCTTCTCCGGGGAAAACCTGTTAGAGAGCTATTCAAATTTATTTATCTTTGAAGTTCAAGAAAAATACATTTGCAGACAAAACAAAACAGCGAAATACAACTTATCTCTTTAGCTCAAAACTCCTTGAAAACCGTGCCCACTTTGCCTTGATTTCTGTACCCACTTGAAGCTGAAAATATGTACAATACAGATACGATTGTACGGATGGTACTATACGGATTCCGTACGAACAATACGGATTTCCGTACCATTGTACACCGTATGGTTTTTTTGTTCATTTTTTTCAAAAACTTCTCTCGAACGGCGTGCAACTCACAACATTAAATGTTGTTCGTGCTGTACCTTTTATTGTCTTTTATGCCTTGATTTTCGTGCCCATCTTTGCCCAGAAATCACTCCTTTAAATTGCTGCAACAAATTCCTCCTTCAAAACTTTTCTCCAACTCTCAACCTCCTTTCTCTAGTCTACTCATGAAGAATGAATCCAGTCTCTCTTTTCTTTCCCCCTTTTGTTTCCCTAAATGACTTTTGGCCAACTCTAAGATCTAATGGCTCAGATTTATTTAGATCAAGGGATGAGAATAAATGTGCATTTAATTTTCACTTTCTATTTTTTTAACTCACCCATTAAATAAAGTACCCACATTGTACTTTATGTCTAAAGTTACTTTTCACTTTATAATTTAACATTGACTTTACCACTTATAAAGTCACTTTCACTTTATAAAGTCACTTAGGAAAATAATTATTTTGGACACTTTTCCCTTGTTAGAGACTAACCCATCGGAAATCACTTGTCTAAGGTACTTTAAAAATCAACAGACAATGTGTGACCCATGCCTCCCTGCATCCTTTCAAAGGTGGAGATCCTTTCTTTTGATCATGCTCTCAAGATAGAGCATTTATCCATGCTATTTGCAATGATATGACATGACTCTATAGTATCGAATACAAGCATACATACCTCATTTTCTTTTAAGTCATCTTAGACTTCCTTTCAACATCTCCCTTGATTGAAATAACTTCAATTCCTTGATCTGCTTCAGCTCTATTGTGATCGTACCATCATCCCATGAGTTCCCACAAGTTGGAATTCTTGATGAAACACTTTCTTCCATTTGATTGGCGAACCTTTCGATGAAGATTCCAATAGAGGATCTTGAGTATCCTCATCAACAACTGTCTCCTTTTGATAGATGTATGACAAGCTTTGTACTAGATGACTTTTTCTTCGTTTTACCATAAGTACCACTTATGCTTTTCATGAGGTTACGAAGAGCTATATCCTTCCATAGACTTCTATTTTAGCCATCTTTCATGCTTCTCTATGATGATGTCACGATCTCTTGCTTTTAATGCTTCTATGATGCCATGATGCATCCTATCATTTTACTTAGTGAATCATGATTAACCATATCTTATAACAGAAAACTTGAGATCATGAACTTGAAAATAACTAGGTGAGGAAGACTATCTCAATCATACTAGATATCTTTTACTTCCACTTTCTTGGACTTATTCTATTCAACTTCCTCCACCAGTGATATGGGCTTCTTCTCTACCTCTTTTTTTATTGTCCTTCTTGAGCTTAGGACAATCTCTTTTGTAATGCCCATATTCTTGACATCCATGGCATTGAATCTTAGCCATGTTCATTTTCTTTCTCTGAGTATCAAATTTCCCAGATTTTACTCTTCTCCTTGTCATAGCAACATATACTTGATTTTGATCACCTGATCCCACATCAGTTTTAGCCTGCAACTTGGTTTCTTCAATCTCGCATAGTGAACATAGACCCTGGAATGGAGCAACTTCTTTCTTCCCATAAATACTTGAAGTAAAGTTACCCCATTCCTCTGGTAGTGCATTTAGTACTATAGTGGTCATCTCCTTGTCAGACATTACTTCTCCCAGATCTTGAAGTTGATCCCTTATTTCGGATATCCTCATAAAGTATGAGGCTATCCCTTCTTTTGATATCTTTAGCTTGTAGAGTTCTTGCCTTAGAGAGATTACTTCTCTTGTAGTGATTATAGAAAATAACTCTACCAATTTGTCATATATTTCTTTTGAGGTGTCGAGTTTGGATACATATGGAATGAGGGGATCCTTGATGGATTCTATAAGAATCCTTTGAGCCCTCACTTGCCCTTTCATAAACTTTTCAAGTGTTTGAGCATCTTCTTTCGTTGGTTTAGTGATAGATCCTTTGACATGATCCATAACCTCATTTTCAATGAGATTCAGATTTGTCCTCTTCTTCCATGCAAGATAGTTTGAAGCCCCAACCAATTTGTTGCTTTCCTTGCAAAAAGACATTTTGACAGATTTAGACATAAATATACTTATGAAAAATGCTTCTCTATAGATGATAGAGAACTTCTCCTTGATGAAGAAAGATCTCTTCAAGAGTGATCCTTGACTTCACAAAGAAGGAGATCACTTTAGATCCTCTGGCGGAGATGTCCTTGTTGATTATGATCAATGATGACTTCTTGATGCTTCTTAGATGATCTTCGAGAGAAAATTGCCTTTAGAACTTCTAAAGATGATGACAACGTCCTTGATCTTGCTTCTCTAGTAAGAAACTTGATGTATAAGTCCTTCAACTTGAGTAGGGTCTTTGTGGTCTCTTGAGATGACTTGAGGATTCCAAGACTTCTTGTTGGTGTAGACTTTCTTTTTCGATCTAGGGTTTTGATACTTCTTTGTAGATCTTGACTTCAAGATGATCTTCTTATATTTACTTTGATGTCTTTCTCGAGATTTGATTCTTGAGTGTCCCTTGATAAGATGCAACAATGGTATGCTCTATGCTTTAGCATAATTTACTTCAATGTTCTTTATCAACCCAGTGACAATTTTTAATTATATCTAGTAGCAATCACATTAACTTAAACACATTGATAGGTAATGCAAATAGAACATAAAAACATGTGCATAAGAGAAGCCAAGACAAGAGGACACAAGATATGGCAGATGCCAGGGAAAAACCCTAATGTGGGGAACCCTTTGATCAAATATTCTTATTATTATTCAATAGTTCAAGAGAGAGAGAGTACAAATATCAAATTAACTTGCCGAAAACAATCCTATCAAATCAGTAGTCAACATCAGTCAACTGCATCCCTAACCAGGAAGTCAATGCTGGTCAAAGCAACACCAAAATGTCCTAAGCAGCTCAGTCAACAACAGTCCAATTTGGCCTTCCAACAGGGTCAAAGTAAGCCCAAAACAGTTTGGTCATCCTAGTCAAAGGAGAGAGAGAAAACACTATTGTAATTTATGCGGTCAAATTTGAAGTCAACCCTAGTCAAACTGTCCCAATCAACTTGATTTCTGTGCCAATGAATGCGACCTCCAAAAATTGAAATTTTGCGCTCAAGATTGTAGTCAACGAAGGTAAGATAGGCCCTGGCCAACACTGGTCTGTTTTCCTGAAATTCTACCAACAGACAATCCCAGAATTCGTCCTCCTGCCACACATACGAAGTAGAGAGAAGTTGCCTCCAAGCTGTACAGACCAATCAAGAGAGGAGAGAGAGATATGTGATGAGATGAGTGATGTCCATATGAGGAGAGAGGTCACTCCTATTTATACACTTCGTTGAGGGTGACGAGACACATCTTTTGGGCTTCATGAGCCTACATTTGACTAAGGCCGACCTTGACAATTTGTGCATGAGAGAGAATAAATTCAAAATTTCATTTTTTGCTTGTCAGAATGAGATGATCTTTATATCAAAATTGGACCTCTCGGACAGAGGAATCCAATGCAATAATCATTTCCATCATATGAGATGTCCTAAGGTGGAATTTGGTCCTAGTTGCCAATTTTAACACTCCCTCTCAACTAGGGAGAATTCCACCTGCCAATCCATTTGTCATCATGCCATCCTGTCATCCTGTACCATCCTGTCATCACTGCCTTGCTCTGCTCTGCTCTGTTGATCCATGAAGTAATAATGAAGAAGAAGTGATCGAGAGTGAGTCCTAAGATTATACCACTCTTCACTGACAAAAGTTAGCCCTTGATCCCAGATCAAGTTTTAGAACACCAGGCATCCTAGTCATAGGGGGTACGATAGTACACGATGCGTCCATCGGTAGTGCCATTGTCCCTAACCATCTTTTCCCAACTAATTGGCCAGATGAGAGGTACTTCCCATGAGTCTCAGACTCCATGGGTAGGATGTGTGCTGGGGCATCAGCAGGAGAAGGTGAACCACTCATCCTGTGCATATGTCAATTGTAGGGGAAGGTGAAGCACTCACCCTACATACATGTGTCCTGGTAGGGGAAGGTGAACCATTCACCCTACATACATGTGTCCTGGTAGGGGAAGGTGAAGCACTCACCCTACACACATGTCAACCATCACGAGGTATCACAGGGGAAGGTGAACCACTCACCCTGTACATAGCGCACCACTAGGGGAAGGTGAACCACTCACCCTATAGTCGCTCATAGCTCCAAGAAGTACCCCAAGCCCCCAGGAGCTCCCAGAGCTCAATGTCCAACTCATAGGAGGGTTGTTCAACGACTTCAAGTCTCCCTCGGAAGGTTAAAAATTTGACCTTAACCAAAGGCTTCGTGAGAATGTCTGCGACTTGCTCATCTATCCTAATGTATTGGAGCCTTATTACTCTTCGTTGTACCATATCCTGGATAAAGTGGTACCTGATATCAATGTGCTTAGAGCGGTTGTGGAACACATGATTTTTTGATAGGCGAATCCCACTCTGATTTTCGCAGAAGATCACCATTGTATCTAGCACGTGCTCAAATAGCTCACTAAAGAGCGTCCTCAACCAAACAACTTCACAACAGGCCATACTCGCAGCAATGTATTCGGCCTCGGCGGTGCTTAAAGCAACCGATTTCTGCTTCCGGCTCATCCATGATATTGAAGCAGACACCAAAGCGAAGCAACACATATACGTGCTCTTACGATCCACCAAACTGCCAACCCAATTAGCATCTGAATATCCATGTAATCTCAAGTTCTCGACAGTGTATCTCAACCCATAGTGGATTGTGCCTTGAATATATCTCAAGAGATTCTTAGCAGCAATCCAATGAATGTGATGAGGCTTGACAATAAACTGACTCAACGTGTTCACAGCGAAGCATATCTCAGGATGAGAGTTGACCAAGAACATTAGCCCCCCCACGAGTTGACAATAATTGGAAGGGTTCGCTAATTCGGGCCCAACAACACTTCCACATAGCTTCTTAAAGTTGAGTTCCATTGGAGTAATCACGGACTTGCAATCCACCATCCCACATCTCTCAAGTAGCTTCCCAATGTATTTTCCTTGAGAAAGGAAAACCTCACTTGGCTTTTGCCAGACCTCCAACCCTAGGAAGTAATGCATCATTCCTAGGCCGTTCATCTCGAATTTCAGAAGCCAACTCCCTCTTGCATTGATGAATGAGAGGGTCATCACTTGTCAAAAAGAGATCATCCACATAAAGGACCAGAATGAGGGGCTTGTCCTTTCCAACCTTGAAGTATAGGTTTGGGCCAACATCGCTCCTTGTAAATCCCAGCTTCATAAGATAGCTATCAATCCTCTCATACCAAGCCCTATCAGCTTGCTTCAACCCATAGAGGGCTTTCTTCAACCTGCATACATGTGTCTCACGATCTTGAACTTCGAACCCTCGGGATGTTCGACATAG
This sequence comes from Pinus tabuliformis, assembly GCA_031772625.1. Taxonomy (NCBI): domain Eukaryota; kingdom Viridiplantae; phylum Streptophyta; class Pinopsida; order Pinales; family Pinaceae; genus Pinus; species Pinus tabuliformis. Next base: position 645,298,495 of record CM062804.1, read on the forward strand.
ACTTCCTCTTTAAGCGAGCCATGTAAGAAGAAATTTTGACATCCATCTGGTGTAGGCTTCATCCTTGCGAAGCGGCAAGGGCTATGATCGAATGGATGGTGGTATATTGGGCAACCGGTGCAAATATCTCATCATAGTCTACTCCTTCCTTTTGAGAGAAGCCTCGAGCAACGAATCTAGTCTTGAACTTTTCAACACTCCCATCTGCTGTATGTTTGATCTTGTAGAGACATTTTGAAGTGATCACTGACTTGTCCTTGGGTCTAGCAACCACATCCCAAACATCATTCTTCATGATCGACTCATACTCCTCGTTCATCGCATCCTTCCAAACTTGGTGTTTCACGACTTCTTCGAATGTGCAAGGCTCAGATTGTACAATGGTACTCATGGCAGCTAAGTACCCTTGGTACCTATTCGACTTCTTGCTTTCACGAAATGTCCCCCTTGGTGCAATATGTTTCTTAACATCTTCAAGAGTATCTTTGAGCCACAAAGGTCTTTTTCTTGAAGTAGTTGGCTCACTAGGAGGTGGATCAATGGGATCCGTCGTACCTTCCACATCGGGCAATCGGTTCATCAGACAGAGGTACATCCTGCTTTTCTGCATCAATGTCATCATTGTCCTTCCTAGGGATAGGAAGATCTCAGACTTTTCTAAGAGAAGAATCTTCATCGAAAGTGACATCATGACTTAATTCAATTTCCCTTTGACTAGGCACATAGATTCTATATGCCTTTGAAGTTTCACTGTAGCCCACAAATGTTCCTTTCTTCCCAGATGCATCTAGTTTATTTCTTTTATCTTTCGACTCATGAAAATATACGAGACAACCAAAAATTCTAAAATGAGAAACATCAGGTTTCTTCCCGGTGAAAGCTTTTTTGGGTGTCTTGAAGTCCAAAACTTGATGTGGGCATCTGTTTTGAACATACACAACGATGTTGACAACTTCTCCCCATAAGAACTTCAGAAGACCTTGATCACGAAGCATATCACAGTTGGCTTCTATGATAGTTCAATACGTCCTTTCGACAACACCATTTTGTTCAAGAGTATATGCAATAGTGGTCTCCCTCTTAATGGCAATTCATTTGACTCATATTTAGTTCCATTATCTGTCCTCAATATTTTGATTTTCTTCCTTGTTTGATTCTGGACCAAGGATTTGAAAGAGCGGAACCATTTGAACACTTCATCCTTCTTTAAGAAATAGATCCATGTTTTGCGAGGGAAGTCATCCACAAAATTAGCTTAGTACAAATATCCACCCAAAGGTGTCACAGGCAACATACTTGATAGATCAAAATGGACCAATTGAAGATTATTGGTGGCTTGAGTTTCACTTGAGGGGAATGGTCCCCTTGTATGTTTTCTAGCTTCACAACCTTGACAAACACCTTCATTATCTAAGTTGAATTCGGGCATACCTGTGACCATCTTCCTTACATCAGGTAAGGCTTTGAAATGAAGGCGAGCAAATCTCCGGTGTCATAATTCAGATTGAAAAGAAGTATCACAAGTCATTGCTCGCAATGGAATTCCTTTAACCTGATAGAGACCTTTAACCCTGAATCCAAGAGTGAATGCATCTCTTGGGCTTTTTACCAAACACGAACCTTCCCATCAATGAATGTCACCTTGAAACCTTTATCTTCCATCGCAGAAATATAGACCAAGTTCTTTTTCAGATTAGGTACATATAGCACTCCTTTTAAATGAAGAGTTTCACCTTGATTTAAGTGGAGAGTAACAATCCCAATTCCTTTCATGGGATAAGTGGCATTATCCCCAAGTGTAATCTCCATATTCATCTTCTTTTCAATCAAGTTAGAGAGAGTCTCTTTGTACCCAGTGAAGTGTCTTGAGGCACCACTATCAATCAACTAGTGATCCAATGTATTCGGAGGAGAGGCGGTGGTAAGGGAAAAAATAAGATAAAATTCTTTTTACTTTACAACATTAACTTTTTCATACTTGGAGTTTATCGATTTCTTGGGAGGACGACCATTTCCATTTCGAGCAGCGTGAGCATTTCTCTTTCCTTTGCTGTTGAACTTGTGGTTCCTTTGATTGCCATTTCCCTTGAAGTTGTTGTTATGGTTGTCATAATCTCTTGGAGTATTGTTCTTGTGAGGACACTCTAGCAAAGTGGCCAAACCTGTTACAATTGAAGCATCTTCCTTTTCTTCCTTCTTTGAATCCCAGTTTGAATCCTTGACCTTGATTTCTTGGACCAACATTGTTCTTTCTCTTAGTATGAGCGAAGAAGGCGGTAGGATTGTTTCCATTTGAGGGTTTGTCTCTTTCCATCTTCTTGAGTGCATCTAGCCAATAATTCATCAAATCCCAGAATCCTGTCATTGTTGAGGATGGTGGTGTTGAACACATCCCCTTCTCTTGTAAGGCCTCCAAGTGCAATAAGTGTGAGCTCCTTGTCACCATTGACTTCTCCAATAGAAAGGATATCATCCTTGATCACGGTAATCCTCATGAAGTAGGATTGGATGGATTCTCCTCTATCCATCTTGATGTCTTTCAACTTGTTCTTGAGAAAGAGAACTTGATTTGCATTATTTACTTTGAACATCCCAACCAGCTTGTCATACATCTCCTTAGATGGTTCCAAATTAGAAATATAGGCAACCAAAGGCTTGTGAATAGAATCAACAATAATTTTCTTAGGTTTAACCTCACCTTTCTTGTAATTTGTTTGTGCAGCTGCAGATGCATTTGAAGGAGGCTCCACTACTCTTCCTTTGACATAGTCCATGGCATCATTTTCTTCCAATGTCAAATCTAGAGACATCTTCCATGTTTGATAGTCGGATTTGTCCTTAAGCTTGTCCTTGGATTTGAAGTAAGATGTAATTGTCATTGGGACTAGTTCCAAGTCCTTGTCCAACAACTTTCCTTAGTGATTGCTTTTCCTCTCTCTTGTTTGGGCTTTGTCTTCACTTGAGCTCCGATACCATGTTAATTTTAGGTAACAATGGTATGTTCTATGCTTTAGCACAATTTACTTCAATGTTTTTTTTATCAATGCAGTGACAATTTCCAATTATATCCAGTAGCAATCACATAAACTTAAACACATTGATAGTAAATGCAGATAGAACATAGAAACATGTGCAGAAGACAAGCCAAGACAAGAGGACACAAGATATGGCGGATGTGAGGGAAAAACCCCAATGTGGGGAAACCCTTTGATCAAATCTTCTTAGTATTATTCAATAGTTTAGTGGAGAGAGAGAGTACAAATATCAAATTAACTTGCCCAAAACAATCCTGTCAAATCAGCAGTCAACATGAATCAACTGCAGCACTAACTAGAAAGTCAACGCTGGTCAAAGAAGCACCAAAATTTCCTCCAAGCAGCTCGGTCAACGGCAATCCAATCCGGCCTTCCAAGAGGGTCAAAGTCAGCCCAAAACAGTTCGGTCAACCCAGTCAAAGGAGAGAGAAAACACTGCTGTAATTTCTGCTGTCAAATCTGAATTCAACCCTGGCCAAACTGTCCCAATCACGTTGCTTTCTGTGCCAATGAATGTGGCCTCCAAAAATCAAAATTCTGCCCTCAAGATTGTAGTCAACGGAGGTCAAATAGGCTTTGGTCAACGCTGGTCTGTTTTCCTGAAATTTGGCCAGCAGACAATCCCAAAAATTCGTCATCCTGCCACACGTGCGAAGTAGAGAGAAGCTGCCTCCAAGCTGTATGAACCAATCAAGAGAGGAGAGAGAGAGAGATATGTGATGAGATGAGTGATGTCCATATGTGGAGAGAGGTCACTCCTATTTATACACTTCGTCGAGAGTGAGGAGACAAATCTATTGGGCTTCATGAACCTACATTTGACTGAGGTCGACCTTGACAATTTGTGCATGAGAGAGAATAAATTCAAAATTCCATTTCTGCTTGTTAGAATGAGATGATCTTTATATCAAAATTGGACCTCTCGAAAAGAGGAATCCAATGCATTAATCATCTCCATCATATGAGCTGTTCTAAGGGGGAATTTGGCCCTAGTTGCCAATTTTAACATAATTTCCTGTGAATGCTTTTTACTTCATTATTTTATGATCTTCTCTTTAGTTAGATTATTATAGTGTTCTTCTTCATCAAACAACAACCAAAGCATAAACAATAAATAGACAAGAGACACAGAATATAGGCGATCAACCAGGGCCAAAACCTCTCCCACTTGAGAGGAAAAACCAAACGAATTCTTCTTCTTATAGAGACTTCAATTGATGAATACCAGGACCGTTGACCACAACCCCTCCAAGATCAAGTCATTCTGATGAACCACAGAATATAGGCGATCAACCAGGGCCAAAACCTCTCCCACTTGAGGGGAAAAACCAAATGAATTCTTCTTCTTATAGAGACTTCAATTGACGAATACCAAGACCGTTGACCACAACCCCTCCAAGATCAAGTCAATTTGATGAACCCTTTTCTTGCACAAAGTCAATTTTAGTTAAACACGCCTTCCAATGATGATGGCTTCTCCTTCGACTTCCTTTTTCGGACCTGCAATCTTTTGTCTGCAATTAGATTTAACTGCAGAAACCTTAGACAATTCGTGTAGTCAAGATAATGGAGAAATTGCCTTCCTTTCTTCTTCGCTTGATGAGATATCTTTACTTCAACCACTTGGCCTCCAAGATGACTCCTCCTCTACCGAAATTCAGTCTTCTATGGTGACTGTAATCTTAGCTGAGAAGTGTGCCCTAGTTGCAGATCATACGTGTGGAAAGGATGTCTAAACAGGCCCAAAACAATTCTTCTTATAGAGACTTCAATTGAAGAATACCAAGACCATGACCACAACCCCTCCAAGATCAAGTCATTATGATGAACACTTTTCTTGCACAAAGTCAACTTTAGTTAAACACGCCTTCCAATGATGATGAATTTTCCTTCAACCTCCTGTTTCGGACCTGCAATATTCTGTCTGCAATTAGATTTTACTGCAGAAACCCTAGACAATTCGTGTAGTCAAGATAATGGAGAAATTGCCTTCCTTTCTTCTTTGCTTGATGAGATATGTTTACTTCAACCACTCAGCCTCCAAGATGACTTCTCCTCTACCGATATTCAGTCTTCTATGGCGACTGTAATCTTAACTGAGAAGTGTGCCCTAGTTGTAGATCATATGTGTGGAAAGGATGTCTCAAAACAGGCCCAAAACAATTCTTTTTTTCGTTCTTCCTTTTTGTTGTTCCTTCTCTATGGTATATGACTCCTTATTGTTGCTAGATCGAACTTCTGTGATTGCTTCTATGTGTCCTTTGAGAGAGGCCGAGTCGTCCTTTATATAGGCGTTGCTGGGCTTCCAAAATAGGCCGACATCTCTTGGCAGGCCGACTTGATGAAGTTTCTAGGCCGACTTGACTTGTGGTTTGTATCCTTGATCTTGGAGGGGTTTCCTTTACAATTTTAGACTCATATTGACTCAAATAAATATGTAACATACCCAAGAAGGGTTATTCATACATGACAAAATTCTTTTGACTCTATAGACTCAATGACATCCTAGAAGCTCTCAATGGGAGCTTGACCTAAAATAAATTTCCCTTGAGCATGAAACCCATGCCTCAAGAAACAATAATTCTAAATTTATTTTTCTCTTTTCATTGAATACATAAAATCAACGTTCCATATGTCATTATGAAGACCGAACCTAGTTACATATTTCAACATATAGATGAGCTAAGGTCCTATTTGCATGATCTTCAATGGGTTGAAGAATGTACTATTGATTCACCATTCTTTTTCAGAGAGGAGACTGAGATCACCACTACCTCAGGGTACAATTTGGGAGTGCAATTCTTAGGGCCTCACTTCATTCTTTTTATGCTTTAGTTGAGATAGTGCAGATCCTTCTCCTTAGTCACAACATCAAATGTGAGCAGGCAATACTCCAACACATCATTCTTTCAGAGTTTGGTGCCCGACCCTTCTAACTTGAGACTATTTTCCTCCTTGTTTCACTTCTGCAATGCATTCAGAGTTCATCTGAGTTCGTTACCTTATCTAGCCCTCTTGGCTGTACCCAGTGTTGGTTTGTAGGGGTCTCAAACATTTTGGAGCCCATATGTATTTCAATGGACTGGCATATTCTGTTTAGAAAGTCCCTAGATGCACTTGGCGACTTCTTACCTACCAGGCAGTTGTTGAACATTATCATCTAGGAAAACATTTGCAGACAATTTATGTAGGTCACTTGGACAAATCCCCAAGGTGGGTTACATTTGAAGATGGCCTTCTATGTTGAGCACTTAGTGAATATTCATCTCATTACTTTGTTCACTCTTTTCGTATTTGCTTGTGCTAGATCTAAGTCAGCTTGCATATAGTTTGAGTTGAGATGGATCACCAGATTGTATGGGCAGAGAGGATTTACCAACTCTGTCATCTTTGTGAGGTTGAGATAGAGGAGCAGTTAATGTCCTACCCCATCTATTATGAGATCTGTGAGAGGTTCCATTGTCTATTTAGGGGGATTCAGACCCTCTCCAGTTTTTTCAGGTACCCCAACCACAGATGTCTAGCCTTATACATGCAAGAGGTCTTCAGGCTTCATGCCCACATCCTCCAGCCTCCTCATAGACCGGATTCAACCAAGAGGATTACTTCCTTCTTTACGGTGCTAATAGCATTGCCTCCAATTCCAGATCAATGTGGATGCAAGGGACCATCCCTGCCTCCCTAGAGATCTTAGCTTCATTGCTGAACCATATCGCTTACTGCAGGTAGATGAGATCACCTGGGCCTTAGTAGATGGTTATCTCTTCCAAATAGCTGTGTGGTGGGTGGTCCAACTCTTCTCCTACCTCTTTCTATGTACTTCATTCTATCGGAGAATTCTTCATTTGGCCTCGGATGTTAGGAGAGATTAATTAGTGGACCATGATATACCTGTACTTGAGTTCTCCAGTTCTCAAATCCTTTCCTTCTGTAGTATGTACATCTCCCTCCCAGTGCAGCTGCCTGTGCTCGGAGTTAAGGGTTTTTCATGCTTTACTTTACTTTTTGTATCTTGCTTTTTATTTAGGAGGCATTTTGCCATTTTGGTGCTACTGCTTTGTAATGATATCATTGTACTTAGCAGTCCTATTAACCTACTTTTGTGGGCATCTGTTGGAAATTAATAAAATTATCTTATCTCATCTACATTTTCGCGTATGTAACTATCTGATAATTACTGTCACTTTGCAAACAAGCTGTTTGTGAATGCCTCACAGGTAAATAATATTATAAAAAGTATTTCACATGCAGTCTCACCTTTATAACACTTACGTTCAGGTTGCCTTCATCTGATAAATGGGCAAAGATCATTTCATTGAATCCCTCTAACTTTATCTTGGAATGTTTGGAGGTCTGTAGTACTATCCCCTTGGGTTTCTTCTGGAAGATGAACCCAGATAAGTGGTAAAACGTCCTCTTGAAAGATCAGTATAAAGGCTTGATGCTTTGATCCTATATCTCCCTTTCAATTTTATGAAGTGTGGGACAATCCTTTGTCCAAGATGGTCTGGATTCTGGATTCGTCAAAATGATGTAATCCTTCTGCATGATTACCGTTCCTATACAATGTAATTTAATGGACCAAATAGCTTGGAATCTGCAGATATCTGAAGCTGCTTTGACAATTTTCCCCGAGAATTGCTTGGCTTTTTGATACAAGTATACAAAAATCTACTGAGTTTTGCCTAGAATTGTTACCATTGTAGTATATTATTGACCTGCAGTGTAATCACCTTGAGTTCATCTTTCAATAATTTGGCATTGTCAGCTACGGTTCATTCCCAGTACAAAGTCACTGTTCAGCATTCGTTGCACTGTTTGCTAGTTTCAATCCTACTTCAGTTCTGTGAGCATCCCCTGATGGACTGAGAGCTAGGGGGACTATTCACAATTGTGAGAAATTGGTAATTCTGATTAATGCTCATGGGATATAGGCCTTTCATTAATAACTTACTCGATTCAGATAATCTCAAAAATAAGATTTCATGTTGAACTATTAATGTAGAACTCCATTGACTCTTTATTAAGCATTTGTGGGGTAGCCGTAGCAATCTATGTGGTGTTGACTACGGGAAATACTCCATGGTTAAAGCACACTTGAGCCATGAAGTCTGGAATGGGTGACCTTTTCAGGAAGTCCTTGTTATTGGTGCAAGTCCTAGAGGTGATGGTTGTTGCTATGTGATTCATTTTGCTACTTTCAGTCCCAATTATTCACCGCTGATGCAATGAGTGCTAAGTGGACTATTCAAAATCATGAGAAGTTGATCATTCTGACTAGTGCTCATGGGGCATATAGGTATGCATTTGTGACACTCTACCCAAGTAGTCCCAAAAATGATATTTCATATGTTGGACTGTGAAAGGTCCCCAAAGGTTGTACTTGTTACTTTTTAATCGCTTGGTCTCCGTTTTATTGGTACTGCCTGTATACATTTTTGTAGCGATATATTTGAGAGCTTTGCAGTTTTTTAAATGGAAAATGCTATGGTCAAATTTAACTAGCTAGTAAATTCTATTTTCGTACATCTAAAGTACTTCAAGACAAATAACCGTCCTTTTCTAGGAAGCATGTTTATACTTTTAAAGTTTTATAATAATGTTAATTAGTAATTTCCCTGTTATCTTTGTCCCTGCTGATGTTAACGTTTTCATATTGCAGAGTTTAAAGCACAATCCAAATGGAAGATTTGTTGTTGTATGTGGTGATGGTGAATACATAATTTATACGGCACTGGCATGGAGGAATAGATCTTTTGGATCTGCACTTGAATTTGTTTGGGCTTCAGATGGAGAATATGCAGTTCGAGAAAGTACTTCCAAGATCAAGATTTTTAGCAAGACATTTCAGGTTTGTCTTCATTGAAAATGTCAAGATTGTGTTCAGCATGAGTTAGTAACTACAGTATTGTAATGGTTTTACCCTATTATAATATTTAATTCATATTCACATTTATGAATAGATTTGCATAGCATGATCAATACTCAAGTCAGAAGAGAAAACCAAATTGTAAATCATTATAGTGAATAGTTTGTCTTCTTTCCGGATTGGCTTCTAATGATTTGATTGAAGTGAAATATGTCAGTCCTTTTATGGAGAAAGTTACCTCTATCACGGTTTCCTTTTCGAGGACTACACCATAACTTCATCTTGTAACATTCTCAATTTTCTTGTAAGCTCCAACTGGTTGAACTCGCTGTTTCTAACTGGCTTTGAGGATTTCCAGCCTGAACCTGTGATTCAAATTGGTTTGGGCTGGTTTTGTTCTGAACCAGTCAAAACCAGTTAGATCATCCAGTTCAAGTAAAAAAACAGTGAAAATTGGCTGATTTGACTGGTTTTGTACTGATGCATCTCTACCACCCCCCAAAAAACAAAAAATTGAAGAAAAACGAAAAATGCACACCCTACAACTATCCTAATACCTATTTTTCATGTATTTAATAATGGTCTCCTTGTATTGTGGATGGGTTAAACATCTAGCTGCTTCCATTGCGATAAGATACATTGGCCTTGGATCTTCAAGGGCATTGGGTCAAGATGCTGAGCATACCCATGTAAAGAATGTAAAGAATCTAGATTCATATGATTATGTAGTTTGATTTGATTCTATAGTATGATTATTTTTGGCCTCTAGATATTATTTCGAGCAGTTATGCAAACATTGTCAATTTATTGGGGAATTTTATAATATTCTGTTGTGTTTGCTCTGAAATGAAAAATTGCCCTTGTGATTTTTGTGTGCGCCAATTTTGAACATTGTCAACTGTTTTTGGATGATTTTTAAAATGCTTATATTTTATTCTTTTTTAAAGTTTGGTGATTTTTGTTGATATTTTCTCTATTTTTCCAATGTCAGTAGTTGAAATTTTCTTGAGTTTCTGCTTGTTGCTAATGTTTGCAACATCTATTTAGAGTCTCAATGCTTATGTGTTTTGGTTCACATCTGTATTACATTCAATGCTACTTTGCTATATTCACCCTATATACATGAGAAAATTGCATATTTATGGTCTATTTTTTTTTGACACACACACACATACAGTAAATTGAATTTTTTTGTCGGCTATTTTTTTTTGGTTTTATAGCCTGGTTTTTTGGGTTGACCAGTTTAGTTCTGGTTCCAATCTTGGTAATATGGATTGTATATAATGCAATTGATATTCCACAAATATTGCTGCAACTAAAATATATGATGGCATTTGAAGGATTACTCATATATATTCTGATGTAAACAATATTTTTTTCCTCGAGTTTTTATAGCCTGGTTTGTAGGGTTGACCATTTTGGTTCTGGTTCCATTCTTGTTAACATTGATTGTAGAAAATGCGATTTAAATTCCACAAATATTGCTGCAAGGCAAATATATGATGTCATTTAAAGGATTACTCATATATATTCTGATGTAAACAATATTATTTTCCTCGAGTTTTTCTTTCTTATGTGAAGTAAAAATTAGGGCTTATTCCACGAATTTTCATTATTTGATATGCAGAAAATACTATCTCAATTTGGGAATAAAACACATTGTAGTTGTAAGTGCAACCCTTTGAATAAGTTTGTGAGTGTTGCTGTTTTAAGCATTGAAAGTTGTTATGTTTTCTACATTGAGTCCTAAAATTTATAAGATGATATCTGCATAAAATAAATTTTCAACTTTTTATTAACATTAGAAGAAAATTATGCTGACAGTCTTGGGATCAAAACAAATCTAGTCTTTTGCAATAGATCTTAGATGACTTAAATGGCAGGCATGAGTTGGTTTTTGTAGGCAGAATGACTGCCTTCCTCTCCACAGTTTGTGAAATGAACACAGTTCATTCACTAAAGAAATATCCAACATAAGAAAGGTAATAAACAGAAATCCATGAAGTACAAAATAATAAAATATATAATTATAATAAGATGTGATCAAATGATATGATATGTTTTAAAATGATGAGTGACCTTGGTATTTGTATTCCTCAGATGAACTTTCACGTAAAGTCATGTCTTTATGTGATGAAATTTTCAATAATTTTTTTTTTTCAATTAGTCTACTCCTATATTAGTACAAAAAGATATTACAGCAAGGCCGAAGCCTTGAAAGTTCTAGCCATGAAGATGGCATTCTAGCAAAACGCTCTTGACAAATTGACAATAAGACCTGCTTGTTTGTAGTTCAGCTGAAAACTGACCGAGACAATATCTGAAAGACTGACGCTTACATTGACCATACAGTAAATAAGAACTGACCCATACATAGTTACAAGACCGACTTATGCTTTGCCAGCTATGGGCATTTTCCAACCAAAACATAGACACGAACAGACACTGATCATGGAGAAGACCGACCTGTAGAAGTGACCACTTTCAAAATTAAGGAGCATGCTTGCCGAAAAACTGTAGATATTCAGAGACTGGCTTGAGGAACCGGGAGCGCTAGCACGTTCAGACTTCATTGGAGGTCATAGGATGTTCTTCAACGATACGGCACCCGAATTGATCAGAGTCTATGGAGTCAGAAGGATGAGCAGCTGAGGTTGAAGGAATATCACCTGAGGGCGCGCCTGGGCCTTCGTTAACTATGTGACTTGCTGTCTTTCTATGCTCATTGGCTGGAGGTTGCTTTGATTTGCCCTTCTGTTCTCCTGAGGAACTGCCTGAAGAGCGTCTTCTGAGCCCACTGCATTCTCAATTAATTCAATGGCAACAGAAACTATAAAGGAAGCGTTACCCAAAGAGCATGGTATCCTGAACTGGGCAGAATGCGACTGAGAATGGTACTTGCCAGCATTAATTCTGTCAACCCCTCTTCCTCTGCCACGACTACTGCGAGTAACAGGATTGCTGAAGCTGCTGAATTCCGAAGCTTCCGAAGTGGGATCCGACGAGGTTGGTGAGTACCTGCGAATGGCCCGACCCCGGGCACTACCCCTTCTGCAACCCATGCGAGGCCGTTCTCGAGGCATTGTGAAAGGAGCTGGACTGCGGCGATTACAGATGGCACCTGTGGGCTGCCACTTGCCCACCATCACCATCCTTATCGTACTGGCTCTCTGATCAACCACTCTCATCCCGGAGTGAGTAGTCCTGTTGCGCCAGAGAGGTGCATTCATTTTTGAGTTGTTCATCATTTGAATCACTGAGAGGGCCTGAGAAGTAGAGAAGCTGCTGGTTGACCCCCTGATTGGCCAATCTATCTGCTACTTTGTTGGTTGTGCGTCTTATGTGCTTGAATGTGATGCTTCGAGGTGTCCGCAACCTTTCCTCCATTTGCTCCAATCTACTAAGTAATCTCCAACTTGAGGCTATTTTAGCTGCTGGGGAACCTGCTTGTATTCTGATGACCGCTGCTATTATTATGAGGGAGTCTCCTTCTACCTCAAGAGGATAAAAGTTTTCTTGCTCTGCTATGCAAATTCCTTTCCAAATTCCTTCCAGTTCCGCTGCATTGTTGGTGTCGTTGCCAATATTTCCATGGTAGATATACCTGATTGTGCCCATTTCATCTCTGAAGACACCTCCGTAGCCAGCTGGCCCGGGGTTTCCTTTAGCCGCGCCATCAAAATTTAATTTGAATGAATTGGAAGCAGGGGGGGACCAATTTAGTGGAGAGGCAGAGCTGGAAGGGGAACTGGAGTTGATTTGGACCAGAGAGGTGAGTTCCATATTCCAGGCCTTTAAGATGAGGCATTCCTGAGGGAGTTCTGGCAGGTCCGCTGGTTGCCATTGTCTTGTTGCCAAAGTTTCTTGGAGATTTTGCTTAAGGAGAAGCCATAGAGAGTCGATGGGTTTGCTGGTGTTGTTGAAAACTCTGTTGTTTCTCTCTTTCCATAATATCCAGTAAAAGAAACCTGGGATAAGGTTCCACAGCGAATTTAACAGAGGGCTTTGGAAGGGTTGCTTTGGCCAATTTCTGATGGTTTCTGCAATATCTCCCTGTCGTTTTCCAGATCTTCTGTTGCATTGATCAATTTTCTCCCATAATTGAGTGGCTAGAGGACAAGTGTCCATTAAATGCAAAGCGGTTTCTGCGTTGAGGTTGCAGTTAGGACATCTAGAAGGTCCTATGAATCCTCTCTTTTGCAACTTGTCCCATGTGAGGATTCGTTGTTTGCTTAGAAGCCATAAGAAAGTGGAGACCTTAGGCCATGTTCCTGGTTGCCAAACCTGGTCCCAAAGCTTATCCTTGTTTGCCTGCGTGGGTGAGTAGCGTAATTGGTGTGCTTCCTTTTCAATAATTAATATCATAAGTGATATATATATATATATATATATATATATATATATATATATATATACTATTTTTATATACATAACATTGCCTTCCCCTTTTGAAATGCTTTGTCCTCAATGCATGTTAATTGATAGATTTCATCTTTTGTTATGGGTCAACACTTTCTCATGACTCTCTGTTTCTCTGAAGTTGTGATGGTTGATGAGATAAGATGATATGATCTTTTAAGCTTTGAGCAGAATTGTTGAATTGTCAAAGGACCTAACCACTCCAATTTGATCTTCTGTGGGATTGTGCATTTATAAGGTTCTTGGAATGAACTTGTTGTATTGTGATTCCCAAGATGACATCTACTTTGAGACCAAATTGTAGTGGAACTAACGTTCTTAAGAATATGGTTTGAATATTGTCTTTGTTTCAAACAATGTGTAGAAAAATTTAGGTCCTTGTATACCCTCCAGTTTTAGTTTGTTTTGCACATCACTGTTTAATGCCCACAACCCATTCCACTGTATCTGATATATAAACATGAATATGCATTCAAATAAAAAATATGCTAAGCTACCTCTGATCTTTAACTTTCACTTTCAGCGGATAAAATAAATTTCACACAAGCATGCACACAAATGAACACTTGTTTTTGGTCAATCTCTGACCCTGGAAAAACCCACAAGGGGAAAACCAGTGTAGAAGAGATTTATATTGCAAATATCAGAGAATTAATTATGGCATTAAATGACAGGGGTACTTATCTCTCACCTTTAAAATAGTGCCAGCCTCTAGGAGATTGTATCAGTCTGGAAATTCGTGCCACATGTTCAGTCATCAATGCATTGAAACTCATGCCACAGACTGAACCTTCCAGCGTCAAATCTCATGCTTCTGATCAGTTTTCTCTGCTCAGAAAAATGAGCCACTGGACTGACAATTTAACCCTCAAACTTCACACACAGACTGCTTCTGAAAAACTTGCTGAGACACCACCTTCATCACTTCGAAATTCACGCTGAGACTCTCTCTCAGCTCCTCGGACTGTGTGCTGGAACCAGCGAGTAGTTTCTTGAACTGTGTGCCAACAGTCAGCCTTTAAACCCCAAAAATCGTGTCTCAGGTCTTCACTCTCCCCCTCGAATTTTGAACAGTCATACCAGTCTTTCCTGCATAAAAAACTGAACCTGTGTCTGACTGATATCTGTTGGAATTTCTAAGTCTAACTGTTAGAAATCCTTCCTGTACTTTCTGATTTAATTTTTCCTACTTGTTCTGTTAATTAACAAGTTATTTACCATGTAAATACTGAAAATAAATACAAGTACAGTCTCAACACATACAGATCATCAACTGAAGGAAAAACAAGCACACAAGTGACACCGTTACTTTTGGACTAATGTCCCCAGAAAACCCCAATGCGGGAAAACTGGTGCAGCTATTTGAGAGTTTTATTATTAAGCAGTTTCATAATACAATTTGGCTGCTAGAAATGGCTCACCGAACAGAGAATGCCCTCGGCAGTAGTACCTCTCAATTGGAGACAGATATCAGCCCCAATCTGCCCCACAAAATCTCTGAGCATCAACCTCTAGGGTCTGTGTCAGCCTCTATGGCCCAGCGTCAGCCTCTGGAGCCTGTGCATCTCCCACGCTGGCCCTCCTCAGGCTCTGCGCAGCTCCTAGCTGCCTTTGTGTGGCCTCCGACTGCTTCTGCGTGGCCTCTGGCTGGCTCTGCGTGGACCCTCTCTTGGCTTCTAAGCTGCTGATCCTGGTACTATCTTTGCCTCTCTGCTACTGCATTCACTGCCCCTCAGTTGCAATTCTGATCACTCCTTCTATTTCCTCAGCAAGCCCTGCCCTAGAAAATCAAATTCTTGATCAACTTGGTGTTTTCTCCAAGTGACCCTTAAGCCTCCTCTTATACTTTTCTCGTTGACAATTCAACGACCGAGATTAAGTCCCTAATCAATGGCTAAGATTAGATCTGGCTTGATCCATGACTTTTGGACCATTCTAACTCAGTTTTATATTAATTCACATTAATATTTTATTTTCCCCAAGTTTAGACTTAGAGACTTCATTAAAAATATTAATTATTTTAATATCTCCCAAACTGGTTAGATTCTGCCCAAACCATTTCTGGGTATTGGAGATCTCATTTGCTTTAGCCTCTCCAACAATTTTCGTGGCTAGAGTACATATGATGCTATCCCAAATCAACACTCCCTCTTAGCGAGGACTATGCTCTAGTAATACTCCGCTCTGAGCATCACCCTGATCATCTGGCATTGGTCCCTGTGCTGATGCTAGGCTTGTTGCCCAATATCCTCTGCACTGTTGTTGCATCATGTACTGCTACCCATGGCCCTACCACTGCCATTGTTGCATCTGTACGACAACTCCCTCTGCATCCATGCTGCTGCCCATGGCCCTACCACTGCCACAACTGCATTTGCACTGCAACCCCTCTTATCATGCTGCATCGTGCTGCCCATAGCACTGCCACTGCTAACTACTGCATTGCAACTCAGTTACTGAGAAGTAAGTAACTGATCTCCCAACTCTGACATCTCCATCAGGCTAGAAACACTCTTGATGCTGAAGCTCCCTCTGTCACGGGGAAGTGCTCCGTCTTTGACCTCTGCGCTGTTGCAACAACTCTGTGCATCTTGCACTGCTACCTCACACTGTCCTGGGACTCTTGCACTGTAGCTCCCTCTGTCTCTCCATCCACATCTATCTTTACTGACATCCGCCAGTCCTGCTACTTCTCTTCGAGGCTCTCATAGCAAGGTATAATCCAAGAGGTTGGGTATTTCGAGGATCCTGCCCCTCATCACCTGTAGTCCATCTGACTACAGCTCGATGTCTCCCCACTTCCTCTTAGGTGGTGCATGAGCACTCATGGCACAGTCATCATTTGTCTCCACTTCTTTCTCTGCCCTTGCTGGCACAACCTTGGTCTCAGAAGCCTCGTTCTTCTTCCTCGGACACTGGTTCGCATAGTGACCTAGTTCCCCACAATGGAAGCATTTGACCTTGGAGAGGTCCTTCTTCTGTTTCTCCTGCTTTCCCTCAGATGCTAGGGCAACATCCTCCTCTTCCTCCTTCTTGATTCTGACCCCCTTATCTTTGCTTCCCGCCTTGGTTAGCCTTCTGATCTCTTCTTGATGAAGAGCTGCCCACAGTTCCTCCCAATCTGGAAGGGTCGTCCTGCCCAGTATGCTCTGGACAAATACCTCCCAATCCTCTGAGACTGCGTTCAATGCGGTCCTTACCAACATCTCCTTAGCCGGTGTGGCCAGTTGATCCCGAATCTCCTTCAATCGACCGAGGAAGGTGTCTATTTGTTCTCCCTTCTGCATTTGGTATGACCACAACTGATTTTCTAGTAGCATCTTCCTCTGCACGGAAGTATGCTGATACAATTTTGTTAGGGCATCCCAAATCACATTTGCGGTGTCCTTTTCAGCAATATGTGGTACTACATGGTCCTTGACCCCATTGAGGATGATGCTCTTGGCCCTCGCCATTGCCTCATCGTACTTTTCGTTCTCAGTCAAGTCAATTGGGATCACTATCATGTTCAAGGCGAAGTGCTTGAGACGATTCCTGTCTAGAACGGACAAGATCCTAGCCTTCCAGACTACGAAGTTTGAGGCTCCGTGCAGTCTATCTTGATCTCTTACTACATTCACTACCATTTCACTGCTCCTCTTTCGACTCTTTTGAGTCTCTCTACTTCCCTCTTGGAATTTCTCGGTGTGACTCCCTCTGAGCCTCAATTTCCCTCTTGGAAACCCCTCTGCAAAGTCGAAATGCCTCCACTCTGATTGTTAGTGCAGCTACATCACTCATCTGGATTTCTTGGCTAGAAATCCTTGGCAGCAACTCCCTCCTCCTTGGTCTTGCCCTGTTAGGTACTGTTCGGACCACATTACCCCACCAACTTCACTCCGTAACTTACCCA
The DNA here is from genome assembly GCA_031772625.1 of Pinus tabuliformis. Lineage (NCBI taxonomy): Eukaryota > Viridiplantae > Streptophyta > Pinopsida > Pinales > Pinaceae > Pinus > Pinus tabuliformis. Next base: position 645,315,710 of record CM062804.1, read on the forward strand.
CAACCTCCGATGCCCCAACAAAAGGAAGGTTAGAGCCTCTAGGCTCTGCACAATCCCGACACTAGCAAAATCTGCATCTCCTGGCCACGGGCGTCAATCCTTCTTGACTAAGAAAGGTGAATGGGCACTGCATAGGTCAGGTCTGCTCCTCTCTGCCACTGTGCTGATCCTCTTCCCAGCTCCAACTGATGACACAGGCACTGCATCACCCCTTTCTTGCTACTTTTCCGCTAGGAACAACTTCTGTCACTTGGGACCACTGTTTTTGCTGTTGCTGCTCTGCTCAGCCGATGCCCTCAGTTATCCTATGATCTGCAACAACGCTCTGATGCCATGTTGAAATTTCTAAGTCTAACTGTTAGAAATCCTTCCTGTACTTTCTGATTTATTTCTTCCTACTTGTTCTGTTAATTAACAAGTTATTTACCATGTAAATATTGAAAATAAATACAAAGTATAGTCTCAACACATACAGATCATCAATTGAAGGAAAAATAAGCACACAAGTGACATCATTATTTTTGGACTAATGTCCATGGAAAAACCCAATGCAGGAAAACTGGTGTAGCTATCTGAGGGTTTTATTATTAAGTAGTTTCATAATAAAATCTGGGTGCCAGAAATAGCCCACCCAACAGAGAATGCCCTCTGCAGTAGTACCTCTCAGTCGGAGACAGATATCAGCCCCAATTTGCGCCATGAAATCTCCTAGCGTCAACCACTAGGGTCTGCGTCAACGACTCTGGCCCAACATCTCTAGGCTCTGCGTCAACCTCTCTGGGCTCTGTGTCAGCCTCTGGAGCCTCTGCGTCTCCCACGCTGGCCCTCCTTAGGCTCTATGCAGCCCCTGGCTGCTTTTGCGTGGCCTCTAGCTGGCTCTGTGTCAACCCTCTCTTGGCTCTGTGCTTTGTATTTGGTACTGACTCTGCCTCTCTGCTATGTATTCACTGCCCCTTGCTATTGATCACTGATTCTATCTCTCTTAGCAAACTGTGCTCTAGAGAATAGATTGACTGATCACTCTGGTGCGTTCTCCAAGTGACACTTAAGCCTCCTCTTATACTTTTCTCGTTGACAATTCAATGACCGAGATTAAGTCCCTAATCAATGGCTAGGATTAGATCTGGTTTGATCCACAACTTTTGGACTATTCTAACTTAGTTTTATATTAATTCACATTAATATTTTATTTTCCCTATGTTTAGACTTAGGGACTTCATTAAAAATATTAATTATTTTAATATCTCCCAAACTGGTTAGATTCTGCCCAAACCATTTCTGGGTATTGGAGATCTCATGTGCTTTAACCTCTCCACCAATTTTCGTGGCTAAAGCACATTTGATGCTACCCCAAATCAACAATATCACCTCAAATTCTGTGCTGCCCCTCCTTGATTTTTGGGCTTGTAAGAATAGTAATAAATGTGCTGGCCCTCCTTGAAACTTGCACTGAAATGAGTGTTGTAGTAGCCTCCTCTTTCTCATTTTCCGTGCTGCTCTGTAGGACTAGGAACTCGAGTCTGTTGGTCTTCTCTTCACTGCTGTAGTAACTCATTCTCTTCACCTGCAAATGGCTATCACAACCCCTTTCTCCTTCAGCAAAATCACTGCTGTAGGTTCTCTTCTTTGGCTATCTCGACCCATTTTCCCTTCAGCAAAATCACTACTGTAGGTTCTCTTCTTTGGCTATCTCGGCCCTTTTTCCTTCAGCAAAATAACTGCTGTAGGTTCTCTTCTTTGGCTATCTCAGCCTCCTCTTCTCCAACCTTGCACTTGAAGAATGAATGAGCTCTCCTTGCCTTTTTCCCTTGAGGTGAAGCCCTAACCCTATGATCAAGGTTTGAGATTAGATCTTAGCTCTCCTTGATCAAGGGTGGAGATTTCATGTCCCCCCTTCATTAAGAGCCTCATTAGTCACTTTAATGTTGCTTTTCTACCTTGTACCTTTTTCCCTTTTTCCTTTTTGTTTTGTACCTTGTACCTTTCTGTACCTTGTATCTTTGCTTCTAGAAGGTTGGAGAGGGATCCATTAAGTCTTTAAAAGAGGGGGAAAGCAAGTCATTTGGGCATCTTGGATTTGGAGTATTTTCTTGTGGAGAGGTTCTGGGAGCTTGGGTTTCAGGATCGGAGAGCCCTAGGATGAAAACCCTTGGGTTTCTTGGTGTGTTGGACGAAACCCCAACTCATTGTTGTGGATATTTCATTCAGGAATCTCATGGGGTTTTATTAGCATTAGTTAGTGAGCAGATCTGGAGCAGATTTATGGATTGAAGTGGGGATCACTCATATCTCCAATTTGGGCGTCATTTTTGGTTGCAGTTTTGGAGGCTAGGATTGGTATTGCAACAACTATTTGGAGGCCATCTTAGATATTTTCCAGCTCAGTGACTGGTAGTTGTATTGGCATGTAATATGTTCCGATTAATATAATAAGGCTTAGTTTGTTGTTATTCTTCCCATGTATTTTGAGTTGCAGACTTTGTGGGGTTTTCATGTTGTAAAAGTTAGTTGTTTTCTGAGAATTTTTTCCGTGACAATCACATCATAACTCATTTCATTGTGTTTGTCGGTAATTTCATGGTGTAAGTTATGCAATTTCATTGGTTTTTAATAAAGGAATTTATGGTGAAAATTTTTGAAGTAAAATTTCTCAAGTCTTGGTAAAATTTTTATTTGGGGATATTACAGTGGTATTAGCGCTGGTTTTCTTGCCAGCTTGAGGGTTTATTGCAGATCGGGCCAAGTTTTCCATATTGCTTAAAATTCTTTGTCATGCCAGAAGACCAAATTCCGAATTGAGTTCCCGAAGAGCATTTGTTGCATGATATTTTAATGGTCAAATTTTGAAGGTCAAAGAGGTTAGAACTGCATCCAAACCGTGTCAAATTATTGAAGCAACGTCCAATGATACATTAGCTTCCTTGCAGGGATCAAAGATAATTTAAGGAGGCTGGGTCTATCGCCGTGATAGGAGCCGTTCTTGGTTTTTTGCCTAGCCGAGATTGTGGGAACGAGTTTGCAGTGATGTGTGTGTTATTCAAGGGTTAAGTACACTTGTGGCACGACACTACCATTGGAGCTGAGCCATCCAAAGTGATTCGCTAAGGGGCCGAATTCATATTGCAAAATGGCAATATTGACGAAAACAAATTTGCAGTTGACTGCCAATTTGTTAAAGACTGAATGAATGAGGTCAAGTGAAACATAAAGTATTTGACATGTCACATTCTCCGGTCACTGAGGAGAAGCGAATGTTGTTGGCGGATCACGTGTTTTGCTGAGTTTAAAAGTAGGATTGTGGCCATGGGCATGATCTCTTTATTTACCACACCAGATCACTATAAAGGAAGAAGCAGACTGTGCTGCGCCATTGTTGAAGCTTGCCAACTGGATCAATAATAGATAGGGAAAGTTGATATGATAACGATCGAGGGCTGAATTGCATGTAGCAAATCAACTATCTTGGAGTCGAGGGTTATCAGACTTAAAGAATGAAGTTGCCTGGAGCAATATCAGTTGTTCTGGGATGATTATGAAGGGCCGCTGTACCATTATACATGGAAGAGAAATAGAGTTAAATCTTGGGTGCCATTACAATTGTTGGAGGGGTCGTACTGCTCAAATTCAGGACAATTTGTTGCCAACAACCAAATTCCTTGTGTCGAATTATTATTGCCATGTTGGGCTGAATATGAAATCGCCTTGGAGCTAAATTTCGTGTTGATTAAATCAGGTGAAATTGTTATTATCAGAATTGGAGCCGGGTTCCCACTGCCAAATTGAGCTGGTTCAGATTCTGTCATGTCAGGGCTGACTAAGAGCAGTGTTCCTTATTGCTAAGTCAAGGTGGAGTTTGGTGATTGCTGGGACCGAGAACCAGTCCAAACTCCATCATGTGACACCTGGTTGACCAAGAGCTGAGATTTTTGACTAATCGAATTGATAATTCATTGAAAGTTGACATATGTTTTGCTAGTCTATCTTCTTGCCTAATGAGAGGAGCCGAATCGTATAACTGGCATGAGGCTGCATTGATTCACAGAGTCTGCCAGTTAATTAGCAGAGGTTGTGCGACTAGACTTATCAAAGTACACCATAGATCTAACGACTGTACCTGTAGCAGAGCACAGATTGTTTGAAAGGATGTGACTTGTAGCATGTGTTGACATATAAATCGAGGAGCTATTGCGCGATTGAGAAATGGTGTGAACAGAGGCTATGTGAACCAGTGTATGATGTAGTTCTGAAGCATGGTTTTGGCAATATGCAATGTAATGGTGCGTGTAATTGTGCATATGAAGAGGAGTAATGAGATCAGAAGCAAAGCGATGTGTGTGAGTAGTTGAGTTTGATAGCTGTGCAAAAGTGTGAGTAACCCGCATGTTGACAGTGTCGAGCGTTTGACAAAATTGCTAGGACCTTACTATGCTTCAGATATTGGTGTTGTCAACTAATGCTGCCAGGACATTGTTGTAGCAGTGGTGGTTAATTATTACTTGTGCGCTATGCATAACTATAGTAGAAAGTTTTGTAGTTGCTTGCATTTTGTGAGAATACAAACATGCGATCGATAGAAGTTTTGTGTGGCCTAAGCATTATTGTAGCGGATTTGTAGAAGGATGGGCTGTGATGGAAAACAAAGCATTGGTATATCTGATATAATTGTCGACAATGTTTTTTCGTAAGAATTTTTGTATGCTGCTTATTGCTGTAGGGTCGAGTGATTGTATTGGTAAGGGGTATGTGAATTGCTATAGCAACCTCATATTGCTATGTGCATTGTATTGTCATAATATTGATTATTGTCGTAATATTGAGAAGACTAGTGTGTTGAATGTTGAGTATGCATGATGAGCAAAGAGTGTTGGGAAGGCCTTGTATTTTGTATTGTTGATGATGCCTTGCATAACTGTTGGTTGTGATGTTTTGCTGAGAAAGAGGGAATGATAATGTATGCTGTCGTTATAGTCTTGTCAGGTTGATATATATTGCAGCGGGTTTGATATAACTTATGCTACTGTTGAGTTGATGAGTTAGGTTGCTGTTGAGAGCATGTCATGTTTTGCTGCTAAATCATGCATAACTGAGTGAATATTGTTTATGTTGCTATGTTGGTACTAATTGTCTGAGCTAGGGTTAGTTGTTAAAGAGAGATTGCTGCTAGGGTTTGGAGAGAAAGAGTCTTTAGTTGCTATGTACAACATTGTTATTGTTTCCATAGCCTTCTATATGTTACTGATAGGGTGCCAATGGAGCTACTAAATAATGGAGAATTTAAAACTCCTCATGAATCGGCACAACAATACCTCAATGGACTACGATATAGATCAAAGAAAAACGTAGAACAACAGACCCTTCTCAAGAGGAGTACATACTATTCTACAACTGGAGCATCCAAGGGATCTGCAGAAGGAACAAGAGATAGGAAATTTGCTCTTTGCACTTAGGTCAAATTTGAAGATCATGGAGGTGATAGTGAAAGCTCTTCTTAAATTGGAGAAGTTAGACTCACTTCTTTATGAGGTGAACCAATCAGATTGGAGGAGTTTAAATTGGGCCCTAAAGCCATCCATGCCTGCCTTGATACAACCCAAGTTCTTGGAACACCTTGTGAAGGGGTAAGACTTATAGTTGCCTCTTGTCTCTGTGAAATAATAAAGTTAACTTCACCTATACCTCACAATGATGATATCATGAGGAAATTTTTCTAGTTGATAGTAGAAAGCTTCTAGGAGTTGGATAACGCAATGGGTCCTACCTTTGGAAAGAGGCTCAAGATTTTAGAAGTCATGGCCGGAGTCAAATCATATGACATCATGCTTGATCTAGAGTGCAATGATTTGATTCTTCACATGTTCTAATGCTTCTTCAACATTAAGGAACATCATCCTAACAATGTTAAAACAAATGTGCAGTCTATTTTGTCTTCAGTTATGGGAGACCATGATGCCATTTGCAAGCAGTTGTAATCCAAGTTGTTGGCAATTTGGAGGAGGGAACAAATTGTCCCACCTGCTGCTTATGAACTAACAAAAAGGTTGGTTGAGTAGAATATGAGACTGTTCAAAAGGCAGTTGACCAAGGATACAAGTCTGTGAGGACAAGGATGCAAAAGTTCCATCAGGCAACAAGAATGAATTTAGGAGTAAAAATATTTTCTTTAGCTGCAAGGGACCTTGGGAGCTAAGCACTTATGCTCAGGTAAATTGGTGAAGGTGCAAGGGGTAGAACAAGAGGAGATTTCTTCTAATCTTTCTAAGATGGCGTCATATATTATAGGGTATGGGCAATCATGTGGAGATGTTAACCACTGTTCACCTATGCATCCGTGTTTAATGGCTGAAAATGGTAGCAACAGATTGTTCCCATGAGTGAAGAAGGTTAAGAAGAAGACACTCAGGAAGATTTGAGGGATGAGCCACTAATGATGATCCAAGATGTAGAGCACGCAGAGGTGCATGGACATAAGGAGGAGCATGCCATACATAGTGTGTATGATGAGTCATCTTTGGAGAGATAGTTGACGGCTCAAGTTGGAGCCATGGACGTGGGAATTGAGCATCCATCTTTGGGGCCAACCCTTGATTAGGTGCAAGTAGATGCAAAGGCATCTAGCGGGGCTATAGAACTTTTAGATGAGAGCCGCTAGAGAGAGTATGAGCATCTCAAGACAAATCTTATGGTAATGAAGAAGAAGGCCCAAACACTCCGAGGCACCATTTTGTAGCAGATCAATGAACTTGAGGAGCTTGGAGTTGTGTGTGCCAAGTCAAAGGCGCAACTATCTAGCATTGGGGAACAATTAACATCCCGAACTAGGCAGCCAGGGGAGCATATTCTGGAGTTACAAAGTAGCTCTCTTTAGGAGTACATAAAATAGGATTTACAACACTAGTAGCCCACCTCTATACATTGGAAAGAGAAGGGAAAAGTTTTCTAGATGGGTTTTACAAGTTGGCCAAGACCGAGTGACAGTCCGACAATTTAGGGGTATCCCAATGGCACAACATCAACGTGGTGAGATTGTTTCTTGTGTGGATATTTATGCATGAGATCCATGCTAGAGGATGGATTGGTGAGAGATTGAGAGATTATGAGTTGGTATCCTATTGAGCGGATAATTTTTGGAGCATCATCAATAGTCAGGGGCATAACACAGTATGAGCTCTTAGACATGGGCAGTGATTTGTGGCCAGGGTGGCATTGGTATCCAGGTATTGAGGGATCCATTCATAATTGGGTGGCATAAAGGCATGACGTAGAAAAATGGTTTATATGGGATCCAAGTATTGGTGTACATATGCCTTCACAGTTGATAGATATGGATTGCTCGAGGGCAAGCAATCTTGGGGCAGGAGGATTTGTAATGTTCCCATTTTTGGTTTGTCTTATGATGCAATTAGGATGGACTTCCAGGGTTAGTGAAATCCAGGTCACAAGAGCGAGATTACATCATCAGTGGGCCCTGCTATTGCTCAAACTAGAAGGGGTCCTAAGAGGGGAACCCTAAAGCGATAACTACTAGGTCAAGGGTAACAATGGAGCAAGAGCCCACTGTCACCTCAGTGAAAGATTCCTTCTCTTTACAGACTTTCACCGATGGGAGGAGACTCGATAATAGAGGGAATCACTAGAAGGATGAATCAATGAAGAGATAAGAAGTGATTGCTAAGGGCTATTCGTAAGAGAGACTCAATTGTATGGCTTACTTGCTCGAGAAGCAAGGTGTAAGGCTCTCTAAGAAGGGCCAAGGGAGTTTCAAGGGCTAGGGTTTGAAAATAAGACTTATGGAGGAGGGATCTTGTCCTAGAAACCCTTGTGAAAACTTGGTTCCAAAATGGTCTTTGTGAAATTATATTCAAAAAGTTGCGGGACCAAGTGGACCCAAAATTAAGTCAAGTATGAGGAATTGGTCACTCAAGGAAGGGCTTGGCATAATTGTGGAAGAGAAGAGGATCAATGGAAAAATCTTCTTGGAATGGAATGCAATGATCCAAATGAGGTCACTAGCCAAGGGTAATCTAGGGCAAGAAATGACCCTTGACATGGCCCATGACATGATGCAACACTGATAAAAGACAAATTTCCACTATTTCACACAAGAAAAGCAACAAATTTCAGCCTAGTATAGCGAAATTCCCCAACAACATGCATGTGACATAAGAAAAAGAGAAAATAGCATTAAAAGAGCACTTACATGTGAAAACAAGTATATCTAGTCATCATCATATGCCAATATAGAAGCTCCAAGACAAAAATGAAGAGATCCAAACATCAAAATTCATCCATCCATCCAATTTTGTCCTCCAAAAGAATAGTGAAAATCTCACAAGAGAAGATGATCCAATCCAAGTGATGATGAGAGAATGAATCAACTCGTCATCTATTTATACAATGTTTAATGAATTTGATTTAGCTTATTTTGGCCTAAATTAGCCCCTAGAATAAAATAATGTGCAAAATAACAAGTACTCTTGGCGACAAGCCCACCAAACTAGCTCAATAACAAAGGAGTAAGCCTCTCAAGAGGGTTAAATGATCAATACCATGTGTGATTTGGCCTTAGTGGAGGCCTAATGAAGTCCATAGGTGCCATAATGTGAAATAGGACTCAAAATAGTGGACAAGGGGTTGGCCCCTTGTTCTCCAAGTAATAAAGCTGTGGTGCTCCCAAATGGATGTGGAGGCACATAAATGTCCTCATGGGTCTCCAAACCGATCGAAGATGCTTGTAGACCATCTGCAAGGGCTAGGATGATGATATAAGTGATGCCACATCATCATATAGATCTTGGACCATCTGCCAAGTGTATGGTGCAACTGTGGAGCCGACTGGGCATGGTGAACCAGGTGCATCTTCCTTGTCCAATAGGTGAACCATGAGCAATCTCTGAATGACTTTGGGGATCCATGGAATGTTGTCTGCTGCTGTGGAGGCCCATGGCTCTCTACACACACCCTACATGTGCCAATGTAGCCCTCTGGAGGGTTAGGACCCCGTATAGGGAGACCAAACCCAAAATGGAGACCATCTGTAATCCTGCATAAGATCCAATGCATCCCCTTTCCCTCCAGTACACCAAGTCATTAAAGAAATCAAGTAAGAGAGTTTACAAACCATGGAAAATAGGTGGGCACTTCATAATGGCATGCCCTTCCATAATGGGCTTTGGCATGTGTAAATGTTTACAAGTTGAAAGGGAGGTTAACAAAGTAGCCTATTAGGTGGTTTCTGCTCCTAAAGGGGGTGGTATGTCCATGGTACATCCTTCAAATGGTAGTGGCATGTGACAAAGTGATGGAACATAGTAGGGGATGAAGGAGAAAACCTGGGTCACATGCCATGGTACAAGGGTAGCTAATGAAAGGGAAGCCCATACTTGGGTAAATGATGTGTAGGAGGGAGCAATCATGGTACATGAGTTACCCCAACCTTGATTTTTCCACCCTTCATCATATGCCTTTTGCCTTTTATGATTTTTCATTGGTTAACTGCTCGGGGCTCAAGGGAATGAGAGCATGATGTGTAAAGTATAGCAGTGGATACCCCCTTTAAGGTGGGGCAGTTCATCGCCCACCAGGGGTTGGGACAATCATGGGTTCCTAAATGATAGAGGAGGCTCATCTAGGGCCTATAGGAACCAAGGTGATGGCCATGGAAGGGGGTAGAGCTCATGTATTGGCTTTTGCCCACGTGCTAAATGTTTTTGTCCCGACCATCTTTTGCATTTTGTGGTACAATTTCCTGTTGAATGTGGCCAATTATGCTTTTTCTTTTCTTTTCTTTTGCATCAACCTCTGGGCATCATTCTAGGCCTGACCCAAGGTGTGGGCAAATGGGAGGGGGTGGCTGACCCTTTGTGGACCTAGTGGAGGAATGTGGACCTAGGTGAGAGGAGTGATGCAATGTCACATGGTTCAGATTTGAGTTCGGGTTCGACAATGATTAGGTTCGGTTTGAGTTCGAATTTTTTGATGAGGTTCAATGAGGTTTGCCTTTAGGTTCGTGTGTATATATATATATATATATATATATATATATATAAATAAAATGAATTATAGGAAAAAAATAGTAAGAAATCAACATCAATAAACATCAAAAATGTTATCACGAACATGGAAACTGCAAGGATAAATTACATGCTTGAGTTGTGACATGAAGTTATGAGTTTTGATCTGTGGACTTGGTCAATGGCTATGAGGTTCAATAAGGTTCGCCGAACCACAATTTTTTTTAAATTTCGCCAAAATTCGAACCTCAAGGTCAAAGTTCGACGAACCTTGTGACATAAGAGTGATGAATGGGGTTATAATGAGTGGAAGGGGGTTGATATATGTGGATCGGGGAGCGGTACCACAACCAAAATCGAGGTTTCCCATGTAGTACCATCCCTACATCCCAAAAGTCAGTAAAAGAGATCCCACGGGACTAGGGTCTAAGGTTAACATCCAAAAGAGACCTAGGGGACAAGAGCACACGCCTAGTAAACTCTTTTCGCCAAATCACCCCATTAGTTCATACCCAGGAGTTTGCATGAGAGGTAAACTTAAATACTGAATCACCAAATGACAAGGCATACCTGTAGGTTTGGGAGGTCCACCTTCAAACATACGATCATGATAGATGGGTGAGGGACCACATGGCTGGCTAAGGTGGAGGAGAAATGGCACAATGAGCTAGTTGATGGCCGTAAGGGGTTGTCGGCTGAGGACCATCATGGAGAAATATTTTCTCCTAGGGATATCACCCACAAAATGGTGGGTAACATCTGGCTCTAACTAGGACATGAGATCTCGGACAAGTGGGCGAAGCCACTCGAATAGGAGGTCATAAGAACACCAACAATCTCTTGGTTATCGTAGACTTGTTACTTGCTACTCGAACGAGAGGTCATGAGAACACCAACAATCTCTTGGTTACCGTAGACCTGTTATCTGCACATATCAAAGACTAAACACACGGGGAAAAATGTTTCTATGGTGTCTTATGATCACCCATGCTTAGTGTTAGGCCATACAATCAACAAGAAAGTAAATATAATGCAAATTTAATCTAAATGCAACTAATCTACCATGAGAAATATCATATGATGTTAGTTCTAATGAGAAAAATGAGCATGCAATGCATCCTACCCTAACACGCATACAACGAAGCTAATATTAAGTGTAATAATAAAGCCAATGTAACCAACATATCATCAAATCAATATAAATATGCCTTCCTATGATTACTCATGTAACAAATCCCAAAGCGAGTGCAAACCCAAACACATGGAGGATGCTATGGGCGGGAGGTGGGAAAATATGGTTTCCATGTGAGGTAAGAGGAATCCCTAAGAGAAGGAACACGAGCCATTCTAGAAATATGGAGCCTTCCCTCTAAGTACACAAGGGTGGAATGAATGATTATCCCTAGGAACTTTTTGTCACGATTATTACTCATAATATTGTGCTTTGTAGTTGCCACAAGGTTGTGATGAGAGGGGAACGAAGGGTGAGGGAAAGGAGGAGTGCGACAAATAGGTTGCTCAAGGTGATGGTCACATTGGAGAATGGAGGTCGTGGAGTTATCAAAACCTTGAGGGTGTGTCCAAGGAGGTAAAGTATAATCAATGAGGGGCTCTTCCTTGACACTATACTCTGAAGGGGGAAAGGGCTCATAGTCACTTGAGATCATATGACAAGGGGCGAGGGAATCATTCGATGAAGACTCAAGATGATGAACAATAGAAAAGGGAAAAGGGGAAGGTGAAGCCTCAACGAGATCCTTTTCCTGAAAATCCAACCCTAGAGGCTCAAGTGATTTGAATATACTCCCGAAATCACAGGGGAGGTAGGTATGAGAAAGGGCCTTATCAATCCCAATGTTGCACGAAGCGGAAGCGTTTTTTGGAAGCGGGGACGTCGAAGCGTCATTTTCCAAAAATCTAGGAAGCGAAGCGTCCGCGGAAGCGTCTGCTATATATATATATATTTATATTTTTTTGCATTTATACTCAAAACAAACATCCCAAATATTAAATTAATTGTAGAAGACATGAAAACATGCATATTTTTGCATAAATCAAGATAGATATAACATCCATTGTACATTAATGATCTAGAATCTAGATTCTTCTCCTCTTGTCTAGCCTTTGCCTCTACCTTGATTGTCTAGGGATATTAGTCAACATTGCCCAATTTTGATCAAACTACCTAATTCAAGACTTAAAATATGGTAGAAAAAGCTTAACATGTTTGATCGATGATTTTGACTTGATTGAAAGGTAATTTTTTGCTAAGGGCGTGCCGGGTGACAAAGGAGTTCAACAATTAACACCACCAACACTAGGGTACATATAGGGCTTGGTGCTCTTGATTAAATGCTAATCGCATATCTTCATACTTGATATAATCTAATGAAATGCCACAATCCCATTGATCCTGAATTCCTGAAAACTGTTAAGTCTGTTGAATTTTGAATAGGATATGAAATTCTATTTTCTCCATATGAAGTCCAATGAGGCTGGAACCACTCTCAAACATCCTGAGTCATTTCATGGTAATGTTAAAAATTTAAGTAAAAGGATGAAAATGAAAAATAAAGGAGAATGTCACTTTTACTTTAAGAATTTAACGTTACCATGAGGGAGCATCTGCTATATTTATATTTTTTTTTTGCTTTCATTCGTCACCCTAACCCAAGGTGGACCCACCCCCAACAAGCAAACTCACCTAAAATTAAAAAAAAAATTGAAAAAAAAAAAACGATTTTCTAAACGCTTTTCCGGAAGCTTTTCTGGAAGCGTACGGAAGCGTACGGGAAGCGTATGCTTCCTCCTCCGAAGCGCCACGCTTCAGACGCCCGAAGCGCCGTACGAAGCGCGCTTTGGCGCTTTCGAAGCGGCGCTTCTGTACAACGCTTCCAAATTTCCAGGAAGCGGCTAAAAAATCCGAAGCGGCGCTTCCGAATTCGGAAGCGCCGCTTCCGGCCAAGCTTCCTAGGCACTTCCGTACGGGATGCGCTTCGGGGCTTGGAACCGTGGGGGGGGGGGTGCTTCGTGCAACACTGATCAATCCTATCATTGTTTGTATCAAAGATAGAGTCTTCCTAAAAAGGAGAATCAATCATCTCCAATTGCTCCCTTTCATGCAAGGGAAAATGATAATTCTCCTTCCTAAGGGCATGGATGTATATGTCATCATAAACAATGCCCGGGAGAAAGGAGGACCACTCTCAAGCTCATCCTCCTTGTCGGTGTCATAAATAGGAGCACAGTCAAATTTAGGACTAACAATTTCCCATTTCTCCTTTTCAATATGGAAATAATCTCCAATGTCATTTTCGAAGGGGCTAATGGGGTCACCTTCCTCAAGGTTCTCAAAAGGAGAATCATCAGGGGTACTTTATTTGAGAAAGGTAAGGTTAGTCTCAACTTCACTTTCCATAGACTCCTTCATTCCTACACACATGTTAGAATCATATTTTTCATTGTGTGGACCCAACGATGACTTGTCCTCCTCATTACTTAGATTCTCAACGTCTTGATGATGCTCGATGAGGGCTTCCTCTTGGATGCTTAATGCAGGGTATACTTGAAAGTGTCTAAGAAAGCCATCAACGAACTCCTTAATAGATGATAAGTTGTTAGGTTCATGATCATGCAACCATGAGTTATGACCACCGAGGGATCCCATGAACAACAACATAAGGACATTCGGTGAACCACTTTCTCTTTTGAAGCATGTGCGTTGAATCTTTCTACATGGTCAATTGCGGAGAGTGGATCACCATCAAACACGAGCACCCCACATACCATCCTTCCTGTGACATGATTAGGGTCGTTAACGATGTCCAAAGCGGGAAAATCATCAGAGAAAGACAACCTATGTGAGATATGCATGTAAATTATGTAGGAGTGTTATGAATATAATTCATAACAATTAAATAAATAAAATAAATATAAATATTAAATAATTAAATATTATTTAGGTTAAATAGTCATTAAGTAAGGTGAAAAGGCATGTCTAAAAGACATGCCCATTCACGAAAGGTCACCTGCTGAGGTATAAAAGCAGGGCATCATTGTAACATTCAAATCATCTTATATCATCTTATACAATTTTATATATTAATAAATCATTATTTTAAATACTTGTGTGTATTTTTACATTTAAGCCTACAAGCTATCAGTTTTCTTTCTTCAGCCATAGTTTTTATGCTTCAGTGGTATCAGAGCCATGGCACACGATATAATCATGCGGGCCTGTGAATGTAGTTCGCCGCACAATGTACCATTATGTTCACATCTTGATTACGTTGAATAGTTTAGTATTCAAGAAGCATTTCAGCGTTTAGAAAAAGCATGTGCAGAAGTTAAAGTATGTATAAAGGAAATCAATAATAAGGAAGATGATAGTGAAAGTGAGGGAACAAAACAAGGTGAAGTAGGAGAAGAAGATGTTGACTAGAATAGTGATAATCAAAATGAAGATGTAATAAATGATATATTTGATGAAGATAAAGATGATAATCATTTGCAAAATTGTTTTCTCCTTCGAAATGTTGATCAACCTTCTATTGAGAATAATGATCTTGTCGATTCTGTAAAATTGTCCTATGTTTCCAACGAGGGGGATGATAAAGTGGAGAAGGTTGGGACTGAATCTGGAAGTTTAGAAACAAAAACTATGTCTCAAATCAGCGATACTTTCACATTTGAGATTGAAACAAAGAATGTCCCCACTAGAGAGAGTATTTATGGCTTAGTCAATTTCACCCAGTCTGGTGAGATAGATAAAAATGTTGGATGCTGGAAACCCTTCCAAACTAGCCAGCCAAGCGAAGTGATTCAGAACAAGGCTTCTGCAACATGCCAAACTGGGAAAGATGAAGTTGAGGCATGTCAAAAACATGCAATAAATAAAATTAAGTCTGCAGTGCTTGATACAATTTCAATATTCCAGGAGGACGATTTTGTCCTTGCTGATGCGAAAGCCAAACCTAAATCGTCTTTGCAGTTGCTACCGATTACCGAGTATCGGGAAACAATAGTGTGGGGTGAGGTTTCTTTTGAAAATCAACCAAAAATGGCTTTGAGCAGCGTTGTCATTTTATTTATTGTCAGAGGTTCACAAGTGCATCTAATGAACCCTGGAACGACCGTGGTTCTACCGAACGCGAGGGTTACAATAATAAAGGGTTCAATACGACTTTTCTGTGAACTCTTATTTTCGGAAGCTCTTGTCAGGCTTGCTCATAGGATGGCAATGGCGGTTATAAATGCTACACGGTCTTCATCGGTAAGCACAAATTTGACGCATTCTCCTTTTCACCTGGTGTTGCCTGTGAGGCCGACGAGATTCTATGGCAGCAGCCTCCCGAGGTCCTTCATCTATGGCGACGTGAAGTTCAATTCAGAGAGTCGATCCCCCGTTGGGCGTGACAGAACCATTCATGAGGTGGGCCAAGGATGCCCACTGGTCCATGGGAGGCCTCAACCTCAAGAGAAAGCGAATGCAGGGGAAAATTGAAGGGAGCATCAAGAAGCTCAGAGCCGAGGAAGAGAAAGAGACCAAAATAAGAAATAGGGATGAGAAGAAAGTTGAGGACGAGATGAAAAAGAATAAGAAGTGCAAAACTGATAAAGATGCCGCTGCAAAGGACGATTCAGCTTCAGGCAGCCCTAAAAGTAAGGGCATTTCCAGCCCTAAAAATAAGGGCTTTTCAAGCCCTAAGTCTCCTTCTGTGGCCAGTTCAATCGATACACCAATAGATGCTGGTGCCACCATGCGTCGGGTTTCTAAGCACAAGTGGACCGCCCTGGACGAGGATGATGAGGGGGATTTGTCGCTAGCCGTGCCCAAGTCAGAGAAGCCGAGCAAGAAGCGATCGCCCAGGGTTCGAATCCGCATGAGGAAGCTAGGAGATGTCTTCAACCAGCAGGCCATGGATGGATCTGATGCCCCGGTGGTCAAGGGATCGAATCCAACAAGGCTCCCTCGGTAGCTCTGCAGGCAACGAAAAGGCAAGCTGGGAAAATTATGAACGTGTATGATTACGTTCCAGTGCCGGATCGGGTTATGAAAGCCACTACTAAAAGGGTTTCGCCGAGGAAAAATCCAGGGAAGTCCCCAGCCTCAAAGGTTTCTTCACCGGTCGACCACGCTCGACACAACAGCCGTTTGTCATTAACTCCCACAACAAAACTGTTCGACACATTTTCCTTTTCACTGCAGTCAAAATGCAGCCAATCGAAGTCTTGGTTCCGCCAACGGTCACGTCGTACCTGTTTTTTTTAACAACGAAACTATATATATATATATATATATATATATATATATATATATATATATATATATATTTATATTTATAGATATAATTATATAGAATTGAATTATATAATTATATTTTATTCTAGTTATAACATATAGTTTTTAGTTAATCAATAAATTCTATTAATTAAAAAAACACATTATTATATATACATTAAACTATATAAATTTCATTATATAATTATATAATTGTAAATATATATAGTTTACAAAAAAGATTAGAGTTAAACAAAATTTATTAGAGTTATATAAAAAAAATAGAAATAGAGTTAAAAAAAAATTAGACTTATTAAAAGGGAAAATAAAAAAAAAAATTTAGAAAAAAAAAAAACTAAGGAAATATTACCGATGAGCTATAAGAGAAGAGGATGGCCAGATTATATACATCGAGGCGACATACACTAATTGAAGAAAACCACAAGCGTTAAAGCTTTGAGGACAAAGCTTCCGAAGGAAGAGGCTATGTTATGAATATAATTAATAACAATTAAATAAATATGAATATTAAATAATTGAATATTATTTAGGTTAAATAGTCATTAAGTTAGGTGAAAAGACATGTCTAAAAGACATGCCCATTCACGAAAGGTCACTTGCTGAGGTATAAAAGCAGGGCCTCATTGTAACATTCAAATCATCTTATATCATCTTATACAATTTTATATATTAATAAATCATTATTTTAAATACGTGTGTGTATTTTTACATTCAAGCCTACAAGCTATCAGTTTTCTTTCTTCAGCCATAGTTTTTATGCTTCAAGGAGTCGCTAGGGTGAAATTAAAGATGCCTAAACAAATGCTTGCTTCACCCTGCAAGCATCGACCTTAAAGTTCAATGAAGAACTAGGGCTTCGTTCTTCCGATGGAGTCGCCGATAATGATATGTCAATATGTTGTATGGGGAACAAAACACACGTCTCGTGTCCCCGACAACGACACCAAAATGTTACCGCTCAAACTAGCAGGGGTCCTAGGAGGGGGAATCCCGAAGGGACAACTACTAAGTCAAAGGTAGCAATGGAGCAATAGCCCACTGCCACCTCAAGCTAAAGCTCGCTGCTCTTTATGAACTTTCATTGACGGGAGGAGACTCGGGAATAGAGGGAATCACTAGAAGGATGAATTAATGAAGAGATAAGGAGTGATTACTAAGGGCTATTCGTAAGAGAGACTCAATTGTATGGTTTACTTGCTTGAGAAGCAAGGTGTAAGGCTCTCTAAGAAGGGCCAAGGGGATTTCAAGGGCTAGGGTTTGCAAATAAGACTTATGAAGGAGGGACCTAGTCCTAGAAACCCTTGTGAAAACTTGGTTCCAAAATGGTCTTTGTGAAATTATCTTCAAAAAGTTGCGGGACCACATGGGACCAAGTGGACCCAAAATTAGGTCAAGTAAGAGGAATTGGTCACTCAAGGAAGGGCTTGGCCTAATTGTGGAAGAGAAGAGGATCAATGGAAAAATCTTCTTGGAATGGAATGCAATGATCTAGATGAGGTCACTAGCCAAGGGAAACCTAGGGCAAGAAATGGTCCTCGAGGTAGGGCTTGCAATATCTCGAGATCCCATCGTTGGATTTGCTGCGAATTTGGCAGGCCTCTAGAGTAAACACCAACGCAATTGTGAGCCAAAAACCAAAGTGTTTGGATGGTTAGATTGTGAGATAATTGATGCCCTAGGTGACCTATGTAGGCTAGGTTTAGAGAGAAAGAGAGAAAGGTGAGAAAATATGCTTTTAGGTGATCACCTATGGAGGATCTGTGCCTAATCCTTTGGGAGAAATGGAGTCAAGATGATTCCAATGCTTGGAGTGATTTCACCGGGTCAAGGATGCCTCTAGAACAATTTCTCATGGCAATTAGGGCATGGAACAATTGCTTCAAGGTATTTATACTTCAATATGCGATATGTGATGACTTATCGAGATAAAATGTTAACAAAATATCTCTAGGAACATTCACTTATTCAAACATGGCCCATGACATGATGGAACGCTAATAAAAGACAAATTTCCACCATTTCACACAAGAAGACTTGTTTCGGTGGACATCACTTGCCACCCTAGCTAGTATTCAACCAAATTTTGGTGGACATCACTTGCCACCCTAGCTAGCATTCAACCAATTTTGGTGGACATCAATTTCCAACCTAGTTGGCCATTGCGGGGAAATTATTTGTATTTCCCATTTGTGTTTAATTTGCAGGAGATTTGCAACTATTTCTCAAGTGCCGAGTTGATATTTATTTGCCGGAGATTGAGTAGTTGCAGTTGGGGTCAAGTTTATCTGGAGGCTGAGCCTAACTTCTTATTTATCTGTGGGTCGAATTAATATTCATTTGCTGGAGATCAAATTGTTGCTGCTGTGCTGAGTTTTATTTGCCATTATTCCCTGAGGGCTGAATTTGTCTTTGAAGGCCAAATTTTTTTATTGGAGGCCGAGATTGATTGCCAATTTTATTTGCCAGAGATCTTTATTTGCTGGGGCCGAGATTATTTGCTGGAGGTCTTTTTTGCTGGGGCTGAGATTATTTGCCGAATTCGAGCTTATTTGTTGAGGCCAAATTCTTTGTTCTAGAGTAGGGCTGAAATTGCATTGCTTTTTCCAGGATAGGCTGAGCGTATAATTGTTGGAGGAGCCAAATTACTTAGGAGGACCGAGTTGCTATTGGAGAGCTGAATTCATCCTTTTCTAAGGGCTGAATTGATTGAGACATTTTGTCGGAGTTGTATGCAGATTTCTGGGTTGGTATTTTGAGTGTAAACCTCATGTTAAGTTTAATAAAATTATGGTTGTGCCCTTGGAATATTTTCTGCAGTATTTGTTTATTACTTTGCTTACTAAGTGTTTGTCAAAATTCCTAAAAGAGAAAAATTTAATATTTTTGTAAGTTGTGCTAACATATTTCAGATACGGGATGTTACAGAATTGTATAAGGTAAGTTGCCGATCAAAAAGAACTTTATTGTTCATTTTCAAAACTTAGAATATCACAGAAAAGCCATGGAAGAAGGGCTGTGGTTGTGTGGCACAGCTGTGCTCTTCTTTAAACCAGGGTTTCTTGAAGTCAATCCTGCCTTCATGCTCCACCAAGATGTGGGTGAGATTGATGAACCTTCCCCTCTACCTCTGGGATGAGGAGATCTTGTAAAAAATAAAAAAAATGTATGCAAGTTTATCAAGTTTGATAAATGTCAAGATATTAATATATGGTAAGATTTTGCATTTATGTTTTAAGTGTTTTCTAGATGCCATTATCATATAGAGTCTAGACTAAATGGAACCAAACTTTGGACTTAGAGAACACAAAGTTTAAGACTTTGCTTAGAGTTCGGTCATCTGAAGAAAGCATATCCAATTCCAATTATCAATTATATTGAAGAGCAAGTCCATTCCACTGAAATAAAAGTTCAGATTGCTTTTGGAGAGTAACCTGTAATGAATATGACATAGATAAATAAACATAACATAAGAATAATAATAATTATTTTTTATTAAGTCACAACCCTCTGCTTTCATGACTAGCCAACGCATAAATTATACTGCCACACGTTTCATTGTATCGTAGCATTCATTCATTATCATTTATATTTATATTTGTATCCTCATTTTTTTTCATGGAAGAAAATTGAGTAATTTTATTTAAGGTAACAAAATTTAAGAACTAGATACCAGTAGGCTTTTTGGACCACCTCAAAAGGCCTTTACATGAGTGGCTGCACATCCATTCTGAAAAATTCTCCCTCAAGGATTACATTGAGATAAGAAAGCTGTTTTGTTTTGAAAGTAAAAACTATAGGCAGACATAGTTCCAAATACATATGATCCTTGCTCTGTGGAAAGAGACAAGATTTGATACATATACCCAAACTATCCAACAACAAACAAGTTTAAACAACCATACAACATGATCATTCTTCAGAAAACCGTGAAACAATGAAGAAGTTAAATCCAGGAATCATGAAAATGAGAAGAAAACTGCTGTTGATTCACCAGTTTCCTTATTGCAGCTCCAATCATTTCGTAGAGATGTCAGTTTCAGTGTTTTTGTGCCTGTAGGCTTCAGAAAATGAGTTATGAGAGAGCTGATTGTAAACTTTTATTGTCCTGAAATAATGGCTGAAGTAAGAAGTTCCTCAACATACAGTCTCCTTTCTTCCATTGAAGAGCTAGAAGGGAATCACAAAAAATTTGAAGTTCCTCATCATCATTAGGATAATATTGCAGAGGTTGAGATATTGAATGGTGGATTTCCAAGTCTCAGCGTATTCTTCATTAAGTTCTAGGTCTCTCCATGAGAGCCAATGCTGGCACCAATTGTTCATGTCCTGCCCATGAGTGATGTGAAGAGGGGTGAAAAAACCATTGGCTTTGAGATCTCTCACAAGGGGAATTGGCAATCTGTGAGAATACTTGCCTCCAATCCAGGGATCAAGTCCAATCATGACCTTGTCTCCTTTGCCAACCTTCCATATCAACTAGTTGCCTATTAAGCAGAAGTCATGATGGTGGCTTTCCATATTATCACGGATGTTGGGCTTTTTTTGTTTGAAGAACATATCCAATCCTCTGGAAGAGGAGGGCAGGTATTTGTCTTTAATAGTTTGGGCCCAAAGGCTTGTTCCTTGTAGGAGCTGCCATATATTTTTGGCAGCTAAGGTTTTTGAGAAGATAAAGAGAATTTTTAGCCCCCAACAACCTTGGGATTTTGGGATAGCAATTCCTTTCCAGGAAACCAGAGCCATTCCTTTGTTTTCTTGATCCCTTGACTAGATGAAACGATAGAAGAGCTGTTTGAATTGCTCTAGGATTCCTTTTGGTACCTAGGCAAGGGATATCCAGTAAACTGGAATGGCCTCCAAAATTGGTTTCACCAGGGTTAAGCACCCTTGATGGGAAAGCCATATGGAACAAAGCATGGCACCAAATAATAAACCAACCAGAAAAATAAGGAAAGAAATCTGAGAACATCTTCCTTCCAAGCGGTGAACTTAATAGTTTGGCCCTAAGGTTTGTTCCTTGTAGGAGGTGCCATACATTTTTGGCAGCTAAGGATTTTGAGAAGATAAATATAATTTTTAGCCCCCAGCAACCTTGGGATTTTGGGATAGCAATTCTTTTCCAGGAAACCAGACCCATTCCTTTGTTTTCTTGAACCCTTGGCTAGATGAAACAATAACAAAGCTATTTGAATTGCTCTAGGATTCCATTTGGTATCTAGGCAAGGGATATCCAGTAAACTGGAATGGCCTCCGAAATTGGTTTCACCATGGCTAAGCACCCTTGATTGGAAAGCCATATGGAACAAAGCATGGCACCAAATAATAAACCAACCAAAAGAAGGAAAGAAACCTGAGAACATCTTCCTTCCAAGTGGTGCACTTACTTGTCAAATGGATCAAGCATGAAGGCTTGTAGAAGACTTGAACATTTCACCATTAATCTTTATGCACCAAATAAGAGGCAAGATAGAGAAGTTTCAAGAATTAACAACAATCATCCACAAAGATTAAAACCTTTACACCATCATATGCTCCAAGAAAGATATGTCAATTAAGCTCCAAGGAGTGAAACCTCCGAACATCCAAGCATTAGTAGTAATGAGGAAGGGCACCTCTATTTATAGAGGTATGCTCACCTTCCTTTACAATAAAATATTATAATCTCTTGAGAGATACTTAGATTTAGGCTAAGATAAGTAAAATTCAACTCTCGTAAAACTAATTATACTCTAAGAAAACAATAAAAATAAGGTGGTCAAGTCACATGTACAATGATCCATCTTGATTCTTAAGTAATCCTAAAAGAGAGGGATGTCACCCCTAAAGGAGGGAGTATGTTGTTCCGAGGTGCAACGACTAACCTCTAGAGGCTCCCAAAGAATGTATATCCTCAGTCTATTCCTTGAATTGTGTAATGTTGGGAGGCACATTTATGGACACCTCAGCCGCTCAAGGCACATACCCCATCCAGATGTTCACAAGGTATGTCCTTTTAGGACTATCCTTATCTTGGATTCCCAATCCTCAAAGAATATCAATCCTCTTCGACCACTCTTATCTTGGGTACCCTATCCAATCCTTAAAGTGTGTCGGTCCAAGAGACTACTTCCTATCTTGGATTCCTAATCCTCAAGGAGTACCAGTCTCAGATGCTTATCCAATCCTTCCGACCCCATTCTCCCTCCATGTCCTTCACTAGATGTACGACCGTTAGTCCTAGCCTAGTGCATGACACATGAAGAAGATAATATAATGTCTGTTATCACTCCCTCTCATCTAGGGAGGAGATCCTCATTCCCTCTCAATCAGGGAATAGATCCTAGCTCCTTCTCAACTAGGGAGACATCATCAAAATCCTTAGCTGGTCTCATACATCATCAACATGAAAACTACTTGTTCTTCTGCGGAAGCCTAGTAGTCGCTGCAATTGATTTCTACTTCACAATACATCATATCTTAGCTTTGTCCTTCTTTCACATTTCATCCTCATGACAGTGTTTCTCGGCTCCTAGCAGCATGGATTTGGTCAATCATTGAAAGGCTCATCTATCATTTTTGAGGAGTCGAGCGTCCTCACAACTACTTCATAACAAAGCTCTGCCTCGTATTCTTCAAAGTGTCATATCAGCCTTTGAATACCAATTTTGTCCTTGTGTTTGTTCGAGCCATCAAAAGTGCTATCCACACAATTCAAACGCATCTATAGGTACAACATCTTCAAGAAAATTTTCCATCTAGTCTCTTCACACACTCAAGCAAATTATCAATATCAGAGTTGTCAAATTATAATACCCTCCAAAGTGTCATCTCAAATTTTGCTACTTGCTCCCTCTGAAGTCAACATTCCTTTGCATGTTCTATCTTCATATTGCAACAAGGTTTTGTTGTAGATTTCAATCATCAAAGTGTTCCTGGAATATGCTCATCAATTGGAAGCTTTAATATCATTAGGGGTCCTACAACTCCCTCTTTCCATCATGCTCATCATTATCATGAAGTCATCATCAAGCATGAGCCTTGCTTTACTTTGTTCTTACATCTTTCTCATCTTTCTTTCACAATTTTTACAACTTTTATTATGTACCTGCAATTCTCACCAACAAGTGCAATATACAAATACAAGCTCATGATGTCAATTCTGTCAATCTAGGGTTTCTATGATTATTCAAAAGTGTAATTCCTAGGGTTCTAGCTACAAACCCTAGAAAATTCTTGACTTGACCCTTATTATGGATTTTATTAACAACTTTTGACTTCAAGCCCTAGGTTTGCCTTAATTCAACTTTTTCTAGGGTTTAATATATACCCTAGAGTATTTTTTCAAGACTAAAGATCATTTAGCCCTACAAACCCTAGATGACACTTTCTAAGAGCTCGGGTTTTCTTAGAGGGAACAAGCAATTAGGGTTAGGATTTTCATTCCTAGGGTTAGCTAAATCTAGGGTCTAGAGACCCTAAATACCAAGGTACTTCAAGACTTAATAAATTTATGAGTCGTACAAACCCTAGCAACTTCATAGTCATCAAGACTTGTCATCCAAGCAATGCAAACTAGCATACTGCAAAACCCTAATATCTTTTATTCAAGATATAGACTTGATATGTAGCATATTATCAAAACCTTTATGCAAAAATTATGCATACCTTTTTGAATTTTTTACATGTCCTTCAGAGATCCGGTCTTGATTCTTAAGTCAACTTCAATCAAAAGAGACAACTTCAGGTTTGCTCCATTGGTGTCACCCTTTCTTGAACTGGGTCGCCATACTAATGAGATATGATCAAATATACTATCCATCGACCATCATTGTGAATAGTTGTCGAGCCATACAATACTATCATTGTCATATAAAAACCATCTGGTTACTGCCATATAGGTTTCAGTCATATCTTAGTCACATTTATAGTCTTATTGTCATCATGGTTACTGTCTTTCTGTCAACAAAGTCATCAAGGTTTTCTTCATTGTCACATATCCTTAGTTCACTATCATGAACCAAGGTCACTGTTACGCTGATCATTCATACTTTAATGTTGTCAATCATAGAGATTAAGGCACTGTCATATGTCTTTGGATCATTGTCATGTAGATAACTTGTTTATACTTCAAGTCATAATTTTGTTTATTACTCGTTCACACCTCCAGGTGCGTGCCATACTGCAAACAATGTGTATTACAAAGCGAGCCTTGAGGTTATCCTCAAATTTTAGGTCAACCTCATAAATGTTAGTTGATCCTGTATATTCCTATAACACTACTTCATATATTTATTATAGATCAGTGTTACTTGGGAGCGGGAGCGACATTTTCAGAAGCTCCCGGTTTGGGAGCGAATCCTGGAGCGTTTTTTATAATATATATATATATATATATATATATATATATATATATATATATATTTTATATATTTTGATACATATATGTCAACAAAAACATGTAGAATAATGAATTAGATATAAAAAACATAAAAAAACATAGATTGAAGCATATAACAACAATCATCTAGAAGTTATAATCTTCATCAACCACGTCCACAAGTTAGTAACATAGTAACATACAACATATTGAGTCTCATGATTCATCAATCTTAAAATTTCAAGCTTTCAAAATTCAATATATAACATTTATCATCATTGATCACTAAAGTTGTACTTGTAAGCTAAGTGTAACCATTACAACAAATAATATCTAACATGAAATGAAATGTTATAAAATGAAATGACATGAAAGAACTTTCAACTTTCATGAAGCATCATATTCATAATTCATTACTAATGAGTTATAATTGCCAACTTCAAACTTAAATTGTCATATATTGTTTTAAAAAATATCATAATAAATATGAAAGAGTCAATAGTTATAAAAGCTACTAGAAACTAGAAAAGAGAAGTAAATCTATTATCTATTTCTTATGCTTGGGCCTCTTGCCACCACGAGAAATGTCTAATTTTTTAGTCTTGAAATCAGGATCTTTGTCATTAATATCACCCTCTAAGCATTAAATATCCATAGGTATCTTTGTCATTACCGCTGTATCCGTAGGGATCTTTGTCATTGATATCACCCTCTAAGCATTAACATAAGATAGAAAAAGCATAGAATGTCAAGTCAAGATTTTGTTTGAGTGATGCATACATTTTTAGGAGGGTCATGATAGAGGAGTTCGACAACCAATGTCACTAACATCAAGCTACATAGAGGGATTGATGCTCTTGATTAAATACGAGTTCCATACCCTAATACATGACAAAATTCAATGGAAACATTGCAATCCCCCAATCTTGAAATCCTGAAAAACTGATAAGTCTGCTGGATTTTGAATGAAATCTAAAATTCTACTTTCTCCATATGAAATCCAATGAGGTTGGAACCACTCTCAAACATCCTGAGTCATTTCATGGTAATGTTAAAAATTTAAGTAAAAGGATGAAAATGAAGATTAAGGAGATTGTCACTACCATGAATAGCATATCAATACCAGAGCCTAGACTTGATCATTAAGCTGCCCCACTCAAAAATTATTTCTTTCTTTAAAAAAAAATTGCATTTCGAACATTACTACAAAAAAAAAATTTGCAAAAAAGGCAAAATGCTCCCGAAAAGGCAAGGAATGAAAATTTTTTTGGGGAGCGCGCTCTTGACCCGCTCCGGAGTCGCTCTCGACCGGAGCGCGGATTGGGAGCGAGATAGCTGGGGGGGGGGGATAGTTGGTGATCGATCATGATCCTCGAAGAACACTGTCAAGGATCATGATCGTTCATTAATTCCTTTGAGAAAGAATTTGAGCCTTTGAGTAAAGAATGTTGTCTACTGTAATGCAAAACTAGTTACATAATGCGAGCCACTATGAGTGAAGAACCATAGAGCATTGTAATGATGTTACACAGTATACGATGTTGCTGCATAGGATTTGATGCCAAGGAAATATAGAACGATTCTATGCCACCATAAAATCAATTTGTCACAAAGAGAGATCAAGGTGCCACTGAGCGATATCAATATATATATATATATATATATATATTTGAAAAAGCCTTTGTAATATATGCGAGTCAACTGAGTGTGCGAGTCACTAAATTTGTGCCACGGAGTATATTATCAAGCTATTGTAATTGTGTTGTGGAGACCAAGCCACAAAATGTCAGCCTGAACGTCGTACAGACCAATGTTTATAATTCATCGTTGACTATTGTGTGCCACTGTTGACAATTATGTGTTATGCAAATGTTGTAGGAGCCATCTAGAGTATATATATCAATGTTGCGTGACTCGTACTCATATAAGACTCGTCAAAATGCAAAAAACCTTAAAATATGGTAAATTTTAAGCACAAAAAAGAAACTAAGGACAATTCCAGTCCTTATAAAAGCCACAATATATGCAATAATTCATTACATCGTCTCATATCTATAAAAGTACAACATCACATATTTGATTTTTGTAAGCAAAACATTTAGATACTAAATAAGAAAAGGAATCATGATTCCATAATTAAAATAAAAAATGTCAGCAAGTTCAAAATTCAAATAGATATGTCATAAAATAATAAATGATTGTCTCATAACAATCTTGAGTCTCATCACTCATGGACGACCATGCCTACAATAAGTCCTCATGGAGCTAATGCTAACATCAGAAGGCTGAAGCAATTGTGAGGCAGGTGTATTTCCATTAGAGATGACAAACTAGAGAGATCCCTAGTCTTTCATCAAGCCAACTCAGATCAAGGGCCTCCTCCTCCACAACCCAATCAGACTCTAAGTCAATAATATCCAATAAAATTGGATTTGTATCCTTTGGTTGCACTTTTTTTGCAAGCCCTCCTCAGCTTGCAGGGCCCTGTGGCTGAGTTTCTGAGCCACACAACAACCTTGTGTGGTTGACAAACTCAGACACGGGGCCCTGTAGGCTGAGGAGGAAGTCTTCCTCGACCAAAAAAAATTGCAAATTTAAAAAATTGAAAACCCAAAAAAATTAGATTGAATACAAAAAAAAATAAATTACATGGAAAACATTCAAACAAGGTTCATGAAGCCTACCTGAAGCTGGGTCTGATCTAATGAAGCCTCCTTTAGCCTCCTCCAAGAGCTCTTTCACTGTGCAATACCACTGTATTGTGATGCATAACAAAGAACCCTCTAGCCATTGTAATGTGTTATTGTAACGATAATATCACAATGCGATGAAAATGTGGGATGCCTAAGCCTTGGACATATATAATTCTTAGATAAGGCGATTTCTAGTTATGAGCCACCGAAATTGTCATTGAGCCACTATTGAAGACTGAGCCATTAGCGATCCGTATAGTGCAAATATATTTAGTCCACAGTGCTACAAATAAAAATGAGATGCGAGTAAATGAATGTCACTGTATAGAGAAATGCAATGTTATTCATTCCGGGCCACTCCACCAAGCGAATCATAACAAGCCACTGTATGGTTAGTACGATCATTGTGTATAAAGAGCCAATGAATATCATTGCGATGAGAACCACAATCATATGTATCAATGATGCGAGCTATGCGAGTCATACAAAATTATACGCGAGCCACAAATACAACAATGTCATGCCACTCTGTAATGAACGAGCCACAAAATATATACTTCGAGCCTCTTTCCACAGAGATAGTGTGATGCAAGCCAATGATAAATGTTACATCCATCAATGTGAGTTTTTTTGATTGAGCGAACCACCCATAAAAAGTATATGGTTCTGCCACAGAGAGATCCTTCAAGGATGCATCGAACTTCAAACCAAATGCCAACAGATTATGATCTTCAGGCCTTCAACTTCAAACCTCGCTTTGTTTCCATGTTGGAAAATCGGGAGGCTTGTGATTTAGTGTGACTTTCCTTTCTTTGATAATTGTTTGAATTCTGTTGGCTTTCTTTTAATCTTTATTAAGTTCGTTTCATCAAACAATTATCAAAACATAAACATGAAGATCACAGAAAACAAAAGAACACAAGATATAGGCTCCAAGCCAGGGCAAAACCCCTCCAAGGGGAAAACCCCTCCAAGGGGAAAACCCAAAAAATTTCTCTACTTATAGAATCAAATCAAAGTGAGATATCCAAGATCGATGACCACAAAAAATTGTATCCCTTTAGATGCCAAGTCAAACCCTCGTTGTTCACAGCAAATCCATCAGCAAGAGACCAACAACAAATTTTCCGACAAGAGATGTAATAGGGCAGATCTTCCACAAATCAAACTGCAGGAGACATTCTTCGTCAACTTTAGATTTCAGCCTTCCTCCTCTTCTGCGATTTTCAGATCAGATTAAGCGAATTGTGTGTGTCCAAATGAGCTCAAATCATCCTATATTTATATTGTCTAAAGGGATGTGAATCTACATGTGCTTTGGGTCTGGGCCAACTTGACAGGTAGGTTGAGTTGGCATCTAGAGGGGCTTTTGACCCAAATTACATATTAAAAAATTCTTTTCCGTTTTTCTTACAATAGATCCAAATAAGACTTTGACTCTTTGACTCAAGAAAACCTAGAAGCATGAAGAACATGCTTATCTAATAAAATAATAATAATAAAAAGTCATTTTCTTCTTTTTCTTTTTGCATAAAGTATACATTGATATAGGTAAAAATACCATTATGAAGACTGAACCTAGTTACATTTTTTAACAGTGGAGACCCAAGGGACCATCCCCCCTCAAAGATCTCAACAAAATTAAGAAAGAAGATCCCTTATCAATAGGCAAATTGGATCGACTAGGTTGTAGCGATGGGTGACCCCTTTTGTACAACTTAAAGGGTGGTCCACATTTTCCTCTAGTTCTTCTGGACATTTTCGATCTTGATTTTTCTCCATTCAATGTCGAATTTTAAGAGAGATGGATCTAGTGGACCATGATATACTTGTACTATTCAATTGTACCCCAGTTCATGGATCCATCCCCTCTTACATGTCTCCCTCTTGGTATGATTGCTTTTGCTTGAAGTTGAGGGTTTTTCATGCTTTAGCATAGATTTCATACTTTAATTTCTATATCTCATCTTTTATAAGATCTATTTTGGTGCTTCTGCTTTGTAATGATGTCATTGTACTTAACAGTGTCAATGACCTGCTTTTGTGGTCATTTGTTGGACACTAATAAAGTTATCTTATCTTATCTTGTCTTGGAGTTGCTAGAGTTTCTTGGTGTTGATAAATCTAGGGGCATCAGTATAGATGATTTCTCTAACTTATGATAACTGCTTGTGAGTACTTTATTGCTTTTCTTGATTAGGTTCTCATTTAGCTTGATTATTATTGAGGTCTCTTCATCAACCAGTTATCAAAACATGAAGAACAATGAGACAATGGACACAAGATGTACGCTATCAGCCAGGGCCAAAACCTCTCCAAACTTGAGAGGAAAGCCCACTGAATTCTTCTTCTTATAGAATCTTCAATTAGTGAATTCCAAGACCAAGACCCTTGACCTAAGAACCTCTCCAAGACCAAGTCAGAAGGCTTCCTTGAATCATCTCTTCTTCCTCTTGAAGTCAAACACTAGTCAAACGGACTTTTGCACTTTTGATTTCGACTTCTCTAGAATTTTAGCCTCTTGTTACAGACTTGTAATTTTTGGCCTACTTGCAACTGTCAAGATGTCACACGTGTGAGGTTGATTGGGAAGATTTATGTGGCTCTTCTCCTTCACTATGCTTGCACACTTCTCTTGGTGATTTTGGCTAGTAGTGATGTTCTTTTCTTGACCTTTTTCTCGGTTCCTTAGAGAACTGACGTAACTGTACTGCAGAATCCCTAACTGCAATCACACGTGTGGGAGGAGAGACCCAAAAACAACACAAAATCCTTTGATCTTCTTCTCCTTGTCTTCGTTGCTTAAGAGGCTATCTTCCTTCCTTTCTCGCACTTCTTTCTTCTTCGTGGATGCTTGATGGATGATTCTCCAAGTGAGGCCGAGTCCTCCTTTATATAGTGATCTCTCCATGCAAATGAGCCGACTTGACATCTTCCTTAGGTCGACTTGTCCTTTTGATAAATCAATTTTCTTCTTTTTAGGATTGAATTGATTGTGCACTTGTGACAAGGTTCTGGAGTGTCTTTTGACTCTTATAATGACTCAAATAAATATGTAACATGCCTAAGAAGGGTCTCTCATACATGAAAAAGACTCTTTTGACTTGTAGACCACATGACAAGCCCTAGAAGCTCTCAATGGGAGCTTTATCTACAAAAATAAAATTCCTTGAGCATGAAACCCATGTCTCAAGCATAACAAAAATAATTTTATTTTTCTTCTTTACATCAATTACATAAAATTATGATTACATATGTCATTATGAAGACTGAACCTAGTTACATATTTCAACACTTGGAGCATCTTGAACCATAGTTGCGGGGGAGCGCCCCCCCCCGAACCCGCTCCCGAATCGCGCTCCGGGCCGGAGCGGCTCTGGAGCGAGCTCCCAAAATCGCTCCCGGATGGGAGCGATCCGGGAGCGATTTTCGGGAGCGTGCTCCCTAAAAAAAATTTACGCTCCTTGCCCTGTTCGAGAGCGTTTCGGGGAGCGATCGCTCCGTCGCTCCCGGAGCGATTTTCAACGCCCGGGAGTGATCGCTCCGTCGCTCCCGGAGCGATTTTCAACGCCCGGGAGCGATCGCTCCGTCGCTCCCGGAGCGATTTTCAACGCCCGGGAGCGATCGGGGAGCGTTCGCTCCTCGATCGCTCCCGGGCGTAAAAAATCGCTCTGGGAGCGTTTCGACGGGCACCGGGAGCGATCCGGCGGAAAAAATTTCCGCGGACGCCAAAAAAATCATTTTTTTTTTTTTTTTTTTTTGGTTTTAAAAGCCCAATGGGCCTAAAAAAATTTCATTGTGACTTCATTGAGCAAGAGTTTGGAGCAAGAGCAAGAGCAAAGGAGCGAGGAGCAAGTGCTGAGGAGTGAGGAGCAAGTGCCAAGGAGCGAGGAGAAAGCCTGCGGAGGTAAGTAACTTAGTAATTTAGTTAGTTTAGTTAGTTAGGTAGTGATTTAGTTAATTTAATTTAGTTTATTGAGTTTAAAAATCATAAATTTAAATTAAATTAATAAATTAAATTAATTAATCCCAATAAATTAAATTAATTTGCAGATTCAAGAATCAAAACCCTACAAACATCAAACACCATGGACCTGGCTATATTTCTTGGCATTTTCCTCTTCCTGGTCCCTTTTATGGTTATTATGGTGCTGGAGAGTAGGAAACGGAGGGGCCAAACTGAAGAGGGGGATGAAGAAGCTGGAGAAAGTCAAATTGGTGAAAACCCCGGTGAGGAGGAGCTGGAGGAGGGTGAACATGACCCTCAAAAAACTAAACAAGACCAAACTCCATTGTGGAAATATGTTAACAGGGCTGAAACAGGGAGAGGGGGTGGAACCACTAAATTTCATTGCCCCCATTGCAACACTGATTACACAGGTTCATACACTCGTGCTAGAAGACACCTGTGCGGGAAAAGGTCATGGGATGGAGACAAACAAATAGGAATCAAAACTTGTACAGCGGTGTCAGTGGCGGATAGAGCCAAATACATAAGGGAAGAGGAGGAAGCCCAACACAGATCAAAAAAATCAAGGGGTTTCTTTGAACCAAGCTCACAATCACAAAGAACTCCTTCAGCATCCTCCCAAGGCAGTGGATATGGAGGCATAGGGTCATCATCTTTAAGGCGTAGAACCATATCAGATTTCCTTGATGAGGGGTGTAGGAATGATGTGGATTCAAAGGTTTGCAGGTTTCTCTATGCATGTGGGATACCATTCAATGTTCTTCGCTCACCTTATTGGCACAAAATGGTTTCTGCCATAAATGATGCCCTAAAGGATACAAGAGCCCTGGGTATGACAAGGCAAGAACCGTTGGCCTTGATCATGAAAAAGCAAAAATATCACATTCTTTGAATAGAATGACAAGTTCTTGGACTGACCATGGGGTGTCCATTGTATCTGATGGATGGACAAATCTAAAAGGCAAGCCATTGATAAGTGTTCTTGCTGTGTCTGTTAGTGGTCCCATCTTTCTAGCTGCACATGATTACTCAGACAAGTTCAAGACCGCCATCAACATTGCAGAAGCATTACTTGAAACAATTGAGCGTATTGGCCCATACAATGTCATCCAAGTCATCACTGATAATGCTCCTAATTGTAAGGCAGCGAGAGCAATTATTGAGGATAAATACCCCAACATATTTTGGTCTGGATGTTTGGTTCACACATTGAACCTTCTGTTGCATGATATTGTCAAGAACAAAAATGAACAATACCAATGGATTGGTGATTTGTACAAGAAAGGCAAACAAATGATAAAATTTATTACAAATCATAGCAATACCCATGGCCTTTTCCGCAGTCACTCGAGATTGGAGTTGTTGAAGATTGCGAAGACTAGATTTGGTAGCTATTACCTCACCTTCAGGCGCCTTTTGAAGGTAAGAGAGGCATTAGCTAGCATGGTATCAAGTCCACATTGGCAGGTATTAAAGGAAAGGGCTACAAATGTAGCTGACATGGCAGGTTTTGAAATGGTGGAGGAGGCCGCTCTTGATGGGTAGTTTTGGACAACTGTGAGGCAGGTATTGGATTTCACCAAGCCAATTTATCACATGATTCGGTTTGCAGATACAGACAAACCAATGATTGGCGAGGTGTATGAGCAAATGGATACCATGTTGGGGGAAATAAAAGACATTGTTCATAATAGAGATCCCAACTTGTACAAACTGATTCATGATTGTGTGTGTGAACGGTGGAATAGGCTTAATCTTCCACTACATTGCTTGGCGTATATCCTTACGCCAAAATACTACTCTATATCTTGGTTGGGCCAACCTGCAGAAGGGGGTGGGGTTAGGACCAAACCCCTTTTAGATCCAGAGGTAACTAAAGGATATTTGGAAGCATTAGAAAAGTTTGTACCTGACAGGGAGGAATGTGCAGCTGTGCGCCTTGAAATAGGCAGATACTTCAGTGGCACTGGTTTGTATGGTAACTTCCATGCAATGGACGACAAAGATAGATTTGATACTCTCACATGGTGGGAAACATATGGCGGGCATGGACTTTTGCCAAAATTGGCAAAAAAAGTTCTTTCACAGGTTGTAAATACTTCTTCTACAGAGAGGTGTTGGAGCACATACAGTTACATACATAATGTGAAAAGAAACAGACTCAATGAAAACTGAGCAGAAAGCTTGGTTTATGTGCACTACAACTTGAGGTTGTTGAGTCATTACTGTGATCGGGCTTATGAAGATCCCACATATAAAATTTGGGACAATCACCCAGAGGATGACAATTTGGAGGATGGCATTGTACATATTGAAGAACTGGAAGAGGAATTTGTAAGGGATGAAGATGAAGCAGCTGCAGCAGCCATGCCACCTCCACCTCCACCTCCACCATCCAGTAGCAGTGCTCGAGGTCTGAGTCTTGTTCCTTTGCTGTCGCCACCTCCATCTACACCCTCACGTGGAGGTTCTAGTTCTGGTCGTCGGTCTGTGCGGGAGACTCCTAGAAGACCACCACGACCTGCTTATACTCCTGGAGACTCTCGTGGCGAGGGCCACATGTAGATTCTGATTTACAGTTTACTTGTCTTTTTTAGTTTCTAGTAGACTTTAGGTTTCATAACTATTGAGTTTTGAGTCCTTGACTCTTGACTCTTGACTCTTGACTCTTTCATATCATAATGATATTTTTTGTAAACAATATATCACTGTGACAATGAAAATTTGAAGTTTGAAGTTGGGCCTTGGCAATTATAACTCATTGGTAATGATGTGAATTATGAATATGATGCTTCGTGAAAGACTAAAGTTGTTTCATTTCATTTCATTATTCATGTTTCATTTTATAAATTTATAACATTTCATATCATGTTAACAGTTAGAGGTTAGGATTTAGAAATATCTTAGATGATCAATGATGATAAATGTTATTGAATTTTCAATTTTGAAAGCTTGAAGTTGAAACTTTAAGATTGAATTTGATGAATCATGATTCATGAGACTCAATATGTTGCAGTTGTAATATGTATTTTACTAACTTGTGGACAAGGTTGATGACGATTATAATTTCTAGATGATTGATGTGATATGGTTCAATGATCAATCTATGTTTTTTTATGTTTTTTATGTCTAATTCATCATTCTACATGTTTTTGTTGACATATATGTATCAAAAATTAAAAAATAAAAAATATATATATATATTTTTAAAAAATCGCTCCCGGATTCGCTCCCAAATCGGGAGCTTCTGAAAATGGTCACTCCCGCTCCCGTTTTCGCTCCCACTCCCCGCTCCCGCTCCTGCTCCCAAGCAACATGGTCTTGAACACTAGGGTTGGGGTCTCATCCCTTTGACACTTGGAGGTTAGGGTTTTGAGACGAAACACTAGGTTGTACCTTTTGAAGGACATCCTCATGTGATGATACCTTATCAGAGCTCCTTGGTGTTAGCTAGAGTTTTCATTGTTTCGCTAGATAGGGTCTTGGATGGCTAGAGGATTGTACTAGCCTTGGGACCAGTGTTTTTAAAACTGGAACTGGTGATTGGACCCGTCCACCTAATGAGCTGGTTCACTGACCGGAACCGGTCTAACCGGGACTGGTTTGGTCTAAACGAACCGGTTTTAGAAAAATACATTAAATAATTAATTTTTAATGAAAAAAACTATTTTAAAGATTTAAAACCATGATTCCAAGCCAATAGAGACAAAATATGCAAAGATTGCTCATTTATATACCATGTAAAGGTGAATATATCAAAATGGCACCAAGATCAATACATATCATCGACAAAATACATAAGCAATGAAGCTCTAAATGGCCTCTAGAGTGCAAAAACAAAGCCTACAAACTATGGGGCCAGTGGCCTACTACAAGACTCAAGTCTACATATATGATAATACTATAATAGTGATCAACATTATCACTTGAAAGTTCTCATGAGTCATCATGATCAAACTCTGTTGGTTGAGTCTCGACTCCCAAACTTTGCAGTCACAAACTTCTCTATTGGTTCAGTGACTTGAGTCTCAAACTTCTGAAGGTATTCTGCCCTAGGATGCCCTATTATTTGGTGCTCCACATGGCTTTACATGGCCTCCTATCCCAGCCAAGTGTTGCTTGAACCTGTTAATACCCTCTCCTTGAATGGATTTTTGGCAATATTTGCAGATCATTTTGCCATCAATCATATCACAATGAGCCCATGTAGTATCTCTGGCTTTTGGAGGCATGATGACTACTACTTAGCTTAAACTCTGCTGTTCCACTACTCCAGCAAAAACTCAACACTCTCCAAGCTCCCAAGCAAACTCACAAACACTCCAAATGAGATGTGTGAGACAAATGAGAGGGAGAGGGGCCTCTTAAAGGCTTGGAGAGGGTGTTTTTGGAGGGAAAGCACCCTTAGTTTCCCTCCAAAACCCCTAAAACACAGTCAAAAAGTCGCTTTTTCAGTTGACGGTGGGCGTGCCTCCTAACCGGCCGGTTTAGGACGGAACCGGCCGGTTTGATACAAACTGGCTGGTTCCGTCCTAAACCGGCCGGTTAGGACCATTTTTTTGCAAAAAAAGGAGAAATGCCCCCCTGACTGGGTTTTTTGGCCGGTTTCGACCGGTGGGCCTGTTAACCGGCCGGTTAGACCGGTAACCGGTTAGCAAGGCCGGTTTTGAAAACTATGCTTGGGACAAGGCTACGGGATGTACATGAACTTCATTGTCATGCATATATATGAGGTTTTTAGTTGTCCAATACTTATGTAATTTTATATTGAATTATCAGCCATCTAATTTTTCATGGTTTTGTAATTTCTAACACTTTTATGTCTTGCTGATTCCACAGAAGTGAAGGCTGCAATTTTTGAAATTTTAAGTGATTTATTTAATTTTAACCTATATACTAAAGAAGATAGGGAAGAGTTATCGTTGTATTTTGTAGCTGTCATCAATTGTCTTCAGATCTGTTTTATGCATGATAAGGTTTACCTAAAAGGTTGAAACTTTTATTGGCACACATTGGTATCTTTTGTCTTGAATTGCCTAGTGGAATGGGGTTGTTAATACTCAAGAGGTGAAATGCTGTCCCTTGTTGCTGCTGTTTTATTTATATTTCATAGCAGTCTTAAGGCTGAAAATTCATAGAGTTAAGATCAGGGAAATCTCTAGGAAAGAGGTGAAATTTTTGAATTACCCAATTTGTGAAATTTCTATGTAATGTACCTCTATGCCTTTTCATGAATAGTTCCACCATCTGCTAAGAACACTCAGAACTCAACATTGTTGCAGGAGATGATCACATGATTCTTCATTTTCATGGAAAAATCATATTGAGATGGACCACACAGTACTCGCTAATTATATCCTTCTATGATTAAGAGTTCTAACAGTGTTTGTGAAATTTTTAATGGAATAAATAATTTTTTTAATATTTAAGACACATGGATAAATATAGAAGGTCAAGTTCACTTTTTAAAGCAAAAAACTTATCTTAGTGAATCTTTTTGATCTTTGTTCCTGTTTGGAGTTTGTCAAACGAACAAGATATTGAAGTTGAACCAAGATAGATGCACATTTTTTAGGGTTTACTGAATTTAATTTCTCTCAGCTTTTTTTCTCATGTCTAAGCAAATTTCGATGAACTTTTGTTAAAAATATAGGTGAAATATCCACAAGATTTTTGATTGTGTTTTTTGTATTTATATGAATTGTGAATCTGATGTTAAATTAGTAAATTACAGTCCTTGGACATATTAAATATATCCATGTAGATCATATATAATCTAGTTATTTGGACTTTTGCAAATTTAGTTTAAGAAACATCTTCTGAGTAATTTGTGCCTCCTTTTCATCATCTTCCTAACAACTGTTTGTTGTTTTTTAAAACTGGATCACATTCATTTTGGCGTCTCCTTTGACTGCTTGCTTTTATTCCCATTTATTGTGTATTGCATCCTTTTTACAGCTCTTATATTTGTAAATTATTCTGTTTCATGAAATAAGTCTGTTTTTGTTGTTCATAGTGTTACAAGATTGTAGAATGCATGTTTCTGTTACAGGAAAGGAAGAGCATTCGGCCAACATTTTCTGCTGAGGGTATTTATGGGGGAGCCTTGTTAGCTGTACGGTCAAATGATTTTGTTTGCTTCTATGACTGGGCTGAATGCCGTGTAATTCGGCGAATAGATGTTAAAGTGAAAGTAAGTGTATTTATTCAATAAATACCATTGCACTCCATTTCTTTTTGAGTTCTGTTTGGCTGAATGCTTTTGAAATAATTTAACAAATCAGAAAATATATCTAACAACATGTTGATTGCTATCTCTACTTCATGTTTCAGAATATCTACTGGGCAGACAGTGGTGATCTTGTTGCGCTCAGAAGTGACAACTCATTCTATATTTTGAAATACAATGTAAGAACCTAGACTGAGTTTTCTTGTTTATGTTGCTGCCCCCTGGTTTTTGTTGTTTACGGTGGATTGGTCTCTGCTGGAGGATAACTTGGATTTAATTTTGCTAATTGGTTCCACAAACATTATTATCATGTGTCAGGGATCTCTTCCGTTCATCTTTTTTGCAAATTTGCTTAAAAAATAATGAATTATTCTTTTGGCAGAGGGAGGCTGTTTCTGCATATCTGGAGAGTGGTCAACCGATTGATGAGCAGGGAGTGGAGGATGCATTTGAACTGTTGTATGAGATAAGTGAACGAATTCGTACAGGCCTATGGGTCGGGGATTGTTTTATTTACAATAACTCAGCCTGGCGCCTCAACTACTGTGTTGGTGGCGAGGTATCAGCAAATTTTTATCTTATTGATATTGCTATGTTATTTCATTATAACTATTTTTCCTTCATTGGTTGAAACTCATTGTTTCTACATATATCAGGATTGATTGCATGTGGTTTTGTTACAATTTTGAATCATTTGATATTTGAACATTCTTTTTCTTGTTGAACATGAGTTGTTTGCTGCATGAAATGATTTCAGGTAACTACCATGTGTCATTTGGATCGACCAATGTATCTGTTAGGCTATCTATCCAGCCAGAGTCGAGTGTACCTAATTGACAAAGAATTCAAGTAAGCATGCCTTCAATGGTGAAATGCATTTAACTTGTTGGCAAGGAATTTGAGTGAGTATAGCTTTAAAGCGTATTTTTTCAGGCAATTTATTCCTTAATGTTGTGAAGATGAAAAGTAATATTTCATGTCTTATTATTTTGTGCAGCGTGATGAGCTATACATTATTGCTTAGCTTAATAGAGTACAAGACTCTTGTTATGCGTGGAGATTTGGAGAGGGCAAATGATATTTTGCCCACAATTCCAAGGGAGCATCTTAACAGGTAGACTATAAATTTTGCAATGAAGAAAATCTCCTTTATGATGGGTTTTTTTTTTTTTTAAACTGTTCATTGTTAGGGCTTCAGATTTCATGTTTATATGGGGCTCTTTGCACTTGATCCATGGGAAATTTTGTCTATGTTGTAAATTTATATTGAAAATTTCTGACTTGCACCATGAATTTTGTACAAGTGTGGCTCGTTTTCTTGAGTCTCGGGGAATGCTGGAGGAAGCTCTTGAAGTGGCTACTGATCCTGATTACAAATTTGACTTAGCTGTGCAACTTGGAAGACTTGAAGTTGCACAGGTTAGTTTCTGTTATCACTTTGTCTATTGTTTAGAGTCTAGACATTTCGAGCATATGAGGTCTCATTGCGCGTGTGAACAGATAGTAGTAAATTTGGATAAGAGCTCTGGGGTAATGATTATACTGGTGATTTATCCATATATTCCTTTGTTTCAATATATGTCCTTTGCATTAATGATTTTTAAGGAACTATCTCCTTCGGCAAGTCTTGACGCTTCTTTTTCTAAGACATGGTCATACATCCCTTGTTTGTTTTTTGTCTGCAAAGTTGATATGCATTGTGCCAGTGAACACAATGACATTGCCAAAGCAAATGCATTTTTCCTGTCATCTAGTGGAGGAAACCAGGCACACAATTGTTTATTTCTTATTTATTTACTGAGCACCTTTACCCAATTAGTTGCTGTTCTCTTATAATTTCTATGATATGCAGGAAATAGCAATAGAATCTCAAAGCGAATCAAAATGGAAGCAATTGGGGGAGCTTGCCATGTCCTTTGGAAAGGTATTTTCTAGATTTTATTATATTTTTTTTTTACGGTGTCTCTCTTATGAGGATTATGTGTTAGCTTTCACACAAGTATGTGTAAGAGTGGTTTATGATTTATTTGTCTTCTTGTGTGTGGGCTATAGTGTGAGTTGAAACTTCCATTATAGGCATGTATCAAACATGGTTTCCAGCCAAGCTGGAGGCTACAGCTAACAAATTAAGCCTAGATAATGTATCTTAAATGATCTCTCCCTTTACCAAATTTGGAGGCCATGCTGGGTGGCATTCAATGTTATACATACATATATATAAAAACAGAGAGAGAACCAGTGTTGAAAAAATTGGCATCGGCAAAAAATCGGCGAAGGTCCATGAAACATCTTCTCAGAAACATTGGCGAAAAAATTGGCAAAATTCAGCGAAGCGTGACAAACATTAAAAAATACAAAATATATTCATTTTTTCGAAATCTGAAAAATTGGCAAAAATCAGAAAATATTGCCAAAGGAAAAAATCATGATTTTTTTGGGCCAAAAAAATCGTGGTTTTTTGGCAATGTCAGTGATGTTATCAACAATATCAAGAGAGGAAAGCAACATAAATTAGGAATTGACACTCCCAAAACTCTTTTACTTCGAGGAATTAGAGATGAATGGATTGATCTCTTGAATTTAATGGGTAAAGAAGATGTAGCACAACTTACTTTTCAAGAAGTTTGTGAATTATGAAAGCATATATTACGAGGAAGAGCTAAATATGGTAAGGGGCCTCGAGATCCAACAATGACTAGAGTAAGTAAATCAACATTTGGTCCGGTAAGTAGAGCTGAACTTGGCCACTCGTTAGAAAAATTTAAAATTGATATTCTTTAAAATTTAAGTGAAATATTGCTATGTTAAAAATTCAAAACAAACAAAAGACAAAAAATGTAATATTATCAATATTTTGTCCTTGATGTACAAAAACATCCTTTGAAAGAGTGTCCTTTAGGTAACATTGAAATTTGTGTCATTTGTGCAAAAAAGCATGCGATAGAGGATTGCCCATCCCTACCTGGACTTAAAGCAATCTATCAAGAGGATAATGGAGCAAATGAAAGCCTTGGAACAACTTTGTTTTGTAGCACCAAGAAGACCTTGGCAAGCTCGACAACCAGATTTGCCTTGGAACAA
The DNA here is from genome assembly GCA_031772625.1 of Pinus tabuliformis. Classification (NCBI taxonomy): domain Eukaryota; kingdom Viridiplantae; phylum Streptophyta; class Pinopsida; order Pinales; family Pinaceae; genus Pinus; species Pinus tabuliformis. The sequence continues at coordinate 645,356,350 of CM062804.1, forward strand.
CTTTGTTTTGTAGCACCAAGAAGACCTTGGCAAGCTCGACAACCAGGTACTATTCAAGATCCTACTTAACAATTTCATGCTTATCAACAATATCCATAGAGTAGTTGGAATACACCCTTACCTTGGCAACCATGGCCACCTCAAATCCAAAATCAACCTTGGAAACAAGGTTGGTGAGGGGCATATGTGGGAATGCCAAATAATCCTCAGTATATCCAACAATATTATCCAACATTTCCTCAATATCCTCAATATCAACCTCAACAATCATATCAACCTCCTCCACAATTAAGTCCACAACCACAATTGACTTCTAGCCAACCTCTTTAGTTAGCATCAACACAAGTTTCACAGAGGCTTGCTTAGTTACCAGTACAACTGTTAATTTTATGGTATGTTCTATTCTTAGAGCAGTTTACTTATATTTCTTATTATTATCCACAAATTAGCAATCACATGTACATAAGTAAAGTGCAGATAGAACATTAAACGATCAACAGAAAACAAGCCAAGACAAGAGATGCAAGATGTGGCGGCTAGCCAGGGACAAACCCCAATTTGGGGAAACCCTTTGATTAAATCTTCTTTATCTTCAATAATTTAGCAGAGAGAAATAGTACATAAATCTGATTTACATCGATAGCAGCAAACCCTAGATCAGTAGCATCAACATCATTGGCATCAGCGGCATCAATATCATCGGCATTAGCGGGCATCATCATCATTGGCATCACCGGCATCATCGGCATCATCATCATCATCGGCTTCACCGGCATCATCGGCTTCACCAGCATCATCGGCATCACCGGCATCATCGGCTTCAACTTAGGATCTCTTCTCCTACTAAAACCCAAAGACAAGTAGAGAGAGGAAGAGATCCAAGTGTGTGTAGAAACGAATTGAAGTCCTCTTCTATTTATACTAAAACGTAGAGGTTGAATAGACATGACGTTTGGGCTTCTTGAGCCTACATAAGTTGTAGGTCAGCTTGATAATAATTCCATAATCAAAATAAATTCATATCTCCATGAATACTTATCGGAATCGGATGATCTTTAGATCAATCCTACACCTCTCGACGAGAGGAATCTAATAAAAATATTATCAGCCATGAATAAGATGACCCACATGAAGTTTGACCCTAGTTGCCAATTTTAACACTCCCTCTCAACTAGGGAGAACTTCATCTGCAATCTGTCTGTCAGTCGCTACTATTCATCCATTAAATGCACTGCCTTGTACAACATGACCCTTGCCCTACAACATGACCCTTGCCCTACTCTGCTCTATTCTGCCTGTTCTGCTTTGTCTTGTTCTGCCCTGTATCGATCTATACTGCTCTGCTCTGCTTTGTTCTGTTCTGCTCTGCTTTTGTCCGAATTATGAAGAAGAAGAAATGATCGAGGATGTATCATACTGACTCAAAGTCAGTCTCAGAGTATGTACCACTGGTCCCAGACCAGTCTCAACCAACCTGAAGTCAGCGTCATAGTGAGTACAACTCCTACCACTGGTCCCAGACTAGTATTATCCTCCACTAACTCAAAGTCAGTCTCAAAGTGCGTACCACTGGTCCCAGACCAGTCTCAATCGACCCGAAGTTAGCGTCATAGTAGGTAGCACTCCTACCACTAGTCCCAGACTAGTATCGTAGTCATAGAGAATGTACCACTGGTCCCAGATCAGTCTCAGCTGACTCGAAGTCAGCGTCATAGTGGGTACAACTCCTACCACTGGTCCCAGACTAGTATCACAGTCTCAAAGAGTGTACCACTGGTCCCAGACCAGTCTCAACCGACCCGAAGTCAGCGTCATAGTATGTACCACTCTCACTGGTCCCAGACCAGTACTGCACTGACCAAAGGTCAGTCTCAGAGTATGTACCATTGGTCCCAGACCAGTCTCAACTGACCCGAAGTCAGCGTCATAGTGGGTACAACTCCTACCACTAGTCCCAGACTAGTATCGCAGTCTCAGAGAGTGTACCACTAGTCCTAGACCTGTCTCAACTGACCCAAAGTTAGTGTCATAGTATGTACCACTCTCACTGGTCCCAGACCAGTACTGCACTGACCAAAGGTCAGTCTTAGAGAGTGTGCCACTGGTCCCAGACCATTCTCAACCGATCTGGAGTCAGCGTCATAGTGGGTACAACTCCTACCACTGGTCCCAGACCAGTATCGCAGTCTCAGAGAGTGTACCACTGGTCCTAGACTAGTCTAAACCGACCCGAAGTCAGTGTTATAGTATGTACCACTCTCCTTGGTCCCAGACCAGTACTGCACTGACCAAAGGTCAGTCTCAGAGTATGTACCACTGGTCCCATACCAGTGTCAACCGACCCGAAGTCAGCGTCATAGTGGGTACAACTCCTACCACTAGTCCCAGACCAGTATCATTGATCCCAGATCAATGAAGGTCATCCTAGCATAGGGAGTACAATAGATACAACGATGCATCCATCGATACTACTATGGTCCCTATCCTCATTTCCTTGCTCATTGATCAGATGAGAGGTACTTCCCATGAGTCCCAGACTGCATGGGTAGGATGCCTTGACAGGAGAACTTAATCAATCCTGTCCTCACAGGAGAACTAATCATCCTGCTACACAATCGCCATGGAGAACACATCATCCAAGCCTCACAGGAGAACTAATCATCCTGCTACACAATCGTCATGGAGAACACATCATCTAGACCTCACAGGAGAACTAATCATCCTGCTACACAATCGTCATGGAGAACACATCATCCAGACCTCACAGGAGAACTAATCATCCTGCTACACAATCGTCATGGAGAACACATCATCCAGACCTCACAGGAGAATTAATCATCCTGCTACACAATCGTCATGGAGAACACATCATCCAGACCTCATAGGAGAATTAATCATCCTGCTACATAGGAGAGCGAATCATCCTGTCCCACAAGAGAGCGAATCATCTTGTCCCACAAGAGAGCGAATCATCTTGTTCACAGGAGAGCGAATCATCTTGTCCACAGGAGAGTGAATCGTCCTGTCCCACAAGAGAGCGAATCATTTTGTCCCACAAGAGAGCGAATCATCTTGTCCACAGGAGAGTGAATCATCCTGTCCACAGGAGAGCGAATCATCATGTCCACAAGAGAGCGAATTAACCTGTCCCACAAGAGAGCGAATCATCTTGTCCCAGTGCGCACCACTAGGGGAGGGTGAGTCACCCTATGGTCGTATGTTTCTCCAGTAAGAACCGCAAGCCCCTAGAGCTCCCAGAGCTCAATGTATGCAACATGCAGGACCCTTTTACAAGGGTCTCTCGACGACTCCAAGTCGTTCTGGAAAATCACAAATTTGATCTTTCCCTGGGGCTCTAACAAAGTGTAGCGATCTGTACATCATCTTAGTGCGATGGAGCCTCCTTGCTTATCGACTTACCATATCCCAGATAAGGCCGTATCTGATGTCTTTCTACTGGAGCAATCATTGAATATGAGATTCCTCAATAATCGAATCCGACCTCTGGTTGTCACAGAGAATCACAGTGGTATTCATCATGTGTACTCACTGAAGAGTTTCCACAACCAGGCAACTTCATACGAGGTCATACTCGTAGTTATGTATCCGGTCTCGGCGGTACTTATACCAACCGATTTCTACTTCCTGCTTATCCATGATATCGAAGCAGAATCCAAAGAGAACCAGCACTGAGAAGTGCTCTAGTGATCCTCCACACTGCCTGCCCAGTTAGCATTCGAATAATCATGCAGTTTTCATATTTTCGGCAGTGTATCTCAATCCATGAGAGATTGTGCCCCGAAGATATCTCAGAGGATTCTTGGCACCAATCCAGTGAGGCTCAACCAAATATGAGCTCACCATGCTAACTGCAAAACATATGTTTGGAGTTCACCAAGAACATCAACATGATTGAGTTTATAAAACTCAGAGGCATTTCCCAAATCTGGTCCGACATCACTACCATATAACTTCTGAAAGTTAATATCCTCGAGGTAGTCACAGGCTTGCAGTTTATCATTCCACATTCGGAATCCAACTCCCTCTTACTTCTGCAAATGAGAGGGTCTGCACTTGTCAGAAATAGGTCATCCTTATGAGGCGCCAATATGAGAGGTGTATCATCCACAACCTTCGGGTAATGGTTTGGATCAGTTTTGCTCCTAGTGAATCTCAGCTTCATCAAACAGCTATCAATCCTCTCATACTACACCCGAGGTGTTTTGATTCAAGCCATAGAGGGCTTTCTTCCACCTGCATACATGAGATTCCCGTTCATGAATCTCAAACTCCACGGGTTGTTCCAAACCTATGGACCTGCTACATGAGGGGAATGGTCCCCTTGTAAGATTTTCCTTTAGTACATCTCAGACATGTACCTTCATGCTCTTTTTGAATTGAGGCATCCTTGTCACCATCTGACTCACAGACCTCCAGTGCTGTGTCAATGGACATGGTCCCCAGTGGACTTCCTGCAACTTTATACAACCCTGAACTCAAAAACATCTCTGAAAAAACCTATTTTCAAACACGTACCTTTCCATCGATGAGTGCCACCCTGTAACCTTTGACTTCCATTGCTGAAATGGACACTAGGTTCTTCTTGCGGTCAGGTACATAAAATAGATTCTGTAAATGAATCAAGTTACCTTCATTCAATTGAGGGATAACATTCCCTACACCCTTAGATCTGAACTCCCCAATGAAGTGATCTTTAAGTAGGCCATCAAAAACTTCCGCTGCGCCATTCTGATAATATTCTTTGCTTCCACTTCACCCTCGGTGAATTTGAACCCATTGATCCTTTTGTCTTGTCCCAACTGTTGTTGGTGATTGCTCTTTCAATCTTGCTTGGGCATTGTCTTCACCTTAGCTCTGATACCTTGTTAATTTTATGGTATGTTCTATGCTTAGAGCAGTTTACTTATCTTTCTTATTATTATCCACAAATTAGCAATCACATGTACATAAGTAAAGTGCAGATAGAACATTAAACGATCAACAGAAAACAAGCCATGACAAGAGATGCAAGATGTGGCGGCTAGCCAGGGACAAACCCCAATATGGGGAAACCCTTTGATCAAATCTTCTTTTATCTTCAATAATTCAGCAGAGAGAAATAGTACATAAATTTGATTTACATCAGCAGCAACAAACCCTAGATCAGCGGCATCAGCATCAGCGACATCAGTATCATTGGCATCAGCCGACATCATCATCATCAGTATCATCGACATCAACGACATCATCATCATCAGCATCATCGGCATCATCATCATCAGCATCACCGGCATCATCGGCTACACCAGCATCATTAGCATCACTGGCATCATTGGCTTCAACTTAGGATCTCTCCTCCTACTAAAACCCAAAGACAAGTAGAGAGAGGAAGAGATCCAAGTGTGTGTAGAAATGAATTGAAGTCCTCTTCTATTTATACTAAAATGTAGAGGTTGAATAGACATGATGTTTGGGCTTCTTGAGCCTACATAAGTTGTAGGTCGGCTTGATAATAATTCCATAATCAAAATAAATTCATATCTCCATGAATACTTATCGGAATCGGATGATCTTTAGATCAATCCTACACCTCTCGATGAGAGGAATCTAATAAAAATATTATCAGCCATGAATAAGATGACCCACATGAAGTTTGGCCCTAGTTGCCAATTTTAACACTCCCTCTCAACTAGGGAGAACTTCATCTGCAATTTGTCTGTCGGTCGCTACTATTCATCCATCAAATGCACTGCCCTGTACAGCCTGACCCTTGCCCTGCTCTGCTCTATTTTGCCTGTTCTGCTTTGTCTTGTTCTGCCTTGTATTGATCTGTACTGCTCTGCTCTGCTTTGTTCTGTTCTGCTCTGCTTTTGTCCGAATTATGAAGAAGAAGAAATGATCGAGGATGTATCATACTGACTCAAAGTCAGTCTCAGAGTATGTACCACTGGTCCTAGACCAGTCTCAACCAACCCGAAGTCAGCGTCATAGTGAGTACAACTCCTACCACTGGTCCCAGACTAGTATCATCCTCCACTGACTCAAAGTTAGTCTCAGAGTGCGTACCACTGGTCCCAGACCAGTCTCAACCGACCTGAAGTCAGCGTCATAGTAGGTACCACTCCTACAACTGGTCCCAGACCAGTATCACAATCACAGAGAGTGTACCACTGGTCCCAGACTAGCCTCAACCGACCCAAAGTCAGCATCATAGTGGGTACAACTCCTACCACTGGTCCCAGACCAGTATCACAGTCTCAGAGAGTGTACCACTGGTCCCAGACCAGTCTCAACCGACCCGAAGTCAGCGTCATAGTATGTACCACTCTCACTGGTCCCAAACCCCAATAATAAAGTAGCTCAACCCGCTCACAATGCTGAGCTGTAAAATTTCCAAACCTATATTATTGCTCCCCTTGATCTTAATGTTATTCATCTTAGGTCAGGAAGAGTACTTCATAAGGATTCCTTAATAATCATCGAAGAACAAAATGAGGAAGAAATTCCTACGAAAATAGATGATACAATAATAAAACAAACATCCCCTATTCCTCTAGTAGATCAACCTTCTACATCTTCTCAAAATCCTTCTTTTCGATAGAGAATAAAGATAAATAAGAATGTATAAAAACAAATAACACCATTAGATTATGATATGTTAGATGAATTAAGGAAGAAATGTATTCAAATTCCTTTATTACAAGCAATAGAATATATTCCTATATATGCTAAAACAATAAAGGAATTTTGTATAAAAAATCCAAGAAGAGAGAGGAAAGAACCACATAAAGTACATCTCATTGGAAAATTAGCAGGTATAATGATGGGAAGAACTTGTATAGAAAAATATTTAGATCCAGGAAGTCTCATTGTAAAAATGCACATTAATAATATTGCAATTCCTAACACACTTATTGATCTAGGAGCAGCTATAAATGTAATGACAAAGAATATAATGGATGAATTACAATTGAACAATCTTCGCTATACACCAACTATTTTACAACTAGTAGATAGATCTACTATAAAACCAAAAGGTGTATTAGAAGATATTCTTGTGTCTTTGGACTCTTGGGAATACCCAGTTGATTTCATGGTTCTTACACCTAAAACCAACCTAGGAGGACATCCATTAATATTAGGAAGGCTCTGATTAGCCACGATCGATGTATTTATTAGTTGTAGGTATGGAAACATGACAATTTATAATGGAAATGCAACAAAGAAATTTACACTTTATCCTCTTGCCAAAACAATTACTAAATTAGAAAACATTGATTGGATCAATGATGAGAATGATAATGAAATAGTACAACTTGTTCTAATAGTTTCCCAAGCAATGTCTTTTAAACAAGATGTTGAAGAAGGTCAATTAACAAATTTTATAAATAATTATGAGTTTCCTCAAAAACAAAGTTGTTATGTGGATATGTTAGACAGATTTCTAAAATAGTTGTACTAGAGAAGATTTTTCATCTTATAATTCTATGTTATCAATGAATTCTATGACATAATTTGGTAGGGTTCCTGTAGAGATTAATCAAGGTAAAACCCTAAATATTAAATACAACTTGGAGGAGTCCCAAAGAGTTAAATTGATGCAAATGCTACAAAAACATGCCTCTACTTTTGCATGGGAATATGTAGATGTGAGAGCCATAAACCCTAATGCGTGTTTGCATCATATATATATATATATATATATATAGAAAAATGCTAGACCAATTAGGCAACCCCAGAGAAGGATGAATCCAATCCAAGGGAAATTATAAAAGAGGAATTATAAAAGTTGTTAAATGTAAAATTCATTTATCCAATTTTTGACAGCTAGTGGATCTCACTATTGGTAATTGTACAAAAGAAAAATGGTGAGTGACGAGTCTATATAGATGGATTACAATGATTCTAACATCAAAAATACATCATCAAGACTTTTCATGCTTTTAGGACTATTCGCCATTGAACCCTGATCATCATGCTTCTTCTAGAATCCAATTTGGCCTTAAAATGAGCCCAAAAACCTCCCAAAAAGATATAAAATTGTATTAAACTATACAAAAATTAATCATTCTCCAGAATGACCATTTCGAGGTGTGTTTTACATGTTGAGAAATCTAGGGGGCAACAAGTGTAGGTGATTTCTCTTACTTTGATAACTGTTTTTGATGAATTTTTACTTTACTCGATTAACTTCTTCTTTTTTTCTTATTATTAATGTTCTCTATCATCAAACATCTACTAAATCATAAAGAACAATGAGACAATAGAACACAAGATATAAGCGATCAACCAGGGCCAAAACTTATCCAACTGAGAGGAAAACCCACTAGAATCCTTCTCTTCTTATAGAACTTCAATTGATGAATTCTAAGACCTATGACCCTTGACCAAGACCCTCCAAGACGAAGTCATCCTTACTTCTTGATAAGCTTTCCTTACATAGCTTCCAACAACAAACTTCGACCTAGCAGCCTCACAACTTCGACCTTGATGCAGCTTCAGTAGTTTTGACCTAACAACTTCACAACTTCAATCTAGAGGCAGCTTCATAGCTTTGACCTTTCAGCTTCACGACTTCGATGCAGCTTCAGAATTTCGTCTAGCCTAGAAGCTGTAGAAACCTTAACAAAGGAGAAAAAGAGAGAGGCCCAAAAACTTCGATCTTGATCTTCTTCTTCTTCTTCATCCTTTTCCAACTTCTATCTTGAGGAGATCGAACTTGCTTGAGTGAGTGAGCAAATGAGGTTGAATTACTTCTTATTTATAGGCTTGTGAGGGGTATGAATTGCTATCTTAAGGCCGACTTGTCCCTTCATGTAGGCCAACTTGATCTTTGTGCCATGATGAGGTCTTGGAGGGTCTTTTGACTCAATAATTTTTTCTTTACAATATGTAACATGCCCAAATGGGTCTTCAGTACAAACCCTAGAATTTACAAACTATGAGCATCAACAATTAGGTTATACATATCTGGGATTTCATAATCATGCACAAGCATATCACAACAATATCTACTAGGCAAACCCAAGACACAAATATCAATACATTAAAGTTAGACATACAACAATTTTGTCTAAACTATGGTTTCGATCAGACAGACGAATATACACCTAGGGTTCCATTCTTAGGATCTTATTATAGATATTATAAGGGTTTTGGTCATAAACCCTAGTGTACCAAACCCTAAAAGTTCTAGGGCTTCATTTTAAACATTAACATCAAACCCTAAAGGACTAGGGTTTTTATTATAACAATACCAAGACTCTAAACAAGAGAATAAGATTTCTATACTTCATCATTAAACCTATGTAGACTAGGGTTTCATAAGTATAGACATACGCTTAGGTTATGGTTTTATAGAGAACCTTTTAGGGTTCCATACCAATGACCAAAATATAATGAGGGTAGATTCAATCTAATGATTAATCGCCCAAACAAGAATCTCTTACGATTCAAAACCTTGGACATAACGATGATAGTAATGTAGAGAAAAATTTAAAATAAGAATGGCTCTACCTTTATATAGAGATATCTTTGTAACAAAGCTTATAGGCTAAGCATTAAATTTAGGTATGTTTTATCCTAAGAGCAATTTACTTCAATTTTTCATGTTAGCCCAATGACAATATTCAGATTAGCAATCACATTAGCATGATAGTAAAGTGCAGATAGAACATAAACATAAACAACAGAAGACAAGCCAAGACAAGAGTACACAAGATGTGGCACCAGCTAGGGACAAACCCCAATGTTGGGAAACCCTTGATCAATTCTTCTTATATTCTTCAATAGTTCAACAGAGAGAGAGAGACAGTACAAATACATAAATATGAGATTTTTATGACAACAATAGAAAGACCATCATTCTACTAATTATGATAGATCAGAGATGTAGTCCTAAATTCCCATGACAGTCTTCAACCAATAAGAGTGTTGTAGTAGATCATCAATCTAGAAGCCCTTCTTACTACTGCAACATTCCACTAATAGTTTGTAGCACCTACAAACTTCAAACACTCATGAAGGGTACTTCTAGAATGCATCATATTCTATGCTGCTGCAATGTTCCTCTAATTGCCTGCTCCTGCAATTCTAGTTAGGGCACAAGAAGAAGCCCTTTAACTTTCCACGCTGTCAGCCAACTAAGCCTTCCAAGGGCTACATTCCACCTAGGAGAGTCTCTCCTAATCCACGCTGCCACCTGTACTTAATGAGTACTGCAATGCTGCCTTGGAACAACCTTAGTTCCTTGCTATGGTTTGCAGCCTAGCAAAGTAGCTAGCTGTAGCTTCAGATTCTTTCAACAGGTCCAAGTAACTCCTTGACTCATGCCTAGTCATAGCCTTTAGTACAACACTGACACCTACAACAATTTATGCTATGATAGGACACCTTTTGACAGTGGCTTAAAGTCTCTCTTAACTGTGAATAAAGGCCTTCCTATGCTGTTGGTTAGGGCCTCTCCAACTGGCTAAGAGCGCTGCATATAGGGTCTTTTCATGACAACAAATAAGAGTCTTCACAAGACTACTAATGGGTCTCTCTTAACAACAGATTAGGGCTGCGTAATAAGGATCTTTGGGACAACGGATTAGGGCCACCTTCATACTACATATTTCTACTCCTCTTGACAACTACAGGTCTCCCTTTTAACTGCGGCCAGACCTCCTTGTAATACATGACTGCGGCTAGGCACCATTATGAGAATAGCTAGGTCCTTAGATGACTGCGGCTAGATCCTTAGATGATGGTGGCTAGATCCTTCCTTTGGACTGTGTATAAGTCTCCTCCATGACTGTGTCTTGATCTCATTAGGGCAGCGTATAAGTATCTTCCTTGACTGCCGTTTGATCTATTTAGTGCAGCATATAGGTGTCTGCAATTAGGGCTCTTTCCTTCATTGCGTCTAGGGCTAGAGCTCCCCTCTAAGACTACGGCCAAATCCTTCCTTTCTCTACAGCTAGGGCATGGCTTGACCTCCTCTAAGACAGTGTATAGACTTCCTCCATCAATTGCATCTAGGGCTTCTCCCTTTTGATCTCTCTAGTCACCAAACCCAAACGAGTGGAGAGAGATCTTAGGAGAGGTGTGTGTCAAAATGACTTGAAGGCCACCTCTATTTATAGTGCAACGTTGAGGTTGAGATGGGGTAATTTGGTCGCTGGCCGACCTTCACAAATTGTCAAGTAACACAAATAAATTCATATCTCCATGAATACACGTCGGAATCAGATGATCTTTAGATCAATCCTACACCTTTCGACTAAAGGAATCCAAGAAAAATATCAGCTGCCATAAATAAGAAGATCCACATGGAGTTTGGCCATAGTTGCCAATTTTAACTCTCCCTCTCAACTAGGGAGAACTCCATCTGTTAATCCATATGCCAGGCTGTACTATCTTTGGCATCAACGCATTGCGCTTCTCTGCTCTGCTTTGCTGAACTATGAAGAAGAAGAAGTGATCGAGAATGTATCATACCATTCTCTACTGACCCGAAGTCAGTCCCATATAAAGAGAGTGTCTCATACCACTCTTACTTATCCGAAATTAGTTCCAAATAAAGAGAGTGTATCATACCACTCTTACTGATCCAAAATCAGTTCCAAATAAAGATAGTGTATCATACCACTCTTACTGATCTGAAATCAGTTCAAAATAAAGAGAGTTTATCATACCACTCTTCCTGATCCGAAATCAGTTCCAAATAAAGAGAGTGTATCATACCACTCTTACTGACCCGAAGTTAGTTCCAATTGATCCCAGATCAATATCATCCTAGCATAGGGAGTACGATAGTACACGATGCGCCCATCGGTAGTACTATGGCCCCTATCCTCATTTCCCTACTGATTGGCTAGATGAGAGGTACTTCACATGAGGCCCAAATTGCATGGGTAGGATGTCTCAGCAAGGGAAGGATGAACCACTCATCCTGCCTACATGTCTCTATGGGGTATCACAGGGGAAGGCTGAACCACTCACCCTATGACTGTGTCTCAGTAGGAGAAGAATGAACCACTCATCCTTCCTATATAGCAAACCGCTAGGGGAAGGCTGAACCACTCACCCTGTGGTTGCTCATCGCTCCAAGAAGTACCCCAAGACCCTTGGAGCTTTCAGAGCTCGATATATCATACAGGACCCTCAGGAGAGGGTCTCTCCACGACCCCTAGTCGTTCTTAGAAAGTCAAGAATTTGACCTTTCCCAGGGGCTTCATTTGAATATCGACGACCTGCACGTCAGTCCCAATGTGTTGGAGCCTTCTTGCTCCTTGATGTACCATATCCCAAATAAAGTGGTACCTGATGTCTATATTCTTGGAGCGATCATAGAACACAAGATTCCTCAACAATTGAATCCCACTCTGGTTGTCACAGAAGATCACGGTGGTATCCAACACGTGTCCAAACAGTTCATTAAAGAGCTTTCACAACCAGACAGCTTCACAGGAGGCCATACTCTCAGCTATGTATTTGGCCTCAGCGGTGCTCAAAGCAACCGACTTCTGCTTCTTGCTCATCACTGCCTGCCTAATCAGCATCAGAATAACAATGCAGCCTCATAGCTCCAACAGTGTATCTCAGTCCATGAGTGATTGTACCCTGAAGATATCTCAAAAGATTCTGGGCACCAATCCAATATAAGTGATGAGGCTCAGCCATATGATGGCTCAACATGCTAATTGCGAAACATATATCTGGACTAGATTTCACCAAGAACATCAATGCTACTTTGAGTTGACGAAACTCAAAGGCTTCCCAAATCAGGTCTGGCAGCACTACCGCATAACTTCTTAAAGTTAAGCTCCATAGGGGTAGTCATGGGCTTGTAGTCCACCATTCCAAACTTGGAATCCAACTCCCTCTTACTTTTGCAAATGAGAGGGTCTGAACCTGCCAGAAAGAGGTCATCCATATAAAGTACCAGTATGAGAGGTCTATCATCCAGAACCTTAAAGAAAAGGTTTAGATCAACTTCACTCCTAGTGAATCTCAGCATCATCATATCGCTGTCAATCCTCTCATACCAAGCCTGGGGTGCTTGCTTTAAATCATAGTGAGCTTTCTTCTACTTGCATACATGAGATTCTTGATCATGAATCTCAAACCCCTCGGGTTGTTCCATATCTGTGGTCTTGCTATTACATGAGGGGAATGGTCCACTTGTAAGTTTTTCTTTGGTGCATCTCGAACATTTACCTTCATGCTCTTCTTTGAATTCAAGCATCCTTGTCACCAACTGTCTCACATTGGGAAGGGCCTTACAAGGGGCAGACCTCTGATGCCATAGAAGAGATGTGTCACACGACATCGTCCCTAATGGACTTCCTGCAACTTGATACAAAGTGCCAACCCTGAACCCAAGAGTAAAAGCATCTTTAAAATTTCTTTTTCAAACACGTACCTTTCCATCAATGAATGCCACCTTGTAACCTTGTCTTCCATTGCTGAAATGGACACCAGGTTCTTCTTGAGATCAGGTACATAAAGTGCTTCTTGTAAATGAATCGAGTTAGCTTAATCCAAATGAAGAGTAACATTCCCAATACCTTGTATGGGATAGGTGGCATCATCTCCATGAATAATCTCCAAGTTTGTTTCCTTCTCTCTTAGATTAGAGAGAGCTTCCTTGAATCTGGTGAAGTGCCTTGAAGCACCACTATCAATAAACCAATTTCCCAAAGTGTCCATAGTAGAGGTAGTGGAGAGGGCCGATATAAGATAATACTCCTTTTGGTTACCAGAAACAACATTTGATTCTTCATACCTGGAGTTCCTTGCTTTCTTGAAGAGTCGGCCATTTCCTTGATGTCCTACATTCCTTTTTCCTTTGCCATTCCTTCGATCATTGAAGATGCCCTTGGAATGATTGTGATCATCATCATGTGATGTGTCCCTTCTATTTGGACACTCCCTCGCATAATGGCCAAACTTATTGCAAGCAAGGCATCTGCCCTTCCTTCCACCCTTAGATCCGGACTTTCCATTGAAGTGACCTTTAGGTAGGCCACCAGACACTTGTCAATGGAATCTCTGATAATCTTCTTCGCTTCGACTTCACCCTTGGTGAATTTGTTCTTTGAAGCAGTCGGTGCATTTGATGGAGGCTTAGGGATTTTACCCTTCATGTAATCCAACACTTCTTGCTCTTCCAATGTAAGATCCAGAGACATCTTCCATCCGTGAAAGTCAGACTTTTTCGCGGAGCTTGTCTACAGCTAGGAAGTGGGATGAGGAACCCATTGAGCCTTTGACATTATCCAACTGTGTTCAGTGATTGCTCTTTCACTCTTGCTTGGGCTTTGTCTTCACCTCAGCGCCGATACCATGTTAAATTTAGGTATGTTCTATGCTAAGAGCAATTTACTTCAATTTTTCATATTAGCCCAATGACAATATTCAGATTAGCAATCACATCAGCGTGATAGTAAAGTGCAGATATAATGTAAACATAAACAACAAAAGACAAGCCAAGACAAGAGTACACAAGATGTGGCACCAACCAGGGACAAACCCCAATGTGGGGAAACCCTTGATCAATTCTTCTTATATTCTTCAATAGTTCAGCAAAGAGAGAGAGTACAAATAGATAAATCTGAGATTTTTATGACAACATTAGAAAGACCATCATTCTACTAATGATGACAGATCAGAGATGATGTCCTGAATTCCCATGACAGTCTTCAACCAATAAGAGTGCTGTAGTAGATCATCAATCTAGAAGCCCTTCTTACTACTGCAACATTCCACTAATAGTTTGTAGCACCTACAGACTTTAAACACTCATGAAGAGTACTTCTAGAATGCATCATATCCTATGTTGCTGCAATGTTCCTCTAATTCCCTGCTCCTGCAATTCTAGTTAGGGCACAAGAAGAAGCCCTTTAACTTTCCACGCTGTCATCCAACTAAGCCTTCCAAGGGCTGCAGTGCACCTAGGAGAGTCTCTCCTAATCCACGTTGCCACCTGTACTCAATGAGTACTGCAATGCTGCCTTGGAACAACCTTAGCTGCTTGCTATGGTTTGCAACCTAGCAAAGCAGCTAGCTATAGCTTCAGATTCTTCCAATCGGTCCAAGTAACTCCTTGACTCATGCCTAGTCATAGCCTTTAATACAACACTGACACCTACAATAATTTATGCTATGATAGGACACCTTTTGACAGTGGCTTAGAGTTTCTCTTAATTGTGAATAAGGGCCTTCCTATGCTGTTGGTTAGGGCCTCTCCAACTGGCTAAGAGAGCTGCGTATAGGGTCTTTTCATGACAGCAAATAGGAGTCTTCACAAGACTACTAATGGGCCTCCCTTAACAACAGATTAGGGATGCGTAATAAGGACCTTTGGGACAACAGATTAGGGCCACCTTCATACTGCGTATTGGTACTCCTCATGACAGCTACAGGTCTCCCTTTTAACTGCGGCCAAACCTCCTTGTAATACATGACTGCGGCTAGGCTTTATTGACTACGGATAGGCATCATTATGACAACAACTAGGTCCTTAGATGACTGTGGCTAGATCCTTAAATGATGGTGGCTAGATCCTTCCTTTGGACTGCTTATAAGTCTCCTCCATGACTGTGTCTTGATCTCATTAGGGCAACGTTTAAGTCTCTTCCTTGACTGCGGTTTGATCTCTTTAGGGTGGCGTATAGGTGTCTGCAATTAGGGCTCTTTCCTTCACTGTGTCTAGGGCTAGAGCTCCCCTCTAGGACTGCAGCCAGATCTTTCTTTTCTCGACGGCTAGGGCATGGCTTGAACTCCTCTAAGACAACGTATAAACTTCCTCCATCAATTGCATCTAGGGCTTCTCCTTTTTGATCTCTCTAGCCACGAAACCCAAATGAGTGGAGAGAGATCTTAGGAGTAGTATGTGTCAAAATGATTTGAAGGCCACCTCTATTTATAGTGCAACGTTGAGGTTGAGATGGGGTAATTGGGTTGCTGGCAGACCTTGACAAATTGTCAAGTAACACGAATAAATTCATATCTCCATGAATACTTGTCAGAATCAGATGATCATTAGATCAATCCTACACCTCTCGATAAGAGGAATACAAGAAAAATATCAGCTGCCATAAATAGGAAGACCCACATGGAGTTTGGCTCTAGCTGCCAATTTTAACAATAAGACATACCTTGGGTTGTTTTTAAAGAAACCTTGTAGGACATTAATGCTTGAACGGTTTCAATAGAACTTCTTTCATACTTCAAGTCTGTCTTTGAAGTCTTCTCCATGAACCTGAGCAATTAACACACTTTCCTAGCCAAGAAAAAATATAGAGAGAAGGTTGTTAGCATATAATACAAACACATGTTGATAAGAGAGGGAAACCAAACATAGAAGATAAGACAAGGAGTAAGATACTTATCTTTGGTAAAATAGTGAGGGCTCCCTCCTAATTCAATCTTGAGGGATACCTACAACTTTATCAAAATAAAAAGTGTTCTAACAACCTGTTAGACCTACAAATTGTAGAGATCAAAACATAAAGGAAAACAATTCAAAACTTAGAATAGAAGACTAAGGGAGGATAAGTGTAAGGGAGGACTTAGTAGTATAAGTCCTTGACTTCTGATTCTTCTCTAGTCTTGTTCTTCTTAGATGGAGCTTCATCAATGACATTTGCTTGATCCCTATTTCTTGGATTCTCAGGACGACGACTCTGGTAATGTCCCATATTGTGGCAATTGTAACATTCAACCTTGGATAGGTTCATCTTCTTCTTTGCTTCTTTGAATTTCTTGAAGATTCCTTTCTTTTTGTGATGAGCAGAGTAAGCATTCGAGGTGTTTTATTTTTCATTTTCCTTTTTGTTGTTTACCATCGATATTCTTGCTTCTTCTTGGCTACACGCATTTCCACATTTGTTCAAATGTAGGCATATCCTTGCAAATGTTGAGTCTTGATGCAAAGGCACTCCAAGATTTAGGTAGTCCTAGAAGTGTAGTAATTACAAGCTCCTTTTCTTGGACAACTTCATCTATTGCTTAGAGTTCATCTCTGATTTTGGATATCCTTATAAAGAATGATGAAACAATATCATCATTTGTCATCTTAACAGTTCTTAGCTCATTCTTAAGGCTTGCTAAGTGACCTGTGTTCTTGATTGTGAATAACTCAGTAGAATAAGTCCTTGACTTTTGATTCTTCTCCAGTCTTGTTCTTCTTAGATGGAGCTTCATCAACGACATTCACTTGATCCCTATTTCTTTTCTTATTTCTTGGATTCGCAGGACAATGACTCTGGTAAAGTCCCATCTTGTGGCAATTGTAACATTCAACCTTGGATAGGTCCATCTTCTTCTTTGGTCCTTTGAACTTCTTGAAGATTCCTTTCTTTTTATGATGAGCAGAGTAAGCATTCGAGGTATTTTCTTTTTCATTTTTCTTTTTGTTGTTTACCATCGATATTCTGGTCTTCTTGGCTACATGCATTCCACATTTGTTCAAATGTAGGCATATCCTTCCAGCTGTTGAGTCCTGATGCAAAGGCATTCCAAGATTTAGGTAGTCCTAGAAGAGCGGTAATTACAAGCTCCTTTTCTTGGACAACTTCATCTATTGCTTAGAGTTCATCTTTGATTCTGGATATCCTTATAAAGTATGATGAAACAATATCGTCATTTGTCATATTAACAGTTCTTAGCTCATTTTTGAGGCTTGCTAAGTGACCTATGTTCTTGATTGTGAATAACTTGGAGAGAGCCTCATACATTTCTTGAGCGGAATTTATGTCGGATATGTATGGAATTAAGTTATCCTCAACTCAATCCACTAATAGATTCATAGCCACGATTTCAAGTTCTCTAAACTTCACTGTATCTACATTACTTGATTCATCAATAGGCTTCTTGACTTTTCCTTGAACAAGATCTAAAATTTATTCTTTTCGAGAATGAGATCTATTTTCTTTTTCCAGGCCCTGTAGTTGGAGGCCCCTTCTAGTTTTTTCTCTTCCTTCATTGAGTTTGTCATGTTGATGTCTTCTATTTCTATCCTTAAAACCCCTTATTCTCCTTTCAATAGATCTTCAGGCTGCCTTTTTCCTTCCTTCTTTCACCTTTTAGCTTTGATACCATGTTAGAAAATCAGAAAGGCAAAAATATTTTCTTATGTTGATAATTACTTTTGATATTTTTATGTTCTTATTAACTTTCTTGTTTTCTTATTTTATCTTTGTTTCATCAAGCAACTATCAAAAACAAAACATGAAGATCAGGGACACCAGATATAGGCGGACAACTAGGGCTAAAATCCCTATATAGGGGAAAACCTAGTCAACGAACTCTTCTTTCAGTATATTCAAAAACAAGATGAGATAGACCAAGACTCTAGACGCACAGACCTCCCTCCTCCACCAAGTTAGCCCTTCCTCCTTGTAAATATCCTTTTCTTATTCTTCCAAATGTAAGCCCTTCAAAGTGCAGCTTCAATCCAAAACTTCGATCTAGCAACAACATTTTCGACTCAATTACTCCAGAATTTTGACCTCCTTAGCAACTACAGAATTTCGGCCTTCTAACAAGACTCCAGAACTTCGACAGTGATGTGCAGTTGAGCAATAATAATGATGTGCAGTGATTGGCTTGAACAAGATTGTTCAGTGGTCAATGGCTACTAGGACGTGACAGGATACACAATATCTTCATAAGGGGATCTAGTGTGAAAATTGTGAAACATGATCTATCGATTCTTTTGGGTGATTGGAGTCACCTTCAAGTTGTGGCCTGAGAACACTTCAGTGCGGTAGGGTGGTGCTAGCCTGCTAGGGCAAGTTGTGGCTTACACAGGACATTGTGGTTGATAAACTAACAGGGTAGCGAAACATCCTTTCCGACAACAACTGGTAAATAGAGTGTTGGGGCACTCATTAGGTTGTGGCCTGATATATAGGGCGTTGGGGTGCCCTTCTGGTTGCAACAAGATATTAGGGTTTAGTAGCGTCCTATATGTTGTGGCCTGTGAATTAGGGGGTTGACACATTCCTCAATTGTAGCTGAAATCTTGATGTAATTAATATTTTTTAAAGAGAGAAGAAGACAATTACTAGAGAAAAATTTAGTGGTTTTTGACCTGGAGGGGGTTTACCACCTAAAAATATGTGTACATTGTTTTACCTTTTTGCATTGTTGTATGGTGTTGTCTACTGTGGATTATTATCTTAAGAAAACAATAATAATAATTGAAGATTAACTAATGCTTTGAAAAATATTAAAAAGTGCTAATTGTTAAGAAATATTGATTCAACCCCCATCTCAGTATTTCCAAGTTCCAACAAACCCATCTAAGGCAGTGTTAACCAACTGCTCCTCTGGAACAGCTTCTCCAATGGCAACTAACTTATCCTTCACTTGTGAGACTTTGGTGAGGAAAGAGGTCACACTGTTGGTCTTGGTCATCTTGGTGTTGCATAGCTTTTGTCTCAACACCATCTTCCTGTTCTCATTAGAACTCTGGTGTAAAGACACCAAGGACTCCCACATTTGATCGCATATCTCATCCCTGAAACATGAGGGAATAAATGGTCCTTGATGGGATCTAGAAGGATCCTCTTTGCCTTCACATTCTTCCTATTGAAATCCATCAACTGAGCTGGATTAGTGGGTGCTTGTACAACTGCTTCAACAACATTGGACATCTCACACTTCAAATTCCTCCAGTAAAAGCATAATTCTCTCCTTCCATGGGCCAAAGTTTTCAGCTCCTGCCAATCTGTCCTCTACTCTCAACCCAGTGGCGATGACCCCACAACCAACAATATGGGTAAATTTGGGTTTCTGGCAAAGTTTCAAAAGTTTTGGTTCACAGTTTGCAGAATTTAATGCTTGCTGCTCTCTTTATCAGCTGACTGAAATTTGAGATTTGAGGCTTCAAACTTGCTCTGATACCATGTAGAAATTTAATGATCTGCACTATTAACCCAATTTACAAGTTTGCATGTGTTTGTTTAGGCCCAACCCACATGTTTTGTCTTGCTGATATAGATTTCAGAAAGCATTTATTGCAAACATAAATAGTGCTTCTACTCTTTTTCACATTCCTAACCGCTGATAATTAATGCAAGCATTTAACACATAAGAGATTAGTTTTTGGCCAAGTTGACTCTGGAAAAACCCCACAGCCTCTTGGGGAAAACCGGTCTTCAAAGGAGGATTTTATTGCTTGAGAAAATTTAAATAAGTACATAAAACACAGTACTTATCTCCCTTTTTGCTGTAGCATTAATTGCACTCATTTTGAAAATTTGTGCCCACTGAAATTTCAGATTTCCACAAAATTGACTGCCCAGAGTTTTAGAAAAATATCTCTGCCCAGATCCTAAAAAATTATGTTCTGAAGTGTGCCTAGATTTCTGCGCTGAAGTGTGATTGTACCTCCCTGAAAATTGTGCCAGAACTCAGCTGAAGCCTCCCTCAAAATTCGTGCTACCTGTAGCAACTACCCCAAAATTCGTGACTCAAATTTTGGGTCAGGACAGTGCTGAAAAACTCCTAAAAATTTGTGTCCAGGTGCCTCGAATTTTGTGCTGCTAGCTTCCTCAAATTTTGTGCTTCTGCTTCCTTGATTTTTGTGCTGCTGTACATCCTTCTAGAAATTCGTGCCTCCTCACTGCTGCAATCTCTTCTCCTCCATGAAGTTTTTCTTCTCCTCATGCTTTCTCTCAATTGTGAAGTGAAGAATGATTTCCCTTTTCTTTCTTTTGTCTCCTTGGAAAAGATTGAATCTTTAAACTTAGGATCCAATGGTTGAGATTTCATCTTCAAATATCAAGATGTGTGGTTGAGATTAATTATCCCAAATGACCCCCCTCGCACATTGGCCCTATCATTTAAAAGTCTCCTAATACCTTTTTCAAGTTGTGTACCTTTTCTAATTTTCTCATAAAGTGATTTTTCACCTCACTTTAATATTAAAAAAATACACTTAGCACCTTTCACATAAAGTCACTTTATAAAGTACAAGTGACTTTAATATTAGAAAAATTACATGGTACAACATTTCTAAGTACTTTTTCCACCCATGACATTAATATAACTCATAAATGTCATTGAGACAAAGGTAATTAATGTCCTAACTAGGCTAAAAGGGATAAACGCCTAGTAACACCTCTCCTTGGTACTTTTTTCAACAATCAATAGTTATGTCTACCCTGAAAGATATGTCCTAAATAAGTCTATGTAGGAGATAAAATAGGTTAAAACCATTTCCAGGTATCATTTTTTTAACCAGAACGAGAATTTTTGGAGAATCGGTAACTTTGAAAGATCAACTACCACTATTACACCAGATACAACTATTTCATAAATGTCACAAATGGGCTAGTTACAACATGTCTCTGGAGACTTGAAACCATGCGGCTGGGAAAAGAAGTTGTTCACCAAACCACTCGAGTTAAGATCCTTTGTGTTAGATTTCCTTAAAACCCAGTAACTGTTTGGAAATTTTCTAAGTGTAAAAACCAAAAATACAAACAACAACTGTTCCATAAACTTAAATTGAAAATACATTGAGTTTTCTAACTTAACATGCACAATGGAAATTAATAATAAATCAAAAGATAAACACATTCAACACAATAACACAAGATATACCTAGGAAACCCCAACTTCGGGAAAATCTATGAACTTTGTGTGTCTTTTATTATCTTCAGCAAAAGGCAATCTTCAAAAAATTTATAGCAAGGGAAAACTTACCTTTCTTTACAGAGAGACATCGATAAGCTCCCAAGATAAACCGAACTCCCTACTGCACACTCGATCTGTTGTACGACCATGCAGATCTACCTATCAGCAAACATGCAAGCTGCAGATCACACATGCTAGTTGGAATAACTACACTGGGGCTGTAAGAGTAGCACGAACGTCAATCTCCTTTTTAGTTGCAGTCGCTCTGCAATCTGCTGAAACCCTAGACTCTCCCTTCATTGATTTGACAAATTGCTTGTGCTCAATTGACTGGCCACTTGCTCTATCTCTTATAATTTCGACCTATGTCCCTCTTTCACTCTCAACAGCTGAGGTTAGATCTTGATGAAGGGCTGAGATTAAATCATTAGTTAACTTAGGATTTTTTTTTTTTAGGAAATAGTTAAATAAATTAATATCATGCTAAGTGGTTGTCTTGTGGTTCCCTCTGCTAACCTTAGCACCTAGGCAAGCATGAACCTTACCGCTCTACTCCAATCAACACTTTGACCCCAGGTATCATTTTATCATCATTACAGCTTGTATATACTTTTTTACCTATGTCAAAATTGGACTTGGTGTCGTGCCTAAAGGGTTGTAAAGTACACCTAATGCTATTCATGGGGTATGTTCATGTCTATATATTTGCCATCACTATAACTAAAGATTATTCTTCATATTGTTTTCTTCCTATTGTGAATTGTTCCAGATAGTTGGTTCCATGGGAACAATAACACTGTAGAAACCTTTAGCGGCTAAGATTGGGCATTTGACTAAAATTTCCATTTTTTTTTTCCAGTAAGGTTCACTATTTGAAATAAAATACATAAAATCTGTTACAACATGTCTCTGGAGACTTGAATCCATGCAGTTGGGAAAATAAGTTGTTCACCAAACCATTCGAGTTAAGATCATTTGTGTTAGATTTCCTTAAAACCCAGTAACTGATTGGCAATTTTCTAAGTGTAAAAACCAAAAATACAAACAACAACTGTTCTAGAAACTTAAATTGCAAATACATTGAGTTTTCTAACTTAACATGCACAACGGAAATTAATAATAAATCAAAAGATAAACACATTCAACACAATAACACAAGATATACTCAGGAAACCCCAACTCCGGGAAAATCTACGAACTTTGTGTGTCTTTTATTATCTTCAGCAAAAGGCAATTTTCAACAAATTTATAGCAAGGGAAAACTTACCTTTCTCTACAGAGAAACACCGATAAGCTCCTAAGATAAACCGAACTACCTACTGCGCACTCGATCTGTTGTATGACCATGCAGATCTACCTATCAGCAAACATGCAAGCTGCAGATCACACATGCTAGTTGGAATAACTATGCTGGGGCTGTAAGAGTAGCACGAACCTCAATCTCCTTCTTGGTTGCGGTAGCTCTGCAATCTGCTGAAACCCTAGACTCTCCCTTCATTGATCTGACAAATTGCTTGTGCTCAATTGACTGGCCACTTGCTCTATCTCTTATAATTTTGACCTAAGTCTCTCTTTCACTCTCAACAGCTGAGATTAGATCTTGATGAAGGGGAGAGATTAAATCATAAGTTAACTTAGGATTTTTATTTTTTTTAGGAAATAGTTAAATAAATTAATATCATGCTAAGTGGCTGTCTTGTGGTTCCCTCTGCTAACCTTAGCACCTAGGCAAGCATGAACCTTACTGCTCTACTCCAATCAACACTTCGACCCCAGGTATCATTTTATCATCATTATTGTTTGTATATACTTTTTTACCTATGTCAAAATTGGACTTGGTGTTGTGCCTAAAGGGTTGTAGAGTACACCTAATGCTATTCATGGGGTATGTTCATGTCTATATATTTGCCATCACTATAACTAAAGATTATTCTTCATATTGTTTTCTTCCTATTGTGAATTGTTCCAGATATTTGGTACCATGTGAACAATAACACTGTAGAAACCTTTAGCGGCTAAGATTGGGCATTTGACTAAAATTTCCAATTTTTTTTCCAGTAAGGTTCTCTATTTGAAATAAAGTACATAAAATCTGTTACAACATGTCTCTGGAGACTTGAACCCATGCAGCTGGGAAAATAAGTTGTTCACCAAACCACTCGAGTTAAGATCCTTTGTGTTAAATTTCCTTAAAACCCAGTAACTGATTGGCAATTTTCTAAGTGTAAAAACCAAAAATACAAACAACTGTTCCAGAAACTTAAATTGCAAATACATTGAGTTTTCTAACTTAACATGCACAACGGAAATTAATAATAAATCAAAAGATAAACACATTCAACAAAATAACACAAGATATACCCAGGAAACCCCAACTCCGGGAAAATCTACAAACTTTATATGTCTTTTATTATCTTCAGTGAAAGGCAATCTTCAAAAAATTTATAGCAAGGGAAAACTTACCTTTCTCTACAGAGAAACACCGATAAGCTCCCAAGATAAACCGAACTCCCTACTGCGCACTCGATCTGTCGTACGGCCATGCAGATCTACTTATCAGCAAACATGCAAGCTGCAGATCACACATGCTAGTTGGAATAACTACGCTGGGGCTGTAAGAGTAGCACGAACCTCAATCTCCTTCTTAGTTGCAGTAGCTCTGCAATCTGCTGAAACGCTAGACTCCCCCTTCATTGATCTGACAAATTGCTTGTGCTCAATTGACTGGCCACTTGCTCTATCTCTTATAATTTTGACCTAAGTCCCTCTTTCACTCTCAACAGCTGAGATTAGATCTTGATGAAGGGCTGAGATTAAATTATAAGTTAACTTAGGATTTTTTATTTTTTATTTATTTTAGGAAATAGTTAAATAAATTAATATCATGCTAAGTGACTGTCTTGTGGTTCCCTCTGCTAACCTTAGCACCTAGGCAAGCATGAACCTTACTGCTCTACTCCAATCAACACTTTGACCCCAGGTATCATTTTATCATCATTACAGTCTGTATATACTTTTTTGCCTATGTCAAAATTGGACTTGGTGTCGTGCCTAAAGGGTTGTAAAGTACACCTAATGCTATTCATGGGGTATGTTCATGTCTATATATTTGCCATCACTATAACTAAAGATTATTCTTCATATTGTTTTCTTCCTATTGTGAATTGTTCCAGATGTTTGGTTCCATGTGAACAATAACAGTGTAGAAACCTTTAGAGGCTAAGATTGGGCATTTGACTAAAATTTCCATTTTTTTTTTCCAGTAAAGTTCTCTATTTGAAATAAAATACATAAAATCTGTAGGAACTTAAAAAATTATCTGAAAAGTTTTGCTAAATAATTATATTTGAGGTTATTAAAGATTTGCCAAGGTTTATAACTTTATACGCTCATGACTCCTTGAAATTTTTCCTCGACAGCTTGTATATATATAATTGCTGATGTTGGACTTAAACAGGTTGGACTGACTAGCATTTTGATCTCACAAAATAATGAGGAGGATGCACCCTGAACTATTGTTGCAATTATATATATATGTGTTTTTTTCATCTTAAAATTACTTTCATATATGCCAGTCGTCAACCATTTCAAACATCGGACTGTCAATTGATCTTGTGAAAATATCTGATATTATTTGGCTTTCATCTTTCCTTTGATTAGAATGCGGCAATTACATGTTTTATTAAATTTTATCAAGTAACTGTTCCGGTAGCTTCATAAAGCTATTGATGTTTCATGTTTGTAGAATGAGTCTATAAGGTGTAACGTTTCTTCTCCTTCGACTGGAGTGGTATAAATTTTTATGGAATACTATTTCATATAAGAAAAGAGAACAAAAGCCATGCCAAGTTATTTTCTATCATGGTCGAAATTTTGAATAATTGACTTGAATAACAAGGTCTTATCGTTCTGTATTTTCCATTATGCAGTTAGATATGGCAGAAAATTGCCTAAGCCGTGCAGCAGATCTGAGTGGACTGTTGCTTCTCTATTCTTCTTTGGGAGATGCAGAAGGGATCTCGAAACTTGCATCGATGGCCAGAGATCAGGGGAAGAACAATGTTTCTTTCCTGTGTTTATTCATGCTGGGAAAGTTAGAAGAATGCATTCAACTTTTGGTAGACAGGTAAGTTCTCTTTGTGATAATTTATGGCCTGATGACAAAAATTGGTTTGCAAACTAGTTCTTTGTTGTATGAAGCTAATCACTTTTCAATTATTCTTGAATTTCAGCAATCGTATACCTGAAGCTGCTTTTATGGCTCGTTCCTATCTTCCCAGCAAGGTTTCAGAAATTGTCTCTATTTGGCGTAATGATCTCAAAAAGGTACAATAACAAAAATATTGGTAACTATGCCAAACTAGTCAGTTGAAAAGTTCTTGGCTGACTGCAATGTGAGGGACTCCCCGTACTTGAGTTTCAAGGACTAGTGACTAGCGTGTTATGTGAATAGTCTTGAATATTTTTTTAAAAGGAGAAATTATTGGTTTTAGGTGTTTTGATCATTTTTGAGGGAATCCGTATAAGACTTCTTTTCCGTGTTTTTATTAAACAGGTTTTCTTGTACTCGCATGAATAATTAATGATTTATGACTATCCCCTGTTTTGAAAGCAAACTGGAAATTGTGCATTTGTCAAGGAATAAGGTCAATGTCTCACATTTACGGTTTTACCTGAATATTTATGTTGCTTTTCATAGGTGAACCAAAAGGCAGCTGAAGCTTTAGCAGATCCAGAAGAGTATCCCAACCTGTTCGAAGATTGGCATTTAGCACTTGATGCTGAAGATAAACTAAGGAGATGCAGGTTTATATTTAGTCGATTAAAGAAACGCTTTTAGATTGTATCAATGAGTTGATTTTCAGTTTATCCTTTCTGATAATCTTCATCTTTACACCATGAAGGTTCATGAGACTCTAAACTTAGTAATACTGAAATCTGGCTTTGGCGTCTGCACTGCAGAGATGGGTATCCTCCTGCAGAAGATTACTATCGTTATATTGGTATTACAAATAGAGACCTCTTAGAAGAATTTAAGAATATGCAAGTCAATGGAGATACCCCTGTGGAAAATGGGGATTCTTTTCATGAGGTAGACCCTATATTCCATATCTACAGCATTTATCGTCGAGATTGACACATGGTTCAGAATCCTTGTTTATTGTTAGTAACTGTCTGTGACATTTTTGGTTACAGGTTACTGAGGTAATTGAAAATTATGTACATGATGGTAACCAAATGGCTGATGGGGAAAATTATTTGGAAGTCGAAGATTCCAATGGGGAGGTTCTTGTTAATGGTAATGAGGAGGAAGAAGAGTGAAACACATTAATTATATAAGCCCATCTGATTGAGATTAAGCAAGATTTGGTTAAGGTTTTAGGGATCATGTCTTAGGAGGGAGGCAGATGAATTAATGTCTACAGGCAAGTACGAGAATGATTTTATCGTGTAATACAGGATGGCTCTGAACGGGCTCCGAGGTATTGATTTTCTTTATTGTTAATGTATATTAATATATTCATGCTTCAAATTGAAATGTTAGCTTTACATATTCATCGGATCAGCTCAGCTTTAAGTCAATACATGTGTCATGATTGTCAAAAGAACTTGGGTCAAATATCTGCTTGTGGCAGACTACAATAGTCACTTATGGCCTTATTTTAGATACATGTATTTTTGGGCTTCTCGTTTGAAGGTCCATGTGGTTGAGCTTCACCATTTTATCATCTTGTTTCACTTCATAATTGTCTGCCTGACGAATTGCATTTCATGTCATTGGGACTGTGATAGGATTTATCGACGAAGCGCATTCCGTGTAAGCTGAGAATATTGTATTAAAGAGAATGATTTTGTTGAGCCTTGCATTTTGTGAGTTATGTACTTTTTCTATTTCGGTTGACATTCACAAAATGGAAATATTGTTTTTTTCTCACTATATTAACTGTCAACAAAAACATGAACAAATGCAAATCTCGGAAAATTGTAGTTTTGTTATTTTTACTTCATAGCAGACTACGGGGATGGTTGAAAAGAGGGACAGTTGGGCATTTTTCACGTGTAAAGAAACAGACGACCGGACTATTTAAATGTTTTTGGGAATGTAAATAAATAATTTCTTAGCCCGATAATGTTGGTATCTATTAAAACACATCTCTTAACGGACTCCATTTGGAAGACAGCTAAATATCAGGAAGATAACCCAGTGGAGATCATAATGTTGGTATCCAAAACACATCTCTTAGCGGACTCGATTTGGAAGACAGATAAATATTAGGAAGATAACCCAATGGAGATCATATCAAGATATCAATGAAGGAGCAGATAGTAGTTAATTAGTATAATTGCTTTTATTCCAATATACAAGTTAATACAATAATGAATAATTCTTTTTCTTGTCATATATTTATTACTTCCAATAGTATGAAATGCATCATTCACTTTTCTTTTGCCACTTCTGATTTGGTTATCAAGTTTACCAATTTGCATGGGCTTGCTATGCACCCTTAGTTATGTTTTCTTGGCACACCCTCTCTCATGCTATTGCCAATGGCATTTTAAGTCGGATCCTTAAATTCTCTTCCACTTAAACTGTTAATGTTCTTATCAACATGGCTCCACAGGCTCTGATGGAAAGTGTGTTAGTAACGAGGACACAATTTCCACATTTGAGCATAGTCGCGGATGGAACGGACAAAGTTCATTCTTCAAGTTAAATACTCCAAAAGACTTGGAATATAAAAATCTCCATTGAGATACAAGAATATATATTATAAAGTATGAATGATGTTACAATTGAGAGTGAGGGGCCTTCATATATACAAGCATGTGTCTTTTTATGAATGGTCATGTCTCCTTAGACATGTCTCTTTGTTTAACTAGTTTTATTTATTTACATATTATTATGTTTATTATTTATTATCTATATTTAATACTTTTACATAATTATATTCATAACATTGTCTTCCTCTTCAAAAAGTTGTCTTCAAAGCTTGTTGAGGAAAGGGGCAATCTCTTTTTTCTGTTACAAATGTCTTCTTGTCTCGGGACAATCACCTTTGTCGATACAAGTTGATATGATCTTTGGAGTGATAAATAAAATTGTTGAATCAAAAATGGATCTGACCATCCTAGATTAATTCTCTATGAAATCTTTCGGTCACTGGAAATTTGCAATGAATTGTTATCATCAGACTAGATTTGACAAACTTAACTATTCTTGGGAACATAAATCTGTTGTTTTTGTTCTGAGTGATACTGATACGTAGATTGATTGGAAACTTTGCTCTTGTGATTCAGATGTTGATAAGGAGTTCTTATGGTTGGGCTTTCCCTTATCATGTTAGTGGCAGTTCTCTGATTTCCTTTAGGTGTTGTTGTTGTTGAGTTGGCATCATCATTTGGAATGTTCATCATTTGAATTGCAACTTCTAAATATGTTTTATTGTCTTTTGGCTTCTCATCTTCTCAAGTCGTGATATTAAATGGATCAGTATTGATTTCTTTATCTTCAACTTGGACTGATGACTTCAACACTTCTTTCGCGATAAGTTCTTTTAACTTGTTTTCCAATGATTTCATATCATCCTTAGGTTTCTTAATTTGAGTGAGTAGACTTCGATTATGGTTTCTGAGACATAAAAATTTCTCATTTTCCAAGTCAACTTTATTTTGGTATTCAAGCTTTTCAACTTTTAAACACTTGATTTGTTCTAATAACCATTGGTTAAGGTTCTTTAAGCATAAAATTTCTTCTTCTTTTCCTGATAGACTTTCGTTGAGTTTTTTGTTATTGTTGTTCAGAAATTTTGTTTTCTTGTTATAACTAGTGTTTCTTAGCTTTACATTTTTTTACTTGTGTAAGCAGCGTCTGATTATGATTCAAACATGAATTTTCCTTATTTTTGTTGGATATGACTTCAAACTCTCTTTGCTTATTTGATACTGTTTCTGGATTCTCTTGAAACATTAGTTTCGAAATATCTTTAAGATATATTATTGAAGGCATTATCAATTTTGATTTCGTTGCCATGCTTTGGAATGTGACCATCTTCTTCTTGTAAGGGAGCATCAAGAATTTGTTTTCTGTGTTTAAAATGAACGTACTTAATTCCTTGAACCAAAGTCGACCAAGAATTATGTCAACCTCTTTGTCAAGCATAATTACAAACAAAGTTGAGATATGTACTCATAATGATCAATTGTCACTTGTAAATCATTAATTTCATATTCTTTTTTGTCAAAAAGACCTTTTCGTTTACCTATATTTAGCTCTAGTTGACATTCCAAATCAATATTAATGTAATTATCCTCGATGTTTAAATTAATAGCGATACTAATCTCTTTCCTTTGGATAGACCATTTTAATGTAAATAATTTAAAATTTAATATTGGAATACTTTTATAGGAGAATCTTCTTTTATTTTCAAATTAGGCTCTATTTTTGCTTGTCGATAACTTTTCGAGAGCGACACTGATATATTTTTCAAATAAAACAAAGTTTGTTCTTCAAGTTAAATACTCCATAAGTCTTGGAGTATAAAGATCTCCATTGAGATACAAGAATAGATATTAGAAAACATGAATGATGTTACAATTGAGAGTGAGGGACATGCCTATATACCAAGCAGGTGTCCCTTTATGAACGCTAATGTCTCCTGAGACATGTCTCTTTGTTTAACTAATTATTATTTATTTATATATTATTATGTTTATTATTTATTATCTATATTTATTACTTTTACATAATTATATTCATAACAACGAACTTAAAATCTATATCAAGATATTTACATATTATTATGTTTATTATGTATTATCTATATTTATTACTTTTACATAATTATATTCATTACAATGAACATAAGATCTTTATATCAACATAGAAGTAGTGTCCAATGAGTATTGTTATGTAAAGGAACATTTGAGTGGGTCACCTACTAGAAGATGCTCTATTACGTAACAAAATTAAGAGATGTTATGTGGTAGTTAGCTCAGTGATATAAAGCAATGAAAATGACTTTTCACTCCACGCACTCGAAACATGGGGGGAGTGTATTGCAATACGGTAAGATGCTTTGTTAATGAATTAATAATGGGTTTTATGTTATCAGGGTTTTTATGGTCACTCTTTTTTTGTTATATGATAAAAGGGAAGTTTCATATGTTTTGAATTTGAGAGTATCTATGGATTGGGAGTAATTGTTTCAATCAGTTGGAATCACATGAATTGATGTGTATAAATATATTCTTATTAGTCATTATAGAATCAAATGAAAATTTAGAGTGCATAATTTCTATTTTAACATATACTAGCGTAGCCATATAAATTAAATGGCTAGTAAATTTTGTTGGACATCAATCTATAATAAATATCAAAACATTTATCATATCATATATTTCATAATGCCCAAATTTAAAAAAATTAATAAAATTAACTAAATTATAATTTTATTTTAAATTATTATTATTATTATGAATTATAAAAATATTGATATATGAGTTAAACTTGTATACATTTTAAAAAACATGTAATAATATTCGTAATGATGTAGATTCATCCCCACTTTACTATGGAATTTTTTAACTTGTAAATTGCCCATCTTACAATACTATTGCTTACCAATAACACATGCACAATATGGCGTGTTGATATGGTATTTTAAATAAATTAATTTGAGGTCAATTAATTAAAAAAATAAAACTTAACTTGGTAATAAATTTTAACCTTGTCAATAATACTATGAATATTCTAGTATATTTTATGAAAGTTAAATACCTAACATCCACCTAATAATTAATGTACATTAAATTAAAATTGTGGAAAACCTATTATGAAATAAGCACTCTTATAGGCTTAACAATCTAGAAAGTATACAAAAATTGACAAGAGCATAAATCTATTGCTCAATTATTGTCACTTTAAAGTTCCTTGAGTTTGGTAAAATTAAGGGGGTTTTTGTAAATATGTTTTTTTTTAATAAGAGCTGCTTGTAAAATTGTTATTCAGAAAAGCCATATTATTTGTTATGTCTCGTTGGGTTATATATATATATAACCCAATGAGATGGCCAAACAAGATTTCCTTGGCTTTAATTGTAAGACATGAGTACGTAGAAAAGATGGGCTCAATTTAAATTGTAAATCATAAATCAGTGTCTTGAATAAAGAATTGCAAGAAGGGAAACTGAGTAAATTTTTAATTATGTTAAATTTCTTTATAATGTTTCAAGAATTATTATTTGGTTTGTAAGTTAGGTTTAAACTTTTTAGCTTTTTAATATTAGTTAGATTTGGATTTTTTTTTGAAAACTTGGTGTTATAAACTATAAAGTAGTTGACAATGTTGATTAAAAAAGATAATGCAAATAATTTCATGTTTTTCCAAAATTGTTATTAGGAAAAGAGAAATGATATCAAAATTTCTTTTTAAAATAATAAAGCCTAATATAAATGTATTTTATCTAATTATAATATCAATAATGTGAATAATGGTTTGTACATAATTAAATATTACATTATTATTAAAAATTAGATGCAACTTTTATATGTATATGATCAACTTAGGTTTATCTTACTTTGGATTTACTGAGTGTTGAGAGGGATGAAATTTCTGTGACTTGCAAATTTCATTTAGATTGAAAAGATATTTGATCCCTCTCGAAGCTTGGTAGATTCAGAGTTAAGATGGATCTAGGCTAGTTGTTAATAAATTAAGGCATAGTCTAACTTATAGACAAAATGGCTTTTTTCACTTGAATACAAAGATTCAATCTCAAGCAAGATTGTGTTTTTGTGTTGAAAAGTCTTTTTGAAGTCATGTATATGTTCTTCCTATATTATATGGGTCCAGGATGAGTTAAGTATGAGTTGTAATTAGTTAACTCAGTTTACTGAGTTAAATCCAGTTAAATTAATTCCAAACTGTTTGAGGAACTAATAGTGAGTTAACAGTTAGTTGATGTATTAGTGCACTCAACTAGTGCTATTCCAGTTAACTTAATATTTCCTCATCAAAACCTCATTCATGTCAATTCTGAAAAAGACCCAATTGAGATTAGAGTGCAGGGACAATGTACTATTTGTTTTAGATAATTCTGAGTTGCACTAATAGTGCATGCATTCAGGAACTGAGGAATTCCCCTTTAAATACGGGCTAATTCTCTCAGGAATTGTGCTAAGAATTAGAAGCTTGGAGGCTTGGAAATTTGGCTAAGTATTGGCCAAAGGAAGTCATCAGGGGGAGGATAGGAAATACTTGTGCAGGTTATGCTCAAGGTTGAGCAGAACATATTGTATTCGTCCAAATTCTTTGACCAAGGGTGCAAGGAATTAGAAGCTTGAAGGCTAGGAATTTGGCTAAGTATTGGCCAAAGGAAGTCATAAGGTGTAGGATAAGAAATACTTGTGCAGGTTAAGTTCAAGGTTGAGCAGAGCATATTGTATTCATCCAAATTCTTTGACCAAATGTCACATTGGAATAGAGACTTGGAGAGCTTGTGAAGAGGCTAAGCTTTGGCCTTGAGCTTGCTTATGAGTTGGAGATTGAATTTGCTGAGTGCTGGGATTGTTCTAGAGAGAACAAGCATTGTAATTTCATCTCGATTTTTCAGATTAATACAAATCAAATAGTGGGGTTTTGAATTGTGGTTTTCCCCGGATATTTATTGTGTTATGTGCATTTAATTGTCTTCCTCTATTTATTATTGTTTGCTCGATGTTTATGGGCTTTCATTGTAAAGAGTAGAAGTAGATTTTTTGTCTTTTTTTTAGCAAATTGCATTAGCTTGTGAATCTACAGGATTTTCTATATGGTATCAAAGCAAAATTGTTTTTTGGGTCACGAGTTTGCAGAGCAGATCTGAAATTTTTTGTGCAAAATTTTCAAAAACAAATAGCAGATTTGGATTCCTTGCGAAAAAATACCCAAATAAAAAAAAAATTCGGCTGAATCAGAGTTGGGATGAAGGAGATATCACTGATTTAAAATCATCTCTTTTTTTAGAAAGTTCTGTGACAACGGGACATAGGAAGATATGGTGAGCCTTGCTCTTCTTGGACTCCCAAAGAGTTGGCATAGTTGTCAGGACTCTGTCAATAGTCGGGATAAGATGCCAAATTGGGAACGACTATGGTCGGATTTGATATAGGAGGAGATCAGGAAGAAGACTAGAGATGGGACCTTTTCCAAGGAAATGGAAGAGGATTGTGCCTTAGCTAGTAAGGTAAAGTGGGCCAAGGGAAAGAAGTCCCAAGGCGAGGAAGGGCGGCAAGAAGATGGACTTGATGAAAATCAAGTGTTTTCACTGTCATGAGCACGAGCACTATACCAAGAACTGCCCACAAAAGAAAGCAAGCAAGGAGGAGCCGACTGTAGCGGCAGTAAGTGAAGCTCTAGCTTCACAATTCGAACTTGATTTCACTCTCATTGCATGTATGGCCGAAACTTCCATGGGAGGCGTGTGGTATCTTGACAGCGGTGCCTCATTCCATATGACAGGGAATAAAGATCTCTTTAATGATTTTTAGGGGAAAGACCTCAAGCCAAGCATAGATTTTCGAGATGACGAGAGGTATAGAGCTACCGTGATCAGTATGATTACCTTTCAGAGGGAGTTTGACTCCCCTCTCAGGATCACATATGTGATGTATTTTCCAGGACTAAAGAATAATCTTGTTTCAGTCGCGATATTGGAAGACCATGGCTATGATGTGTTTTTTAGTAAGGGAAAGGTTTTCCTTAGACACATCGCCACGGGACAAGTGAAACAGATCGATGCACAGGTCAAAAACCTGTATGCTCTTGAGTTTCAAGATGCATGCAAAGTCTTGAGGAGCAAGGCAAAGGTTAGAGACTTGGTGGTTGAGAGGGAGAGTAAATTACCTCTCAACACGCAACCCCAGAAGAAGCCTCGGAAGTAGCTTCAAGAAGTTGTGGAGCAACCACAGCTAGAGAAGCTGAGAGGAGACCGAGTGGAGAGATCCACTTAATCAGAGAAGAAGCAGTCTCAGAAGTAGTCTTAGACAATCGTGGAGCAGCCACAATTGGAGAAGCCGAGAGGAGACGAGTGAAGACCGAGTGGAGACATCTAGTGGAGCAGAGGGATCACATGCATATTACAACCATGCATATTATTAAAAATATTAAAAATATTTAATAATAAAATATTTTTAACCATGTTCAAATGGTTAAATATTATTAAAAATATTTAATAATAAAATATTTTTAACCATACATATTTAGTGCCACTTACCATGCATATTATTCACTTGTAAATAGTCTTTGCTACAATATCATTGCTTATCAATACCACATGCCCAAAAACAACAACTCATTTCACAATTAAAATATTTTATACATATTTTAATTTAATTTAATTTTAGAACATTTTTTAATTAAATCTAAAAGCAAAAATGTTATAAGTACTTTTGAGATATATCTAAACTTTTTTCTCGGTGCTACTAAAAATATTTCATTTGAGATTAAATTAGAGTTTTAATAAAATTAAAAATGAGAATAGTTTGATACATATAGATGTGAAATATATATAACTATTTGTATTTCTTATTAGATATTAATATGAAATAGTATAGTGTATATTTTTTATTTATACATTTACTTTTAGTTGTAATAAAGCTCACATTAAAAAATATTGACAAACTTACTTACATTACACACATCTCCCCTTGCATTACTTACATTATACATATCTCCTCTATATTGGGTTGTAAAGCACCTTTGGATGCAATTACTTTGTTTGGTTAAAGAGTTAATATATACCAAGTCAAATAATTAATATCTCATTCAATTCATAATATTGTTTAGATTGTAGGTAGTTTCCAATGGTACAACATCTATACATATCAATGAATGTAGGCTTGTAGTGATTTTGTAGAAATTCCTAATATATGACAAATTATTTTAGTGGAATATCCTTGGTAATTTAATATCATATTATGTTGTTTTATGTTGATTAAACTTGGTTTCACTAAATAATCTTTTGATAATCAAAATTTACTATGCCCTAATGTTAATATATTTGCATTCTACAATTTATATTTTTGTGCATTATGTCATATTAATGACACACAAAATTTGTGTTAAATGAATTTCAATACATTTATCTTCAATTGCAAATGTATGGAACTACTACATATTCACATTGTTCCAGATTCTACAAACAAATCTGAAGAAAAGGGATCTAAGCCCATCTCTAATAAAAAATAGACATCTATGGTGTTTTATATAATGTTTGTTCTCCTTTGTATATCTAAATAATATATCTATGTATCTAAAATGAATCTATATGTTTTTTCGTGGTCACTTTTATCACTATTTTGGTGCTTTAGTTAATTCCACATTTATTTTTTGTATACAAAGGTTAGTTAATTCCACCCGATTTTGTATAAAGTTTAGATCATGGATCCATGTACTTTTGAGTGATAATATAAATATTCTTTTTGGTAGCGAAATAAAGAGATAAAGATATAATAAACATAGCTCAATTGAAGAATAATGGGATGTTGGTTGATTGTGAAGAACATATAAGCATGAATAATGAGTGTTCAATTGAAATGTTGGGAACTTTTTAAAATTTTAACAAAGTTCATATCCATGAATTTTATTATAATTATGACTAAATGTGGAAATGTACATAGTAAACTATACAATTACCTAATATTCAAATAAATATTATCTAAACTTTTCACCCCAATCAGCATCACAATCAAAATAATTTTTTATTTTTAACCAACTGTAGAGGAAGACTTTCCACAAATTTTGTAGCATGTGATAATTGATTGATGTTTCTTAACATCAACATTAGGAAACCATGCAACTAACCATTTTATTTTGTATTGAAAAAAGGGTCAAATTCCTTGTAGCAAGATAGGTTCACTAATTATCATCTAGACATTTCTCAATAGAGACACTAACAAAAATTCATAATATATTTTTGGATATTCCTTACACCTTCCTTAGAAGCTTTTTGAAGCTTAATTTAGTTAGAATTGAAAGATATCTTCTAGTATAATCCTTATCACATTCACCTTGAGGCCAAATAAGCTCAAATACATTTAGAACATACCCTATTTTATGAACACCATTGTAATTCATCATTAATATCAAATTATGCCATAAAATATGCTTTGGATGATGAAAAATGATGATTCTTTGAATATACTTGTTTTTGTTGTGCATATAACGTTCTCCAACTTCTTGAACTTTCTAGAAGCCTTATGATCTATATTAAGTCTTGAATGATAAGTTCTCTCTAACTTCCATATGGAATTGTGGTTTGAAAGATATTTATATGTCAACAAAAAAAACATGGATGAAAATATTGAATATATTGTCTCCATGTCACTGAAAAACATACAACCAAGTGATCATGAGAAAATGCATGTAAGGACTATTCCAACACATCCCTTACACACAAAACATACGTGGATGAAAATATTGAATATATTATCTCCATGTCACTGGAAAACATACAACCAAGTGATCATGAGAAAATGTATGTAAGGACTATTCAAATCACATCCCTTACACACAATCTCATGGTGATTGTGATATTATAATTTAAAATGTTAATTCAAGAAAAAAATCTTGTGCTAAATAATTAAATATAAAATTTGATAATTAATATCTATTTGCCAAATCTAACCACATTGGGACTAACACACATGTATGTATCATTATCAAAAGAAAAACCATAATATATGGGTTGTTAAAGGAACACACACACAAACACACACACACACACGTTGTTAAAAGGTGTTTTAGTAATCGTCCAAACATTTTTACAATTATAATCATACATACTCATCAATCATTTTTTCACAATCATAATCATGCATTCTCAACTTGTTTTTCACAATCATAATGCTACTTCTCATTTATTTTGTCTTCCTCTCTTAATAATTTTTTTGCTATTGATATTTCTCATTTTTGTTTTTCATTGCTTTAGAATTCATGAAAATTATCACAACTAAATTACTAATTTGATATTTGATTTACAACTTAAATTATATGGTTTACCAAATAATAACATTGAGTTTCCCAAAATTTTTATGACAATGATGCTTGTATTTTGGAATGTTTGACCTAATATGCATTCCTAAAATTCCATAAGAGAACCAAATTGAGCTAAAAATACTCTTCTTTTATTCAAATAATCACAAATTTATATTTCTAAAAATCTAAAGTAAAGATCGGTTATTTTTTTAATTATGCAGTAGCAATGATTAATTTACATGAAAAACAAGCCAAACCATGTCTTTACTTGAATAGTTTGAGAAAAAATTGACACAATATGGATCTATTTGACTTGAAATATGAATAAAATGCTTCTTAAAAAATTATAGTACCAAAATAATTTATGGACCAAATTTGATAATGAGTTTATAAGAATATAGTCTAACACACCGTGGAAGAAAAATAAAATAAATCATTTCATTGGAAATCATAAAAGATGATCTAAGTAGACATGGAGGTCACATGTTTAGTGTTTAATGGTAGTTAAATGATTATAAGTAGATGGGATATTAGGAAAATTTGGTGAAATGACTTCCCTTTTAGGCCTTGAACATAGAGAGAATAATAGTGAATACATTATCTTGATTTGGAGGACCAAGGCATTGTCCTTTGACTCTTTTTCCTAGTATATAAGAGCCAAAAGTGCTTGAAAACATCCTTGGAGTGGCTATCCCCATTCTTGGTGACTCTATCCATTTTGGAGTATGTCTACTCTATCCATGCACCTTCTCAAATATATTGGCGAGTTTTATTTGCATAGATCCTATGGAATTTTTTTTCTCCACGCTCCCTATGAGGTCCTCTACCTCTGTTAAAGATGTTGAACACCATTCACAACTTTGCATCACCTTGCATACATCAACTTGTCACCAAAATCTAAATAGGAGTAGAAAGAGAAAGAGCACCTCTCACATGAGACTACATTCATCAAATATACTGAACCACTGCCAAATGATAAGGATAAATAATATTTTAGAGACAAATTTGATCATGCAAATCATAACAGAAGCATGGGAGATCATATGTAGTAATTGATCCTTGATCATAAGTGTATTCTCACACAAGTGATAATCAATGATGAAGGTAAGGAAAGTCTTGAGGATTCATTCTCTTTGTTATATAAACACCCACTCCTGTCAATAATTCTTGATGTGACATGGAACTGCACTTGGAGCAGTGGAGAGGAGGGGTTGCCACCTCTTTGCTTAAGCCATCATAACACCATGAATCTCCCCTTGTTGTGTTGGTTATGTTTCATGAGATTTCCTCTTCATGGAATATGAGATAAGTGGGAGTGCTCCTCTTTCTACAAGGGATTTAATGTCCTGGGCACTTCTAGGACTTGTTGATTGGCACTTTTGTCCACTTTTTTCATGAATAGAGAGAATGGAGTGATGCATTTACTCAATGATTTGATGATTAACCATGGATCCATTTATAATGCCTAAAGAATTTGACAATATCCATGAGCAATCTAAACCCTTAATACACTAATGGAGCTTCTACCTCATTGTTGATTGCATTCTCATACTCTATGTAAATGAAATCTTATGATTTCCTTTTAGGTCTAATATGACACCCACATGCATTTCTTAGACTCCTTGTAAATACATCTTATGGTTTCCTTTTGGGTCTAATATGACCCCCCTAATACTTGAAACCCCTAGTAGATGAACGTGTTGTTATCTACACACATGCTATTTAATTTATAGACTTTTTGAATACTAGATATTTCAAGATGATTTGAAGTAATCTTCTTTTTTCAAGATATTTAAATTTGATTTGAAGTAGCTTTTTGTGGAAAGGTTGATGGCATAAAAAACCATAATCAAAGAAAACTCAACCATAACTCCATTAATTTCTCACATAAGTCAAATCTTTTATTCAATATTGAATCTCAAGACCGTCCTTGCTTTTCCAACAAATAAATTACATTATTATTTATTCTCGGGGAAGGAAAATCTAGAATTTCAAGAGTAAATCCCTTTCCTACATAATTGGGGGAAGTTGAGGGGAATCCATTCAAACTTAGGAATCTATCTTAACTATCTACTAACAAAATAAAATTAGTTTCAATTACATTTATTTTCTATAATTTTATATAATATACTATTTTCTAGATCTTTCTTAGACTTAGGAAAATTTAAATACATATATTTTCTATAAGGTAAGATGGTCCTGCATCAGAGTCTCGAAGAACAAATTTTTTCATAGATTCCTGTCCATAATTCTTTAGTGTTGTTTATTTCATTCAAAAGTATGAAATAATTCAGGTGGAAATGTTGTTCTTTTCAATTACTATCCTCCTGGATCCCAAGGTCTATTTGCTATATGTAGACCTAGTTTGCTTCTCACTGTACTTTGATGTTTCGATTTGGAAACTTGATTTTTTCTTGAAATTGGGTGAAACATAAAAATATTGTTTGCATAACTGAAGTGTTTTCATGATTTATTTATTCAACTTTTATCTTCAATATGTTCCTGTCTTCTTTGATTTCACATGCACATGAAGCAAACATGTTAAAGAAAAAAGTTGTTCGTTGGGCTTGTGAAGCTTATCTTTAGCCATCAAAATCACTACCATGTATATAACTACCATGATAAATTGAGAGAAAGTTGTTTTCATATTCTTTTATCCTTCCTTTATTCCACATATTTACTCTCCACTGTCTCATTTGTGCCTCATGGAATTGAAGTTGTATCACTTGCTCATGCTCATATTTTCCACCCCATAAATATTTCTTTTGAATCCACAGTCTATTCACAACAATATTTATTTTCAAGATCAATTTGAGGCCCTTCACACAAAATCCCCTCATTGTCTCTCCAAACAACCTCTTGTTCTTCATCTTCTTGCTATTCACACATGACGATTTCTTTACAATTTCCTTCCATCGTAATTTCTTTTTGAAAGTTTTCTTCTATAGTGGAAATTATTGGATGATCTATCTCTGTTCTCATCAACAGTTCACCAAACAATATCACATGCTCATTTAAAAAATCTAATTTTCTAAAGGAAAATCAATTACCTCAACAATTATCTCTCTCATCAGGTAATGTATATCCTGTTTCCTCTTCAATTCCTAGTTCCAAAAACTCCTCTTCACTCATCCTTAGCACTTGACTAGTAGTCTCTATTGCTTCACCTTCAACCTTCATGGTAGCAATGTGTATTTCGCGTTGTCCTTTTCAAAAGTTTACGTGCTCCTCCTCCCATCATGCATTACTTTCTTATCATATTGCCAGGGTCAACCTAACGGAACATGATACACATCCATGGGCATGGCATCACAAAGTACTTTATCTTTATAGCATCCAATATGGAACTTTGCTTCACATTGCTCATTTACTAGGATATGATGTCCTATTTGTAGCCTTGACACTTTGTATGGAGTAGGATGCATTACTCTCTTTAGATTTAACTTCTCCACCATCTTTATAGATACCAAATTTTCAGTAATTCCAATGTCAATAACAAATTTACATCATTTTCCTTTTCACTTACATGTGGTTTTGAATAATGCTTTTCTTTGTGTAAGTTCCTCATTCTTGTCATTATTAAGGATTCTTTAGTTTCTAGACCATTTTCATGCATGGAGGACTTCACACTTTCATTATATGTCTATGTAATATGTACACTTCCTATATTTTTGGAAGTGTTATTTGGACATATATTAGATTTATGGCCCATTGTATTACATGTGTAACATCTGACAACAAAGTTTCACCTTTTACCTCTTTGATATGGTCTTCTTCCTCTAAAATATCCTATTCCTAATGATTGTTCTAGTTGATGAGAATTGCTCCCTTCTTTTGTGTGGTTTGGAAGTCTTCCTCGACTGCTTGTTTTTACTTTTCTTCCCATTGTACCTTGTTGGTATTTGTAAGACTTCGGTACCTCTAGTTTGTATATTCTTAATTATGCAGCGGTATTTGTAAGACTTCACCTCTACCGGTAGGCCAGTTTAGAAATCATTCCCGCACCCCAGAAAGCCCTTGATCTCTTCCCTCAAGCTATACAAACTCTTACCCTCTTACCGACACGAACCTTACTTCAATTCATACACTTCACGACACGATAACCCTTTTTTTCTCTGGATTTGTTTCCATGCTAGTTTCTCATTCACCTTGAGAGCTTCTTGGCAAGATTTTTGAACAGTTCTTAAGGAAAAAATATTTAAGTCAGTTTGGATTTCAAATCTACAACCATTAATATTTTTTTCCCGTGGAAAAAGTCATAATTTTATTCATAATGACAAAATTACATTTTGTAGATGCTATAAAGCATATGCATATGGCCTGTACTGATTTTCACAGGATGTTGGGCAGACAAAAAGTAAAGTGAAAAATGTGAAAAAGATTGACTACGGTTCTTTTCTTCCCTTCTTCTTTTCCACCTTACGCCAACCTCCAGTATTGGGAGTGGCCGTTATAATGGAAAGTTGATTTTCAGTGGGAGTGTCATTGTCAGATTCAGATCCTTCTGATCCATGAGTTCGCTTGATGCCCATTATTTCCTTTCCTGTTAGTTGGAGTGTTTTATGTTGTGTTTGTTTGCTGGGGTCTTCCTCCTCTTTTGGTGGGCTCTTCTGATTCTTTTGTTCCTCTGTTTCTGCTTGGTGTATTGTTGTTTCTGCATTTTCTACTTCTTCCTCCAGGGGGGTTGTACATTGCCATCCTTTTGGCTATTTCTGTTGCTTCTTGTTCCATTTGGGGGATTGCTTTTCTTTAGGACAAGCACTGTGTAGGTGTCCTATTTGTAGGCATCCACGACATCAGAAAGCTATGTTCTCATAATCTAGTGCCTGTGTCCATTATGTGTTATTGAAATTCAAATTGATACTATTTGGTAGACCCTCACTGAGGTCTACCTCCACACATATCTTAGCAAAATTTAGTATCCCTCTAGAGATTCTGTCCTCATCAGTCTTGAGGTATTTACCCAAGGCATTCCCTATGGCGATTAATACTTTGTGATGCCAAAAGTGTAACGGGAGATTGTGTAGCCTGACCCATACTGGCATCCTTGATACCACCATTGTATTGGCATCGAATTTTGGGAACCATGGGGTCATAAATAATCCTGCGTTGCCCCAGAACCATGGCCCCTTGTTGAGGATGTATTCTCTTTCTTGTTCTGTTCTGAATCTGACTATAAAAAACCTTTGGGGCATAAGTAGATCTCACAGTCTGTCGACCAGGCCTCATATATCCATTGATGTAAAGCATTAGATTTTGGCC
The DNA here is from genome assembly GCA_031772625.1 of Pinus tabuliformis. NCBI lineage: Eukaryota > Viridiplantae > Streptophyta > Pinopsida > Pinales > Pinaceae > Pinus > Pinus tabuliformis. The sequence continues at coordinate 645,399,263 of CM062804.1, forward strand.
AGAACCCATTGAATCTACATATAACTGAATTGGAATAAAGATCTGTAAACAGGTTTTTTACCTCAGGCATTGCAATGGTGAGTGTGGGATTCTCAGATTTTTGTTCCACTATGTAGGGTCCTGGAAGCTCCACTAGTGCTGCAAATTTGACATGCGGTTGGCCCTTTCTTTTGACTGCTTCCTTGAAGGAGCCTATGCTTTTGGAGTTGGTTCCGACACTTCCTCCCCTCAAATGTAGCTTGATTATTATGGTTGTGTCTGCATTGATGCCATAATCCTTCAGTGTAAGATGGTCCTGTAGACTGTGACCTAAACAGATCAGGTTTTGCCGATGTGCTGGAATGCCTAGTTGGTTATGGATCTTGTTTTTTAGCTCCTGGATCTTCCTTCCTTCCCAGATCCTCCAACAAACCGTCTTGCCTTCCAGTGTTTTAATGAAGATTTGTATCGGGTCCTCTTTTTTTGGATGTGTGACCATCTGCTTTGTTGTGATTTCTGTTGCCCAGCTGCCTGAATTTATCAAGTCTAGTTGTCCCATCGCTTTCTCGCTGAGCTTCATCCTGGTCCGACCTGCTAGGTCGCCGCCGATCTGCTTGTCTGTCGGGCCTTTTGGGCGATTGAGTTCCATTTTTGGCAGATCTGGTGCGTGATCTGAGAGGGTTGGCAAAAGTATTTGGGGTTTCCAAACTCCCAACAGCTCTGCCCATGCTTTACCTTCCTCTGCATTTTGGGACTGTGATCCGGGGCAGAAGGGTGACTTGGCGCATGCAGACCTCCAGATCTGGGCTTGGTGAGGGCCGTTCAGACTACTGAATACCGGATCTGTCAAATCAAAGGCGGATCTGTAGATAATACTCCCTTCCATAGAAGGTAGGATCAACCCAGATCCATGCAATAGCCATACAGGGGCAACGTTGCCAAGCTCAAGTTTATGGCTAAGGTGCGTAGGGGCCAATCCATCCCAGATCTTGGATCCGATGGCGTATAGGCAGATAAATCTGGCGTTGTGATCTTGGTTGTGGGGTTGAACAATCTCTTTGAAGATGCATGCAATAGCCCCCTCTGCCGCCGCCAAGATCGCTTCTTCTTTGGTTTCCGCGTGCCTCGCCTTGCAGCTCTTCCCACTAAAGAAACATAGATATCTACAAATCGCTGGAGGACTCGAGCGATGGGTCTCTCTGCAAAGAGCAAGGACGCAGCTCCGTCGTTAGAATTGCTGCTGCTCAGTGGCTCCCGTCCCATATAGCTGAGGTGTAGTACAAGAGAAGATGCACGAGGGTTCATGGCTTCTGCCAGCAATTTGGTTCAGAGCGAGACCTGGAACAAATTTTTTACCTCCCCCCTCACCTCTGTAAGTTTGAGTTATGTAATCTATCAACAACCATTAATATATCTAGCAAACTTTTCAATTCTTTCTTCTACATGACCAACCCTTACACATAACTTATAAAATTCTTTTGTATACTCTTAGTACACATTAATTTTTGATTTAGATTTTGCCAACATTTGGTTCTAATTAGTAATCTTCCTTTTTCTTTCGTTCCTTCGCTCTACTTGCATATTATCCCACCATAGCGAGGCGTGTCCCTTCAATCTGGTCAGTGTAAATTTCACTTTCTTCTCGGCTACATTCTTGTAGTCAAAATATTTATCCATCATGTTAGATCCAAAGTATTGAAGTTGTCCTCATACATGTTACCTCTAACCTCGGTTTTCTGCTGAATCTCGTAATCATCTTTATCATTTTCTCCTCTGGATTTTCTTCTTCAATGTCAAAGTCTTCTTCTGATGATTCTTTTGGATCAATGATGTCGCCCATATCGACTATTCAGCTTTTGTGTCGTTTCCATTGCATCTAATCTTGTTCGTATCAACCTTATTTCGTCGAGCAAAATTTGGTTACAACCCATTCCAGCTCGATTGACTCGTGGCTCTATTACCATCTTTACATAATTATCTAACAAAAAATTTCTTTTCATAATTTGCTTATTTTGTGCAGAGTTATATTTACAAGATCAATTAATAACAAATGCAATCTAATTGTTGTAGTAACGCTTTATAACTCTGAAAGGCGCTCCACAACATATATAACGATGTAGCAATTGTGTAATTTGTACGTATGTATTGTGAGCAGATCCCATAGCTCTGCAATCGATTATTCTGAAAACAATCTCATTGATCCACGCACTCTGCAACTCCACTGACTAATGTACCAATCAGAGTTTCAGGGCAAGCTCATGCAACGCATCCGGGTTTAGTTGTGTGACAACGATTCAGACAAACTTCTTCTGTCTAACACACTCTCCTTTTAGGGATCTCCTTTTAGGGAGTGATGATCGGTCTTTACAAATTTTGTAGTCTACTATGTACTCTCAGAGCTATTTCATAATCAATTTCAACTTTTCGAATAATATCTATATATATATATATATATATATATAACCGAAACCAAAGAAACCCTTGACTTCAACTCTCCAGAGTTACAATAATCAATCCTCAACTTGCGCAGTGCTCAATTTTAATTCTGTTTGACATCATTAATTCGTTCATCACAACTGCACTCATGCTATCTATAGAACAATATAGCGAATCACCATGCCAAAAGAAATTCGACTAAAGTAAAGAACACAGAAATTAGAATCACATAATCCTGTCTTATCTCATATTGTGTACAATTGTTTCCGCGCCCCCTTCTGCCAAATTCTGCGTCCGATGGAAAAGGCTTCATAATTTTCATCGCTCTTCAGCACTCTTGCAATTTCTGGTGCTCTTCAAAGCTCCTTCCACCTATAGCGGTGTATCATGCATAGCTTACTCACACGCAACAGATTTTTTTTCCACATCAAATGTCTGGCTGAATGCGGCTCTAATACAACTATGATGGCATCCAGAACCAGAATCAGAGTAAACTCAACCGTAACTTCATTAATTTCTCACACAAATCAAAACTTTTATTCAATATTGAAGCTAGGGACGTTTCTTGCATGCCTAACACATGAATACATCCTTATTTATTTTTGGGAAAGAAAATCTAGAATTTTCAAGAGAAAAACCTTTTCCTGCATAATTGGAGGATGGAGGGAGTTGAGAGAATCTTCTCAAACTTAGGAATCTATTCCAAGTTTCCTTTATTATTATTATTATTTTTTAAAATTTTATATAATATAATATACTATTTTCTAGATCTTTCTTATGAGGTAAGATTTTTTCGCAAAGGGTTTTGACACATCTTTTGAAGGATTTTGAACATTGTTCTTAACCAGAGTTTTTATTTTGTTTTGAAGTCTATTTTAAAGGTAGAGTGCTCGAGGTTTTAGGCCAAATTTCAAGTTTGATTTGAGGGCTGAATTCCTGTCCGAAGGAAGCCGCACTTGATCCTGTTTTGAGGGTTGAATATAGGTGTGCCATGAGGCTGAGTTTAGGAGTTGTTGGACCGAGTTTTGTCCCTATTTGAAGCCAAGGTTTGGTTCAATTGAAGAAGGCCAAAACATGTCCCTATTAAGGTCGAGTTCTATCCCTATTTGCGGCCGATTTTCAATACTTTTTTGAAGACCTAGTTCAAGGAGGTCGAGCCTAGCTTGTCAAAGGATTTTTATAACATAGTTCTCATGTTGAATATTTTGTTACTCTTGCTAGATTTGAAGGAGATTGAGCAAGTGAACAACAAGGAGACTGCCAAGGTTATATAATAGATGATGATATGTTGGCTTGAGGGGGCCTGACCCAGGTTCGGAGTTAATTAGCGAAACAAATCCCTACACTATTGGCCCTTTTGGCATCAGCCCGCAGAGCGCGGACTGAAGTTTCACCCGAAGCAGTATGGGGGGATGCTGGAACCAAGTTTCTGCACCCTGGAGATGTTTGAGGGGTCACTTTAGTCCAATCGTGAATACTTTCGCGCAAGTCACTTCGCACACTGCCTGACTTGCGAGGCCTTCACGATTTATTATAATCGCCTTCGCGCAACTCTAACTAGGGGTTGAGGTGCTTTCGCGCTGCTAAGGCAGCGATCTGCGCTATTTCCCCAAGTTACCCCACGGACCTTACTTTCTTTTTATAACTGTTAGTTAACTTCGCGTAAATAGATACTTTATCTTATGTTCACTTAATCAACACAATCATATAAGTTCGCGCATCATATTAACTGTGAAATTGCAATTTATACCCAATACATTCAATTCACAAAACAGGAAAAAGATACACAGAAATAATATGAAACTTCTCTTTATTACTTCTCCAACGGTTACAGACTCGACTCGTCCCACGCACTTAGTTGCAGGGGTCCGCGCACTTAGCTGCGAACTACTAGGCCTCTGCGCACTTAGCTACAGAGCCTTCTCCTATTCTAGGACCCAAAGACTTGACTCTACACTTAGATCTTCCATTATCCTCTTATTCCATCATCATTCTCTTACTTCCTTATTTACAACTTAGAGCTTCGCTCTATTTATACAATCCCATGGTCCGTGGACCATGGGTAGATCTCTAAAGCTGACATTACATTACAAAAATAAGGGTGGAAAACCCTATGACTCATTTACAAGCTCACGCTCCGCGCCCATAAAATGCGGAGTCTTTACATCAGATTTAGTCAAAATCTGGGCTTTAAGCCCCAAAACTTCCCTTGGGGGATCCCATGCCCAACAAGATATTTGTTGTGAACTAGCATTAGAGAGCGTGCCAAATGGTGACCAAACTTAAACCCTAATGTTGTAAAAGTTGTTGAAATGTTTGAGGGCATGCAATTAGGAGAAAGATAGACCAGGATTTGATTTGCAAGGAAAATATGTATCCAAGTAGACCTCACTGCAATGAACAAGTGAGAAATAGATTGTGACCTCACGACATTGAAATTGTGCAAGTATTGACTAGTGTGCTACCAGGGTAAGATTGTGGATAGTTGGAATGAGTAACCCTCAAAGTAAAGATCATTGTTGCCATACATCTTGATTGTGGCAGGGTATCAAAAGAATAAGTGGTATTGATTAGGCTTGAGGGAGCAAATCTAAGAGTACCATGGTTGAGTGACAAATCCTATTGAAGTAAGGCAATTGTGAAGTATCTTAAGTAGGTTGGTGCCTACAGATCGTGAGTTGTGCTCAATTGAGGGGAATAGAGTCTCCTATAGGTTGGTGCCTACAAAGTTGATGAGTTGGAGCTTAGTTAGGAGACTGAAATCTCCTATAGGTTGGCGCCTGCAAAAGTTGTATTTGGTGTTTACAGAGAATTGGTGTCCTCATCTTTTTGACAAGTTAAAGCTTAAAAAAATTGTAACTAGGTGCTTATAGAGAATTAGTGTCCTCACAAATGGTTGTAATAAATTAAAGATTGTTTTTAAGTGTTTCTTCTTCAAGTTTTAACTTACACTTTGATCTCTGTGTTCATACATTGTGGATGATTAATTCAATCTCAAGGTTAACTAAGTGAAATCTACAAAACCTAACCACAGAAATCTACAATCCATTATCTTGACCCTGTATGGAGGGGAAACATGGAAGGAGATACGTAATCTCGAAAAGACAAGGGTTAAAATACAAAGGAAAGAGTCAGATTCTCTACTGTCTCTCTCCTTTGTAAATCAAGTCCTGATGATGAGTCTTGGTCTAGACTCGAAACGTCGACAAAGCAAAAATGAAAACTGTGGAATATCCGAGTGTAGATTCTAAAAAACCTAACCACAGAAATCTACAATCCATTATCTTGACCCTGTATGGAGGGGAAACATGGAAGGAGATACATAATCTCGAAAAGACAAGGGTTAAAATACAAAGGAAAGAGTCAGATTCTCTACTGTCTCTCTCCTTTGTAAATCAAGTCCTGATGATGAGTCTTGGTCTAGACTCGAAACGTGGACAAAGCAAAAATGAAAACTGTGGAATATCCGAGTGTTGATTCTAAAAAACCTAACCATAGAAATCTACAATCCATTATCTTGACCCTGTACGGAGGGGAAACATGGAAGGAGATACGTAATCTCGAAAAGATAAGGGTTAAAATACAAAGGAAAGAGTCAGATTCTCTACTGTCTCTCTCCTTTGTAAATCAAGTCTTGATGATGAGTCTTGGTCTAGACTCGAAACGTCGACAAAACAAAAATGAAAACTATGGAATATCCGAGTGTTGATTCTAAAAACCCTAACCACAGAAATCTACAATCCATTATCTTGACCCTGTACGGAGGGGAAACATGGAAGGAGATACGTAATCTCGAAAAGACAAGGGTTAAAATACAAAGGAAAGAGTCAGATTCTCTACTGTCTTTCTCCTTTTTAAATCAAGTCCTGATGATGAGTCTTGGTCTAGACTCGAAACATCGACAAAGAAAAAATGAAAACTATGGAATATCCGAGTGTTGATTCTAAAAAAGTGAACAATTGTTAAAAGTATTGAAATACTGATTCATTCCACCCCCCAACCTCCCCACCCCTTATTATTTCCAACAAGAATAGAATAGAACAAGAAGTAATAGTAGACCAACAATAACACCTTTTATGTTAATCCACAATTGTCATTACATTCTTAATTTAATACATGCATATTTATACTAGACTCTGACAATTACAACAGATTAATTGTCTCACTAATTTAGTCAATTGAATTGACAACAAAGTCAACCCAAATTACATCTTGGTATGTCGACTATAGAGTCTAGTCAGACATCTCGACTTATTGGGTCTAGTCTGTTGAGAAATTAAAGATGATGGTAGATTAGGGTTAATTTCTCTGTCATGATAAATGCTTGTGAATGTTGTTGAATTCTTATTAAATTTTAGTTCTCTTCTTCAATAGGCAATTACCAAAATACAGAACATGAAGATCACAAGAGACAAAGAACGCAAAGATATAGGCTCCAAGCTAGGGAAAAAATCCCACAAGGGGGAAACCCAAGAAAATTTTGTTCTTATAGAATCAAATCAAAGTGAGATATCCAAGACAAAATACCAAAACAAAGAATGCCACACAGATCCAAGCCAACGCTCCTTCAAAGCTTCTTCATCAAGTCAAAATAAATAGAGTTAATGCTGGTCAAATATCTGAAATCTGGTCACATCCTGAAATTTTGGCCCTGTAATTTCAGCCCCTATTATTTCGACCCTCTTGAAATTTTGGGACTGCGATTCCTCAAAAAAATTCACCCATGTGAGCAAATCTAGGGAAAAAACTTCAAATTTCTCTTTCCTTTGACTTTCCTCTCTCTCCTTTAACTTTTGCTGAATTTCTTCTTGCTTTCACAAAGATCAAATTGGTTTCCAAAATGTGGAGCACATACCAATATATATTTCTTCGACCATATGAAGAGACACAACTTATGGGCTAGCCGACTTGTCCATGTAGAGGGTCGACTTGGTATTATGGTGACAAAATTGACTCTTTTGATTCAAAATAATTTTCTTCTTTTTCTTACAAATAGTCCAAAGTAGGACTTTGACTCATGACAATTTTTCTTATTGACTCAATAAACCCTAGGATCATGAAGAACATGCTTTGACTAGAAAATAATAATAAAATTTCTTTTTGCTTCTTTTTTCTTTTACATGAAATACATTTTGATACAAGTACAATTATGAAGACCGAATCTAGTTACATTTTTCAACTCTCCCTGTTAACTAGGGAGGTATTCATAATTACACAATATGATACAAGGATACTCTCAAATTGAAATATTTTCAAAGGAAGAGTTCAGATTGATAAACATCATCAAGCATCATCATCTTAACCAACACTGTCAATTACAAAATAGCAAGGCCTTGACTAATAAGCTCTATCTCTCCACTAGATTAAAGTATAATGTTGGGAGGCATATCTTTACACACCACCACCATCACCTCTCAAGGCACATACCCCATCCGAATGTTCACTAGGTATGTCCTTACAAGACTATTATTATCTTGAATTTGCAATCATCAAAGAATATCAACCCTCCTTAGGAATACTATTTTATCTTGGATACCTTGCCCTATCCTCAAAGACTACTTCTATCTTGGATTCCCAATCCTCAAGGAGTATCGGTCCCAGATGCTTATCCAATCTTACATTCTCCCTACTAGTGCCTTCACTAGACTTACAACTATTACTCCTATCGTAGTGCATGATGCATGGAGAATACGGTGTCCACCATCACTCCCTCTCAACCAGGGAGGAGATCCTTACTCCCTTTCAAACATGTAGACATAACCATAATCTTAAGCTTGTCTTATTCATTAGATACTTATTCTTCTGTGGACATCTTAGTAGTAGCTTGCAACGCTTCTTGACTCCTAATAACATCACATCATCTTGAACTTCAACCTTCATGGATCTTGAAAATATTCATGCAAGTTTGTCATCAAATGGTTTTATTTGTCATCTTCAAGGAGCCAAACATCCTCACAACTTCTAGCACATGCCTTCTTCCTAACGTAACAAAATTCCATCCTCATGATTTCCAATCCAACATCAGTGTTGTCCACTCAATCCATGTGCTCCTAAATTGAATCAAACAAATCTCGATACAATATCATCAATCAAGTTGTCTCAACTGTTATCTTTCGAGTCTCTTCACTGTTAATTTGGAAGCTCAGTGACAAATTCCAACCACTTGATTCCTCTTTTCGCAAGGACCAATTTTGACTTTTGAAGCGCTCAATTTGGACAAGGGAAAGTGTATTAATGAATGGAAGCCCATAATGTCACATTTGATCAGGTCGACCCTAACAGTGAAATGGACACCCTTGGAAGGTTATAAACATAAGTGACCTCAAGCTCATTTGGACATGACCAAGCATATATTTTTTGTCTTCTTCATTAATTGGGTACAAGTCTGAGGCTGGATCAAGAATTTTGGTTCATATACGTTTGAGATTACAGGGTCTGAAGCTCGCACATGTTCTAGGGTTTTGGTTCACTACAAAAGTCTTTTCATAGGTAGATTCGGCTATAGGCTCAACCATGTGGTTGAATTCTCTCAACTGCACACATACCTCTACCTCTATGCGATTGGGCTCTAGGGATAGAAATTTGACATTTGACCACAGTGGACCACAAAAGGGAAAAATTGTATATGATCTATATTGATGTTGAGAATATATTTCTGAATGTTGTTTGATTAATTTTTCTAGATTAATTTCTATTAGGCTCATTGTATTCTCTACTGAACATTTTTTGACAATCTAATAAGAAGAAGAATTTCAAAGGGTTTTCCCCGTAGTGGGTTTTTCCCTGGTCTTTGTCCAAATCTAGTGTCTCTTGTTGATGTGTCGATTGTCTCCTGTGTCATTGTATTGATTGATATCTTCAATTACTTTTGATTATTCGAAATAGTAATTGTTATTGAAAATATTACTAATTGAAGAATTGAATTGGGCTATAAGTAATTAAAACAACATAGAGAAGTGTGAAATTTAACATGGTATTAGAGCTAAGGTGAAGTGCAAGCCCAAAAAGGAGTCAAGCATTGAAGCAATCATCTTTGGAAAGTTGAAGGAACCTATATAATCAAGATGTCTTCCTCTTTCTTTAAGGAGTATGAGAAATTGGGCTACTCATTTGATTTTGTTGCATAGAAGACTAGGTTGGAGATTATAGTTGATAACAATGATGTTTTGGAATACATTCAAGGAAAAGTACCCGAGCCTTCAGAGAATGCTTCCACTGCTACCAAGAATAAGTACAAGAAAGAGGCCTACCTCCCATTTGGGAAACCTTCATTACTACTATAACCAACAACAACCCATTCCCATCATTTGATGAAACTGTTGGAAAGTTCACTCAAGAAGAATCAAGGATGATATCAAGGGGAAGGATACAAAAGCATGAAGAAAGAGAGCCCACTGCATTCATCACTCAAAACAAGAGGAAGAAAGGAAAAGGAGGTCCATCAAATTCAAGAAAGCATCCTCCTCGAAATTCAAAGAGAAGGAATGATAAAGCATGATCTCACATTGAATGTTACAATTATCACAAGGAATGTCATTATGCTCGAGATTGCCTCGAGAAGAATGTTGGTCCATGCTACAACACTAGAAGAAACAACAAGAAGTTTGATGATCAAAGAAGAATATATGACCTAGTAATAATCACAATGGAAGAGATGAAAGAAGAAGAAGAGATGCTCAAAGTGATCATGAAGAAGATCATCGTCTTCAAAAGAAGTCAAGATACTCTAGGTATGAAAGTAATGTTGGCAACCAATCTCAATATATTCTCATTTCTCCTCTCATTGAGTTCTTCTCTTGTAGATTCATGGGATAGTTGGTTGGTTGATAGTGGGGCCACTCATCATTTCTCTAGGCATAAGGAAGTTCTCTCTCATTTGGTAGGGAGGGAGTCAAATTTGAAAATTATTCTTGGAGACAACTCCACTCATTGCGTTAGAGGCTTTGGGTCCATCAAATTTCATTTGGATTCTAGGGAATCTGTTTTGCTCCATGATGTGATGTATGTGCCAGGATTTAAGAAGAATTTGGTATCAATATCTACTTTGGAAGACAAATGAATGATGGTTGCCTTCATCAAAGGAAAGTTTCTTACTTGGCCTATTAGATCCCCTATGAGAGAAGCTTTTACATTAGGATCAATATTTTAAGGACTCTGTAGAGTCACTGGAATACCACTTCTAGCATTGGTCCATGATACTAATAATCTAAACGAGCTCTAGCATCGAAGATTTGCTCATTTACATTATGAAGCTCTTTCGAAATTGAAGAAATTGGTCTCTGGTATTCTCGATATTCAAGCCCAACATGATGGAGTATGTACAAGTTGTGCCAATGGAAAGAAGACAAGGGGACCATTCCCCTCTCATGAGAACAAGACGAATGACATCCTCCAACTCATTCATTCCGATATATGTGGTATGATGCCCGTACATTCTACTGGTGGCCATATCTATTATATTACTTTCATTGATGACTTCTCAAGAAAGACGTGGATATATTATTTGAAACACAAGGATGAAGCCTTCGAAATGTTCAAGGAATTCAAAGCTTTGGTCAAAAATCAATTAGGGAAGAAAATAAAAATATTCAGGCCTGACAATGGTGGAAAGTACATTTCGAATGTGTTTATTGATTATTGCACGAAGGAACGTATCAATAAAGATAAAATTATGCCCTATACTCCCGGAAAAAATGGAGTAGTTGAAAGAAAGAACAGGTCTATTGTATAAGACACTTGTGCCATGCCCCATGATCAAAAGTTGCCGAAGTTCCTTTGGGGAGAAGCAACAAATGTTGTCGTATATGTTCAAAACAGGGCGCCTCATCAAGCATTGGATAACAAGACCCCTGAAGAAGTGTTCACAAGTTGCAAGTTGGATGTTGGCCATTGTCGTATCTTTGGCTACTCTGTATACTTCCATGTGCCGAAGGACAAGAGAAACAAGCTAGAAGCCACATGAAGAAAAGATACATTTGTTGGATATTGTGAAAATTATAAAGCATTTATAATATATATTCCTGGTCAAAGGAAGGTTGAAATTAGCAGGGATATAATGTTTGATAAAGAGGCTTCCCCTGGGAAAGCAAGGGACCTTCCTCCACCTCCTCCTCCTAAAAAGAAGAATGATGATATGGATATTTTAGATGGTCCTTCCATGCTTGAATCTAAGAGAGACATTGTTGATGATCCCATGGAGCCCATGGACCCCTTAGATCCTCCTCCACGTGATCCTCCTACCATGAAGATGCCACTATGGCTTCGTAACACTTTACAAGACGTTGAGAGGCGTGTTCCTATTCAAAGATCATTTAGAGAAAGCAAGAAGCCACACAGATACCAAGGATACATTGTAACTATGAGCACTATGATTCAAGTCAAACCTCCCACCTTTGAAGTAGTCGTGAAAGAACAAGTTTATAAGGATGCTATGGCCAAAGAATATGAATCAATTATGAAGAATGACATATGGGATTTTGTTCCGATACCAAAGGGGAAATCTGTGGTGACTTCAAAGTGGCTATGCAAGATCAAACATGGAGTTTATGGTAGCATTAAGAAATATAAAGCAAGGTTCATGGCTCGAGGATTCTCCCAGAAAGAGGGAGAAGTTTATGACGATATATTTTCACCTGTGGTTCAATATACTACCATTCATTAGTTTCTCCTACCACAAGTCAAGCATGGACCCTTCATCAGATGGACATGAAGACAACATTCCTCCATGGCATAGTATATGTTGAGAAACCACAGGGGTTTGAAGTAGAGGATCAAAATACTCATGATTGCAGGTTGAAGAAGGCATTGTATGGTTTGAATCAAGCCCGCAAAGCATGGTATGCCCACATAGATAACTATTTGGTGAAGCTGGGATTCACAAGAAGCAATGCCAATCCCAACCTCTACTTTAAGGTAGTCCAAGGTATGCGGTTGATTTTGGTTTTATATGTTGATGATATATTCTTGACAAGTAATGAGCCCCTAATGATCAAGTGTAAGTGGGAGTTAGCCTCTAAATTCGAGATGAAGGACCTTGGAATCATGCACTACTTTCTAGGCCTTAAGGTGTGGAAAATGCCCGGTGAGATTTTCCTTTCACAAGGAAAATATGTCGTGAATCTGTTGGAGAGATTTGGAAAGACAAAATGGAAGTCCTTTCCCAAAATGATGGAAATGAATTTCAAGAAGTTATGCAAAGAAGTTACAAGACCTTATTTGGTGAATCCATCCGAGTATAGATAGTTGATTGGGGCTCTGATGTTCTTAATGAACACGCTTCCAGACATATCCTATGTTGAGTCAATTCATGACCAAGCCTCTCCATGCACATTGGATTGTTGCCAAACACATTTTGAGATATTTGCATGGGAATACACCCTTGGTCTAAGATATTCTGCCAGAGATGTTTGACTTCATGGATATATCGATGTTGAATATGAAGGAAATTTTGTCGATAGGAAGAGTACGTCTTGATGTTGTTTTAGCCTTGGATCTTCCATGATATCTTGGATGAGAAGAAAGCAATTTTTTTTAGCATTGAGTACTACCGAGGTAGAGTACATTACCGGTAGCATGGCTAGTTGCAAAGCAGTTTGGTTAAGGAAGATATTTGGAGAGCTATTTGAGTAGGTCCTATACACTAGAGTGATATATTGTGACATTATGAGTGGGATCTGTTTGGCATAGAATCTGGTATTTCATGAAAATTCAAAGCACATAGATATTCGATATCATTACATTCAAGATATGGTGCAGAGAGGATCCGTTAGATTCCATTATATATCGACATATGAACAGATTGTAGATATTCTCACCAAGGATTTACTGAAAGAGAAGTTCTTGGTCTTCAGAGAGAATCTTGGACTGATGGATGTGACCCCTTCTGGTAAGGGGCATCACTGATCGAGAACATTTAGTCGACTCTTCCCCCATGTATGAGCTCCTAGGGTGAGGAATTGAGATGGAGGGCTCTTGGGGTTGAGGCATATCTGGAAAATAGGGTCGTAGATGTTTCTGTCCTATATTTCACCCATAGGGTTAGATATGTTAGCTCCCCTATCTTGGTTTATGCAGAGTATACCCCAGTTGGCATCATACCCACAAGTCGGGATTGTGTGGAATACCACTCCCCGTTCGGCCAACGGGTTGAGAGAGTGCTTGGAGGTGTACAACCCAAGATAATTATGATGTAGGTGTTCTACCACATGAATCTTGAGGGTCATTGTTTGGAAGATCAATGGGAAATAGGATGGGTTGAGATGTGCTCCACTATGCGATAAAACCTATTGCTCGATATGGGTAGAAGATGTTTTGCTCCCCCATGAGATTCTAGGTTGAGATGTGCTCCCCAACATAGTTTCAAGTTGATATGTGCTCCCTGATTATGTTTTAGATTGAGATGTTCTCTTTGAAGTTACATAGGGTGGTAGTTAATGCTCCCCAATGATTCTTCTTCTTTATATTCAAGAATGTTTTAGCAGATAGAGTTTAGTAGAGATGGGACATGATATGACGACATGCTACACATGATTATTATAGGATGCAGTTGGAATTTATCCATAGATGAGAGGGAGTGTTAATTTGACAGCTTAGTGACAAATTCCAACCATGGGAATAGATTCTTCTTTTCAAGAGGTACAATTTTAACTATTGAAGCACTCAATTTGGACAAGGGAAAGTGTATTTTTGAATGGAAGACCATGTCACATTTGATCAAGTCAGCCCTAACATGAATATGGACACCCCTGGAAGCCTATAAATATAATTGACCTCAAGATCATTTTGACATCACCAAGGATCTTCTTCTTCTTTTCTTCATTGATTAACTTGCACAAGTCTGAGGCTGGATCAAGAAATTTTGTTCGTACAAGTCCGAGATTACAAGGTCCGAAGCTCACATGTGTTATAAGGTTTCAGTTCACAACCATAGGCTTGTCACATGAAAATTTTGGCTACAACCATAGGCTTGTAGGCTCAACAATGTGATTGAAAGTTCTCAACCACACACACACCTCTGCTTTCGCGCAGTTGGGCTCTAGGGATGAAAATTTGACATTTTACCGTAGTTAACTACAACTGACCACAAACATGAAAAGTTATCTCTGATCTATATTTATGTTGGGAACATATTTCTAAGTGTTGTTGGTTTAATTTTGCTGGGTGATTTTGTATTGGGCTCATTGTACTCTCTACTGAACATTTTATGACAATCTAATAAGAAGAAGAGTTTCAAAGGGTTTTCCTCATAGTGGGGTTTTCCCTGGTCTTTGACCAAAACAGGTGTCTCTTGTTGATGTGTTGATTGTCTCCTTTGTCATTGCATTTACAATTCTATCTTCAACCATTGTTTATGATTGGAAATATTAATTGTTAAAAATATTGCTAATTGAAGAATTGAATTGGGCTAAAAGTAATTGAAACAACATAGAGTAGTGTAAAATTTAACATTCACATACTTTTGCAATATGTCCTTCCAGGGAACCAAATCATATCCCAAACAAATCATCAATATCAGAGTTACCAAATCACAATAGCCTCTAGCCAAGGTGTGGGATTCTTCACATCAACTTTTTCTACTTGCTTAATCCGAAATTAAACAAGAATGCAACAAATTACATATATAACCATAAATATAGAGATGCAGCGTGAATATCACTTCATTTCATTAATATTAGAATACTGAAATATCCTTACAAACAGAATGGAAATAAATTAGCTTGGGCGATTGTAGCTTATCTCTGAGAAGAGACGCGGTGGCTAAATGCTTCTAAAATGTGTTACAATGAGGCTCCAAGGCCTATTTATTATTGAGAAACAATGGAAAACCCTAAACATTCATAAAACTAACCCTAGGAGATGAAGCACCAAAACTGTGGGCCCCGTTTGGGTAAATTGGCACATCAATTTCTCGGGGTCCTAACATTGGCATACGATCTCTGTTTGGCTATCATAATAACTCGTTTCGAAGATATCGAAGAGGAGGCAAAAAAAATATAAAAACTACTTTGGGACTTTTTCGGTCTATTTGGTTTCCCTAAAAATGCCATTTAGGGCCTCAAAATGACACTGGAAGTTCAGGACCCAAAAAACTGCCGAAAATAGTAAACTGTGCTACAATTAAGGACACTGAAAAACTAAAAGAGACAATGTTGGGGGTCCAAGTGGAATAGGAGGGTGGCCACCAATATCCACCTAGATCATTGCTCCCTCTGAGGTCAAAATTCCTTGACATTGTCTATCCTCATATTGCAATAGAATTCTGCTTCATGCTCTTTCAATTTTCAATCACCAATCAATGTTTTCCTAGAATGATCCAATCAACTACTAGTACAACGATATTAAAAATCTTCTATTTCTTGCCAAAGGGTCTGTCATATTCTCTTTTGATCATGAACTTCTCTATATTTTTATCAAACTTTAAGTAGTATTATATTTATTCATGATCTAACTTCCTCTTTCTAGCTAAGAAATGTAAACTTCTTCCCTTTTAAATCTTGATTCCATGCTGCCATTCATTTGAATTCTTTTGATGCATACTCTCTTCATGTCTTTGTCCTTTTCTACGTTCTTCCAAATCTTCCATTTGTTAGTCAAGCTTAGATAGATATTGTCTTGACCTACAATCTTTGTTATAAGACTATGAAAAAACAAAAGAAAAGTGCATAGAAAAACAATGATAATTAAAGAAAGTAGATATAAAATACTTATCCTTTGGGGAGAGTCAACTCCCTCTTAATCAATTCTTGTCTTCACGTCCTCATGATATTTTTCATATCATTCTCAAGATTTAGGTTTTCTTCTTACAATAAAAACTATTGGTTAGGGTTTCTATTTCTATGGTTTTCTAACCCAAATCTTAGCTAGGGTTTACAAACCCTAGATCCTCCATAGTGACCAAGACATGTTATTCAAGAATTGCAAGACTTCTACAAGTACGCTACAAAACCCTAATGATACTATTGACATGCCATTTATCTATTTCATTTCTTTCTCACAAGAACTAGTCTTCATATGAAATGAACTATTATCAACAATTTCTTATAAGTCATGGTCTCTAATATATATTTATGCAGACCCTTTTTCTATCTTTCAAATGATCATCACCATGACCTATTGAACAACATAGATCATAAATGCACATAAGTTATACATACCTCTACAATATTACCTTTGTTAGGAAAAACATTCAGAAGGGGGGGGGGGGTGTGAATCAATATTTTTAACTTTTCATTTAATATTCAGAATTTTGTATGCCACTGTTATTCATGAAACCAATGTATGTACACAACTCTCGTGAATGCAAAGAATGTATATCCAGTTAGCTTAATTTGACATATTTTTCATCAGTGAATTAAATTAACCAACACATTTTTAATTCATTCACCATTTAGAATGTAGTAAAGAACAGAAAAATCACAACACATAAGCAACACACATAGAACACCATGATTTTGGAAACCCAATGTGAGAGAAAACCACTGATTTTGTTGTCTCTATATTCTTTCTTATTATATAAAGAAAATATTAATTACATTTTGTACTGGTGCAAACTCTTACTATTATGCATGTACCCAACTACAGGGGGCTACAACCTCCACTTGTTCTCTGACACCTAGTGGAAGGCATCTACAACCCCTTGATCTTGTTTACTGACTCCTACCAGAAGGGAGCTCCTACCCCCACTCTGAAGATTGCAACCCTCAGTACCTTGTGGATCTCATTTTAGAATGTTTCAATTGGATCCACCCATAAACCAATCATAAAAACTTGCAGGCCACCTTTAATAAAATTTTCATATTGGACCCACACTAACAATAAGCCCAAACCAATATCCAAACTGAAATATTGAAACACAAATCTGAACCATTGAATCTATGTAAATCATCTGAATCTCTGAAGCATCAAGCCACTGAATCCATAATCCAACCAGAACAAATGAAATTTAGAATATATATGTAATTTTTCTTGAGAGAACCTGTGTATATACAAACTTCCTCTACATAAAACTTGCGTACATATCTCATATTACTAAACATTGAATCATTTAGCTCTTTGTAACACTGAACCACTCACTAAATCAAGTATTGAACCAATCACGTATAAATAAACCAATCATAGATCACCACACTATGGCATCATTACCAATCAATATTCTAATCCACAGTCAACCCAACAAAAAATGTTAGACGCAGATCCTAGAGTCATCAACAGATAACAATAGATAGAACAAATAGCATCAACAATTATCATCAAGCATCACTACAAACGCTGACCAAATCTGACTCAAAATATATATGCGACAATTATTAAGAAGAACACCATTTATACATGCTTATATAGTGGGACACCCACATACAGATCTCAACATAATGAAAAACACATCACAAAATATATACATGACTGCCCAAAAACAACTCCCCGTATGTACACGACTATTCAGAAATAAACTTGCATACAAATTATAAAATTTTTCACTACAAACACAATTTCCATTCCACAAACCTCATTGTCACATATTCAAATTACAACATCATTATAGCCACATATCTACCATTATTAGCTACAAGTATAAACATATCAAGCAAGTGTATTCATTAGTCTTTACTACACTTTCAGATCTATCAAATCTAAGTCTTCTCCTTGCTCCCTAGTGCACACCTGTTTCAAATCAAATCACATATGAATAGCTCATTCACTTGAACATATAACATCTTAATCTCCATCTCCTCATATAGATTTTGCCTTAGCTAATACCTTAGGTTAATTATTTGGCAATGTCATTAGTATTTGTTGATGGGATCAAATGAATGTTTCCGCTCCAATTATTATGGGAAAATACCATGGTAATGACCCTTGGTATCCATATTTCCATGGTTCATATTCTGTATGCGACTTTTACTCAAAAGACCCGCGTATATATGCGACCTCTCTTCACTGGAACCACGTATACTTTATCAAACTTAACTTTTGTCATCCATCTGTAATTGAACTACCATTTCTCTATCCATGTCTCTTGTAACATCTGTACCAATATGCCTGATAGTTGTATTAGTTCTATGAACATCATATTATTACCATGTTGACATCAAGTACATATTTGTTAAGCAGGTTTCCATTAAGGACAACACATTAGTCCTAATTCTAACAACCTTACTTTTCCATACTTGTAGAGATTTTATCATTTGACATGTACCAACTGACTTCAACAAAGGTGTCCCAATCCTTCAATAACAGAAAATTCTTTGGACCACTAGTTTTGTCTGGGTTCCTTTCAAACTTAACAAATAGGTCGGCTATAGTTTTTGATGGCACAATTGCTATAAATATATTGTTGTCACAAAGAAGTGATTTATATCCCTAACAACCTTTAGAATAGTTGGTATTGTAGTCAATATTTCCTTTATGCTTTCTCATGCAATTGTGTCTCAGAGATGATCCTTTAACATGTTCTCACTGCAATCCTTTTTTGTTCAATGTATATGACAATCTCTATAATGTCTCTCATAATCTCAGAACCTTGCATATCATGACACACAATACACATTCTTCCATAATGTTTCCACAATGGATTCAAATGTCTTAGTAGACTTTGAATAACTCATAGAGATGTTGCCTTAAAGAATTTGTAGTGTCATGGAAGATTTTGAGTGCCACCATGGAAGATTCAATTCTCAGAAATATGAGCTCCAATATTTTGCATAGAATATTAATGGATTTGTATCAAGAACTTGTCCACAAAGTCAATTAGCTAATCTATTTATATGTATATGCCACAGAGACGTAGGTTCCAAAAGAAGCATGTATTATTGATGGAGGTAGGCACCTCTGGAACTTGCATTAGTATTAAGAGATATGCTACCCAAACTTAGATTACTATAGATGTGTCACAAAAGCTTACATCACTTCTACTTTTTGTAACAACCCTCATGAAAATTCCATGTAAAAATATATAAATACCACAGATGATGGGACACGTATTCCAAGATGAATGGTGGGCAGGACATCCTAGTGGGTGTTCATTTGGTTATTTATGGTTAAGGAAATTTGCAAAGGATATGGCTAAGGCATTAAAGAGGAAAAAAGGTATTTTGGCACATTTATTTATGAAAATAATGGAAATTAGGAGAAAAGGAAGGTAAAAGCTCATAGGTTGCATGTGAGGAGGAAATTGAAGGAAAATAATGAAAAATGAAGAAAATAGAGGTCTCATTAATAAAAAGGCTTCCGAGGATTAGTGGTGAAGGCTTGATCAGTTCAGTTTTCGAGCTCTCTCATTATTCTCTCTCTCTCTCTCATACTCTTGGTTACTTAGAGTTTTCTTGGAAGCACTCTTGAAGGGTGTGGCATACTTGGATTCTTTGAGTAAGAAGGCAAAGGAAGAGCAGGGAAGCACAAGAGGGCATCGACATTGGCAGCTACAACAAATTTTATTGCAAGTACCGAGTTGCATGTATGATTTCTTCACTAGTTTTGTCATGCATGGCACATGCATGTGGTTTCTTGGTTATGATATGTCATTTCCATGGAGGATGGCCGAGATTGACAGTGGATTGCCTAGCCTTGCCATTTCTTGGATAGCCATGATGATTGTGGGTTTACTTTCATTGCTTGTTTTGGTTGGTTCTCATGTTTCCATAGCTTGGGTTGAGTTACTAGTCCTGGAAGCCCTAGTTGAATAAACGCTCCAGAAGCCCTGTAACAGCTTGGGTTGAGTTACTAGTCCCGGAAGACCTAGTTGGACAAATGCTCTAGAAGCCCTTCGTGGGTTGAGTTACTAGTCCTGGAAGCCTTGGTTTAACAAACGCTCTGGAAGCCTTGTATAAGCTGTGGGTTGAGTTACTAGTTCTAGAAGCCTTGGTTGGAAAAACGCTCTAGAAGCCCTGGAAGGCTTGGATGGAGACCAATCTGATGATTCTTTTGGTGATGTCCGACCGCCAGGTGGAATCAATATTTGATGGGTTGAGGTGGATGGCCTCTGGAAGCCCTAGTGAGTTTTGATTGATGTGTTTTATGAGATCCCACATTCATGCTTGGAATATGGCACGAGGGTGAATGGCTGAAGAGAGATTTGGCTCAGCCATTCTATGGTTGGGTGGAACATGGTAGTCCCATCTCTGGTTGGTTCATTTCATTCATTAATGAGAAATCAATTCCCTTGATTTTCATGTGTAAAGGTACTGATGTATTTATGGATTTGATGGCTAATATGTGTATTGTATTTATGTTCCTATTATGCTGGTTATATGCACATTTCATGACAGCAGCTATGTATGGCTCTCAACATGTTTTTACTTGTATATGAATGGATAATGTGTTTATGAGTTCATGGAGGATAATACAACAAATGGAATTGGGGAACAATGGTTCATAGTGATTCTCAAATAAGTATGAGATCCCTACACTTAATTCTGTTATTTACACCTATAGGTTACATGTTGATGATATGTTTGACGAAATTCCTGTCATGGCTAGTAGGGGTCTGGTGATGATCTTGTTCATAGTGTTTCTTTTGCATCATTTTTGCCTTGCATCCTTACTAATTCTAAGTGATCATTCCATTCTGGGCAGTGTCCTAGGCTCTGGTCCAAAAAAGGTGGCTCAAATCCTGGAATGCTAGCAGTAGTGTTGAGACTAACTCACATGGGAAGTGTCTAGGAAGCATTATAAAGCACCTGGGTAGTGTTAGTCCTGAAACTAACTCGCCTAGGCAGTGTCTAGGGTGTGTTACCCTGCCCTTAAGTCTCTCAAACAACAGTGGGACCCAGGGATAGGTAGTCTGAGTGGCTGGATTGTCTCTTGAAGGTTATTTGGATGATGTTGGAGGTGTGATGTTTCATCGATTCCATTTCCTTAAAGTCACCAAGGAGGTTGAATCTTATCATAGTGGCCTCTTTTAGCATGTTTACCCCAGCTGGTCGGTTCCTTGGGTAGATGTGGGAGGAGGGTGTTACAGAGTGGTATCAGAGAATGGTTCAACTCTCGGACTGAATGGGTTGAATGTGTGTGGGTCATGCATGCATGTTAGTTTCATGTGCGTCTCTTACACTTACATACTTGTTGCATTTTCTTGATGATGGATTAAGGTTGTAGTATGGTTATCATGAAGAATTTGATTTTGTGGAATGCATTGTCATGAGTATGTGACTAACCTTGTATGGATTATATGTCGCTTACATGTTGATTTTATGGTTCCTACTTACATCTTTGTATGTTAGGTTACATTCTTGAATATTTGGATTACATGTACCAATCTTGTAGGTTGATTACAATATTTGATCACTTATGTTCTACTACATGCGTTTATGCGTAGGTGTAGTTGATTTGGCATTGCATTTACATATTGTTGGTTGCATGCGGAAATGTGTACAATGGAGTAATGGTTGTTTTCATGCATGAGGTCATGATTTGTGTAGTTGATATGGTCACGCATTGATGACTAGACTCTAGCTAGAGTGGTGTGTATATGGTTTTTCACTCGTGTTATATGTCTATATGTAGTTGTTATGCATGTATGGTCTTGGTTATGATTATGCATGTGTAGTAGGTCAAATATCCCTTGTGAAGTCACTGTATGCAAATTAGGTCATCATAGTGCTATTGGATGTTATGATGCTAATATGTTGGCTGAGATAGAGCAGGAGATGTAGATCATTATAATGAGGTTGCGACATTGGAATTTGGGATAAGATAAGATCGTCATACAGATATGGTATGTTTGGCATGCAAGTACGTAAGTTAAGGATTATTATATGCATTAGGGTTATATACATTAGGTTTATGTACATGTCTTTTGATGTTAGGGTTACATTCATGATGGATGTTAGTTGATTAGTGTAGTTATATGCACATGAGTCGAATAATCAAGAATGATGGTAACATGTGGTTGTATGCATTGCTATTGTTGTGTTATGTTAAATAACTTGATGATTAGGTTATATGTTGTTGATGAGTATGTGAAGGTTAACTTGTTGTTATATGCTATTAACTTGATGATTAGGGTTATTTTGTTGAGATCTTGATGTTGTAATTTGGATTGGTCATATGCGTGATTGTTATGCTCATTTCATTGAAGATATTGATGTTATATGTATTGTGTTAACCTAGTTTGACCTATGTAGATGGTTATGGTTGTGATATTTAGGTATGAGTCAACAAATTTGTGATATGGTGTCACACTAATCTAGACTGATCGTACATATGTGATTATTCTGCATGAATGACAAACGCTTATGAGATTATGAGGTGAACATGTTAGTTAGTTATTGTTATGGATATCATGATTTATGTTTGAGTTGATATGTTGCGAAGTTTTATCATGCTAGCCTAGATTTATTGTGCAAAGATCGCCTCCCCTGAGATGCATTAAGGTATGAGCTTGCTTATGTCTACCTGGTGCTTGACTGTTTGATTATGAAATCTATTTGGTGTTTGAGTGTTTGGTGTCTAGCTGGTTTATTTAACATGGTATGTTGCAAGTTGGTTTAAGGTTTGATGAATTGCATAATATGAGTATGTGTTCAAATGATCTTGCTTTAAGATGGTTTTACTAACACATACGTGTTGAGACAGTTGATACGTACTTGAGTATAGTAGGTGATAGTTGTAGTATTATGACTAATGACTATGAGTTGACTATGGATTATGACATGATTGTTTGTAAAAGTTGATTTCAAATTGATAGATATGATTGTCTTGATATTTGGAACATATGGTTTACATGTGTGGGAAGTTGCAGGAAACATGCTTGGTATTTAACATGACAAGGTGTGATAGCACATAGTAAGTCTCAATTCTAACAAGGTAAAAAGGTAAAAGAAAGGAATTGGGCAAGAATTCCTTTGGCTATGTTTGGAAACCCTAATTCCAAATGAACGAGTGCTTTGCACAAAGAAATCCTTCGTAACCTTGATTTTGTCTGACATTATGTGGATATGTGCTATATTCATGAACATGTACTTAACATGTATATTAGCTAGTCTTTAGCTACAGGTGGATTTGTTAAAGGATTGGAGTCCCTTGAGAGATGGCGTGGATGTGTTCAGTTGCAAGCAGCATGCTTGGCACAATAAGATGAGGTAAGTGGTGTATTAGTATGCTTAATTATACATTGAAATTTATGTGTTTATGGCAGCAAGATGTAGGGAGTTGCATGGCAAGAGAGATTGCCATGAAATCTTAAAGAAGGCTCCGGTTGAGCTTTCCTTGGGTACCATGGGGATTGAGTCATGGTGTTCATTTTTGGTCTTGTGATTTTTGTATTTTGCTATTTTCTTGCGCTTAATTTGCAATTTTTTTATGTCTAGTGTATGGCCATACCACTTTGTTTACAAAGTCATGTGTTATTGGTTTTTATGGTCTCCTTCTTGTTTGTTTCTTGTCTTGCCTTTTATGTCTTGAGTTTGGGGAATTGGTTGGGAAAGAGGAAAGTTAATGAAGATCGAGGAGAGCTATGTGGTACTTGATAGGTAATGTAAGACATCGATGGAGCTCAGTGTATGAGTAAGCACAACGGAAGGTAAGACTATGACTGTCGGTTGGATTGGCTGGGTCCATTGTGGTAAATGGACAGTTAGTATAGTCATGAGAAAGGTAACTGGAAAAGGTAAAGTAAATGGATTTGAGGCGTCATATGCCTTGGCTATGTTGGGCACTGTTGTTCTCAATATCGTGCATGTTGTGCATGAATAAAGGAAGTTCTCTTAACCTAGACCTTATGTAATCTGACAAATTTTTTATGATCATGATTATGTTGATGTTTATATATGTATACATGTATGTGTGTATGTATATCATTGTCTGATAGGATCATGATTGTTTTATGCTAATGTTTATATATGTATGTATGTATCCATGTATCTATGTTACTATCTAACATGGTTATCAGGGATCATTCTTGTGGAGGAATGTTTGCTTATGCAGGAGAACGACATGATGAGGTTCCTGGTCTACAAGGAATCAATTGGGAAAGAGTAGTCATGACAAATATATGAGGTTAGTATCATGTGGTTGTGAGTTGATATTATGTGATTATATTGTGTCTATGTTATGGACATGTTATACCAAGGGATGCATCAGCAAAGTGAAAGAAGTATGGTTTGCGACATGCTAGGATGAGCATGAACTAGATACTGGAAGCAAGGTTTCTTGGTAAGGACAATGTGGTTTCGGATGTGTGGTAGTACTGTTGTGCATATGTTTTATATGTTGTACATGTTGTATCTGTGATGATTGTGCACATGCAACATTGAGCATATATAGTGGGTGTACGTGTTGTTTATGCAATGTTATGTACAAGGTGTTAGTACAGACAATGTTGTATGAATGGTTCATTATCAATGCTGGGTATATATGGTGATATGTACATGTTGGATATACGGTGTTGTGTACATATTGTACTGTGCGAATGATGGATATGCAATGTTGTATGCATATGGTGCTCTACGCATGTTGGATATGCAGTGCTGTGTACAGATGATGTTGTGTACATGTTGGATATGCAGTGCTATGTACAAGTGGTGTTGCGTGCACGTGGTACACTGGTACTGTGTACATATGGTGTGGTGTGCATGATTGTACAAGTGGTTTCATGTACGTGGGGTGCTGTGTACATATTGTACAAGGGGCACTGTGTGCATGTGGTGCTATGTAAATGTCGTGCATGTGGCACTGTGTACATGTGGTGTCGCGTACATGTTGTGCATGTGGTACTATGTACATGTGGTATTGTGTACACATTGTATAGTGGTGCAGTGTACTTATGTCATTGTGTACACGTTGTGTAGATGGTGTCATGTACATGTGATGCTGTGCACATGTTGTGCAAGTGGTGCGGTGTACTGGTGGTACTATGTACATGTTATACATATGGTGTTGGTGTACGTGTGGTATTGTGTGCATGTCATCCACACTAAGTTATACACATGTGGTATTATGTATGTGCATTGTGTAGTCATGGTATTGTGACATATGCATTCATTGTGTTACACCCTAGACACGTATTTGTGTTATGTTGTACATCAGGTGTAGGTGCATGTATTGTGTTATACACAAGATGTAGGTGTATGTATTGAGTTGTGCTGTACACTGGGTGTAGGTGGATGTGATGTATGTCAAGTGTAGATGCATGTGTTGTGTTAGCGCTTGGAATTCACCTAGGCTGAGATAGACAAACTCTCAAGGCTACATCAAACCATTTCACCTCGTAGCTAGCCCTAGGAGGTATGAGAAGGCTCTCTCGGGTCAGATTCGGTAGATCTTTCAATATGATAAGCTGACCAATTAGGAATAAATATTTTAGGCTAGTAAATTGATAAGGGGGGTTGATTTAAAGATTTTTGGGGTTTTTGGTGGCAATTGGAGGGAGTGCAATTCAGGGTGCGGGGATTGGGCTCAGTTTTTGCAGGGGGATCTTTGGGGCAAGGTAGGAGTGAGTGCTGATGCCTTAATCTGAGATGGATGATCAGGAATGATAGAGGAGGAGCTAAAGAGGGCAAACAACAACTTTGAATCCTATCTAGACAGTGGAAAACATAGATATTGAACAAAATTAAAAGCTGAGCATGGCATGCATGAATTCAAACTTTATCACTTCATCTGTTCAATTAGCAGCAAAGAAAGAGATGGAACACATAAACACACTTACAATAACATGTAGAGAACACACCATCAACACAACAATCCACAAGAATCCACAATGATGTCTGCAAAACCCTGGCCTTCCTTTTCCTTAAATTGCAGTAATAGATGTACAATATACAATAATGCTTCTCCCACAAGAGTCCAACCATGAAAATGAGCAAGAGAAGGCATAATATAGACCATCTAACTCCTTTCCCCACCTCTAGGGGTCGAGCTCAGCTTCCTAGGAGCAGTTTGAACTAATTCTAAACTAAGCACTAGATAATAGGAAGTCAAAACAACTTGCCTCTAAAACTTAGCTGACTCATCCATGCATTTAATATTCACTATTTACATCAAGGAAGCTTCTATAAGGGTTAAGAGAGATTAAATCTACCAATGTGCCATGAAAATTATCCATACATCCATCATTTACAGGTACAAATGATCAACCAAGGTAAAAACAGAGTTTGCAGGCCTGAAAAGTCAAAACTGGCAATTTTAGCTCGAGTGGTCGCGCCCCCTGCTCCAGTGGTCGCGCCCCTTTGTAGCACTTTTTGAATGGGTTCCAGTTGTCCAAATCAAGTGCAAGATGGCTCATTGGAAATCTCTGTGTGTCTACTTTCCATCCCAAGTGGAATTTCTGGATTTGGAGTTGATATGACCCCTCAAAAGTCAATTCTCCCAAGGTCACTTTCTGCAACTCAAAAAGTGGGCAGAAAGTCAAAATTTTGATGTTTTTTGAGCTTTTGGAGGCCCAAATCTCAAAATCAAGTTGACCCCAAGTATAGGTAATTCTAGTTTTTGCATGCCCTTTCCAAAAATGTCAACTTTTTGTGATTCTGAGCAGTCCTCCCGAGTGGTCGCGCGGGGGGTGAGACCACTCCACAGGCAAAAACCTGTAAATTTCCAAAAAATTTCCAAAATGCTCCAAAACTCTCAAAATGTTTTGATTTTGCTACTGGATGAAGGCTAATGAGTACCATGGTGAGTGAGGGATGCCTCAGCCAAGATACGGAGTGGGTTTGTCCTTTTCTTCTTCTTCTGGGCCTCTGACAGCTTCCTTCGGAGAATTTTCATTTTAGCCTTGCAAACATGCAATCTTGCCCAATAGTGTGTTTTCATGTTGCGTAGCAGCTCTTTGTCATGATTTTCCTTCTCCAACAATCTCTCCAAGCGAAGATTTGCTTGGATGAGCAATGACTCCCTATCAGCGGGCAATGGGTCCCCGGGCCTCCTGCGGTTCAAGCCTCTGTTATCGCGGATTCTCCATAATTCATCCAGCTCTTTCTCCGTCTCTAGCTGTTTGTTCCGCTGCTCTAAATAAGTGATAGTCCACTGAGCCATCTCAAGCTTCCGCTGCAACACAAGGTTCTCCTCCTCTCTCTGCCTAATGAGCTCATAGAAATCTGAAGAGGAAGGAGAATGAGCATCAAGATCAATGAAATCAGGATGTGCCTCGCCAACTGCCTCATCCTCAACCATGGGCTGCTTGCCCTCTCGTACTGCCTCTGCTGCTGAAGGATGCGAGGCCCCTTCCACCTGGTGTGGAGATAACACTCGCTGATCTGAAGAGGATGACGAGACCCCTTCCACCTGCTGTGGAGAAAGTACTCGTCGAGCTGCTGCAAATAAGGTCCTATGACCTCTCTGATAAGTGACCCGAGGAGAAGAAGCCATATGTCTCGGAATACTAGCCTCGGGCTGATGTGATGGCCCTCCCTCCTCGTGAACTGCCTCTGGCTCTGGCTGTGGCTGTGTGAAGAACTCACGGGAGATAAAATCTGCCCAAGGAATGCCCTGCTGGCTCAGCTGATGGGAAACAACCAGCTGGATGAGACCATGATGACACAAGCTCCTGAGCTGCTGAGCTGGGGTCTGCTTCTGGAATATAGAAACCATCCTCTGAATGTCATGAAAAAGGTAAATCGGGATGTTCATCATCCTCACCCTGGTAAAGTGCATCAGCATGCGAATGTGGCAAGCAAATACTCGTGAGAACCTCCCCTCGCATGTGAAATAGTGCATAATAAGCCTCATGATAGATGCATATTCCTCTCGGAGGAACCTGATAGGAAAGTTCCCTGACAAGTTGTGTATGTATGTTGGCCTGACATATGGCTCAAAGTAAACAAAATCCAGCCACTTGCGCTTTGGCCACACCTCACCCACATTTGGTATCCCGGTAGCCTGTGAAATAGCCTCTGGAGAAAACACAAAATCCACCCCTGCAAGGGTGACCTGCCCGTCATGAAGGTGTAGAACAAATAACCGGGCCAGCTCCCTATGATGCTGAATCTGTGCAAGCCTCTCGCAAAACTGATAGCATGACATGTACTGAAAGCAAGTCACTGCCAATGGGCAAGCCTGCAACTCTGCCAAGGATGTGGGCTCTTCTCTCTTGTGATGACCACCCTTGCCACCCTTACGAGGCCTCCGCCGTGTCTCAACCTCTGTGGATGAAGATCGGTCATCACCTTGCTCATTAGTCTCAGTGGTTGACATGATGTTATTGAGCAAGGTGGAACAAATAAGCCAAGATGACTGCTGCCCTGCCTGCAAAAATGCTGAGAAGTATGCTGTTTTCAAGGGGAAAAATCATGAGGGAAA
This sequence comes from Pinus tabuliformis, assembly GCA_031772625.1. Lineage (NCBI taxonomy): Eukaryota > Viridiplantae > Streptophyta > Pinopsida > Pinales > Pinaceae > Pinus > Pinus tabuliformis. The sequence continues at coordinate 645,427,904 of CM062804.1, forward strand.
TGTTAGGGGAGGGAATTTACATAAGGAAAGGGAAAATATATATAAACAACAGGGAATTTTGAAGGAAATAATCACATAATGTCAAATATGTCATTCCATCTCTCATCATTTGCAAATAAATACTTTATTAGGGAAAATAGGTGTTATGATCACCAAGGGAAAGGACAATATAAATTTTCATCATGGAGAGAATGAGGGCATGAGCATAGGGGAATAGGGTAGCATCAATTATGAACAATTAACAGGCTGCTCCTTTTTATTTTGTATTTGAATGTCTTTCATGAGCATACTCTGTTTTTCAACATTTGATGCTAATGGGAAACAAGGATTTTTACTTATTTGATCATAGAGGAAGGGAAGGGTTTTTATGACAGTTTTGAAAGGGAAATGGGATACTTTGTATCAAGGGAATTAGGGAGATGTATCATGCCCTTGTGCAAACCCTAGCACAACAAACTGTTCATTTTGACCACTAGTACATTGATAAACTTTGTCATGGACACTCCCACAGCTATCTAACCTCTGATATTTATACAGCAACATATCTGTTTTGCTCATGTCTTTTACTAGGCTATGCATAATTACATTACTCTGTTTTTTATGATATTCATGTGCATGCCTCTTGCCATCATATTCTTTCTTTTCACAATGTTTCTTTTCATTTTTTGCTGTGTTTTTTACATATATATTTGCTGTGTGACATAGTACTAGGGTTTGGGTAGAAGGCATGGGAGAATGGGTTTTAGGGAGGGATTAGGGTTTCATGAAATTGGGATAGGGTTTAGCATTAAGTTGCAAATGTGATTGAATAAATTAACACTCTGACATTTGTGCATAATGATGGGAAAACATGGAGGGAAATAACAAAGGGATAATAAACCTTGAAGAACAAACAATAACCCAGCATAATGCTTGCAAAGGCAAAAAATCATTTAACCTATTTCTTCATTAATTTCTCATGATAAAAATGACCATAATCATCCATTGAATCCATGGCACAATCATTAACAATGCAAGGGAGGCCTACCTCAGAGAATTCACGAGCAATCACAAATTTTTTTGAAGTTTTGATACGTTCTGGAGCAAGCTGGCCGAGTGGTCGCGCACCAGCCTCGAGTGGTCGCGCCCCCCTCGAGTGGTCGCGCCCGACCAAATTAACACAGGGAAATGTTGCTGGAGTGGTCGCGCACCCTGGTGGAGTGGTCGCGCACCCTCAAAAAGCCTGAAAACTGCTAAAACTTACCAAATTCGCCCTCTTGCCTCTCTCCTTGTGTTTTCTTGCCTTCAAATGCATAATGAGGCTCTTCAAAGAGGGAATTTTCCTTTATATGCTCACATTTGAAAAAATTAACTTGAAAAACCCACTTTATAATGTTTTCACTTTTGCATTCTCTTTAACACTGTTTTTGAGTTGATTTTGTCCTGAAATTAGCTTTTTGAGGCGTTTGACTCCGTTCTTTTTGCAGGTTGACCATCTGATGGACTGTGGCAAATGAACCAGGGTTGTTGCCGGCACTTTTGAAAAATTTTGAAAATTTCTTTATTTTTACAAATTTCTCATGACCTTGGACTTAAAAACAGGGTTTTTAAATCCAAGGCATTAAATGACCTGTAGCTGATGAAAATAACAATGAAACATATGTACATACCTCCTTCTGGCTTGCTGGGCACTCACTGAACTTGAACTCATGACCTTGCAGTGATTTCGACTCAAAACCCTAGACCTAAGACCTAGGACCTCAAGACAAAAATAAAAACAAACATGACTCAATTTCATTGTGGTATGACCTGATCCAGCAAAGCCAAGAAGGGAACAAAGACTAGCCCTCCATTCAATTTTATGGCATGCCTAGCGGGATGCAAAACTGACACTAATGAGACACCTACCTATGCATATGCAAAGAGCTATTGATCACTGATGGAGGGCTCAAGACCGACACTAACATTGGCTCCAATGGGGATGGCAGCTCCTTGGAGGTGCCAAGAACCTCAGACCTCTTGGGAGAGCAGACCAGTGCCTTATTCATTGGGCAATGGAGTCAACTAGTACAAATATAACCATACTCGAACAGACTTTATTTGACTTGGATTATAAACTGAAAACTTTCAAAGGACTATGACTCAAACAAATTGATTTTTACAGAAAATAAACAAACTGAAAACTTCACACCAACCAATCTTCATCCTCGGAATTATAGCATTCACTGCGGGCCCCAAACTAAGGATGAGAGACCAGTTCACACTTGCTGTAATGAAGGAAAACGGTAATTACAATGAAGATGATTAGAGCAGCATTGCTCAAGCATGATATCTTTTCAGAAGCCGGCCATTCACCGACCCACCGGGACATTCATCCCCATTCAACTCTTTGAGAATGAAAGCATTGGGACCACAAAATGCAACAATCTTATAAGGACCTTTCCACAAATTATCAAATTTACTGTGCTTACCTTTGTCCTCGTTTCGAGCATCCCATCTCAAAACAACATCCTCTAGCTGAAAATTTTCCGACTTTGCCTTCTTATCATAGATTTTCTTGATACGTTCTTGCAGCCTTAAAGAGTTTTGGAGAACTTCTTCCCTTGTTTGCTGTAAGTGGACCATTTGATTGATTCTTCGTTGCATTGGATCCATATCTTCTCCCGTTTCTTGAAGTAATTTCGCGACCGGTACACTAAGTGATGTTGGAAAGACTGCATCAACTCCGTAAACAATCTCAAATGGCGACATTCCAATGGACTTCTTTTGGCTCACCCGATCAGCCCATAATGCATTTACCAATTTCTTGTGCCAACTTTTCTTGTTAATTTCCAGCATCTTCTTGATAATGTTCACTAATGACTTATTTGACGATTCGGCCAGCCCATTACCTTGCGGATGATAAGCGGTGGAGTGACCCAAGCTGATGTTGTACTTATAGCAAAAATCCACCATCTTATTGGACTTAAAGGCAGCTGCATTATCTGTGATTAATTTGAATGGACAGCCGAAACGTGACAAGATATTAGTTTCAAGAAAAGAGATAATTACCGAATCTGTGGCCTGCCGAGTAGGAATTGCCTCTATCCACTTTGTGAAGTAATCGGTAGCGGTTAAGATCCAACGGTGCTGCCCGGATGATGCTGGGTGGATTTTGCCAATAAAGTCTAAGCCCCACTGCTGAAATGGCGCACTAATCTCCACCGGTTTGAGAGGCAATGGCTGCAACTTTTGCTTTCCTTGAAATATTTGGCATTCATGACAGCTCTTCACCGCTTTGTATACATCAGAAAATAGGGAAGGCCAATAAAAACCAGCTCGCAAGATCTTGTTGGCCGTTGTCTTCCAAAACAAATGACCTCCACAATCACCTTTATGGAAGTCTTCCACTGTTGCCTTCGCTTCCTCTTCGACCAAACAATTCAGCAAGATGCCTCCGGGATCTTTCCAATAAAGTCCAGATTTCAAAATGCAAAATTTAGCAGCCTTTAGCTTTAATGTTCTTGCCTTATTTCTTGACATTTCGGGAGGTGCAGATAAGTTTTGAAGTACATAAACTATATCAGCATACCAAGGTGAAGAAACAAAGATGTCTGATACCTGAACTGCTGAATTTTCTTCGTCACCATCGGATAAGGCAGCGATCAAGTTGATGTCAAGAGCATGAAGGTTTGTTTCAGCCATTAATTTCGCGAGACCTTGACCTTTAATCAGCTTGGTAGGCTTGATTTCAACATCATACTCTAAGAGAGCAGCAATCCATTTGCCTCTCCTACCTTCCGGCTCTGTTTGTACCAAGACATCCTTTACGGCCGCATTAGGAACATATGCCAACACATGAGAGTTGAGAATATATACCCGGAAATCTTTCAAGGCTTTGATCAGCGCCAAAGCTTGCTTCTCAATGATGTTATAGTTTAGTGCTCCATCTCTAATAATCCGGCTGAAAAAAGCTATTGGCCTCTCAACTCCTCTTTTTTGCATCAATACTGCTGCCAATGTATGCTCGAAAGCGAAAGAGAACAAGATGAAATCTTGAGTATAATCGGGACTGATCAAGGTAGGGGCTGAAGACAAGATTACCTTGATTAGATTGAAAGATTTGACTGCCTCCTCGGTCCACTTAATCTCGCTGTCCTTCCGGAGCATATTGGTTATTTCTCTAAGGTGCTCTGCAAGGTTGGGAATGAAGCGGCGCAGAAAATTTAATTTGCCATTAAAAGACTGTATTTCCTTCTTGTTTCGGGGCTGCTCTAGCTGCTGAATTGCTTCCACCCGTGCGGGATCAATTCGGATGCCATCTTTGGAAATGATATGTCCCAGCAATTTGCCTTCACTCATGGCAAAAAGACTCTTTTTCGGGTTCAAGGAAATGCCATATTTTCTGCACTTTTGGAACACTTTAGTTAAGTGAAATAGATGCTCTTCATCTGATTTGGAAAACACGGTTAGATCGTCAAGATACACAACTAAAAATACATCCTTTTCATTAGCGAAAGCCATATCCATAGCTCGCTGAAATGTGGCACCCGCATTTTTCAACCCAAATGGCATTTTGGCGTAGTGAAATGTTCCCCATGGTGTACTGAAGGCTGTCTTATCACGGTCATCCTCGTGCACTAAAATCTGATTGTACCCGGAGTATCCATCAAGCAATGACATTCTTGAAGCGCCCACTACCCGCTGCAATATGTGGTCCATTTTAGGCAGCGGATAGTTGTCCTTTAGCGACACTTTGTTTAAATTTCTGAAATCTATGCATAAGCGTATTTCACCGGTCTTCTTTCTCACAGGCACTAGATTGGAGATCCAATCAGAAAAGCGAATAGGGACTATAATTCCAGACTTGTAGAGCCTATTGACTTCCTTCTCAATCGAAGGCAACAACTTGGGATTGATCCTCCGCAACTTTTGTCGAAAAGGCTTTTGATTTGGCTTTATGGGAATAGTATGTTGAATAATGCTTGTATCATAGGTCTTTAAATCTGAATAATCCCAAGCAAAAACATCAGAAAATGATGACAATAAGCTAATGTATTGATTCTTTACCTTGAGCGGCAATGCTTTTGATAATTTCACCATCTTTGGATTCTCGGCTGTTCCAAGATTCACATCTTCCACACCTTCTTCTGTTGGCATCAAAGTTGGCTTGCGGGCCACATCATCTTGATCAAAAAGTTCCTCTAAAGGAATTAACCCTTTAGGAATATAATTGTCTTTCAGCTGCAAAACATCCATTTGATTCACTCCTTCAGGCTCCATATCTATTGAGATTTCTTCGAATTTACCTTCTCCATGCAAGAAATCTTTGATCTCCTCGTCATCTTGAAACACTTGCCAACATCTTTGATTATCCGGGACTGTAGGACGGTGCTTTACATAGATTTCGAACTTGTTGCTTGAATTCATTGGTATCTTCAAATTACTTGCTGCCTTTGCCAATGCATCCGCCACACCGTTTTGAATTCGGGGCACACAAGTCAAAGTATGTTCTAAAAACCGCTTCAAAATATCTAGGACAGCATTGCGATAAGCCCGCATACGAGGGTGTTTGGCTTGAAATTCCCCCTTCACTTGTTTGATAACTAATTCGGAGTCGCCATAAACCGCTATCTTCTTTGCTTTCAATTTGCGAAGGATTTTCAAACCAGCAATAAGAGCCTCATATTCCGCTTCATTATTTGAACAATCAAAAGCTAATTTATAAGAACACACCCGTACCTTGCTTGGAACTTGGTTTTGGACTGAAAATGGACTTCGAATCCACACACCTATGCCAGCTCCATCGCTGCCCACTGCACCATCAAAATCCATGGTCCAAAGACCCTCCTCATCATCATCTAATTGCTGCACTTGTGATGCTGTTTCAGTCATAATTTGCTGCCCATTTGTCTCAGCGATTGATCTTATGACAACAGTCCTTTCTTCGCTTTCCGTTCTCAAAACTTCTCTGAAATTTTCTGCAATACCTGGGATATCTTCTACCTGAACTAGCTGACTATCTATATCATTTAAATTTTCCGCAAACAAAACAAAAGATTCTAAATCTGTTTTTACATAATTTACAGGATGATTTACTGGCTTTTCCTTGCTAGTAATCATATACTTCATCTTTTGCTCTCGGTACACCTTTCTCATTTGGCCAAACACCGGAATAGTAGCATATGAAAAATCAAGCTGAAGTGTACCCTTTAGCTTAGCTCCCCATGACCTTGAGAGCAGCATGCCAAACCGTGGAGGAATGTCCGCCACCACAACATCCATCAAAAGATTCTTTGCTGGGATTTGATCTAGACTCACAACCAAATCTTTAATCAAACCGATGCATCTAACTCGGCTGGAATCAAATGAATATAGATCATGGTACTTACGAGTTATATCAAGTCCCAACTTCTCCATTATTGCCTTGGGCATTAAATTGTGTGATGCTCCCGAATCGAACATAGCATTATGAAGCACATAATCATGAATTCTTAAGCTGATATAGAATGGCGGGACATCGCTTTCCGGAGACTCACCGTTTAGAGCTGGCCCAAAGATTAATTCCGGCTGATCATCCTCCACATTTACCGCATCTAACATTGGATCAATATTGAACATCTTAGAAATTTGTGCTCTGTAGGTAGTGTTCTTCATGACTTCTGTTAGTGGAATGGACAATTTCAATTTCGAGACTTCGTTCTCAATGCTGAATGCTTGACTTTTCTCACTTTCTTTTGTCGGATTATCTCGTTTTTCTGCTCTATCTTTGGGTACATTTGATGGCTGATCCATCTTGTTTGCTGGAACTGTTTGAGTTGATGGAGGATCCATGACTTCTTTACCCTTTCTCTGTGGAATAGCAGCACCATTCTTTGCCAAATTTTCTGCCCTCTTTTGAATTGGATGTATGGGAACTGTCCGGTTTCTCAACTGTCTCTGCTGGCCTTGTTGAGCTGATAAAGCATGTAAGTAACCTCGTTGGTACTCCTCAGACTCATCTTGAAGTACCACATCATTAGATAGAATGTAATGCTCATCTTGAGGTGTATAAGCATTACTTACCAGCTCTTCTTCTTCCGTGATGTATGTGGGCAGATCATCGGGAGTGAAAAAGTGATTTTCTTCACCCACACCGTCACCTTCATCTTCTGATTCTTGAGTGACATAATTTTGCTGAAATGGAGGTTGGATTGGCTGCTGCACGGCCGCTTCTTGTGCTCGTGTTTCCCGCTGTTTGATTCTATATTGGGGCTGCTGTTGTTGACCTCTGAAGTTTGGGTTTCGAACTTGAGGTTCCGGTTTGCCAAGACTAAGATTTTGGAATGCCTTTTTCATCTCTTCCACTGTACGAAGAACCTGAGAAGTGGATGCTGCCTCTTCTTTGATTGTGACCTTCTTCTCCGCTTTCATTCTTGCCCTTTTGTCATTCAAATTAGCCTCCACACTGACTGCAATTTTCTGCATTTCCTCCAAGGTAGGAGGATCTCGGTCCCGCAGTGAGTAGGCCATCTCCGGATCGAAACCATCTGGGAACTTAAGCAATGCGGACTTTCTTGATGGTCTCAAATCATCGGGTATAGCGTTATACACTGAATTAAATCTGATTATATAGTCTTGAACCGACTCACCCGGATTTCGCTTGAGGTTGTTGTACTCGGCATTGATTTGCAGCGGGTCTTTCCTTATTTCCCATCGGTCCAAGAATTGATTCTCGAGTGCTTCCAAGGTGGTGATGCTGTTAGCTGCCAACCCTCTGAACCATTTTCTTACTTCTCCGGCAAATGTTTGCACGAACAACCGCATGGTAACATCTTCTTCATCTAACTCATATAGATCAAAGAAAGTGGACATTTTATCGATATGTTGCTGTGCTGTAATACTTTGTGGAGTGCCATCGAACATGGGAATTTTACTTTGGTAATCAGCAGGCATATCATGAAGATTAGCAGGCAATACAAGTGGGGCAAACCGGGCTGCCATTTTTCTTGGTAATGTAGGTCTTGGAGTAGCAGGCGGGGTAGGTGTGGCAGTATGAGGAGTAAGAGGAGGAGAAGTAGTGTGTGAAACCGAAGGCGAGACAACTGTAGATGGGGGATGAGTAACTATGGGAGTGATGGCAATATAAGGGGGATTTGACTGTTCATGCGCCGTGATAGAGGATCCAATATGACCAGAGATATTTTCAAGGAAATCAGCAAGAGTTGTAGCTTGTACACGTGTCTGGAGATTCCTCAAAATGAAATTTTCAACTAATTTATTATGCCTCTCGAATTCAATAGCAGCTGCAAAATCAGGATTAGGAACTAGAGTAGCAAGTGCACTTTCAGATTTAGCTTTAAACAACGACAACTCAAAACTTTCATCGAAATCAAGATCTTCAAGATACTCAAAAATAGCTGGGCATGAATTAGATCTAGCAATTGGTCTTGGATCAGTAGCCAGCTTGTTTTTGCGAATAGACTAGGAAAGGAAAAACCGCTCAGCCATATGGAATCTCTTAGCCTATCATCCGAAGCTTAGAGTCCATAATGATACTGGGATAAAGATGTCACTGAAGTGAGGGTTTCAGAAGCTCACGGAGATTGACTAAAGCAGCGTTTATCTACTAACGCTGATGTAAAACAAGAGCGTGTTCAAAGGCTACCTGGCATGACTTCAGGCTCCGTCTAAGACTTGCGAAACTCACACATCAACACACAAACAAGTTTGTTCTCCCCAGTATGGTCGCCACTATGTTAGCGCTTGGAATTCACCTAGGCTGAGATAGACAAACTCTCAAGGCTACATCAAACCATTTCACCTCGTAGCTAGCCCTACGAGGTATGAGAAGGCTCTCTCGGGTCAGATTCGGTAGATCTTTCAATATGATAAGCTGACCAATTAGGAATAAAGATTTTAGGCTAGTAAATTGATAAGGGGGGTTGATTTAAAGATTTTTGGGGTTTTTGGTGGCAATTGGAGGGAGTGCAATTCAGGGTGTGGGGATTGGGCTCAGTTTTTGCAGGGGGATCTTTGGGGCAAGGTAGGAGTGAGTGCTGATGCCTTAATCTGAGATGGATGATCAGGAATGATAGAGGAGGAGCTAAAGAGGGCAAACAACAACTTTGAATCCTCTTTAGACAGTGAAAAACATAGATATTGAACAAAATTAAAAGCTGAGCATGGCATGCATGAATTCAAACTTTATCACTTCATCTGTTCAATTAGCAGCAAAGAAAGAGATGGAACACATAAACACACTTACAATAACATGTAGAGAACACACCATCAACACAACAATCCACAAGAATCCACAATGATGTCTGCAAAACCCTGGCCTTCCTTTTCCTTAAATTGCAGTAATAGATGTACAATATACAATAATGCTTCTCCCACAAGAGTCCAACCATGAAAATGAGCAAGAGAAGGCATAATATAGACCATATAACTCCTTTCCCCACCTCTAGGGGTCGAGCTCAGCTTCCTAGGAGCAGTTTGAACTAATTCTAAACTAAGCACTAGATAATAGGAAGTCAAAACAACTTGCCTCTAAAACTTAGCTGACTCATCCATGCATTTAATATTAACTATTTACATCAAGGAAGCTTCTAGAAGGGTTAAGAGAGATTAAATCTACCAATGTGCCATGAAAATTATCCATACATCCATCATTTACAGGTACAAATGATCAACCAAGGTAAAAACAGAGTTTGCAGGCCTGAAAAGTCAAAACTGGCTCGAGTGGTCGCGCCCCTTTGCAGCACTTTTTGAATGGGTTCCAGTTGTCCAAATCAAGTGAAAGATGGCTCATTGGAAAGATCTGTGTGTCTACTTTCCATCCCAAGTGGAATTTCTGGATTTGGAGTTGATCTGACCCCTCAAAAGTCAATTCTCCCAAGGTCACTTTCTGCAACTCAAAAAGTGGGCAGAAAGTCAAAATTTTGATGTATTTTGAGCTTTTGGAGGCCCAAATCTCAAAATCAAGTTGACCCCAAGTATAGGTAATTCTAGTTTTTGCATGCCCTTTCCAAAAATGTCAACTTTTTGTGATTCTGAGCAGTCCTCCCGAGTGGTCGCGCGGGGGGTGAGACCACTCCACAGGCAAAAACCTGTAAATTTCCAAAAAATTTCCAAAATGCTCCAAAACTCTCAAAATTTTTTGATTTTGCTACTGGATGAAGGCTAATGAGTACCATGGTGAGTGAGGGATGCCTCAGCCAAGATACGGAGTGGGTTTGTCCTTTTCTTCTTCTTCTGGGCCTCTGACAGCTTCCTTCGGAGAATTTTCATTTTAGCCTTGCAAACATGCAATCTTGCCCAATAGTGTGTTTTCATGTTGCGTAGCAGCTCTTTGTCATGATTTTCCTTCTCCAACAATCTCTCCAAGCGAAGATTTGCTTGGATGAGCAATGACTCCCTATCAGCGGGCAATGGGTCCCCGGGCCTCCTGCGGTTCAAGCCTCTGTTACCGCGGATTCTCCATAATTCATCCAGCTCTTTCTCCGTCTCTAGCTGTTTATTCCGCTGCTCCAAATAAGTGATAGTCCACTGAGCCATCTCAAGCTTCCGCTGCAACACAAGGTTCTCCTCCTCTCTCTGCCTAATGAGCTCATAGAAATCTGAAGAGGAAGGAGAATGAGCATCAAGATCAATGAAATCAGGATGTGCCTCGCCAACTGCCTCATCCTCAACCATGGGCTGCTTGCCCTCTCGTACTGCCTCTGCTGCTGAAGGATGCGAGGCCCCTTCCACCTGGTGTGGAGATAACACTCGCTGATCTGAAGAGGATGACGAGACTCCTTCCACCTACTGTGGAGAAAGTACTCGTCGAGCTGCTGCAAATAAGGTCCTATGACCTCTCTGATAAGTGACCCAAGGAGAAGAAGCCATATGTCTCGGAATACTAGCCTCGGGCTGATGTGATGGCCCTCCCTCCTCGTGAACTGCCTCTGGCTCTGGCTGTGGCTGTGTGAAGAACTCACGGGAGATAAAATCTGCCCAAGGAATGCCCTGCTGGCTCAGCTGATGGGAAACAACCAGCTGGATGAGACCATGATGACACAAGCTCCTGAGCTGCTGAGCTGGGGTCTGCTTCTGGAATATAGAAACCATCCTCTGAATGTCATGAAAAAGGTAAATCGGGATGTTCATCATCCTCACCCTGGTAAAGTGCATCAGCATGCGAATGTGGCAAGCAAATACTCGTGAGAACCTCCCCTCGCATGTGAAATAGTGCATAATAAGCCTCATGATAGATGCATATTCCTCTCGGAGGAACCTGATAGGAAAGTTCCCTGACAAGTTGTGTATGTATGTTGGCCTGACATATGGCTCAAAGTAAACAAAATCCAGCCACTTGCGCTTTGGCCACACCTCACCCACATTTGGTATCCCGGTAGCCTGTGAAATAGCCTCTGGAGAAAACACAAAATCCACCCCTGCAAGGGTGACCTGCCCGTCATGAAGGTGTAGAACAAATAACCGGGCCAGCTCCCTATGATGCTGAATCTGTGCAAGCCTCTCGCAAAACTAATAGCATGACATGTACTGAAAGCAAGTCACTGCCAATGGGCAAGCCTGCAACTCTGCCAAGGATGTGGGCTCTTCTCTCTTGTGATGACCACCCTTGCCACCCTTACGAGGCCTCCGCTGTGTCTCAACCTCCGTGGATGAAGATCGGTCATCACCTTGCTCATTAGTCTCAGTGGTTGACATGATGTTATTGAGCAAGGTGGAACAAATAAGCTAAGATGACTGCTGCCCTGCCTGCAAAAATGCTGAGAAGTATGCTGTTTTCAAGGGGAAAAATCATGAGGGAAATGTTAGGGGAGGGAATTTACATAAGGAAAGGGAAAATATATATAAACAACAGGGAATTTTGAAGGAAATAATCACATAATGTCAAATATGTCATTCCATCTCTCATCATTTGCAAATAAATACTTTATTAGGGAAAATAGGTGTTATGATCACCAAGGGAAAGGACAATATAAATTTTCATCATGGAGAGAATGAGGGCATGAGCATAGGGGAATAGGGTAGCATCAATTATGAACAATTAACAGGCTGCTCCTTTTTATTTTGTATTTGAATGTCTTTCATGAGCATACTCTGTTTTTCAACATTTGATGCTAATGGGAAACAGGGATTTTTACTTATTTGATCATAGAGGAAGGGAAGGGTTTTTATGACAGTTTTGAAAGGGAAATGGGATACTTTGTATCAAGGGAATTAGGGAGATGTATCATGCCCTTGTGCAAACCCTAGCACAACAAACTGTTCATTTTGACCACTAGTACATTGATAAACTTTGTCATGGACACTCCCACAGCTATCTAACCTCTGATAGTTATACAGCAACATATCTATTTTGCTCATGTCTTTTACTAGGCTATGCATAATTACATTACTCTGTTTTTTATGATATTCATGTGCATGCCTCTTGCCATCATATTCTTTCTTTTCACAATGTTTCTTTTCATTTTTTGCTGTGTTTTTTACATATATATTTGCTGTGTGACATAGTACTAGGGTTTGGGTAGAAGGCATGGGAGAATGGGTTTTAGGGAGGGATTAGGGTTTCATGAAATTGGGATAGGGTTTAGCATTAAGTTGCAAATGTGATTGAATAAATTAACACTCTGACATTTGTGCATAATGATGGGAAAACATGGAGGGAAATAACAAAGGGATAATAAACCTTGAAGAACAAACAATAACCCAGCATAATGCTTGCAAAGGCAAAAAATCATTTAACCTATTTCTTCATTAATTTCTCATGATAAAAATGACCATAATCATCCATTGAATCCATGGCACAATCATTAACAATGCAAGGGAGGCCTACCTCAGAGAATTCACGAGCAATCACAAATTTTTTTGAAGTTTTGATACGTTCTGGAGCAAGCTGGCCGAGTGGTCGCGCACCAGCCTCGAGTGGTCGCGCCCCCCTCGAGTGGTCGCGCCCGACCAAATTAACACAGGGAAATGTTGCTGGAGTGGTCGCGCACCCTGGTGGAGTGGTCGCGCACCCTCAAAAAGCCTGAAAACTGCTAAAACTTACCAAATTCGCCCTCTTGCCTCTCTCCTTGTGTTTTCTTGCCTTCAAATTGTAACGAATAAAATATATAAATAATATAAATATAATGTAAAAGACAATAATCATAAATAATAGTTAATTAAGCTAGTAATTAGGTTGAAGAGGCATGTCTAATAGGACATGACTCTTCATGAAGGGACACTTGCTTGGTATATAAGCAAGCCTCTCATTCTCATTGTAAATCATCATTCTTATTCTTATTCACATTTTTAATATAATATTTATATCCTTAATGGATAATTCGATATTCCAAGTCTTTTGGAGTAATTAATCTTAAGAAGGAACTTTGTTCGCTTCATGTGGTATCAGAGCCACGTTGGCTGATCACCAGGCCTTTGGCTATCAACCTATCATCAACTTCGTTGCTGTCATAATTGAAGCGTTTCGCTACATATTGGGAGATTCTCCATTTTTTAGGTCTTTGGCCATTATTTAAAAAAAATAATAAAGAATAAATAAGAAGGGTATATAAAAAGAAAAGAGGAAAGGAAATAATATATTCTGAACAAACAAACAAAAAAATTGAAAAAAAAATACACACATATATATAAAGGGTTTTACATTATTGATAAAAGTGCATAATAAAGATAAGCGAGAATCTTTTCAAGTATATTTAAAAAAAAATTTACGTGGAGAAGCCCGTGGTTTTAGAAACCAATGGTAATTTCCTGTGGTTTTAGAAACCAATGGTAATTGCCTGTGGTTTTAGAAACCAGTGGTAAGTTTTACATTTTACGTGGAGAACATTAACCGAGGTTTTAGAAACAATTGCCCATGGTATTTTAGAAACCAATGGTAATTGCCCGTGGTTTTAGAAACCAGTAGTAAGTTTTACATTTTACATTTTACGTGGAGAACATTAACCGAGGTTTTAGAAAACAACCCATGGTAATTGCCCATGGTATTTTAAAAGTGAAAGATATTTTGATAAGCATTGGAGAAAAAAGGTGTGATCTAAATAATTTTAATCGTTCAAATCTAAAGATTGTGACCGTACTAAAAGTCACGTCTCATCCAAATTAGTCACGACTCATCCAAATTTTCGAAAAAAAAATATTATTATAATTATAAAAAAAATACTATATAAGCCTTATATAGTTACATATAAAAGGAAAAGTGGGTCTCAAAAAAGTATATATAGTTTTATATAATTATAATTTTATAATATATATAAATTAAAATTATATAATATATATAATTTATAATTATATATATGAAAAAACAAATTATTGTTATATAAAATTTTATTAATAGAGTGAACAAAAAAGAAGAAGAAGAAGAAGAGAATATTTGAAATATATATATATATATATATATATATATATATATATATATATATATATATAAAGGGAGATAAATAAGTTATTAAAAAAATAAAAATAAAAAAATTTCCATACAAAGTTAAAATGATGAAGGAAGAAAGGTTTTCCTATAATGGTCTTTCAGTTACAGATCATAGAGTAATTACATTAAAAGGAAATATCCAAGGAAGAGAAGTTAATGTCGCCATCAACCCAAGCAATGATAAAAATTATATCAACATCAACTTGGCAAATCAACTATTAATTCCAGAGCTAAGCATTAGTGTAAAGAAAAATATTTTTGACCAAAACAAGTATAAAATTAGTGATCTACAAGTGACAATAGGTCATTATGACTACATATCTCAATTTCATGTTGTAAGGATGGATAGAAACACTGACATCATACTTAGTCAACCCTGGTTTAAGGATTTGGGTACATTCATGTTAAACATAAAGAAACAAGTTTTGACGTTTCCTTATAAAGGGAAGATGGTCATGTTTCGAGACATAACAAGTAAATCAAAATCAGTAAAATCTTCATTAGAAGACTTTAAGGATATCTCAGATTTGATATTTCAAGATAACGAAAAAACTATATCAAAGAAGCAAAAAGAGCTTGAAGAAGTCATTTGCAGCAGAGACAAAGAAATTTCGCGCCTAAGAGATCACCAAGAAAAGCTACTCGAACAAGTCAAGAAAGCTAAAGCATCAAAGAAGGAACTCAAGGAGCACTTATCAGAACAAGAAGAGGAAACTTTGCGTTTAAAGAACCTCAATAAAAATTTATTAGAACAAATCAGAGATCTAAAAGATAAAAATTTTAAAATTCAAAACACTGAAAATAAGGTTGATGAATCAAAAACCAAAGAACTTTTACGTCTGAGAAACCATAATCAAAGTCTGCTCAATCAAATTAAGAAACTTAAGGAGGATAAGAAAGCATTAAAAGATAAGTTGGAACAAGTCACTCAAGAAGAAGTATCAAAATCTCCAGTTGCAACAATTCAAGTTGAAAATAAGGGAACGAATACCGATCCAGTGAATATGACAACTCAAGAAGACAAATCAGTTGAAGAAACGACACGCTTAGATGTTGCAGTTCAGACAATGGACATCCCAAGTGAATGTTCCATAACCAATTCAACAACATCTTCACCAAAAGAAAATCTAAAAACTTTATATCGGCATCTGAATCACGAGAGTAGACAAATCAACCAAGCTACGTATCAGGACCATTCAAACCAAAGACAACAAATTAATGTTTCAGAGAATAATTACGTAACATCCATCCAGTCTTACACTAACAAGTCGTTACAAAATTCCAGTGATCAGAATACTATACAGAAGATTAATCTGGGATGGGCTGATCCCTTCTCAGTGCGACAATTTTGTTTGTCACTAAGAAGATCATATCAGCTTGTATCGACGAAGTTGACTGTTCCAAGACAGAAAGACTTTCGAAGCAGAAAAAGAGATCAAGCCTTTTTCATCGACAAGCTTTGAGGACAAAGCTTTTTGAGGAAGAAGGCAATGTAACGAATAAAATATATAAATAATATAAATATAATGTAAAAGACAATAATCATAAATAATAGTTAATTAAGCTAGTAATTAGGTTGAAGAGGCATGTCTAATAGGACATGACTCTTCATGAAGGGACACTTGCTTGGTATATAAGCAAGCCTCTCATTCTCATTGTAAATCATCATTCTTATTCTTATTCACATTTTTAATATAATATTTATATCCTTAATGGATAATTCGATATTCCAAGTCTTTTGGAGTAATTAATCTTAAGAAGGAACTTTGTTCGCTTCACAAATGCATAATGAGGCTCTTCAAAGAGGGAATTTGCCTTTATATGCTCACATTTGAAAAAATTAACTTGAAAAACCCACTTTATAATGTTTTCACTTTTGCATTCTCTTTAACACTGTTTTTGAGTTGATTTTGTCCTGAAATTAGCTTTTTGAGGCGTTTGACTCCGTTCTTTTTGCAGGTTGACCATCTGATGGACTGTGGCGAATGAACCAGGGTTGTTGCCGGCACTTTTGAAAACTTTTGAAAATTTCTTTATTTTTACAAATTTCTCATGACCTTGGACTTAAAAACAGGGTTTTTAAATCCAAGGCATTAAATGACCTGTAGCTGATGAAAATAACAATGAAACATATGTACATACCTCCTTCTGGCTTGCTGGGCACTCACTGAACTTGAACTCATGACCTTGCAGTGATTTCGACTCAAAACCCTAGACCTAAGACCTGGGACCTCAAGACAAAAATAAAAACAAACATGACTCAATTTCATTGTGGTATGACTTGATCCAGCAAAGCCAAGAAGGGAACAAAGACTAGCCCTCCATTCAGTTTTATGGCATGCCTAGCGGGATGCAAAACTGACACTAATGAGACACCTACCTATGCATATGCAAAGAGCTATTGATCACTGATGGAGGGCTCAAGACCGACACTAACATGTTGCATGGAATTGCATGTCGTATGTGGTCGTATGTGTATGATGCACACTATGAGGAGAAGGCACTGGATGTTTGTCGGGTGTGGCAACCAATCCAATGTGTTTCAGAAAGAACCAAGGTAGAAGTAAGGATCGATGAAGGATAAGTATCGGTATTGTATTTTGGTTTTAGTATGCATGTGATTTATGATTCTAGCCATGATGATTACATGTGATCTATGATTTTTATTTATGATGGTTACATGCCATTTATGATTTTGATGGTTATGTTTGAGCTAACATGATGTGATATTTTTCTACATGTTGACTTGGTCAAATATGCTAGTTTGACTTGTTGTGACAGGAAGCGAACATGATTGCAAATGTACCGTATTGACAAGCTACCAATGAGGTATGATGTGAATTTATTTTAATTTATTTTAAAACTGATGAGGCTATGTGTGTGGTACAAGAATCATGAACATGCCCAGTTGGGTAGTTGAAATCAACTACAAGAATTAGCAGCTTGATATGGTGTTTTAGTGGTTTCTTATGGTGGTTTGGTAGTTGCTTTATGATGGTTTAGTATTTGATTTATGTTGGTTTAGTATATGCTTTATGGTGATTGATATACACTTTACAATGGTTGATATATGCTTTATGATGATCTGATATGTGCTTTATGTTGGTTGATACATGCTATATGATGTTTTGATATATTCCTTATGATGTTTTGATATATGCTATATGATGATTAGTGTATGATTGATATATATTTGGTATATGATTTGACATATGTTTTGGTATATATATTTTGATGATGTTGTTATATGTACACTCGTGTATGGATGTAAATACCATAACGAGCTGTGTTATAAAGCTCCACTATGCGGTATGGTTGTTATGTTATTATGTTATCATGATGTTATTATGTCATATGAGTTTTCTTAAGCAGGATGATCATTGTAAATACTGTAATGAGATGTGTTATAAAGCTCCACTATGCGGCATGTTGTCATGCCGTCATGATGTTATGTCTTGGGAAAATATTTCATTGTAAACACTGCATCGAGCTGGGTTATAAAGCTCCATGAGCAGTATGTCTTCTTTCAGTAGGCTGCTGAGGTATATGTGTGATTCAACACCGAGGATGGTGTTCCCCCAAAGGGGAGGGTTTTGTAACAACCCTGGTGAAAATTCCATTTAAAAATATATAAATATCACAGATGATGGGACATGTATTCCAAGCTGAATGGTGGGTAGGACATCCTAGTGGGTGTTCATTTGGTTGTTTATGGTTAAGGAAATTGGCAAAGGCTATGGCTAAGGCATTAAAGAGGCAAAAAGGTATTTTGGCACATTTATTTATGAAAATAATAGAAATTAGGAGAAAAGGAAGGTAAAAGGTCACAATTTGCATGTGAGGAGGAAATTGAAGGAAAATAATGGAAAATGAAGAAAATATAGGTCTCATTAATAAAAAGGCTTCTAAGGATCAGTGGTGAAGGCTTGATCAGTTTAGTTTTGGAGCTCTCTCATTATTCCCTCTCTCTCTCATACTCTTGGTTACTGAGAGTTTTCTTGGAAGCACTCTTGGAGGGTGTGGAATATTTGGATTCTTGGAGCAAGAAGGCAAAGGAAGAGCAGGGAAGCACAAGAGGGCATTGACATTAGCAGCTACATCATATTTTATTATAGGTACCGAGTTGCATGTATGATTTATTCACTAGTTTTGGCATGCATGGCACATGCATGTGGTTTCTTGGTTATGATCTGTCATTGGCATGGAGGATGGCTGAGATTGACAGTGGATTGCCTAGCCTTTCCATTTCTTGGATAGCCATGGTGATTGTGGGTTTACTTTCATTGCTTGTTTTGGTTGGTTCTCATGTTTCCATAGCTTGGGTTGAGTTACTAGTTCTAGAAGCCCTGGTTGAACAAACGCTCTCGAAGCCCTATAACAACTTGGGTTGAGTTACTAGTCCTGGAAGCCCTAGTTGGACAAATGCTCTAGAAGCCCTTGGTGGGTTGAGTTACTAGTCCTGGAAGCCTTGGTTGGACAAACGCTTTGGAAGCCCTGTATAAGTTGTGGTTTGAGTTACTAGTTCTAGAAGCCTTGGTTGGAAAAACGCTCTAGAAGCCTTGGAAGGCTTGGATGGAGATCAATATAATGATTGTTTTGGTGATGTCTGATTGTGAGGTGGAATCATTGTTTGGTGGGTTGAGGTGGATGGCCTCTGGAAGCCCTAGATGAGTTTTGATTGATGTGTTCTATGAGACCCCACATTCATGCTTGGAATATGGCACGAGGGTGAATGATTGAAGAGATATTTGGCTAAGCCATTGTATGGTCAGGTGGAACGTGGTAGTCCCATCTCTGGTTGATTCATTGCATTCATTAATGAGAAATCCATTCCCTTGATTTTCATGTGTAAAGGTATCGATGTATTTATGGATTTGATGGCTAATATGTGTATTGTATTTCTGTCCCTATTATGCTGGCTATATGCACATTTCATGACAACAACTATGTATGGCTCTCAGCATGCTTTTACTTGTATATGAATGGATAATGTGTTTATGAGTTAATGGAGGATAATACATCAAAAGTCATGAAAGAACAATGGTTCATAGAGATTCTCAGATAAGTATGAGATCCCTACACTTAATTCTGTTATTTACACCTATAGGTTACCTGTTGATGATATTATTATTTTGAGGCTTCTGCGATTAGTAGTTTGTGTGTAGTTTTCTTCTGGAGTTCTCGCATCTATAATTGTTTGAATCGACGTTTCAGGCCATTCATCGTGGCTCATCATCAAGATAGATTAGTAAGTGTGTAAGATAGATCTCATCAGAATGAATAAATAGAGTTAAGAGATGTAATGGGAATGGAAGCTGACCCTGCCATAATTGTTTTATAATATTTGGACTTAATTTAATTGTATAATAAGAATAAAACGACTTAAATTGAAATATTTAATTATATAATAAGAATTAAAATGATTTTTAATTAATTTCAATTTATTGAGAATAAAAAGAAATTTAAAGGTTTTTATATTTGTTTTTATATATAATTAATTTTATATTTGCTTTTATTTTATAATTAATTTTATTTTGGATTTGTTCTTATTTTAGAATAAATTAATTAAATTGATTTTAATATTAATATGGAATTAATGATTAAGATTTAATCTCAATATTAGTGTTAATTAATACGAATTTTAATATTAGTGCTATTCCTAGAATTTTTTAATAATTTTAGTGATTTCTATTTTATTTATGATCTATAAATTTATTTTAATCCTATCAATCTTCTTAAATGAAATTCTTATAAAAATTCCTCTAATTTAAGTTAATTTGAATTGGTTTATAATTATAAAATACTATGTTCAAATAATATAATTAATATTAATTTAAATGAGTTTTTAAAATATTTTTAGTTAGAATGTAAATTAATTGTTAATTTTTTTTAAGAATTGAGGATAATGATTAGTATTAATATTAATTAATTTTAATGTTAATATTTGTAATGATCTTATTGAAACTTTGAAACTAATTTAATTATTTGTTAAAATTTATTTACAATTATCTAAGATTCTTTGTTTTTAGTTAAAATGTAGATTAATAGTTAAATTGTTTAAGAATTGGAAATTAGGATTAGTGTTTAATATGAGTGCGAAGTGTAGAGAGAGAGAAGTGAGGTTGGAGAGGGAGGTGAAAGGTCAAGCGTAACGAGGGAAGGGTTAAGTTAGAAGAGGGTAATTCTAGGAAGTTAAAGTAGGAATCCAATTGTCACTGATTTTCCATCCTTCGTCTCGATTGAGGTTGTTAGGGTGCTTACCTATTTCTATGGCTTCTCTAAATTTTGTATGGTGATAATGATCAATTTTTGACTACTACAATAGAGTTTTCAATACAGACGTGATGATTGGTTTTACTGGAATGTTCAACCAGAGCTGAGGTTTTTGAGCGGTTATGTTTTATATCGACGACATGTTCTTGAATCCTAGTACGGATAGATCGACCAGTTTCTCCAATGTAGGTTTTTCCGCATGAACACGGAACCATGTAAACTCCTTTGTGGCATTTGGGATCAACGGGGTTTTTAACAAATTTTAGGCATCTGCTGATGGTATTCATGGGTCTGAAAGTGGTTCTAATTTTGTTCTTTTTTAAAATGCACACAATTTTATCTGTTGTGCCTAATATGTAAGGGAGGTGAACCTTACCTAAATGATCATCTAGTGGTTGTTTGTTTTTAGGATTCTTTGCATTCTTAAAGGCTTCGATCACTTGGTGTTTATTGTATCCATTTTCTGCAAATACATTCATAAGATGGTTCTTCTCATCTTCAAAGTGATCTTGATCTGAAATACGAACGACCTCGGTTGCTAGACTGTTGAGAACACTGATTTTTTGGGATGGATGGTGGTGGGAGTTGGCATGTAGGTAATGTTCCGTGTGGGTTTTCTTATGATAGACTTGGTGTGATATGGAGCCATCTTTGGTTCTTTTTATTAGGATGTCAAGAAAGGGAAGGCTATCATTTTCCTCTATTTCCATGGTAAATTTGATAGAATTAGATAGACTGTTTAGGTGTTGTAGGAAAGTGTTTAATTTTTCTTTCCATGAGGCGAAATAATGAAAGTGTCATTGACAAAGCTTTTCCAAAGTTTGGGTTTTAAAGGGGAATATTCAATGCTCTAATTTCAAAATCCTCCATAAAGAGATTGGCAACGATAGGAGATAGAGGGGATCCCATGGCTACACCGCATGTCTGTTCATAAATTTCATCTCTAAAACTAAAGAAGGTAGATTTGAGACAGACCTCAATTAATTTCGTTGTGTCAGAGTTCGTGATTTTATGGATCACTTTCATGGCTTCATTTATGGGAATGTTGGTATAAAGAGATTTAACATCAAAACTGACTAATATGTCATTGGCATCTAGGTTTAGATCTTTGATCTCATTGATGAAATGGGTGGGATCTTTGAGAAAGGATCTAGTGTTGCCAACTAGAGGTTTTAATTTCTTAGCTAGGTATTTTGCCCACTGGTAAGTGGAACCTCATATAGTATTGACAATGGGTCTTATGGGCACACCTTCTTTGTGTATCTTCAGGGCTCCATAGATTCTAGGGGTGTATGGGATGTTTTCTAATAGATTTTTAATGTTGTGTTCTTTACTTGATTTTATCAGATTTTGTACGTTTTTGGAGATCTTTTTAAGGGATTCTTATTTAATTTAATGTAACAACCACTGTTGGTGAGGTGGTCTATCATATTTTCATTATAATAATTTGTTGCACCACCTTTGTCAGCTCTTAGGATTACAATATCAAGGTTTTGATTTAAGTTTTTGAGTGCTAAATGTTCTCGTTTGGAAATGTTGCTTTTGGGCAGGTGGGATTTTCTCAGGATGATGGAGCAGTGTTGTCTGATAGTTTCTTTACTGTTCTTCGGTAACTCCCTGATCACATAATCTATGTTGCAAAGTATGTCTTCTTTGGGGATGGCCCTAACGGAAATGGAAAAATTTAATCTTTTCCAAGGAGATCGAGGGTGTTTTGGTCAATTTGTTTGCTTGATAGATTCACCACGTGTCTGCTTATCGAGGTGGGTGGATGTGTTGCTATGGTTCTCAATGTTGATGACACAAGGTCGTTGTTGTGCATATCTACTACGGATTTCTCACCGCTTGAGATGGTAGTATTGTTTGTTCTAACCTGCTCCTGTTCTTTAGCGATTATGGCCAACACTGTAGCCTCTCTCGATGTTGATGACATCAGGTCATGCCTATCTACTACAACTTCCTTTGAGATGGCAACGTGCCGAGATTTGTTGTCTGCTACAACCTGTACCGGTTCTTGACCAATCATAGCTAACACTATAGCATTATCCGTTAGGGTCACGCTATTGAGGCTCTCGTTGTTACGACCTTCCTGAATATTGCGAATCATTGAGTTGGTTGACAATGTAATCATAGAGTCTTCAGAGGATATGCTATTGGTTGCTGCTTAAAACAATGTAGGTTTTTGAGTGACCACAAAATCTTCCTTTAAGATGGCAACATAACCGGATGCACTATCTACTACAACCTGCACAAGTCCTTCACCAGATGTGGCTAATGTTGTAGCATTACACGTTAGGGTCACGCTGTTACGGTTCTCATTGTTTCGGCCTTAAGGAACATTGCGAAGCTTCGAGCCTTCCTTAGATGCTGGCAAGACAATCATAGAACCTCCAACCGATATGCCATTGGTTGTTGTTTCAAGCAGCGTGGGTTTTTGGTTGACTGCGGAATGTGTTGGAGAATTATCAGTGTTGCCGGAGGGATTGTCTGTAACAAAATCGTATTGTCCCGATGTCTGGATTTGGTTACTGGTTTTTGCTATCAACGGATCTTCTGTGTTGGTTTGAGTTGCAATAATTGGTTTGACAGTGGGTTGGCTTGGGTTGTTGTCATGTACAAAATTCAAGATTAGAGAATTAAGGACCGAGACCTGTATGTAGCTAATCCTAGAGAGTGAAGGAAGGTTATCAGTGTCATCTAGAGGTTTATGCGCAGGGTTTGAGATCTTGTTTAGTTTCTCGAATTTTAGGTTCAGTTTTAAACATTTACCTTCTTCATTTGTAAGGACCTTCAGAGATGAGCACCCATCTATTCTGGACCAAAGTTCTGAGTCGATTTGTTTAGATAAAGTTTTGAGTCGATTTGTTTAGAAACTTAAATGAATCCTTACATTCTTTGCTTCATACATATTCAAACATCTTTTCTCAGAAGTTTGTTGATAGGAAACATAATATATGGGTAATGGCGAATGAATTTCCTATAAACTGGAGTCTTTAAATCGAGGATCACTTTGATTTTATCCATGTCTATTTTGATTCCATCCTTGCATAATACATGACCCAACAATATCCTAATAGGTGTAGCAAATAGACATTTCTTGATATTGAGAGACAAATGAATCTATTTGTATCATTCTAACATCATTTTAAGCCACTTAATATGATCTTTCAAGAGGATTTGAATAGTCCAATTGTTGAAGTAGATAACCATTGTATTGTATATATAGTGTTGGAATTAATGCTTACATTCCATATTTGAGAAATTGGTTTGTGATGGTTGAGAAATTCTCTCAACCACTCTCTCTAAATTAGGAATAAGTTGGATCTCAAAAACTTTATTTAATAGAGTGATCTGAATGTAATCGGAGTGTGTGAGTGTCTTTGCACATACACCATTTGTGCATAATATATGATTGAGTGTTTGTGATTGTGTGATTTTAGCTGTTTTTATCATGGTATCAGAGCTGCTAAGATCTGAACCTGTGTTGTGAGGAGATGAAGAAACGGCGAGCCGAAGATGCAAGGGCTAACGAGAAAGTAGCCACGATATTCGCGACTCAACGACAACATTGGAAAATGGAGAAAAAGAAGCTGAAGCAGCAGCTTCAAATTCTGTTGAAGCAAAGTTAGGCGCTTGAAGAATTTCCCTCCGAAGAGAATTTAGATTGCTCGAGATGCGCAAGAAAAGACAGTTTGTTGTCAGATTTGGAGGCGAAGTCGCTGCAAATGGAAGATGAACTCGTTCGTGCCTTTAAAGGACTTGAAATTTGTAAGAAAGACTGCAAAATTATGTTGGAAGAAAAGAAAGAGATTACAGAGCGGCTTTCCGCGGAAATAGTTAGATTACAGAGGGATATTGACGAGAAAGATGAAGTGATTTCTTCCCTGTTGAGGAAGACGGACGAGAAAGAGGAGCTTGAAAGAAAGCTTACGTTAGTTGAAGCAAAGAGAAAGCAAGGAGACTGGCCAGGGCTCGAGAAGTCTTTGCACGCTGTCCATATTAAGCAAAGGCACTTGCTGGAAATGGATGCCTTTGAGAGGCAAATGAGAGCTAAAGATGAGAGAATGGAGGTTTTCCGGCAAAAATTGCTCTCAATGGATAATAAATTAGAGAAACTGCAGGGGATTTGATGCGAAGTTTAGAGCTGGCGAAGGCGAAAAATGCAAACCTGGAAATTATGCTGAAGGAGCAAGACTTTGTTCGGAGATCGTTGAAAGACAACTTGATCTTGCACGAGAAGAGTAAAATGCATTCCCACAGTGAGCAAAGCTTGCAAGAACGCGAAGATGGGCAGTGTAAGATTGAAAAGGTAGAACACAAGACAATTCCTCCTGTTTCGGTGAGTCTTTTCTTATGTTATAAGCAGCCCACCTCCAGATCAGTATCCTCCTTTGCAGAGGAAGCTACCCATGATCTGAAAATTTCGTTATCAGAGGCATTGGCTTATTACTATGTTTTTGCTGGCCAAATGGTATGCAATACCTCTGGCGAGCCAGAACTGCTCTGCAACGACCAGGGTGTTGAATTCGTTCAAGCTGCTGCGAACATAGGACTTGCTGAGTCAGATTTCTACAATCCAGATAAAACCATTGAGGGGAAGCTCGTTCCAATGCTTTCAGATAACTCCGTGTTTTCTAGCCAGGTAACAAAATTCAGTTGCGGAGGTATTATTATTGGGTGCACATTTGATCATAGGATTGCTGATGCATTTTCTACCAATATGTTTTTATTATCGTGGGCAAAGCTTACTCGAAAAGAGTCCATTGAAATGTTGACACCTAACTTTGATAGATCCGTATTTGGTGCATTTTCCGGGATTTATTAAACTTTTTTAATATAACCAGCAGTTCAACTATGTGTCTGATGCCAGTAGTTAAAGATCAAGTAGCAGTAAGGCTCAATATGGATGGTTGTCCAGATAGTATTGCAGTTGCGACTCTAGGAAAGGATCCCTCATTAGTGGTAGACGTGGAAGTGGTTTCCTAATGAGGTTATGCGACAGATTGGGATGTTGTCCAATAATTGACTTCGGGAGGTCCTTGATTCGGGAGTTGAGGAAGGGAACTCGGGAATCCAACTTGCCAACTACACCTTTCCGAGGGTTATGAGGCAACTTGATGGAGCATCTACTGATAAGCTTGATTATTTTGTTATTTTCATGTAATGTAATCATTAAGGGGGGATGTTGGAATTAATGCTTACATTCCATATTTGAGAAATTGGTTTGTGATGGTTGAGAAATTCTCTCAACCACTCTCTCTAAATTAGGAATAAGTTGGATCTCAAAAACTCTATTTAATAGAGTGATCTGAATGTAATCGGTGTGTGAGTGTCTTTGCACATACACCATTTGTGCATAATATATGATTGAGTGTTTGTGATTGTGTGATTTTAGCTGTTTTTATCATATAGTGTTGAAAAAATTTAATTATCATTCTTGAGAATATTGTTGTCGCATTTATAAGTCTAAAAGGCATATAAATCTGTATGTGAGGGATCCGAATTGTGAGACAAAGGTTGTTTTTTCTTGAACCTATTTTGTAATTGGGACTTTATTATAGATTGAGAAACCATCAATTAAGGAACATTGATGACCTACTAAGTCATTTATTATTTAGTCCATGAAGGGAGTGGGGGAAATATTGGTTAGTGTTGATTTATTAAGGCCTTGAAACTTAATACAAATCCTTAATTATTTTGGGCATGTTTGTTGGGCTATAAAACCGTAAGACCCTCCCATTTTGATTTGTCAATAGGATATATGATGCCAACAACTAGAATCCCTTCAATTTTCTTCTGCACTACGGGTTTCTAGTTATGAGCCAATTTCTATGGTCTTTTCTTTATAGGCTTATCTCCTGGAGTACAATTGATTTTTATTTCTCTCATTTCCTTGGAATTTGACAAATTCAGTAGTTTGCTTGTCTAACTAGTGGTTCCCAGGTTGAATAATTTTTGGTTGATCATCATGAGATACATTGACTTGCTTTATTTTGATATCCATGTCCATATAGTTGGAAGCTATCACCTCCTTGAGCTACCATATTCCAATTTTTACTTCCAGATATGTGTTTTTCTTCTCTAACTTTCCTTTGACTTATTTTAATACTTTAAATAACATTTTTACCTTTGTATGTGTCTCTGAGTGATTTATTTTCTATTAAAAAGTTCGCCTCAGCGATATAATATTTTCCATGTTGAGTG
Organism: Pinus tabuliformis; assembly: GCA_031772625.1. Taxonomy (NCBI): domain Eukaryota; kingdom Viridiplantae; phylum Streptophyta; class Pinopsida; order Pinales; family Pinaceae; genus Pinus; species Pinus tabuliformis. The sequence goes on from CM062804.1 coordinate 645,454,764, forward strand.
GGCTAGATGATTAATAAACCTGTTGGTGTCATGTTAGTTGATCTCAAGTTGAGGTTGAAGTTGGTTCAAATTTCATTTCCCCTTTCTTTTCATGTCTTCCAAGTTTGGATTTTCAATGAACTTTTGTTGGGATGATTGAATAAATTCTTCTTCCTCAGGTTGGAATTCAAAATATTTTATGAATTTTTTCTTTAGTTTGTTCCATTGTAAAATTTCTCCTCATGCCTCTCCAATTTTATACCATTTGTTAGGAAAGTTGTCCAATGTAATTGGGAACACATGGAGCCAAACTCTTCCATCTTCGATCATTCTCCCTTCATTTTCATAGTGTTATATATTGACCATAGGATCAAATCCTAGCTTGAATTTTAGAATTTGAGCTTATGCTAATAGCTTCTTCCCTCCGAACCATTAGAGGAAGTATGTTGCAACATTCATTCAAGTCTAAAGTCGGGGTGCATGGGTATCCCACCATTGTGTTGCTTGTATTATAAAAGTTTTCTCAAGGATCCACATTCTTCCTTGTTATCCAATTCAATTAGATATTTCATTGATATGATTCAACTAAGAAGTGAATTCATTGAACCTTAATGATGTTTCTAATTTTACTTTTAAGTTTGTTGGGACTAGTGTTAGAGTTTTTTTTACTTTCTTTTCAGAGAAAATAGGTATTTATTTTATAGGGAAATAGGGTTGAACATTTCCAAATGGTATTACCTCAATAGACCAACATTCTATTGAGATGGACCCACCAACATTAGGGAATCTCCCGATATGAAGTCCCAACTAAAGCTCACATCGTTTGGTGTAGGAGTCCTATCTGGCACAATGGATCAATTTCCATTATCTTAAATGTTTTCCTCATCTCTTGCTTGTCAGCAGAGGAGAGTGATTTGCTTTGTCTTCGAGTAATGAGGTTCACGTGCCTGGTGATTGCTAATGTTACTTGTGTCAATGGTTCATTCACCATAGAGGGAGAGGGTGAGAGTGAGTCCCAAGTCGGATGGGAGGAAGTCCCAACTTTTTTATGAACACACAACACAACAGGACGTGCACAACTTCCGAAGGAGAAATCCACATGGATGCAGCAATCACAACACACAAGGAAAGATAACACGTACAATGCACAACGGAGGAGTCAGCATGAGTGCGATGGTCGTTATAGCAAGTTTATGTGAAAGGTTTGTTTGATGTCCGGGGAGGTAACCAACACGGGAAGGACAATGTTAACAACTCATACAATACATTTTCATTAATATATATGTATTATAACAATTGAATGAGTTCGAGTGTTAAACATAGGTTAAAGCAACATGCATTACAAGTGTTCAATATTAGTCTTACAACAATTACAACACGTGTGAAAACGTGCTGGCCTATTAGCAGGCTTCTGAATTAAGTGAAATTTCCAAGACACATCGTACACCATACATCACTAACCATATGGGTGGGGCGTTGGAGCCACTACTTACTCCTCAAAGAAAAGATTACAAACTCTCAAGGTTATGTGGGAGGAGCCGAGGTGAAAATTCCTTTCCATGTACAAATGAGGGGGTATTTATAGCCAAGGGTGAAACTGACCCTTATGGATGTTCGCCTTCCCTCATGACTGTTTTACTTCCATGACATTTCAACTTCACATGACTCTTGATATGACAAGTGGGTCTCTTGGACTTCCACGTTACATTACTTGATTGATAATATGGACCACACTAGAGATGTGGATGACATGACCCATTACAAGACTCGACATGACAATGCTTGTACATTCATGTTGTTGTTGGTGTGCATGTCGAGCTCCAGTGTTGATGGGTGATGGATGTCCTCATGGTGTGTCACAGCTTCACCTCTGCATGGAAAAGTGCGCGGAGTCTTCGATCGTCGTTGGGTTCGCTTGACGTAGCATTCACATATTTCTCCTTTCTTGCATGTTGGCATGCTTAACAGGTTCGTCCGTTCATGAAAAGTGCATGTTTGTTCGTCCATCTGTGTGCGATCACATCCTTGCATGTTCTTCCATCCGTTCATTCGTGAACACATCTTTGCATGATCGTCCTTTCACGAGCACATCTCTTTGCAAGCATTGTTTTTTCATTCATTGGCAAACATGTCCTTCTACATGTACTCCCTTTGTTCATCCAATCCGTCGTCGTGCCATGTTTTTTTTGTACCTGTATCTGCAGTCACTCCTGACGAGACGACATCAAATCCATAAACCTCCTAGTCTACCATGATGCATGATCATTTCAGATGCAGGTGACCGGGAGAGAAGATAAGGTTGCAGGCTTCGAGCTAGGATGGAGGCTCTATGCAGTACTAGTGAAAACTACACAGAGGTCACTGGGAGATGGAGATGGGAAATTTGGATTGATAGTGACTGTTCATAGAGTCTGGCTCAACTGGAGGACAAAACTATGCAATTTTTGGAAGGAGCGGGTAGCGGGAGCCTGGCAGAAAAAATTGCGCAATTCATGGAGGGAACTAGAAGATGGCTACTAGGACCTTGGAAGCAAAAAATGCACAATTCCTAGAGGGAACTGACAGTCAGCTGCTGGGGCTTGGTAGCAAAAACTACGTAATTCCTGGAGGCAACTGACAGTTAGCTGCTGGCGGAAAAAACTGCATTGATGTTGGAGGGATGGCTTGCTAATCACCTCTACGTAGTTTCTGGGTTGAGCAGACTACTAGGCAGCATAAGGATTTCTCATGAAGACTGCATTGTTTTCTAGGTGAACAGTCGGTCGGCTGACTAGTCGGTTGGCTGGAAAAAATGCGCAATTTTCTGAGGGAGACAAGGACGGGCATTAGGTGTCTGTCCAGCCTGTCTGCGCATTTTTCTCAGTCAATGCAGTAGACAAGGTTTGCAGCCTCTATGCAATTTTTGAGGGGAATCAATCTCGGGTAACTGTCGGGTCAAACTCTTCGACTGACTAGCATGAAGGTTGATTGATCAACTTGTGGGCAACGCAACTTGAAATGCCTTGCTTGATGCTTCTGCGCTGTTCTGGGTGATAGTTGATCGAGTTGATGGCAGGGTGAAGGTCTGGCTGTCAGAGGGGAATCCGATCGTCAGAACTTTAGCAAAACGACTAAGTGTGAGAGTGAGTGAAAAGATGCATATGTGAACTTGCAAACAAACACTTACATGACTTGACGACGAGACAACTCAGACCATCCAGACACACATGCTCAACATGACTGACTGATAGTGTAAATGATAAGCGCGATGCTTGTGATTGATTATTGGACGACTGATACGAGGCTTGCATGACAGTTTATATGACTCTGTGTGTGAGCACGACGGTCTTTTGCATAGCGAACACAACATGTACACACGTAGCGAAGACCTTGTGTATGACCAGAACATGGTCTCAAGCATGACATTGACATCAACATGAAAAAGTTGTCTGTCGAACAATCAAGCAAGGTGGGTGTGAAGACTCACACGAGCTCACAGGGTGAACCTGAGTGCATACAGACATCAAGTAGAATTTTCAAAGGAGGCTCTAAAATTGGATGCGGGCCAAAATTTTGGAGGGTGTTGTAGCTGCTACAACACTTGGTGATACACTGGAAAAACTCCAACTTCTCTGTTTTTTATTCATTGAGAGCATGGGGCCTTTGTATTTCAGGGAGTATTGAATTGATGTATGGTTTACTTCAGCTTCCCCACTTACCCCATGGACATACATGGTTCACCCTTTGCCAACTCAGTCAAACAAAACAAAAGTTTAGCTTGATCACAATGTTTCAAAATGGGGAAGGGTAGTTTAGCTCGCAAGTTGAATATTTTCAGAGTATAAGTTTTCATCTATGGTGTTGCTCTGCTACCAGCAGGCCTAGATAGTACCCCATTGAAGTCATGCAGGAGCACATGCATTACTCCACTTCCAGCGAGCCTGGTCAGTACCCCGGTGGAGTTGCATGCTTCACCTCTCTACGCAGGAAGCCTTTCTCTTCCTTCGCCTTTGTATTTTTTTTTAAGAGGACTGTGCATTCGCACTTATTTGTTTTTGGGGTGAAAGAGGGATCTCGACTTATTGCGAGAATAAGAGGTTGTTCCTTTAGAGAGCATGTAAGACCTCTGACATAGGTTTGCTCGTTTAGATTTTCCCCTTCTCCGTTTCTACTAGTTGGATGAGCTTGAACACACAGAAGAAGGTTGAGTACATGCATGGGGTTTCCTAGTGTGGACACAGGTTCATGGTTGGACCAAAGTTCCCCTTGCAGACGGATCGTATTTTCCATCAAGACTTCATCGGCTGAAGGTTACAATCGAGCACAAAGAAGACAGATGCAACACTGGTCAAGTGCTGCAGTGTCACAAGTCTCTTAGATTTTAGCCACATACTCATTCAAAAGCCAGAACTCAGTAGATGACAACACTTATTTCTAGAAAAAAATAGCAAGGCATCAATCAAATAAAACAAAAAAAGTAAGCAAAGCCAACACAACAAAAGCAAGCAAAGAAAACAAGCAAACAAACTAAACCAAGTTAGCAAGAAAACAAACATGTAAACCAAAAATCAAAGGCAAGCGAGAAAGAATACACCACTCCTACTCCTACGCTAAACGATCAGGGTCACGTGAAATGAAATTTCCAGTGAAGCCACGATAGGCGTACCTGACCTAAAGTTGCAAATATAAGAGTGATTAAAACAGATAAAAACTAGTGTGCAATAGAAAATGAAAAAACTTGATAAACTTGCACACGAGAGAGAAGGTCTCGCCTGTGGGTAGAAGAATGTGTCACAACCACCCAACACACATGCTTACCTCTTCCTTGACTACCGTTTTTCAACAAACCTCGGAGGCCTCTTGCGAGTGTGTGTTGTTCTGCACCAGGTCTCTTAGTAAGTGATAGGAAGGACTGAAGCTTGTTACTTACAATAAGACTTGCCAAGTAAGATTGTTCTAGCATTCAATGATTGGATCATAAAATTCATGATGGCTATTTTGAAATATTTGTGATCTTTGAGAAGATGGATTCTTAATTTGAGAGAGGTGATCATGATGGGAAGATCATAGTGTGCGAAGCGACTGCCATTGGATGTAATGTTGGGAAAATGGTACACTGCATGACAACCACCCAAGGTAGAAGAAAAATCAGACCAGTCAGTCGAGATTCCAGAACAATCATGCAAACACTCTGAATGAGGGAACCAAGTTTTCTGTCCACTAGACATGATAGAACACCCACCCGCAACTGGTGAAAAAGTGCGCAGGCATCATGGTCATCACATAAACATAGAAAGGATGCCAACACTGTGAATGTATGAAACTAGTTGGGGTGTGGTGAAGTGAGAGTAACTTGATTCACGCGATAGGTTGTGTGCACGTCATCACACAGGGAGATTGCTGGTGTGATGAGTGGGTAGATTTGATGTGAAATTTTTTCAAAAAGACCAAGGAGATGATTACAAGAGAGAACATCCGATAAGTATGATTCATGACAAAGATAGTCTTTGAGACGATCAACTTCGTTGTTCCATGATTGCATTAGGGACAGAAACTCCCAACCCGAATTGGATGTAAGGGAGGTGCACGAAGACAAACGTGTTGTAACAGACTCATGGATCGATCATTAGCGAAAATCTGAAATTTTGAAATATCACACCCAGAATAGTAAATATTCTTTACACAGGGATCCACTTCGAGTGCAACCATGTAGATTGACAGATTATGTGTGAGAAACAAGATTTGATTTTGTTTGATGGGCTTACCAGAGTCATGAGGTCTTGACATAACCATCAACGGATGTTGAAGTGCGTCGACTCCTTGGCACGTCCTAGAACTTTCCATAATTGAAAAATTGCATTTTGAGATGTGAACTAGATCATGCATGGCTTGAGCATGGCTGTTGTTACTAATTTCAAAACTGCTCTTAGGATGACAACCATCTCTATCACAGGGTTCATCAAAATTTTCATTAAGCTGGCTTGATGAGTTGTCTTCATGCAACACACAAGATGATGATGAGTGGGAAGACTACTGCGCGTTGAGACTATTTTCATCATGGACAACCTCATTGCCTTGTGTCGATCGAGGAGATAACTCACAAGATGAAGAAGAAAGAGAAGGCGGAGTATCTCTGATGCATGTTGATGCGCTGCGAATGATAAGACACATGGGCAAGTGAGGTGCAGAGGAAGCTTCAATATGGATGTCTGCTTTGACCGATGTGCATTCTAGATCTGAGTTAGAGTGTACATGAGATGACAGTAGATCATATGATGTGCTTGGGCATTCATCACAACATACGGAAGCGTGGAAGTGATGACAACCCAAGACTGGAGGTTGATCGAAATAATTGGTTGTGCATGATGTTTCACCAAGATTCGTGAATTGAGAATCGATGAAGAATGGGAGCTCAATGTCTTGAGAGGAATTGATCATGTCTTCACCATCCTGCTCCTCCGCTTGTATGATGAGACTGCCTTGCACATGACCGCAACTTGAGCCAGTAGCTTGAGAATCAAGAGAGTGTGCGTAGATAACTTATGAAGCAGATCGCTCAAGCGAGTCATGGTTCAAGGAGTCATGCCTTGTAGATGATGGAGTATGGCAGAGATGCATATTAGACTCAAGACTTGGGTTATGAATGGTGATGTCCTCTTGCGAAATGGAGGGATGAGTTTTCGCCATAGGCTTTCTTAACCATTCTGGAATTTCCTCCGTTGGGGTGGGAGACAGCCGAGTAGATGGATTGGGAACATGCTGTGTAGATTTCTCATCTTTGGAACCGCTACGAGGGGGTACCAGTTGCGCAAATTTCTTAGTTTTGTGGTCTCTATGAGGGGGCACCCTCTTTGAGACATGAGGTGTCTCGTGATCCGCAAGAGTTGAGGAAGAAGGGAAATCAGGAGGTTCACCATTTTAGGAGACATGAACCAATAATTTCAGCTCCTGGATCATGAAGTCAAGGTCCACAAACCACTCAGGAATTCCATGATAGAGGTGAAGGAAGCGGGTAGCAAAGTACTCAACTGGTTTTCCAAGATTCATTCGTTAACAAGATATTCTTTCATAGACATCTTGGTGGCCACACTCATCGAAGGCTTGATGGAGCTCCTCGAGGAAAGTGAGAAGGGAATGGATGGAAGAAGGTGGCAGGGTATGACACCACCGATTATCACGATATTCAAGGGTGAGGAAGAAGAGTACACAAACAAGCTCATCATTATCGATTTCATGAGATTCACAGAAATGAAGAAAATCATAAATGTGCTTGGTTACAGACATTCTGTCCTCATTGTCAAACTTTAACAAGGACCAGTGATCGAGAAGCTCCTCGGGGATTGATTGCTGATTAAGGGAGAAATGAGAGAATCACCCCGAGAGCATGAATTGTGTATGATTCATTGGGTAAGAGATTCAACCCAGATGTACGGGCTCAACTTGTCATCTAGCCCTCCTTCTAGAGCCAAAATGTTGACGGTGCTGGACCTGCCAACATCAGGGGATCTCCCTGATATGAAGTCCCAACTAGTCCTCACAACGTTTGGTGTAGGAGTCCCATCTGGTACTATGGTCCGGCTACCATTATCTTAAATGTTTGCATCAGCTCTTGCTTTTTAGTAGAGGAGAGTGGTCTACTTTGTCTTCGAGTAGTGAGGTTCGCGTGCCTGGTGATTGCTAGTGTTACTTGTGTCAATGGTTCTTTCACTGCAGAGGAAGAGGGTGAGAGTGAGTCCCAAGTCAGATGGAAGGAAGTCCCAACTTTGTTAGGAACACACAACACAACAGGATGTGCACAACTTCCTGAGGAGCAGTCCACACGAATGCGGTAGTCACAACACATAAGGAAAGATAACACGTACAACACACAGAGGAGGAGTCCACGTGAGTGCGACAATCGTTATTGCAGGTTTATGTGAAAGGTTTGTCTAATGTTCGAGGAGGTAACCAACATGGGTAGTACAATGTTAACAAGTCATACAACACATTTTCATTAATATATATGTATTACAACAATTGAATGAGTTCAAGTGTTAAGCACAGGTTAAAGCAACATGCACTACAAGTGTTCAAGATTAGTCTTACAACAATTACAACACGTGTGAAAATGTGTTGGCATGTTGACAAGCTTATGAATTAACTGAAAGTTCCAAGGCACATCGTACACCATACATCACTAACCCCGTGGGCGGGGCATTGGAGCCACTACTCACTCCTCCAAGAAAATATTACAGACTCTCAATGATATGTGGGAGGAGCCGAGGTGAAACGTATTTTCCATGTAAAAATGAGGGGGTATTTATAGCCAAGGTTGAAACTGACCCTTATGGCTGTTCGCCTTCCCTCATGACTGTTTGAATTCCATGACCTTTCGACTTCAAATAACTCTTGATACGACAAGTGGGTCTCTTGGACTTCCACGTTACATTACATTGATTGACAGTATGGACCACAGTAGAGATATGGACGACATGACTCGTGACAAGAATCGACATGAACATGATGGTACATTCGTGCTGCTGTTGGTGTGCATGTTGAGCTGCAGTGTTGCTGGGTGATAGATGTCCTCATGGTGTGTCACAGCTTCACCTCCACATGGCAAAGTGCGTGGAGCCTTCGATGGTCGTTGGGTTCGCTTGAAGTTTCATTCACACGTTACTCCTTGATTTCATGTTGGCATGTTTGATAGGTTCGTTCGTTCACGAAAAGTGCATGTTCATTTGTCTGTCTATGTGCGAACACATCCTTGCATGTTCGTCCGTTCGTTCATCCGCAAACACATATTTGCATGATCATTCGTTCGCAAGCACATCTCTTTGCATGCATCGTTTGTTCGTTTGTTGGTGAACATGTCCTTCTGTATGTACTCCATTTGTTCATCCCATCCATCGTCGTGACATGTTTGTTTGTGTACCTATATTTGCAGTCACTCATGATGAGATGACATCAAATCCATAAACCTCCTAGTCTACCATGATGCATGATCGTTTCAAATGCAGGTGACCGGGAGAGAAGATAAGGTTGTGGGCTTCGAGCTAGGATGGAGGCTCTGGGCACTGCTGGTGAAAACAACGTAGAAGTCACTGGGAGATGGAGACGGGCAATCCGAATCGACAGTGACTGTCTGCGGAGTCTAGATTAGCTGGAGGACAAAACTATGCAATTTTTGGAGGGAGCGGGCAGTGAGAGCCTGGCAGCCAAAATTGTGCAATTCATGGAGGGAAATGGCAGCTGGCTACTGTGACCTTGGCATAAAATAATGCGCAATTCCTAGAGGGAACCCATAGTCAGCTGCTGGGGCTTGGCAACAAAAACTGAGCAATTCCTCGAGGGAATTGGCAGTCAACTACTGGGCGTTGCTGGCAGAAAAAATGCATTGATGTTGGAGGGATGACTTGTTGATCACCTCTGCGCAGTTTTTGGGTTGAGAAGACTGTTGGGAAATAAAGGGCTTGCTCATGAAAACTATGTAGTTTTCCGGGTGAGTAGTGGGTTAGTTGATTGGTGGGCTAGCTGGAAAAACTGCACAATTTTCTGAGGGAGATAGGGAGGGGCACTAGGTGTTTGTCCGACCTTTCTATGCAATTTTCTCAGTCAGAAAATCGGGTAAGGTTTGCAGCCTTTGTAAAATTTTTGAGGGGAATCAGTCCCAGGGGGACTGCCAGGTCAAAATCTCCAGTTGACTAGGATGAAGGTTGATTTATCAGCTTGTGGGAAGCGTAGCTTGAAATGCCTTATTTGATGCTTATGCGTTGTTTTGGGTGATAGTCGATCGAGTCGATGGCGGGGTGAAGGTTCGACTGTTTAGAGGGGAATTTGGTCATCAGAACTTCAACAAAACAACTAAGTGTGTGAGTGAATGAAAAGATGCATACGTGAACTTATAAACACACACTTACATGACTTGACGATGAAACAACTCAGACCATATAGACACACATGCTCAACATGACTGATCGATGGTGTGAGCGATAAGTGCGACGCTTGTGATTGATCGTTGGATGACCGCGGCGATGCTTGTGTGACAATGTATATGACTTTGTGTGTGAGCGCGACATATGTTTGCATAGCGAACACAACATGTACACCCGTAGCGAAGACCTTGTGTATGACCATAACATGGTCGCAAGCATGACATTGACATCAACATGCAAAAGTTGTTTGTCGAATGATCAAGAAAGGTGGGTTTGAAGACTCACATGAGCTCGCAGGGTGAACCTGAGTGCGTACAAATATCAAGTAGAACTCTCAAAGGAGGCTCCGAAATTGGATGCGGGCCAAAATTTTGGAGGGTGGTGCAGTCGCTAAAACACATTCCTTAACATTTGATTTGTAATTATCCAACTACTATTCATATAGTTCAACATATGAATTTCACCCAACAAATAATTGTGAATTGACCTGAATTTCTCCCGTAGAATTTGGTTCAACATTATCCTTATCTTATGCATAATTTGATAGAAATGTTTTGATTCTATGTCATCCAATGCTTCTATCCAAAGTTTCCATTCTCCTAGATCAAGGGGAATCACAATTTTTCTATTGTTTCCTTTAAGTATTATCCTGTCTATTTCGAACGAGATAATTCCTTTCATTTTTTGATCCCGAGGGCATTTGACATGACAATTTTGAAGTTGGAAAAATTTGATATCCCCAATATTGTGGTTCAAACATTATTTAAAGTACCAATTGGCACCCAGAATATCTGATCCACTAATTCCAAGTAGATTGTGGTTCTTTGCAACGTTAGTCTACCAAGTTTTAACCAAGTGTCTTGTGGGAGAATATTAACTTGTGATCCAAAGTCGAAAATGACTTGATTTATCATATGTCCATTGATTTCTACGTCAACATGTCGGTGTTACACAACATTTTGTCACTGTCCCTGTACTCCTCATTCCATGATCCCAATGGACCTCTACAATGACCCTCATGTGTTTTTCCATCATGAAGGAACTCCCATTATGTCCCTCTCCATGAGAAGAACATTTCCCTTTTGCATCATTTCCCAAGGATCTTCCTTTTACCCCAGTTTACAACCAACGCTAATGACCAATTCATCCCCTGTGCCGATCTACAGAGTTTAACACTGGGACTAGCGCTGATCAGTGCGACTGAGCCTTATCTCGATCGCGCTGATCCTCTTTTTGCAAGTTTTTTAAATATGGAGTCGAAGCTTTGAGGTCTGGAAGCTTCGTAACGAAAGTCTAGTAAATGGTTGGGCTGGATGGAGCCGAGGAAGTCAGTTTGGGCTCCTTTCCCCTATTAGGATGGAACAAACCCAAGAGATAATACCTTCTCCCATGATGAGAGGAACCATATCCCCTCCATCCAAGCTATATAAACCTCTATTTTCCCAAGCTAAACTAGTTTTGTAGTGAGTTTGAATGATCAACAAGACATCTATAGCTTGTAGCTTTTTAGTCTATGTTTGAGGGAGAATAGTGTGTTTGGTTTGGTTTGAGACTAAAGGGAAGAGGCCTTAAAACTTCCATTGTTGGGGCTATCCATGAGATGCTAGCATAAGTCTGGGAACCTGAATACATCATAGGAGGCTAGCAACATCAAGGCATTGTTTGTAATCTCTTTCTGAACTTATATGAATACAACTATTGATTGATTTCCTACATTGAAGTGTTATCTTACATTCGATGGCTTAATGTTCCTTGACCTGTTAAGTAGGCTGAATGCAATATTGTGTGCTATCATGTTTTTTGTTGTTTGTTTTCTTGTTTCAAGTATTTGAAGGAAGGAAACGAAAGATACCCGGAGTAAGGAAGAAGGATCATCACCAAACATAGTAGCATTCTAAGAGGTAGGCCCTCTTATTTGATTCTAGCTTAAGGAAGTTTTCCATAGATTGTTTGTTTGTGGTTAGACCCGCTCTCTCGGGCTAGAGGAATTGTCTTTGTCCACATCGAGAATTTACCTGCACCATAAATTAGTGACTCCACTAGGGAGCCAATCCTTCTATTTGATTGATTGCCATTTTATGGTTTTGTGTGAACTTTTCTAGTATCACCATTTCCCTTTAGTTTTCTCTGCTTTGCCTGGTTTACTGCTCTGAGTCTAAAATTTACAGTGGTAATTTTGGTTTTGGCTTTTGAAATTATTTTATTTTATTTTTAAATCCTTGGTCAGCGCATTTTATTTTCTGACAGTCGCGCCAAACAGCGTGATTTTCTCTCAAACAGTCGCGCCATACACCCTTGTGGCACTTGTTGTCACTTAGGCAATTGCGCTAATTCCTGTAGGTGAGGATTAGGGTTTGTCCTGGATCATAAACAATGTGTCTTGCCCTCTTAATTTCTGCCTCTTAGCCTATTTTGCCTGTGTTCTCCCTGACTGGAAAGCTTCATTAGCTTGGTTTGTATGCTTGGTTGGTTTGCCTTTTCCTTACTTGATTTTTGAGTCTTTGGATGGTGTGTGGCCTTAGGGAATCTAGGTCATCATCCATTCAGTTATTTGTTTGCTCATCAAGTCAAGTTGTTGGTTAGCCCACCCTAGGATGTGTTAAGTCTGCCCTTGTGAGAAGCTATTTTTTATTTTTTCTTTGAATTCCTCGATCAACGCTAGTTGTAGCTTGGCCAGTCGCGCTGATCAGGCCTATCAGCACTAGTTGTAGCCTGGCCAGTCGTGTTGGTCGTGCCGATCAGTGCTAGTTGTAGCCTAGCCAGTTGTGTTGGTCATGTCGATCAGTGCTAGTTGTAGCCTGGCCAGTTGTGTTGGTCGTGCCAATCAGTGCTAGTTGTAGCCTGGCCAGTCCTTCCGGTCTCCGAGTTAATAAAAAATCAGAATTTCTCCATTTTTAGTGCCAGTGTGTCTTGATCCTCAGACTCCCTTCTTTCGCCCAGAAGTGACTAGAATGCTTTGTTTGCTGGTTTTTATTGATTGATTGGCTTGAAGTTTCATTGCTTGATTTTTTGAGTTTTTTGGATGGTTTCTATGACCCTAGGGAATCTAGGTCAATTACCGTTCATTTTTTTATTTACTCATTGTGTCAAGTTTCTGATTTTTTGCTTCATTTAATCCATCTTTCAGTCGCAACATCTTCATTGCTTCATTTTCAATTGAATGAGTGAAAGAGTCTCATTTGTTCTCTTATTTCGAGTGTCTCTTTTCTCTTTCCGAGCATAGATTACATTGCTTGGTTTGTCGATTGAAGCATTTATGTGTTTGGTTTGTTTGATTCAGGGAAGAAGTTGCTTTTAGTTTCATTTATCATGCTTTGGATTTGATTGATGCTTGTTTGTTCGGAATTGTGAAAACTTTCATTAAAGTGCTTTATGTGAAATATTCATTTTGTATTTTATGAAAAGAAGAACATCATTCTAGTTTACTTAAGAAAAAATATTGCATTAATAGCATCATTGCGAAGCTCGAATTGCATCATCATAACCATTGGAAATGAAATGAAACTTCTTTTTTTGTTAAGAGAATATTAAGTGCATTTAGGACATGTATTAGTGAAAGATTTCATTCTTTGGTTGTTGCATTGATTGTGTGCTCTCTATCCCTCTATTAGTGTTAACTTTCACCGAAGAAATATTTCTTTTCTCATATAGCCACATATAGGAGTTTTCAGATAATAGTGGTAGGGCCTTGAAATTGAAACCTAATTCAAGATCAACCGTTAAAATTTATTGAATTAACCTAAGGAAACAGTGAAACTTAATGCTCACATTTAGAAGGTCTAGGCTAGAGACGTGTCCTGACGTCTTTAAACCTAGCAGCTATCGTTTGCTTTGGCACTAGACAACGCTAGTACGGACTTGTGCTCCCCATACCATCGCGTATATAAAGGGAGACCCCAATAGGTTTGCAATCATTTATCCATAGGAAGCCGAGTCTGCCACCTTGTAAACGTGATACACCGAACACAACATTCAGGGAGATTGCCTGCTCGTACTTTTCAGTTTGCTGGGAGGTATTTTGCAGTTCACGGTTACCTGGTAATCCCTTTTTCCTAGATTATCATGAGTAGTTGTTTTGGTCTTTTTGACTCTTTGAATTTTAAATATGATCGAGCACTTGGCCTTTCAATCTTGTTAACTTCAAAAGTGACTAGAGTCACCTTTTTCCCTTTTCTCGACTCTTAAAACATGAAAAGGCAAAGTTTTGTTTTAGTGTTCTAAAATTAACTTCCCACGAAATATTCCTGGTTAAAGTTATATTCCTTAGTAATTATTTAGGTTCGATTCCAATGGCAACATTTCCAAAATCTACCAGTCAAGGATTCCCCTCGGATGGGAATCCTGGTCCTTTTCCTTCTTTTGGAAACGCTGGTGCTCCTTATATGGCGACGTTGTCCCTTCCTGGGTTAACCATTGGTCTACCTGTCTAGTTGTTTTCAACCTCGGTGGTCCTGAGCGTCCGGACTCCTGTCCAAATGTCTGGTTCATACAAATCAAGTTACGATGATTCTAAGGTTGACCCCTTGCCTTATTCCCCATTTCTTCACCCTCCTCTTCTACTTCGCTTGGTGAAAGTTTCAAATCTAGTAACTAGGAGGCTAAGAAGAAGAAGAAGAAGACAAAGAAGAAGAAGTTAGATAAGTGAGAGGACAACCGTGCATCTATTGATCTAAATGCACTTCCTGTCAACAGACCTTCTGATCCTCCATGGAAGGTCAGATCCCCTTGCAAGCTGTGTAAGGGTGACCATCTCCTTCAAGACTGTCCTGGCATTCCCAGAGTCTTAGAGGTATGGTCTCAAAATCTGGATTGACCATCACCATCGACCTCTGGAAATCATTTCGATGCTTCACCCTCGGTTAGCGATGGTAAGAAGAAAGGGAAGATTATATTCCCCTGTAGGTTATGTGAAGGAGAGCATCTTCTTCACCTTTGTCCTCTTATGGATAAAGCTTCCAAAGTTTTAGAAAACATTGCAGCTCCTCAACCCGAACTTCATGTTGGTTATCAAAGGCTTTCTTCTCACACTCTCCCAGTTGGTAAAGAGATTAACTTGGATTCATCTCTTGCCTATCCTGCTCTTCCTGAGTGAGACTATCTTGTGTTTGTTCCTGACCAACCATTGGTCGAAAAGAGTGTTGACTTGGTTCCACCACTAGTTTCTCACTCTGTTCTGTAAGAGAGTGGTGATCATATTGATCATGTTCTTCTCGTCTCCTCAGATTCTCATGAATCGAAGAGTGATCCTCTCGTCCCAATTGTTCAGGAGAGTCCTTCTCCTAATCCTGCGGAGCATGGAGGAAATCATATGATATCCCGACCAAGTAGTTTTGTTGTCTCTTTCAATTGGAGTCCATTGACTTATTTCCGCCTTCCATCTTATGTGCCTTTCTAGATCATAGTATAAGCCTATAATATGGTAGTACATGACACTATATTGGATGAAGGCACATCTGTTAGCATCATGTCTTCTGCTACTTGGCAAGCTTTGGGTTCCCCGCAGCTTGTGCCTGTCACCCAGAATCTGTTGTATTTCAACGGAGGAACCAGTCAACCCTTAGGGATCCTTCCGAAGTTCCCTATCACTTTGGGAGGAAAGACCGTCTATATAGACATGATGGTAGTCCAAGGTCCCTTACATTTCAATCTCCTCCTTGGACTATGTCTATGTCATGGGGGCTCTTGTTTCTTCGCTTTTCCATGTGGTTTGTTTCCACACGAAGGGAGAATAGTGACCATTGATCAATTGTCATTCATTGGTCACTAGGTGCCTCATATGCAACCACTGTTCCCTATTGGTTCTTGTTTTCAAGTAGTACCTTCCCTGCCACAGGTCAATTATGTGGCTACCCGTTCCGTCTCCGCATTTGCTGATGATCACACAGATGGTATTGTACATTATGTATTGGGGACATTGGAACCCGATCTGTCTTTGGTACCAAATGACATGTATTCCTCCTAGAGCATGGTTCTTCCATCTAGTGAAGACCTCTTGGGAGCCATGTTCTCTTATGGGTCATGAGCAGATGTCGTGAGGATAGTTCCTAGTCTTGTGTCAACCTCATTAAAAAATGAAACAAGGAGTCATGAGGATGATTCCTTGTCTTGTGACAACCTCATTAAAAAAATGAAACAACTCCCTTTTCCAAATCGAGTCTTTGATTAAGATCTCATAAAATCCCATTCGAGTCTTTCCTAGATCTCGAAAGTGAACCTTCATTCCATCCACTTAGTTGAATGAAATGAAGCTTGGGGGCATGTACCTCGGATTGAGTCATTATGCCGGGGGCATGGAAATTTATCTCAAGCATAGTTTTTCATTTCAAGCTTGTGTAAACATGAAACTAAATCCAAGCAAAGTTCTCCATGGTTCAAGCTTGTGTAAAAATTAACCCATGCCCGATTTACATCTCATGATTGCCATTTTAATCAGCTGATTTCTGCTATATGAACCTTGGTTGTTTTATTCCATCGCCACCATCTCTTTGTTCGATCATATGCTTTCACTGGGTTGTTTTTTCCTTTCCTGAGGAACCGCAACAATGAGTGGTTTTATTAGCCAGCCTCTTGACCATTACACGTTTTGAGAAGTTACTCCATTGCCAGAACTAGTTGCTACCATTTATACCACTCGTTCCTCTAGGATGAGTCACCTTTAAGCTCATTTTCGACTCGTAAAAGATGAAAATATTGCCGATTATTTTTTCCCTTTTTTGACTCGTTAAAGAGAATAAAAATGGGGGGTCTTATTTCAGCTCTTTTCCGACTCTTAAAACACAAAAATATTTCTGATCTCTTGTTGTTTTTGAACTTGTTAAAGGTTGCAAAATGTCATTTACCCAGTATACATTTACCCCTTTTTCAGGCTGGGATAAACTATTTACGAAAAAGGTACTCCTTGATTGAAATGGTCAAGTGGTTCTCTCAAATATTGTTTTCTACCTTTTCGGGTTCGAGGGACACAAATGTACGAAAAGGGACCATGCAAAGTTTTATTTTCTATATCTTTTTCAAACTCTCTAAGCATGAAAAGGATACTGAGTTACACTTTTGTCGGACTTGTGTTTGGTCAATTTAGTGATGTCTAAATTGCAACTTTTAAATGTCAACCCGGGGCTCGTAAGCTGATGAAGTGAGGTGTACTATATGTACTTAGGTAACTGTTTTCTTAATCTTTTGTCGTTTTTATCTTTTTAGTTTGTTTTTGATTGTATCTTTCCTAATGTGATGTGATGGAGATGAAATAAAGCGAGTGAATGTGTGTGATTGTGATGATTTCTAAGTGATTTCTTGAAACTTAAAGAGTATTCTAAAAGAAAGCTTGAACAATAACTGAAATAAAATTAAAGCTTGAAATCAAATAAAAGACTAATGGCATCGGCCCAATATCTTTGCTGTTGATGAAAACGAAAATGAAATCTATATTAACTCAATTAAAAGCAAGAACAACTACTTTACACTACTTTACAAAATCTAATCAATGTGAAATCTAAGTGAGACAAATCACACTATTTTAACCTCTTCTTAATGATGTGAGAACAGTTATGAACAGGTCAGTAATGTGAGTCTTAAAGCAAAATAAACCAAGCTGCACTAAATGATATTTTGGCTCCAATAAAGTTAGTTGATTATAGAAAAAGAACCATCAATAGATGAACAACTTGATAACTACTGAGCAGAAAGTAAAATGCAAGTTGAAGGAATAAAACTAATGAAAATCAAACTGTAGAAAAGTAAAGGTCAGCAGCCTAGACAAGATGATCACACATGCCACCAGTTGTAAAAAGAAAAGTAAGAAAACTATCCCGGGCTCGCCTAAGAAACCTGCATAACACATTGATCAGTCATGAACAAAAGTGCAGAAATGTAAATCAACAGAATTCAAAGTTTATGTACAGCTATTATACATGTTGAAAAAGAAATAAAAATGCAGCAAATAAAGAGACATATGTACAACTATTATACATGAAATCAGAAAACGAAATACAAGAAATTAAACTACTGTACAGAGGCTGCAGCAAACAGGGGCCCTCTGCCTACTTCAGCCAATCCAAAGAGCAGTTACACGCTTAGAAACAGAACAATCTTCTCATGTATTGATAACAAGTTTAAAAATATAGTGGGGAGCTCAAAACAATTACAAAACACGACTACAAAAATGACTAACTATCCAGCGTTCAAAGACGCTTTATTTATACAGAGAAAAGCAAACTAACTTAACGAAACTTCAGCTATTCAAGCAGCTGTGTAAAAACACGTAATCTGGCTGCGTCCTCGGATTTAGGCAACGATCGTTGTGGGCATTCAATCCGCTGTTGGATTCTTGTTTCCCACTGTCTTCGTGGCTGAAGAAGGTGCCACCTGTTCTTCACGTGCTCCAAAATAGAACACGCGGAGCCGTGCCACCGCCAATGACCTCCGTTGACCGGATTTGCCTCTGCGTTGACTACGGGTTTTTATGACCAGTTTGGGTGAGCTGGAGGGACACACACCATGTCCTTGGTTCCACGAACTTGCCCATGTGGCTCTTCTTCCCGGAGGACACCTAGAACATACCATTTAAGAAAACAGCTACGAAATCCGGGGTTGGCTGCAGAAACTGGGATCAGCTGCGGAAACCCTGTGTGAGCTGCGGAAACGCAGCACTTTGAACCAAAATTCTAAACCAACAACAGTCATTAGCATAATTAGCAAACCATGTAAAAAGTCCTAAAATACAATGATTTGAGCAATTTGATGGAGGGAATGAGTGGCAAAAGAAGGAAATGAATAGGAAAAGGAGGCTGAGAGGATGTGTAAAGGAGTGCAGGTTTGAGGCTCAACATACCCCCACTGTGAAGGTGTTGCATGTCCTCATGCAACCAAAACTTTGTCATTATTTTCAATTCATGTGCTCAGATGCTTCTGCCAAAACATCCAGCCTTCTTCTCTTTCTCCTTGATGCCAAAATGGTCCTCGGTTTCTTGACTAAACACCTGAATTTCAAATTGATCAGTGCCCTGCTCAGCTTCTTACACTTTTTGTTTAACTTTCTATTCTTCTTCTGCCACAGTCCTAAGTGAAGCATGGTATTGTCATGGACAATCTTGTCCACCTTGCTTTGTTCTTTCAATGCTTCGTTTTCTTGTTTAATATGCCGGTTCAGGACTTCTAGCTCAAACACCTCCTGTTTTAAAGATTGGACCTATTCATCAAGAGGCAATATAGTGCTTGGACCTGCAACTGATTGCTCCAAGGTCTCCAAATAATTGTATGCCTCCTGCTGGTCAGGGTTAGTTTCAGGTGTTCTTCTCGGCCTGAACTCAAATTCTTGAGGACTGTTTTCTCTTTCTTGCTGAAAGGGACTTTCCTCTCGTGGAGGACTTGGCTCAATGATTAGCTGAGTTGGAGTCTTTTCAGGTGTGCCTTCTCCCAAATCAATGAAATGTGATTGTTTTTCTTTAGTCACACTCATTTTTTCTTTAAGTCTACCGCTTCTTCTCACTTGTACACTAGTGCTCTTTTGCTGACTACTCTGTTTTTCTTTCTGTTTCTTCTTTGAAAGGGCAGTAGCTTGGAGTTGTACTAGTCTATCAGCCAAGGTTTGAGAGTCTTCTTCTACTGACGGTTCAGGTGATGGATATGATTCTTGAACAATTGTTTTCCCTTTATCCTTTTTCTGTTTCTTAGTTTTATCTCCCTTTTCTTCTTCTTGAGCAGTTTCCTCAGTTTCTTCTGTAGGAAGATCTTGGGCTGCAACACCTCTTTCTCTTCTCCTACTTCTTTTTGGGATCCTAGGGGAACTGCTAGAGGCTTCAGTCACCTCTTGGAAATGGTTTCCGATTAGAAACTTTTCCCATGTATCCTTGTTATTTTTCAATTGCTCTTCTATGAGAATTTTAATGAACCTGTGATGATACAAGTGGGATTCAATATGGCCTACATTCTTTTGGACAGTGAAACTCATTTTCTTTAGGCTGGCTAACAGAAAGTAGGGTAAATTGAGGGCATGGCCTTCCATGAAATTCATCATAATTCTTGCATGGTACATATACATAGTGCCAAAACGGCCCTCACATGTGATAAACTTTTGAACAAGTAACAACAATGCAGTCCATTCTTCCTTAATTATATGTACAGGAATCCCTTTAGTGAATATTGAAGTGTCCATACCTGGGTTCTTAAGCATGTCTTTCCATCCTTGGTCTTCCAGCCCTCTGTTCTTAAACCATCTGTCTCCCTTTTGAGGTAGACTGGTTGCTGTTGCTATGGTGTTCTCTGTTATTGTGAATTTCAGGTCCCCTACTTCCACGATATTTCCATTGAAGGATCGAGCAAATGCCTTCGTTACCTCCTTATTATACCCTCTGAATTTCTGAATAAACTTCAGCCACTGTGCTTTCTTTAATGCTTCCTTCGTCTGTGGATACCCTTCTAAATACTTCAGACCCTCAGGTTCAGCTCTAAGCAGCTTCCCCATCTTCGGCCCTCAACTTCGGCTGAAGCTTTGACTGCATGTGGATGGTCAAGGAGGATACTCACGGGAAAAACAGGTGGATTACGACTGTAAGTGGAGTAGCCGTAACGTAATGCAAGGCGTATTGCAGAACTGCAATCGGGGTTTGAAACAGAGAACAGAGCTGTGGAGTTTGCGGCAGAAATGAGAGTGGAAATGGTGTGAGTACGAGGGAGTAGAAGACAACATGAGAAATGAGTTCAATGCATGCGGAAATGGAGTGATAAGTGGACGGAATAATGGCCGAATCCTTTAGAGTCGGGTGGCTTACGCACACGTCTCAGCATTGGCTGCGGAAATGACGGTAAGGAGAGTCGTGGTACATTGGGTTACGTCACGGAGGTACGGCCAATAAATGAAAGCGCAGCCCCATTTCGAGTTTGAATTAAGAGTGATTATGGAACCGTTAGAAGGGTATGAGGTGGATTATCGGAGGAGGAATGGGATGATCTTGCCGAATCATTGCATTTAGTGGCTCTTTCCACGATTTAATAACTATGCATAAAATGACATTAAATTGTTGTTTGGAAAAGATTTTGATCATACCTTCATAAGTTTGCCATTTGTTGATTAAGGTTGCTGATCCATTATTGCTTTTTGATCTTGCATATGCCTCATATCCTTGCTATTCTTGGTGATGATGATACCTCTGACTGTGACTTTTGAAAACAGAGTGCTGCTGTAGAGACAGAGTGTACTGGCTGCGGAATCATTTCGAGCTGCGGAAACTAGTGCGAGCTGCGGAAACGGTTCCCAGCTGCGGAAACTAAGGCAACTCCCCTTTTTGCTGCACAAATTTAGTTAGAAAAACAACTAACTGAATGAAATAGTCCTGAGAGGGACTTTTATTAATGGAATGGAATGAAATGGAAATGGAATGGAGTGAAGTGGAATGGAGATGAAGATGAGATGGAGGTGAAGATGGAAATGACAAGTGAGGTGGAGTGAAGATGGAGAGAAAGAGATTTTTTTTTTTTGGAAAATATAGAGTGTCAGGTGTCCCTGATTTTCACTCCATATTTTCTGTATAAGACCGCCAATCTGGGATTGGTTTTCAGGCTTATACACATTTTTTTTTTCTTTTTTTTTTTTAGAAAGAAACAAAGACTAGGCTGATGGAGGAGAAGAATTCTTCTCCACCAGTCTCATTTCATAATTCTCTTGAAACATTTTGACAAAGTCCTCTTTTGAGAGTGGCTTATGATAAATTTTCAATCGGTGGCCATTCACAATGAGAGGAGTTTGAAACTCATCAATAGTCTTGACTCGAACTGCTCCATTGCTAAAGACTTCATCAATCTCATATGGTCCAAGCCAATGAGTTTGAAATTTTCCTTTGAAGTCTTTAAACTTTGAATCAAACAGTAATGCCCAATCTCCCTTTTGAAACTTCTTCTCTTTGATATATCTGTCATGCCACTTAGTTCTTTGGTGCTGAACTAGATCGGTCCTTAAAATTGCATCTTGTCTTATTTCATCTAGCTCATTCAGCTGCTCCATTCTGTGCTTTTGGGCTTCTGATAGACTCATCCCCAACTGAACTGCCATCTTGAAGGTCTTGACTTGGAACTCAATGGGGAGCAAGACTTATTTCCCATAAACAAGTTCATAGGGAGAATGTCCTGTTGTGTTCCTCCATGTAGTTCTATAGGCCCATAAGGGTTCAGGAAGCCTTTCTACCCAATCTCTTCTGTGGAGATGAACAATTTTGGTGATGATACTCTCAAGAACTTTGTTTGTGGACTCCACTTGACCATTTGCTTGCGGATGGTATGGAGTAGATTTTCTATGCTTGATTTTGTATTCTTCCATCAGCTTCTCCATCAAGTTAGAGGTAAATTGACTTCCCTGATCTGTCACAATTTCTCTTGGGACACCAAAACGAGTAAAAATATCCTCAAAAAGAAATTGAACAACTGAATTTTCAGTGGCAGAAGGCAATGCCTTGGCTTCTACCCATTTAGTAACATAATCAGTGCAAACCAATATATACTTCTTTTGTTTAGATGGTGGATTAATAGGTCCAACAAAATCTAAAGCCCATTTCTCAAAGGGTTCGATGAGTACCTGTGGCTGTAATGGCATTTCATTTGAAAGAGTTGGTCTCCCTACTCTTTGGCAGCTGTCACACCTTTTGACATATTGTTTTGCATCTTTGAAGAGAGAAGGCCAATAATATCCTAAAGAAAGGATTTTATAGGCCGTCCTCTTGTCAGCAAAGTGTCCGCCGCACGGTTCATCATGACATGCCTTAAGGATGTCAGGCATTTCATCTTCCCGAACACATCTTCTGATCACACAATCTAGCCCTGTTTTGAACAATTCATTAGAAATCCATGAATACTTTGAACTCTCCTGAATGATTTTCCTTTTCTCATTAGGAAATAAGTGTGGAGGTAGCTTCCCTGTAACCAAATAGTTAGCAATATCTGCATAACAAGGATTTTTAGTAGTTACTGCAAACAGATATTCATCTGGAAACTTATCCTCTACAGGAGAATCTTCGTTAGTATTTTGGATTCTAGACAAGAAATCAGCTACTGTATTTTGTTTTCCTGGTCTATCTAACACAGTAATATTGAATTCTTGTAAAAGTAAAAGCCATTTTGTGACTCTGCCATTAGTAACAGGTTTGTTCATGAGATATCTAATTGCAGAATGATCAGTATGGACAAAAGTTTCATAGCCAGTTATGTAATGTCTAAACTTGTTAATTGCATGAACAACGGCTAAGAACTCTTTTTCAGTCACAGTATAATTTAACTCAGTGGGAGTCAAATTTTTACTGGTGCAATAAATGGCATAATGAACTAAATCCTTTTGACCCAACACAGCTCCTAGAGCTGTATCTGAAGCATCTGTAGAAATATGGAAAGGAAGTTTCCAATTTGGCCCTCTCAGAATGGGTGCTTCAGATATTCTTGTTTTTAGAGTTTCAAATGCAGATTGACAGTCAGGATCCCACTTGAATTCACAGTCTTTTGTAAGTAATTTGAAGAGCGGAGATGCTATCTTGGTGAAGTTTTCAATAAATCTTCTATAATATCCAGTAAACCCAAGAAAACTTCTAACATCTTTTTGACAATTTGGAATAGGTAACTTAGAGATGACTTCAACTTTTGACTTATCAACTTTAATTCCATCTCCTGAAATATGATGTTCTAAAACAATCCCTTCAGTAAACATCATAAAACATTTTTCATGACTTAATGAAAGATTTGTTTCTTTACATCTTATAAGAACTTTTTCCAAATTTTCTAATGCCTCTTCAAATGAATTACCATAAACTGTAAAATCATCCATATAGACCTCTACACAATCATGAATTAGATCAGAAAATATTCCTAATACTGCCCTTTGAAATGTTGCAGGTGCATTGCATAATCCAAAAGGAAGTACTCGGTAAGCAAAAGTTCCCCATGGACAGGTAAATGTGGTTTTGTCCTGATCTTCAGGTGCTACCTGAATTTGATTGTAACCACTAAAACCATCCAAAAATGAGAAGTACTTTTTGCCTGCTAAAGTATCTAATACTTGATCAATAAAGGGTAAAGGAAAGTGATCCTTCAAAGTTGCTTTGTTTAATTCCCTGTAATCAATGCAAACCCTCCATTTACCATTCTTTTTAGGTACTATAACCAAAGGGGAAACCCACCGGCTATCTGAAATGGGGTAAATGAAGTTTACATTAAGTAACTTTTGGAGCTCTTCTTTCACTATCTCCCTAAGGTTTGGATTCATCCTTCTTTGAGGTTGTCTGATTGGTTTACTGTTTTCCTCAATGTATATGTGATGAATGCAAGTCTTAGGGTCAATACCTTTCATATCGGTATACTCCCATGCAAATGCAGTAGAATGTTTTTGCAAGATTTTGGTTAGCTCCCCTTGTTGTGATTTTTCCAAGTTTCTGTTGATATTCAATGTTTTTCCTGGAAAAATCTCAATGGCAGAACTACCAAACTCTTCCATAGAGAAAAGAGATATTTGTCTAGATGATAGACACTCAATGTCAGAATCCAACTGAAATTGTGTGGAGTCATATTATGAAGATGGTTCAAAATTTTCTAATGTGTTCAGAATTTGACTATCTTCACTAACCTCAAAAATGGTAAAGACAGGTTGTATAGTATCTTCATCATCAATCCACTTATTATCCCCTATTTTTGTAATTGCTTTTGCTGGAGGATACAGATTGAACTTCTTTGTCGAATTACCATCAAAAATATACATATCCCCAGACCTACAACTTATGAAAGCATCAGTTGTGGCTAGCCAAGATCTTCCTAAAATAATAGGATGTCCTCCTAGATTACTCTTGGGAGTTAAAATCATGAAATCCACTGGATATTCCCAAGAGTCTAGGGAGACTGGAATGTCTTCTAATACACCATCTGGTTTAATAATTGATCGATCTGCCAATTGCAATAAAGTAGGTGTAAAAAGAAGATTAGGAAGTTTTAGCTGTTCCATAGTCTGTCTACTCATAATGTTAATAGCAGCCCCTAAATCAATCAAAGTATTTGGTATTTCTACCCCATTGATATGTGTTTTGACAATTGGACTACCAGGGTCTACATATTTCTGCATAGTAATTTTTCCCATCATGATATCTGCAATTTTTCCTACCAGGTGGATCCTTCTGGTATCTCTTGGTTTCCTTCCTGGTCTTTTAAGGCTCAACTCCTTTATTGTTTTTGCTAGAATAGGAATTTATTTAATGGCTTGTAACAAGGGAATCTTGATACAGACATTCTTCAATTCATCTAGAAAATTATAGTCAGGCAACCAAATTTGTTTTTCCACTCCTTTTTCAATTTGTAATCTTTCAGGAAAAGGAGGTGTGGATAAAGATGCAGGTTGCTCAACTATGGGAGTTTTGGGGGTTAATTCTTTTTCTTTTTCTTTTTGAGTGTTTGGGTTTTGAAGAGATGCTTCAGAACCCTTATTGGCTTCAAGAGACTCTTCCTCAGAAATGCTTTGCTTTTGATCATTTATAGAAGGTTTATCTAAGACTCTACCTGATCTGAGTTGTACTTCATTGAGAGGAACAATCATATAGGTAGGAAATGGTTGACCTTCCAACATGTAAGCATTTTGAGGATTTTTATTATTGGGGTTTGGCAATGGCTGAGAAGGAAGTTGATTTGACTTCTGTTGGAATGGAAGCAAGAGTTGAGAATTTGGATTCTGTTGAGAAGGTTGTTGTTGTTGAAATGGCAATGATAGTTGTGGATTTTGATTTGGAAGTTGTGGAGCTTGTTGGTTTTGAAAAGATGGAGGATATTGGTAAAATTGAGCAAATCTCCCATAAGGATTTTGCATACCTTGTACCCATGATTGAAAAGGATTTTGAGGTTGGGACCAAGGTTGTTGCCAAGGATTCCAATTTGGTGGGGGTTGAAAATTCATAGAGTTGTTAAACCCTTGATTTTGTTACCCCTACCAAGGTCTCCTTGCAACAAAACAGAGAGATTCGAGTGTATTTGGATCTTCTTGAAAGACAGCTTTGAGCCCAGGGATTGAAGGACAATCCTTGGTCTCATGATTCTCTGAAAAAATTACACATGTCTCTACAACTTTTGCATCCAAGGGACATTCCCTTAGAGCATGTTTCTTTCTACACTTTGGGCAAAAGATGGCCAAAGCCTCAGCTTCTACTTTCTGCTTATTGTGAATCTTAAGGGTGTCTAATTGTTCACTAAGACTTCCTAAGATATCAGTTTTAAATTCATCAAGCATATTGCCAATCTCAGCCCTACTTACTGATCCAGTTGCAGATTTGTTTGCTCTGATGAGAGAAGGATCTCTAGGCCCTTTTTGAGTTTTAGACTTCCCCCTTGAGAGATGGACACATAGTTCTGCTATATCATTGAGTGAAAGTTGAGATATATCTCCCTTTCCCATCATGTTCAAAATATTTATCCATTCATCTCTAATGGCTTTTAATAGGAGGGCTTTCAAAGTCTCCTCATCTAAGTTACTCATTTTTTCTCTTTTCAAGTTGTATTGAAATCTTTCAAGCAAATCCTCCAAATTTTCATCTTCTTTTTGCATCATTTTGAATACCTCATCCTTGTGATTGGTGGGCATACAATAGTCCAGGTACCTATCCAAAAATGTTTGTTTCATATCATTCCAAGACCTTATGGATTGAGTGAGTAATCCCATGAACCATTTCAAAGCTTGTCCTTTCAATGTTGAAGGAAACAATTTGAGTTTTTGAGAGTCATCCAGATAATCATAGGTTCGACACACGACTTCAAACTCAAATAGAAATGTTTCAGGGTCCTCATTCCTTAACCCATGGAAATTTGGGAGGACAGATGGTGAGATGTTTTTCATGGTGGCTCGGGAGTCCTCATCGACTATAGGAAACCCAAATGAGTTATCTCCATCCCTATTTCCTCCAATGTTACCTCTACCTCCTCCATTGTTTCCTCCTCCTCCTCCTCTACCTCTACCTCTACCAGCTCCTTCCTCTGTCATAGTAGTTTCCCTAGAGACTTCAGAGTCTTCTGGTTCTTCTACAAAGGGTGAATGAGAAGGAATTTCTCCCTCTTCTTCAGATGATTCTACTTCTTCAATTACAATTTGTCTTTCTGTAGAAGGAAGGAAAGGATCTCTTTCTAATTCAAATTCGATAGAAGGTGTGGGAGAGTCGACTTCTGCCTCTTGAATTCCAGGAATCCTAGGGCTAGGAGTGTAAGTTGGAGATGATGGAGGTGTCTCTTGTCTATTCCTTGAAGTAGATGGACTTGTAAAAATCGAACTCTTGGCTCTAGCTAAAAACCTTCCCCTAGAATCTCTTGCTCTATGCATGTCATTTTTTTTTTTTTCTTCAAGTCAGGGTAATAGTTCTCTTTCTGATCTTCCAGGTCACTCTAGGTGCAAGAAGAGAGCATACTCAAGAAACTATTAAACCAATAACTTTCTCTTTTCTGATCCTCCAGGTCACTCTAGGTGCAAGAGGAGAGCATACTTTGAGAGGTTATTAATTTTCCTTCCTTGAAATTTTCTTGTTTTTTTTTTAAGAATTGGCTACCTAATTCCACTTCCCCGGCAACGGCGCCAAAATGTTTGGTCAATTTAGTGATGTCTAAATTGCAACTTTTAAATGTCAACCCGGGGCTCGTAAGCTGATGAAGTGAGGTGTACTATATGTACTTAGGTAACTGTTTTCTTAATCTTTTGTCGTTTTTATCCTTTTAGTTTGTTTTTGATTGTATCTTTCCTAATGTGATGTGATGGAGATGAAATAAAGCGAGTGAATGTGTGTGATTGTGATGATTTCTAAGTGATTTCTTGAAACTTAAAGAGTATTCTAAAAGAAAGCTTGAACAATAACTGAAATAAAATTAAAGCTTGAAATCAAATAAAAGACTAATGGCATCGGCCCAGTATCTCTGCTGTTGATGAAAACGAAAATGAAATCTATATTAACTCAATTAAAAGCAAGAACAACTACTTTACACTAACTACTTTACAAAATCTAATCAATGTGAAATCTAAGTGAGACAAATCACACTATTTTAACCTCTTCTTAATGATGTGAGAACAGTTATGAACAGGTCAGTAATGTGAGTCTTAAAGCAAAATAAACCAAGCTGCACTAAATGATATTTTGGCTCCAATAAAGTTAGTTGATTATAGAAAAAGAACCATCAATAGATGAACAACTTGATAACTACTGAGCAGAAAGTAAAATGCAAGTTGAAGGAATAAAACTAATGAAAATCAAACTGTAGAAAAGTAAAGGTCAGCAGCCTAGACAAGATGATCACACATGCCACCAGTTGTAAAAAGAAAAGCAAGAAAACTATCCCGGGCTCGCCTAAGAAACCTGCATAACACACTGATCAGTCATGAACAAAAGTGCAGAAATGTAAATCAACAGAATTCAAAGTTTATGTACAACTATTATACATGTTGAAAAAGAAATAAAAATGCAGCAAATAAAGAGACATATGTACAGCTATTATACATGAAATCAGAAAACGAAATACAAGAGATTAAACTACTGTACAGAGGCTGCAGCAAACAGGGGCCCTCTGCCTACTTCAGCCAATCCAAAGAGCAGTTACACGCTTAGAAACAGAACAGTCTTCTCATGTATTGATAACAAGTTTAAAAATACAGTGGGGAGCTCAAAACAATTACAAAACACGACTACAAAAACGACTAACTATCCAGCGTTCAAAGACGCTTTATTTATACAGAGAAAAGCAAACTAACTTAACGAAACTTCAGCTATTCAAGCAGCTGTGTAAAAACACGTAATCTGGCTGCGTCCTCGGATTTAGGCAACGGTCGTTGTGGGCATTCAATCCGCTGTTGGATTCTTGTTTCCCACTGTCTTCGTGGCTGAAGAAGGTGCCACCTGTTCTTCACGTGCTCCAAAACAGAACACGCAGAGCCGTGCCACCGCCAATGACCTCTGTTGACCGGATTTGCCTCTGCGTTGACTACGGGTTTTTATGACCAGTTTGGGTGAGCTGGAGGGACACACACCATGTCCTTGGTTCCACGAACTTGCCCATGTGGCTCTTCTTCCCGGAGGACACCTGGAACATACCATTTAAGAAAACAGCTGCGGAATCCGGGGTTGGCTGCGGAAACTGGGATCAGCTGCGGAAACCCTGTGTGAGCTGCGGAAACGCAGCACTTTGAACCAAAATTCTAAACCAACAATAGTCATTAGCATAATTAGCAAACCATGTAAAAAGTCCTAAAATACAATGATTTGAGCAATTTGATGGAGGGAATGAGTGGCAAAAGAAGGAAATGAATAGGAAAAGAAGGCTGAGAGGATGTGTAAAGGAGTGCAGGTTTGAGGCTCAACAACTTGTTAAAACATTAAACGACATCAAATTCGTCACCATGATGAACATGAGCTTCTCCTTCCTAGGGTTCATTAATATTACTAGGCTGGATTCATCAGAAGGATGGACTTATATTACAAGCATATGATATCCTCGTCAATATTGTGTAAAAATAACTGGAGTACTTGCCATAAATGGCGAGGGAAAATTGGAAGTATTTCATCAGTTGTATTCACTTGAGGCAGCGTGTCGCTCTTGAACATTGACACTCATCTATTGTTCATGTCGGGTTTTGGGACATCATTACTCTGTCACTTGCCTCCCTGGGTTTTGGGTTATCCATTTTAAACCTCTCATATGATCTCTGCCACGTCACCATGGCCTTTGATCCTATGATGTCAAATGCTACCAAACTCCGGAGTCATGTGATCCATATGCTCAAGAGAATTCTTCCTACCTATACATTGTCTGATCATCTTGGATTACTCCCATTCATTGTGTTCCCATTTCGTGTTGATGATGAAGGATTCATTATGACCTTCCTTCAGCGGATCGCTTCTTGTCAACTTCAGCTCATTGTCTAGGAAGTTGATATAGAAACTCCTTTCCAGTACCTTAGAGCTTGCACGCCTCAGTGGCAATTTCTTCGCACTTGACAACAGGTTCTCATCATTGGCCTTTGATCGAATGATTTCGCAGGTGTTCAACTTTAGTTCATTGTTCACACCACATGAATTATGTTGTTGGTACCTTGAGATCCATTATCATTATTGGTGGTTTCTCTCGCACTTGTTAACAGTTCACATCGTTGACTGGTAATCAAGCGACTTTCTAACATGTTTGACTTCAACACATTTATTCACATGTTAGGATTTGTACTTTGATCAGGTCGTGTTGGAGTGCAAGACCCTAGTCTTAGATTACAAACGTCCAAGTTGCGAGGAGTAATGGGTCATTCATTATTATATACATGATTCTTTAGACGGATGGCTACACCCATTCCATGGATATATTTCATATGATCCCTCCATTCGAATGGCTGTGTCCATGCCGAGGATCCAAGCACATGATCTTTTTCTTGATGGATAGCTGCGCTTATACCATAGATTCATGTATTGTTATATTCCTCTCATGTTTATTAGGCATGACTATTAGATTTCAGATATGCACATGTATGCTTGCTTACAAGTTTTCTGACGACGGAATCTGGTTCTCTCATCTACTTGTAAAGCATTTCACCACTCACTCTAGTTTGACCTTCACAAGTTTGGGGGCATTTGTTAGACAAAATTTTGTCACTGTCCCTATACTTCTCGTTCCATGATCCTGAAGGACCTCTACAGTGACCCTCATGTGTTTTCCCATCATGAAGGAACTCCCACTATGTCCCTCTTCATGAGAATAACATTTCCCTTTTGCATCATTTCCCAATAATCTTCCTTTTACCCCAGTTTACAAGATTGGCACTAATGACCAGTTCATCCCCCACGTCAATTTGTAGAGTTTAACAATGGGACTAGCATAGATCAACACTACTGATCCTTGTCCTAGTCTCGTCTATCCTCTTTTGGCAGATTTTTTAAATATGGAGTCGAAGCTTCCAAGTCTAGAAGCTTCGTAACAGAAGTCCAGTAAATCATTGGGCTAGATAGAGCCGAGGAAGTCAGTTTGGGCTCCCTTCCCCTATTAAGATGGAACAAACCAAAGAGATAAGACCTTCTCCCATGATGAGAGGAACCATCTCCCCTCCATCCAAGCTATATAAACCTCTCTTTTCCCAAGCTAAACTAGTTTTGGAGTGAGTTTGAATGATCAACAAGACATCTATAGCTTGTAGCTTTCTAGTCTATGTTTGAGGGAGAATAGTGTGTTTGATTTGGTTTGAGACTAAAGGAAAGAGGCCTTAAAACTTCCATTGTTAAGGCTATCCATGAGATGCTAGCAGAAGTGTGGGAACCTGGATACGTCAGAGGAGACCAACAACATCAAGGCATTGGTTGTAATCTCTTTCTGAACTTATATGAATACAACTATTGATTGATTTCCTACATTGAAGTGTTATCTTACATTCGATGGCTTAATGTTCCTTGACCTGTTAAGTAGGATGAATGCAATATTGTATGCTATCACGTTTGTTGTTGTTTGTTTGCATGTTTCAAGTATTTGAAGGAAGGAAACGAAATATAGTTGGAGTAAGGAAGAAGGATCATCACCAAACGAAGTAGCATTCTAAGAGGTAGGCCCTCTTATTTTATTCTAGCTTAAGGAAGTTTTCCATAGATTGTTTGTTTGTGGCTACATCCGCTCTCTCGGTCTAGAGGAATTGTCTTTGTCCGCATCGAGAATTTACCTGTACCACAGTGGGTCATAATCTTCATAGTTATTTTCTTGAGATATTTGGCAAATATTCTTTTATGGTTGTTGATCCTCCCTACATTCTCTTAGTATATTTAATAGTTCAATCAATCGACCGAATGGTTTCTTTTCTTTTAGTAATTTTAAAACTTCTTCAACAAGTTTTAGTTTTTTCTACATTGCATTGTGATTATTGATTAAAAAATCTATCGTCTTCATTACTTTGAAGAATTTGACTCCTTCCCTCATAAGTTCTTCTTGATATTGAGTGCTTGTATAAAGGTTACTAGCCCTTTCTAATCAAACTACATACTCTATAAGTAGGGTTGTCTTGTACAACCATAAATATGGTGATGACATGTAAAGTTTTAAACTTCAATACTTCCTACTTGGGTACCAACTATAGAAATATTAACAACTCTTTTTTTCATTAAGTTTTCCAAAATTTTGGGGCAATCTTCAAAGGAGTGATCTACAAATCCACATATGTTATAGAAATGAAGGTTTGTTCTATCTTTTAGAGGGAACCTGGGTAATATACCCTTCCTTCCAACATGTAAAACAATAGATTTTACCTCAACCTCAACCCCAACCTCTATCAAGTCTTCCATTATATCCTCCACGACCTCATCTTAATTGGTAGCCACCACAAGCTTGATACCCATTTCCTATATACTAATAAGTGTTTCATCTTCTTGCTTACATATTTTTCTTAATGGCTTGGTTGGTTATTTGAGTGTGACAACTAATTTTATTTCACCCATTTCACTAACACTCTTGTGTCAAGTATTTAATTCCTCACACACGCGACACTGCTCTCGCTTTGCATTCTTAAGATATTGTAATGATGATCTCTTGTGGTATGATTGGTCAGAAATTTACAAATTTCCTAGTACAAGTAAAGATATAGCTTATGAATGTCTTGTTCAAAGATATCATTAAACTTATAATTATCTTTGGTATGCCTTTCATTCATACACTTTATATACAGTAACTAGTTCCTTTAGAGAGTGGGATGTTTTAAAATATTGATGTAACTGCTCAAATTTTTCTTCGAACCTATTTTCCATTGATGAGGAAATATATGAGCAGTCATTATCAATTTCAATGTGATGTGCATTTTTAAAGCTTCTTCACATGAGCTAATCTCATGCATGCACAATGGTCCTCTGAATTTTTGTAAGAGTCCTGATATGTACCATTACCATGAGAGATTCATCAATAATCTAAGGAATTTAACTTAATAAATCTTTAAACATTTTATATGCTCATAGGATAACTCCCTTAGATTTTTTTTTAATTTCTTTGAGATTTTGGGCCATAATATGTTATACACATTGACCCTTGAAAAATGAGAGGAAACCACTTTATTTTAGTCTCTATTCTTGTTTATTTGTTGGTAAAATTCATGAGCCATGTTAATGCTCTTTTCCATATGTCTCCTAAAAATTGAGCCATCTACTTATCTTCGTCATTATATCATTGGAATCCCAAAATTTATATGAACCAATGCATTTTCATATCTTCATCACTCTCATATAGAGGGATGTGGATCAACCCCATTGTTTTTTGTTGTTGGAGATACCGATGTCAATATAAATTTAGTTAGTTGATTTGGTGGTGGTGACCCAACTAATTTGTTGGAATCTTTGGCTGAATTGTGTACTGGTTTGATTGGGTTAGTTGCTTTGTTGATAAGAGAATTGACTCATGCCTTTTGGAACTGGTCAACTATAGAAATACTTTTCTCACTTCTAAATTTAATAACCATAGTTGGTAGTATTATATCATCGATTTGGCACACTTTATTTATATATTGAATGAACCTATTTATTTGGGATGCAATAGTTCCTCTAAATTATTCAAGAAATTTTCATATTCCTCTATTGTTCATAATTTAGATAGGGGGCATGCCTATGAGATATCTAATATGAAGGAGCACATTATCAATTTCTTCATTAGTGAGCCAAGTTTGATTGACCTTTGATCTATCAATAAGAAGTCGATTACTCAAATTTCCTTGGTTGTCTTTTCCATACCATATCAAGAAGGGTTTTGAGTTAATTTGTAGCTATTGATTGGGGAATTTTCTTATTCTAGGACCTTTTTATACTCAATATAGGAGATCAATGTACTACAAGTCTAGATTAATCAATTTCCATACTATTTATTTGCCTTTCTGGGGTTAAAATTAATTGGATACTTTTCGTTGGGGTTATAACTCTGAAAATTAGGTGTCCTTTGCCATCCTTAGATGAATCTTAGGCTCCAATAATATGCCACTCTTGATTTTTCTATTGACTAGATTCATGCAAAATCCTTTGATCACATATCTCCTATCTTTTATTATATAATTTGTCCCTTTTAATATTTTGGATATTGGCCGATAGGTTATAATAGTGTATATGTCATTACATTCTTTTTATGAGACTCTTCAACAAATGCATATTCTCATGCCTTCTTGGTCAAATCACTTCCTCTCATATTAACTTAGAATTTAATGCCTTTTTAACATGTTATAGGATAGGTATCTTTTGGAGGGGTTAGTCAACTAGCCCAATCGAGTAAGAAAAGTATATTGTAAGTCATTTGACAACCTTGTTGAGTCAACGAATAATTCAAATTAAGTTAAGCTTGGTCAGACAATTAAACTACTATAACTGTATCAACATGGTATAAATATCCATGAATGTATCAATGTATTGGTTCCATTTGGATTTAAGAGACATATCATACAAGTGTGCTTCCACTAATTCTCCACTAATTGTTTCTCTTATATTCTCTATTACTTATGTGCTTTTCTATGTTAATTCTTGATGTCCTTACTAATGGTAACTATGCGTAATTTTCCCTAGATTTCAACATTGGTTCCATTGTTGGTGTTAATTTGTTCTATGCTGTATCAATTACTTTAACCCAATTCAATACTTCAATTAGCAATATTTCCAAATACAATTAGTCTTTCCATTTATCAACATTAATTGAAGATAGAACAATAAATGCAATGAAAAAGGAGACAATCAAGACATCAACAAGAGACACTGAATTAGGTCAAGGACCAGGGAAAAACCCCACTAAGGGAGAAACCCTTTGAAAAATATTCTTATATTAGATTGTCATAAAATGTTCAATAGAGAGTAAAAAGAGATTAATACAATATAATCCAATAACCCAATCACATTCATAGATATGATTCCAACATCAAGATATATCAGAGACAACTTTTCCTGTCTGCAGTCAATTGCGATCAGCTATGGTCAATGGTCAAAATTCAATCAAAATTCCTGATCGCATGGATGAGGAGTTGTGAATGCGACTGGAGGTTTCTAGTCGCTCCCTTGATCCTGTGATGCCTACGACTGTGGCTGAATCCACCCTATGGCAAGCCAACGAATGTAACCCAAAACCCTAAAATAAATGCAACCTCATACCCTGTAATTTTAGACCTTTGAAAACTTATTTTGTCGTCTGAGACTCAGACCTATGCGAACCAATCATTGAAGAAGAGAAGAAGAAGATGCTCGGTGATGTAAAAATGACTTTAGGTCACTTGTATTTATAGACTTCCATGGGTGTCCAATTTTATTTGGGGTCCACCTTGTCCAAATCTACATATGTGGCCTTTCCTTCATAAGTACACTTTCCCTTATCCGATTTGAGTGATCTTTAAGTCGATTTTTGTCCTCTCAAAAAGAGGAATTCAATGAAATAATAACATCCATCAAATTATTTGTCCAAAGTGTAATTTTACCATAATTTAATAATTTAACACTCCCTCTCAACTAGGGAAAATTCCACTTGTCAATATTTGATCATCGAACATCCTGTCATGTATATCCTATCGACATATCATGTCCCATCTCTTCTCAACTCTGTCTGCTGAAACATTCTCGAATATAAAGAAGAAGAATCTAGGAAAATTAACTTCCACCTTCTATAACTTCGGAGATCACATCCCAATTTGAGAACAATATCAGGGAGCACATCTCAACCTAAATCTACGTAGGGGAGTACATCTCAAACCCAAATCTCATGGGGGAGCTAAACATCTACAACCCCATATAGAGAAATAGGTGATATAGGTGAGCACATCTCAACCCATCCTATTGCTCACTGATCTTCCCTACTATAACCCTCAAGAGTCATGTGGTAGAACACATGCATCATAATAAGCTTGGGTTGTACAACGCCAAGTACACTCTCAACCCATTGGCTAAACAGGGAGCGATAATCCCAAAGATAGGGGAGCAACATCTCCAACCCTATAGTTAAAAGATATGGGAGCAACATCTATGGCCCTAAATACTAAAGATCTCTCAACCCCAGGAGCCCTTTATCTAAATTCCTCACCCCGGAAGCTCACACAGAGGGGGAAGAGCTGACTTAGTGTTCTTGATTAGTGATGCCCCTTGTCAGGAGGGGTCACATCCATTAGTCCAAGCTACTCTCTAAAGACCAATAACTTCCCTTTCTACAAATCCTTGGTGACAATATATACAATTTTCTCATCTGTCGATATGTGATGGAGTCGAACAACTCCGCTCTGCACCATGTCTCGAATGAAATGATATTGAATTTCTATGTGCTTGGACTTGTCATGAAATACGAGATTATCTGTGAGACGAATCCCACTCTTGTTATCTTAAGATATCAATGTAGTATCTAGGACCTGCTCAAATATCTCTTCAAAGAGCTTCCTCAACCAAACTGATTCACAATTAGCCATCCTAGCAAAAATATACTTTGCCTCAATGGTACTCAATGCTACGGGCTTCTGCTTCCGTCTCATCCAAGATATCATGATAGATCCAAGGTTGAAACAACATCCAAACATACTCTTCCTGTCGGAAACATTTCCTTCCCAATCAACATCAGTGTATGCATGAAGTCGAAAATATCCGTCAAAATATCTCAGACAAATTATGATAGTCCCATGAAAATATCTCAAAATGTGTTTGGAAATGATCTAGTGTGCATGGAGAGGCTCAGTCGTGAATTGACTCAATGTATTCATTGTATAGCATATGCATAGGAAGGTGTTCATGAGGAAAATCAGAGCCCCAATCAATTGTCTATACTCGGATGGATTCCCCAAATTGGGTCTTGCAACTTCTCCACATAACTTCTTGAAGTTCATTTCCATTGGTGTGGGTAGTGACTTGCATTTTGTCATTCCAAATATTTCCAACAACTTCACAATATATTTTCCTTGTGAAAGGACAATATCGATGGGCCTTTGCCACACCTCAAGGCCTAGAAAGTAGTGCATGATTCCAAGGTCATTCATCTCAAATTCAGAGGCTAAATCTCTATTACACTCAATAATAAGGGCTCACTACTTGTCAAGAATATATCGTCAACATATAAAACCGAAATCAATGACATACATTGCACTAACTTGAAGTAGAGGTTGGGATCGATATTACTTCTTGTGAATCCTCGCTTTACCAAATAACTATCTATGTGTGTGTACCATGCTCTGGGGACTTGCTTCAAACCCTACAATGCCTTCTTAAATCTACAAACATGTGTCCTTCGGTCCTCTACTTCAAATCCTTGTGGCTGCTCGACGTACTTTTTTTCTTGTAACGTACCATTGAGGATGTTTTCTTTACATCCATCTAATGAAGAGTCCATCCTTGACTATGACAAGGGAATCTATCGAATGAATCATTGTATATCGAGCCATAGGTGCAACTATATCATCATAATCTTCTCCCTCTTTTGGG
This sequence comes from Pinus tabuliformis, assembly GCA_031772625.1. NCBI lineage: Eukaryota > Viridiplantae > Streptophyta > Pinopsida > Pinales > Pinaceae > Pinus > Pinus tabuliformis. Next base: position 645,492,034 of record CM062804.1, read on the forward strand.
GATAATCTTCAAGCCATGAACCTTGCCTTGTATTTCTCAATGCTACCATTAAACTCCATGCTTGATTTTGAATAACCACTTTGTCATCACCACAGATTTCCCCTTTGGTCTCATCACAACATCCCATACATCATTCTTTATAACTGATTCATATTCTTTGGCCATAGCATCTTTTCAAACTTGTTCTTTTACGACATCTTCGAATGTGGGAGGTTCAGCTTGAATCATAGTGCTTATGGCTGTAACATATCCCTGATACCTGCATGGCTTCTTCCTTTATCTAAATGATCTTTAAATGAAAGCTCGTATCTCATCATCCTGTAATGTGTCTCGAAGTCAAAGTGGCCTATTCCTGGTGGGAGGATCACATGGAGGATGATCTAAGGGATCCATGGGCTCCATGGGATCATCAATAATATCTGTCTCAGATTTGGGTATAGAAGGACCATACAAAATATCCATATCATCATTCTTCTCATTAGGAGGAGGTAGAGGAAAGCTTGTTTCTTTTCCAAGGGAATCATCTTCATCGAATGTTACATCCCTGCTAATATCAACCTTCCTTTGACCAGGAATATCCAATAATATCCAACATACATACCTTTTTTTCGGTGGCTTCCAACTTGTTTATTTTGTCCTTCAACACATGAAAGTATACGGGGCAGCCAAAGATATGGACATGGATAACATCAGGCTTGACACTTGTGAATACCTATTTGGGGGTCTTGTTGTCCAATTCTTGATGAGGCACCCTGCTTTGAACATATACGACAACATTTGTTGCTTATCCCCAAAGGAACTTCAACAACTTTTGATCATGGAGCATAGCACTAGCGACTTCTACAATAGACCTATTCTTCCTTTCAGCTACTCCATTTTGTTCGGGAGTATAGGGAATAGTCATTTACTTCTTGAAAAAATAAATGAATTCATTAGAAGTATAATCTCCACCATTGTCAGACCTGTTATCTTGATTTTCTTCCATGATTTATTTTTGATCAAAGCTTTGAACTCAAATATTTCGAAGGCTTCATCCTTGTGATTCAAATAATATATCCATGTATTTCTTGAAAAGTCATCAATGAAGGTGATATAATAGATATGGCCACCAAGAGAGTGTATAGGCATTGAACCACCCAAGTTCGAATGAATGATATGGAGGATGCCATTTTTCTTGTTCTCATTGGAGGGGAATGGTCCCTTATCTTCTTCCCACTAGCACATCCTGAACATGCTCCATCATGTTGGGATTGAACCTTGGGAATCCCTGAGACCAATTTCTCCAATTTTAGAAGAGCATCAAATTGTAGATTGGCCAATCTTCAGTGCCATAGCTTGCCCAAATGATTAGTATCATGGACCAATGCTAGAAGTGGTCTTCCAGTAACCCTATAGAGTCCTTCACATCTTGATCCTAATGTGAATGCATCTCCCATAAGTGATCCAACAGGACAAGTAAGAACCTTTCCCCTGATGAAGAAAACCCTCATCCCTTTGTCTTCCAAAGCAGATATTGATATCAAATTATTCTTTAACCCTAGCACATATATCACATCATGGAGAAAAATAGATTCTCCATAATTCAAATGAAATTTGATAGACACAAAACCTTTAATGGCATGAGTTTAGTTGTCTCCAAGAATCAATTTCAAATTTGACTCCCTCCCCACCAAATTAGAGAGAAATTATTTATAAATAGAGAAGTGATGAGTGGCCCCACTATCAACCAACCAACTATCCCATGAATCTGGAAGAGAGGAACAAGTAAGATCATAAATAACAATATATTCAGATTGTTTATCAACATTAATTTCATACTTGGAGTATCTTGAATTCTTTTGAGGATGATGATCTTCTTCATGGTAACTTGGATCATCTCTTATTCTTCTTTCATCTCTTCCATTGTGATCATTCCTTCGGTCATCTCTTCTTCTTCGATCATTAAAAATGTTGTTGCTTCTAGTGTTGTAGCGTAGACGATTGTTCTTCTCAAGGAAATATCAAGCATATTGACCCTTCTTGTGACAATTGTAGCATTCAATGTGAGATGTTGTTCTATCACTCCTTCTTTTTGTATCTCGAGGTGGAGTCTTTCTTGATGGACATTATTTTCCTTTCTTCTTCTTATTTTATGTGACAAATGTAGCGGGTTATCCTTCTTCATGCTTTTGAATCCTTCCTCTTGATATCATCCTTGATTATTCTTGAGGAAGCTTTCCAAAAATTTCATCAAATGATGGGAGGACATTGTTGTTGCTTCTGGTAGTGATGAAGGTTTCCCAAACAGGAGGGAGACCTATTAGAGTTATGATAACCAATTCCCTATAAAACACGGTTTCCCAAACTCTTCGCAACTGTTCTCTATGGTGAGATATCCTCATAATGTAGGATTGCACAAACTCTCCCTCATTCATTTTCGTGTATTTGATTTGATATTTCAAGGATATGATTTCATTCAAATTTTTGACTTCATACATGCCAACTATCTTATCATACATATCCTTAGTCCTTCTCAAATTTCCAACCTATGCAAGTATATTATCTTGTAAACCATCAACTATAATTTGCTTTTCTTTTAACTCACCTTTCTTGTGCTTGTTCTTGAAAACAACGAAAACATTCTTCGGAGGCTCAGGTACTTTTCCTTGAATGTAATCCAGAGTATCATTGTTATCAACTATGATCTCCGACCTGACTTTCCATGCAGAAAAATTAGATGAGTCACCCAAATTTTCATTTTACATGAATAAGGAAGACATCTTGAATTGAATAGATTAGACCCTTCAACTTTCCAAAGATGTCTGCTTCAATTATTATATCCTTTTGGGCTTGTCCTTCACCTTAACTCTGAACCCATGTTAATTTTTCAGATTGTTCTATGTTGTATCAATTATTTTAGCCCAATTCAATACTTCAATTTGCAGTCTTTCCAAATACAATTAGTCTTTCCATTCATCAACATTAATTGAATATAGAGCAATAAATGCATTGACAAAGGAGACAATCAATGCATGAACAAGAGACACCAAATTTGGTCAAGGATTAGGGGAAAACCCTTCAAAAAATATTCTTCTATTAGATTGTCATACAATGTTCAGCAGAGAGTAAAAAGAGCTTAATAAAATATCATCCAATAACCCAATCACATTCAGAAATATGATTCCAGCATCAAGATATATCAGAGATAACTTTTCCTATTTGCGGTCAATTTCATTCAGTTGCAGTCAATGGTCAAAATTCAGTCAAACTTCCCGGTCACATGGATGAGGAATTGTGTGTAAGACTGAAAGTTTCTAGTCACTCCCTTGATCCTGTGATGCCCACGACTGTGGCCGAATCTAACCTATGTAAATTCAGTGACTGAACCCAAAACCCCAAATAGATGCGAGCCTCAGACTCTATAATCTCAAACCTTTACGAACTTCTTTTGTCGTTCCAGCATCAGACCTGTGTGAACTAATCAATGAAGAAGAGAAGAAGAAGATTCTTGGTGATGCCCAAATGAGCTTGAGGTCACTTTTATTTTTAGACTTCGATGTGTGTCCAATTTTCTTTGGGGCCCACCTTGTCCAAATTTGCATATGTGGGTTTTCCTCCATAAGTACACTTTCCCTTATCCGATTTGAGTAATATTTAGGTTGATTTTGGTCCTCTCAAAAATAGGAATTCAATGCAATCATCATCTCCATAAAATGAGTTGTCCAAAGTAGAATTTTACCTTAGTTGCATAATTTAACAGCCGTAGTATTGGACCCAAGTCTCAAAGAATATGCAAGCATAAATGTTAATGATGGAAGAGATAAAACAATGGTGGGAGATGAAAGTTAAAATCTACCTGAAGAACTATGCGAGAAGAAAAAAACTATCATTAGCAGAAGATAGGGCTAATTTTTTCAGAGAAGTGCACAAACGTTTCATTGAGGAGCCCCAAAGGAAATCAAAAAATTCCTATACCAAGTTTCTCATGAGAAAACTAGAAAGTGATGCCCGATTGTTACTGAAATTGTCAAATCACGGTCAAAAATTTTTGCATGAGTGGCTTGAGACGATAATGGATGACTTTTACGAGGAACGAGAAATAGAAGAAAGAACCTATATTGAGAATATTAAAGACATGTTCTTTGACTAACTTCATGACAATTTTTTATGTACCATCCCTACCCTGTTGCATAAGTTCCTCCTTGACAAGGGTGTTGGACATATTGTTGAATATCGACCACCTTTGCAAACTCTGATAAACACCAACTGTCAACAAAGGAAAACTGACTGGAAAAAGTTCCTTGATGTACAATGTAAGGATAGATAAGAAGCATGGGACTACTTTCTAAGTAAATAAGCATGGCTTCTAGGTATCCCATTTCCTTTTGACATTAGGCTGGGGTGGAATGCGGAGTAACAATGCGTTATAAATAAAGGAAGAAAAAGAAAAGGAAATAAGTAAATTTGGAGAAGCATAAAACAAAATTATATATAGAAAAGATGGAAGGGAGGAGGTTGACTATAGATAAACAAAAAGGAGAAAATAACTGACAGAAGAATATTCAATAATATAAGAAGTTGACTGACATTCATAAAATAGCACGAGACAAAATAAAAAAATGGTGTGAAGAGATAAGAGAAGAGTACCAGAGGAAGAAAATGCAAACTTAGGAGCATGAGAGCGAAGAAGCACAAGACTCAAATGAGTTGAGAGGCATAGAATCACTTGTTATGATAGAATAATGGTGTACAAATAAACCTTAGAAGGAAAGTAGACGACATGGAAGTTGATGAATTTGGTCCTGCAATACCTCGAACACTGATTGTATCAATATCGAGTTCGGCCTTTGAAGAATCCATTCAACAAACATCACATATTTATTTAGGAATACCTATTGTTTGGCATAAGGAGGATGAACAAAGAAATCATGTAGAAACTGAAAAAACCCCGTTGAGAATCAAACAAACAACAAGAACAAAGTAAATGAATAACTACTTCTCCAACTTAGAAATCTCATAATCATACCCCCTTCTTCAATTAGTAATCAATGAGGAATTTTAAAGTGAAAATTTGGTTGATGAAGAGTCGCGACCTGAAGTAAGTTGGTTTACCGAGTATATAGATTGAGTGTGCCAAACTGACAAGTCATTTATTGAAGATAATGTCAACAAGCAAGTAGAATGCCTTTGAGAAATCAACTAATCGTCAATCTTATCAACACCGACAAGTCAAGTAACCTTGGAATATCTGGAACATCTAATCCTATGAAAAATAGAATGGGATTAAATCAAATACCCCTCTATGAGGGAGATGAAGACCCTAAGAAACATTGGTTCATTTGTGAGAAGTTTTGGTCTACGAATGGTACCACCGATGAAGACAAACATATGGTACAATTCACAATAGATTTGAGGAAGCATGCATTAACATGGTTTATGAATCTTATTGAAAATCAACCAAAATCAAAACCCGTTTTCTTACTTTCTTCAAGGCCCAAGATGTAAAACACATGGTAGCACAAAATTTAAAGCAAGCAGCAATCCAATGAAACAATGCATGAATATGATAAAATATTTAAATATTTATTGAGTCAAATCCCATATATCATCGATGAAAATTTATTAGTTCAATGGTTTGTGGCTGGTCTCCTCCAAAAGATACGCATGCCATTGAGAATGTGTGAAGTCAAAACTTGTGAAGAAGCTCTCAAGTTGGCCCAACGAATTGAAACTGACGACGAAGGACAATCGACTGATAATAAGATTGAAGACAAAATTGAGAAATTACAAAATTTGTTGATGGAATTAACATTTTAGAGGAATAATCTATAGTGCACTAATTTTTGAACCAAAGGGCACACCAAGGATAATTGTAAATTTTTTTATTATTTTGATCAAGATGTTCAACAAGTACAATATAACATATATTGCAACATATGCAAGATAGAATCAAAGCATACAACTAAATTTTTTCCAGTATAACCTTCATAACTCTAAAACAAAACGCTGAACCATCTGTGAAGACAATAGCCACTCAACACAAGAATGCTAGTTCAATGGGAAAGATAATCTGAATTATTACACCATCTATCATATGTAGGCAATAGATCAATACAATGAGCCACCAATGCATGGAGGAATGGGAAATAGTCGAGGAGGATATGGTGGTCAATGAGAAGGATACAATGACAGAGGTTGAGGGTGAGGTCGGGGTCGAGGAAGGTTTTATTATTTTACTTGTTGGAAAGAGGGTCATATAACACCTAATTTCCCTTTAAAATATAAGGTTGGTCTGCACTTTTGTAATATGTGCGGTTTGGGGGATTATTTCTTGGAATATTTCCACAAGATCATTGAAAAAGTATTAAACAAAAGAACTATGAATTTAGTTCAAAATATCCCTAAGCAAGATATTCTAAATTAAAAAAACCTTCATGTTGTTACAAGGTCAGAGGCAAGAAGAGATAACAATAGTCATAATCAACAAGTCATTTAACTAGTAAAGAACATGACTAGACATTCAGATATACAGGTGCAAAACAATCCAATGAAAGAGTGGTCAAATTATTTACAAAATAAGATGATAAATAAAGGCTATTGAAGGATACTATTGTAGAATAATTTTTGGAGCTTTTAAAAAAAGAACAATCCGTTGTTCATCTAGTAGAGCTTTTAAATATGCTAAATGATTGTAATGAAGGTAGGGAGAAATGTAAAAATGTACATTAGTTGTTGCAAGGAAAACAACTGGAAGATCATGATCCACAAGTCGACTTGGAAATAAATGGATATATGGTAAGAGAAGTAGTTGTGGACTTTGGGTCATAGATTAATATCCTCCCTTGTGAAACATGGATTAGTATGAGAAGACCGAATCTACATAGAATTACCAACTATCTCAAGCTTGTTGACCAAAGAATCATTGAACCCATTGGAACTTTGAGGCAAGTAAAATATTTAATTATGGGAATCCAGATGACAATCAATTTTGATGTCATTCACTCAATTGATGGTATATTTGCATATCTCGCACTAGTCAGTAGATTGTGGGGTCTAAGGATGGAACTGACCATTTCATTAGAAAAATAAAAAATCAAGCTAAATGGAAATGATAAGAAAATCATCATTCCTTTAGACCCTTTTGAAGGAAAACCATGGGTTATACCATGTGAATAAGAGTTAGAAACAAGAAGGTTGTATGAAGTGATACATGAAGATAAATACAAAGTGGAACCTAATGCCTTCGAAGAACTTTAATAGGCTCACCTCTTTCCATTGGTAATAATTTTGATATAGAAATTTATTAATGGAAATTAGAAAATTATGAATCAAAAGAAAAGGAATGCTAGACAACCAATGCAATTCCAAAAAAAAAAAATCCAACCTTGCTATTTTATCAAAGAGATGCCTATACTTAGAGAAAAAAATTGTAAAGAAACACCATCATTACTACTGAATGAATTAAAACAAGATTTTAGCAGTATGATTCAATTCAAGGAACGAGCTTCCCCTTTCAACCATGTCAAGAAAATAACCAAATCTGTTAGAGAAAAAGGGAGGATGGAAAGTCTAGTGCAAACTTTTATAGGTCAAGGAATAAGATGGTGGGGTACCCATTCATCTTGACTCCAAAATTGGAAAACAATGAAAACATATTTCATTGAATGATTTGGAGGTCATAATCTATCAATGCAATCAAATATACCTATCTTTAGACCCAAACATGTCCCGATCTGTCATATAAAAAATTGTGAGTTGGAACGACACAATATTGGATAGATGAGAGAGTCCGACCTCACATGTTTCCAAATAATTTAGATGAATTTCCTAACAAATTATATAAATTAGAAGACGCTTGAGGGAAATATCTACAATGGAAAGAGTTGAGAGAAATTTCAGTAAGGATTTCAACCTCCAATCAGAGGAACAATAATTGCTTGATGCAATTCGACAAATAAAAGACTTTATAAAGGAAAAACTAGATGACAATCTTAATCAAGAATCAACAGTCAACATCTCATCGAGTTATAATTATGTGTCATGCATATTAGAATATAAAATGGCTAGCTGGTTAGAAATGGAAGAATCTCCTATTCCTAGCCGAAGTTTTATTTGGAAGAAGGGTCATCCGAAAAATCACAAAATATTAAAATCACTATACAAAATCGAAAAACATGAAATTGAGAAACCTGATAAAGAAAAATTCCCACCTGCATATGAAGAGATAAAAGTCAGAGACCAGCGACTCAATGAGTCTAAGGCACCCGACTGGATGGACACAACAACAAAGATAAGAGAAGTTGACATATCAAATTATGACTGAATATATATTTCTCGACTTGGTGATTATTGTTTGGATAAACAAGTAGAACAATTTGTCAATTTACTCTAGGAATATCATGATTTTTTCACCTGTGATTATGAATATTTGAAGGGACTTGTAAAATAAATGGTGGATATGAAGATTAACTTCATTCTTGGAGCCAAGATTACTCAAAAAAGACCTTACAAGCACGCTCACAAATATAAACCCATTTTCCAAAAATAAATAGAGGGGATGCTTGTTGCTATCATCATCTACCCAATTGAAACACTGAAATGGGAAATTCCTATGGTCGTGAAACCTAAGAAACATGACCTGAATAAGTTGTGCATATGTATTGACTATCACGGGTTGAATAAATTGACAGTAACCGACCTATTTCCCACTCAATTCGTCGACGAAATTATAAAGGAAATTGCAGGTCATGAATGCTATTCTTGTACAAACGAATTCATAGGATATAATCAAGTACCAATTGAAGAAGAATATTGAGAGAAAACAACGTTTGTCACTGAATTTGGATATTTTGTGTATCGGGTAATGCCTTTTGGATAAAAAATGCACCAATAGTTTTTTCAAGGATTGTCATAAAATATTTTCAGGAGTACATCTATAAAACAATGGAAGTATACTTCAATGATTGGACAATCTATACGTTTCTTAAGGATCACATACAATGGCTCAAATTGATGTTCGAGAGACACATAAAAATTTGTTTATCACTGAATATCAAAATTGTATCTTTGCAACACCTATAGGAATATTGCTGGGACATGTAGTATCAAAGGAAGGAATGTAAGGATACATGGAAAAAATAAAAGTAATTTTAGATCTAAAACCCCCATTGAATCAGAAGAAGATCAAAATATTTTTGGGGTACTACAGAAAGTTCAGAAGGCATTACTCTAACATAACATTTCCTATAAATCAATTTTGAAGAAGTATGTTCCATTTAATTGATTGAAGGAGTGCAATGAGTCGTTCTAGCTATTAAAAAAGAAACTAGTCGAGTCACCCATACTTCAGTTCCCCAATTGGTAGAAGTAGTTCCATGTACACATTGACATATTAAATGTGGCAGTTGGTGAAGTCCTGGCACAACTAGATGATGAGTCGATAGATCATCCCAATGTGTACACCAGTTGAAAACTTAAAAAAATTGAAAGGAACTATTCGTCAACTAAGAGAGAAGCTTTACCCATGAGATTTCCATTGTGGAAATTATGACATTACCTCCTTGTAAATCCATTCATATTCTGAACTTTTCATCAAGTGTTGAATTGTCTTGTTAATAAACTGGTACATCAAGAATGCATTTGTTGATGATTACTTTTATTCCAGGAATTCAAATTTGAAGTCATTGTTCAACCTGGTAAGAAGAATGTTATACCTCACCACTTATCCCAACTGGAATTTGGAGAAGAACCAACATACATTGAAGACAACCTCCTAAATGCAAATTTATTTAGAGTTGAAGTGATCCTTGTAGAGCTTGCTGATATTTTGAAATTCTTACATACAGGAAAGGCACCTGAGGGATTCTCTTAAAAAAAGAAAAATATTCTTTCCATTAAAGAAACACCATTTACACTAATAAATGGTCAATTATATAAACTTTACATTGTTGAGATACTTCAACGATGAGTTTTGGAGAACGAAAGGGAAAACATTATCAATGAAGTACATAAAGGAGGAGATGGAGGAAACTATCAAGGTGACATGATTGCAAGGAATATTTTGCAAGCTAGATTATGGTGGCCGACATTATTTCGAGACTATCAAATACAAGTACAAAAGTGTGATATATGCCAAAGGTCCAAGCGAACATTACCTAAACACCACATGCCATTACATTTGATTGTTTCGTCATTACCTTTTGAAAATTGGGAAATCAACTTCATTGGTCCCTTTCCCAAAAGATCTAAATGCATAGGAGAAAAGTATATTAAACAATAGTGGAATATTTAACAAAGTGGGTGAAAGTGGAACCAATTTAATCTTGTACAAAGGAAGTAGTAATAAAGTTTATTTATGAAAACATAGTAACCCGATTCAAATGTCGTATGGTCATCATCAATGACAGAGGAATTTATTTTGTAAATGCTACGATGGAAGACATTGATGCAGAACTTCATGATTGAACATAGGAAGACCATTGCTTACCATCTGAAAGCGAATGTTTCCATGGAACCATTCAATAAAACATTACATAAACGGATGAAAAAAATCTGTGACCTAGACAAAGATGTTTGGGATGATAAAGTGCCAACCATTCTCTAAGCATATCACACAACTCACAAATAGTTGACTGGATCGACTCCTTTTAAGTTGGTCTATGGTTAGGAACTAGTCGTCCCATTTCGATGTTTGGAAAATGTAGTAAACATGTTGATTGTATTGAAATATGAAACAAAAATTCAAAAGGAACAGAGTCAACAATTGCAACATTTAGAAGTAGGCCAACTTCACACACTTCATCATCAACAAGTGAACAAAGACCAACAAAAGGCATGGAACGATAGAAATCTACAAAATAAGAACTTAAAATTCAATGATTTGGTACTATTATATGACAATTGAGTGAAGGGAAACTGAGAAAATTAGAAATTACATGGTTGGGACCCTTTTCTATAGAAGATATCCACGCTTCAGGAGTTGTACAACTGAAAACATTACAAGGGAAATTGTTCAAGTAACTTGTTAATGGTGCTCGACTTAAGAAGTACATCTCTTAACAAGATTGGCATGTTTCATGTGAAAACCTTTCTAAGGTGCTAGGGACATGGGTTAGCATGAAAACCACCTTATGGTAGGCTATCTTACCAAATAATTTGTAAAACTAGTAATTTTCTTTTTTCTAATCAAAATTTAGTAAGTTTATTACAAAAGACAGTTATAAATTATAAAGAAGGTAACTGAAATAATAGTTGGAGAACCATTAAAACGAGGAATATTAATCAGGAAAATATGATAAAAACATGGAGCAAGAAACATATATGTGCAACATATTAAATATAAGAGCTCAAAAGAATATGGATCGACACTAATTTAAGGGTGAAAGAAGACAAGAATGAAGAGAAATATTTAGAGATCATTATAATAAAAGAATTGACTCAGTATGAAGTTTCAAAGAACAAGGCATAAGTCGACTTGAAGAAATAAAAACCCACTCATCGAAACATGGACATAATGAACAATTCGGCAGGACAAGTGATCGGGAGAAGAGTATCAACCACATGTAAAAAATCAGTATAAAAAAAGAAGTCAGAAATAAATACCATTCACATGAGTTTGACAGGACAAGTCATAATACACAAAACTTAAAATCTAAAATTCAAGGTAATTAGATGTAACAATCTACTCATGACATGCCACATACCCAATGAGTCCCATCGTTTTCAGAGGCACATCAAATAAAATCATAATGAAATCATTTAATGTTCTGCAAAGCAAGTGGCAGACATGTGGGATGCACACTCTAAGTGACATTGAAAAATCCAACCACAATTCGATGAGACAAGTGATATAGGAGGTAGAGAGAGAAAATTATGGTGCATTTAATTCAATTCATATAAAAAAGAATGAACAATTGAATACACCCAACATTCCGCTAGAGATTTCGCTAAGTAATAATTGTGATCTTGACGATTTACTAGACATTCTGAGCCTGTAATTTCTGATTCCGAGCTACTTGAATGTCTTAGAACTGAAGAGTTTCAAGGTGATTTCACAATTTTAAAGAGAAAAGTTCACTTTGAAAATGAGGATATCACAGTGGATCCAAGAATGAAGGCTATATTCGATCTCTCGGGAAAAGTAAATCTCAAAGTAAGACTGCGTCATATAAAGCAAGCAAAGGTGGATGATCCTCTTTGGGAGAAACATAATGAGTCATTCCTTCGATGGGTAAAACCAAATAATTAATGGAGTCTGCAATCAGAGCTGTTGTAGAAATCCAAAATTCGTGGTATTCTTAGTGCCCCACTGGTCACAGACATGTAGGGCATGAAGGAGGAAGCAACAAAATTTTTGGTCAATCGATATCATAATGGGAAATTATGGCTTACACAACTTATGTCTATCTTTGAGACTACCATTCATATGATTACTGAAATAAAGGTGAGAAGGTATCTAATGCAATCAACTATAACAAGTGGATTACAAAATTCACTGGAGGGAGGACATGTAAGAATTCAAGGGGACTAGTAATTGGACAAGTCCAAAATTTGTTGGTTAAATGGACTTGCATGACTGTGGTTCTTTTTCTCACATTAGCCGATAGAGATTCAGATGTCAAATTAAGAATGTTAGAAGTAATTTGAGAGATAGAAAAGTTAGGGAAAATATAAAATTTGGCAGAGCATGTTGTTGATTTGATCAAGACCAACTGCCAAAAGTGACAAAGCTCTGGTAAATACATTTGTTTTCCCTCCCTTCTTATTTGATTAGCTATGAAGTTTAGTCCATTTAGAGAGACTAACTTCAGTAAGAAAAATGGTCCGCTGATGGAAAATATTAAAATTTTCTCACATGGATGGTCGGGGAAACCCTAGTCTTTGGGCCCCCAAGAGCTATTTAGAATTTGGCTATTAAACATCGAAGCATATTCGAACAAATGGAGGGTTCCAAGACATGTTCATCAAGCATTACCATCTACTTCACACATAAAATTATGTTTGGATGTTACTAAATTTTGGTATAATAACATAATAAAGGTAGACCCTTGAGAGTTATCCTATTAGCCCTCCGTCAAGAAAATCTTTGAAGAATTGCATCGACAGTCCAATACTTTGGTTCCAATTTCTTTTGGGGTTCTCCATCCATCTAGAGATATCATTACCTCGGTCTCTTATACGGAGTAGGAAGAGGAAAGAGAGGCTACACTATATCTGCAACCTTTTAAGGTTGATTTGTTAACTCCTTTAGCATAATAAACTAAGAAATCCAATCATAAGGAGTCAAAAAGTTTGAAGACCACTTCAAATTCCTTAACAAGGCTTCAGTGGGAGGAAGTATTGTCAGATATCTGACTCGACGACCCATAGTAGCAACAAGAAATCAATTCAATTGTCTAACAAGTTTTGGAATCAACTAAGATGAAGGGAAAAGTGGTAAAAAAATCCTAGGAAGACAAAAGTCTCAACTTCAACTATTGAAGCAAACTTATTACAAGAATTTGGATATGTTAAATATGTCTTCTTTGAAAAATTCCAACAAAATATGAAATAGGTTTCAACACAAAATGGAAGATCTACTCAGGTTCAAAATCAAACACGGACAAGTATGAGTACTCAACAAAAGAGTCAAATTCTAGAGATTGATTTAAGTGAAGATTCACGCCCTATATCTTTGATGCATGTTGAAGAGGAGAAACAACAGTTAGATTAGACCTTGCCAAATCAATTGGTATCACAAGAAAATTTTCTGGAATGTACTTAGTCAGATGACATAGTTAGAACTGACAATATTTAGCCACATGATACATCATCCATGGCAACAAATTAACAACAAGTGCCGTCAACTGAGCTGACTTCAACTAAAATACTAGTAACTGAGTTGACCTCGACCAACACACCAGGAATTGAACCGAATTAGACAAGTACACTAGTGGCTCAAGTCAAGAAGGAATTCATTGATATTATGAGTAAATACTCCAACTTAAGGCTTACTAGAAACATGCATATTTTTGAAGTTTTGGAACATTATGTAAAAGAAACAAAAATAAGAATAAAAAATAGGAAAAAAGACACTAATAAACTTCAAAAAAAAGATGAATGAGAAATGGAGATTTGGTTGGATTGTTAACACTAGGAAACAAAAAAATAAAATGTTCACATGCCAACCGAAGTTGATGATCATCCCATTTCTCTTCAACAATTGTGTATCAACTGATTGACCAAAATGAGTAGCTTAATATACAAATAACTGAGTTTCAGTCAAAGACATCAATTTTGGGAAACCAACAACTATCATGGGTAATTTAGAAAGCTCACCAAGAAGTTATGGCAGCCAAACAAGCACTGAAAAGCACACTTAATAAAGAAGCCCCTGTGACAATTTAGAATCAACTCATGACTGCACAAGAATGTAGGAGATGCTTATTCATGACCTAGCCTCTAGGGATGTCATGGATCCAAGAGAAAAAGTAGCATTAGATAAAAAAAATTGAACAAGAAAGGAAAATGCAAGCCCAGTTGATGTAGGAGGAGCGCCAATGACTTAAAGAGGGGAAGAAAGCTCAGATATAAGTAATTAATGCTTTAGAATTTTTACAGGGGATTCTCGATCAGGTGCAACAATTGTAACAAGGGTGGCTTCTCAACCAAAGGATATCAGAAGAGAACTCACTAGAAGAGAGAGCTCAATATTTGACAAAACTCAAGGAATTAGATGCACAAGTGAGACTAGAAGTGCGAGAATGGTCGATATTTGACAATAATATTCAACTGATCACCCCTGTCATATATAAAACTACCTTCCCGGGCATGCCGCCATCACCACCAGGTCAATATTCACCTCCAGAACCACCATGTCCCACCCATCCATTCTTTGAACCTAGTGTTTCAACATGTGCCACAAATTTAGAAAAACAGTCCCATGAAGTTCAAGTCAATTAAGCAACACAACATTTGAACTATCTATTCCATGAAGCATGGACCAATCATATAGAAGTACCTTTTGAAGAACCACAATTTCCATGAGAAATTATGCATTTAATCAATGTTTTATTTTATGTCTTATATTGTATTCAATTTTGTAATATTTTTGAAAGCTCTAAAAGAGCCAACAAGTGAGCATATATCTATATAATTCATAATGATATATCCAGTAGTAATTTTGCATTAAAAAGTTTTGTATCACTCCAAATCTCCCCTTTTACAAGACAAATAAGGATTTGACAGTGGGGGAGATGTTAGAGGGTCTAGTCAACTAGCCCAATCGAGTCATAAAAACATATTGTAAGTTAGTAGACAACCATGTTGAGTAAAAAACTAAATAACTTTAATTTAAGCCTGGTCGGACTGTTAAACTATTGTAACTCTCTCAACATGGTATAACTATCCATGAATGTATCAATGTATCAATTCCTTTTGGCTTTAAGAGATATATAATACACATGTGCTTTTGCTAGTTCTCCACTACTTGTCTCTCTTCTCTTCTCTATTACTTATGTGCTTTTCTATGTGCACTCTTGATGACCTTACTATTGGCAACTATGCGTAATTTTCCCTAGATTACAACAATATCTCGTGAACGATTATCTCTCCATCATTGGCCTCAACTTACTTTTGGTTAGTGATAGGGTAGAGCATGAACATCATTATTTACTTAAGAAATAATCCCAAGCTTCTTTGATGTCTTTACAAGAAGCTTCTAAGAATTGCTCCCAGTTGACTTGTCTCTCTTATTGATTGGAATTCAATGATTCATGTAATGGACCTTGGTATTCAACTATATTCCCAAGGCCATTATCTAAGGGGAATTTACGCACTAAAGAAGGTATAGTGTGGAAAAATACTTCATGGAAGTCAGTGTTTAACTTTTCTTTGATTTGTTCGACGTAGGTATAGTTTTTGGCTGCCTACTCCTTGTAGTAATATTTAATTATATTTTCATTGCGCTTATACAAATTTTTTCTCCCCCGTTGATAATATTTAACATTAATCGTTCATCATTGCTGAGTTATCATATTAGAGGGTTGTTCAATGCATTTATTTGATTCTACGGGGATTGTTTCGATGAATTTCTCGTGGATTTTAGTGAAAAGTTACAATCTTTCTTCTACCAATGATAGTCAATTTTTGCATGCATATTTCTTTAGGTAATTATTGATATCTATGTCCCAACATTCTTGTAAAACTCAAAATTTATGTGTGCATTACTATATCCATTCAGGTTCATATACTACTAGAAATGGAACCAATGTTGTGATCTAGTGAATTGTATAGTTGTATTAGCAAAACATTTAGACACTAAGCCAATACTATTTGGAGAGATACATGCAACACACATGGAAGAGAGAATATAAGAGAACAACATGTAGTGGTTTAATAGTGATAACACCTTTTATATTAATCTAGAACTCCCTTTACATTATTCATATGATACATGCAATATTTATACTAGATTCTAACAATTACAACAAATTAAATATCTAACTTACTTAGTTGTCCTGACCTACATCTTGATATGTTGACTACAAAGTCTAGTCAACTATCTTGACTTGTTGGGTCTAATTAACTATTGGATAGCGTCTTGAACATGGTCTTATAGAGAGAGAGAGAGAGAGAGTCTAGTAAACCATATTGACTTTTTGGGTCTAATTGACTATTGACTAGCATCTTGAACATGGTCCATTGGTTGGGTCTAATTGAGAGAGAGATAGAGATTGGGTTGTTCCTAATCTCACAAGAGAGATTCAGAGAGATTGGGTTGTTCCTAATCTCACAAGAACAAATGATAAGGAATAATGTGCAAGAAAACTTATTATTCCACTTTAGTTTTCTAGATTGTTTCATTTAGTCACTTCTTTATTGTCCCTTTTTTGTTCCTAATCTCATAGAAAAAAACATTGAGGAATAATGTGCAGGAAAAATTCCTATGCCACTTTTGTTTCAAATCGTCTGTTAGGTTAGAGTGGGGTTCCCTCCATGAATTGTATATCCACTTGGAATACATAAGCTTAGTTTCAAGAAGACTCCATTGTCATGAACTCAAAAAAATATAAAGAGAATTGAGTTACAATTTTGAGAGTGTTTGAGAAGTTAAACAACATAGGGATTCAATAGTTTTAGCCATAGAAATGATCTTCTCAACCGTAGGAATTGTTGTTCCTTATGCTATTCTTTAAAGAATAATAGGGCCAAGGCACCCTATGAACAAAAAATATCCTTTCCACTTTATGTTGAAAATTGTAGCTAGGGTCAATATTTCCATCAATGAAAATAAAAGGAAGAAATTGAAAAATTTATATATATATTTTTGCCTCCAAAATTGTTCAAGTCAGCCTCCCTTCTTTTCAATTTAGTTGGGCCCCTTAGAGGCACCCATTTGACTCCCTCTTGATGAATATATATAGGAGATAGTTGCTCCTCATTTGGGCATTCAATTTTTCTCATAATATCTTTGTTCTAGTGAAGGAGGGTTTGGAGGTCAAATTTATGAGGAAATATTGTCACTTATGGGAGGAATAATTGTTGGTCAGATATTTCTTGATACTCTATTTGGAATGATGTACTTGATGAACTGAATATTCTCTCATAAGGAAAGCTTTTTGGGTTTTCCCTCTTGTGGGGTTTTCCCCTGGCCTTGGGCCTAATTTCTGTGTCTCTTGTCTCATTATTGCAATATTATCCTTACTACTCTTTTTCATGTGATTATGGTTGTTTTTTCTTCTGTATAACTTCTTAAAGGTTTTTGATCAAGTGTATGAAATTAATGTTAACTAATCATAGAAAGTAGTTATATGTTGAAGGATATGTTTCAAGTTTGTGTACACTAGAAAATCAGCATGGTATCATAGCTAGGTTCGTTGAGAAAATTGAGATAAAAATCATCCAAGTCCTCCTTCACTGCAACTTCAGGAAGGCCAAATATCTTCTGGTTAAGTAGGTCAAATTTTTCTCTCTGTGGCCTGTCTAAGCTCCTTTGGAAGACTTAATATGTACCATTCTACCCTAACTCAAACCAATATGGAAGAAGTTACTTGTGGAAAAATTCTGTGGCTTCAAGAGAGCCTCTTTGCGATATTGTATGCAAGCCTCCCTGAGGCACATGATCTCTATGCCAATTGAATTTTGTTGATACACTATGGATATGTGAGCTGAAGGCATCCTATCTTCCTGTGTTATATATCTCTGTGAAATGTTGATTCTGTGGCTACAAACAGGTGTGATCCAAATCAAATGATCATGATCTATGAAGAAGGTATGTGGAGAAGCAATTTTATGAAGAATATAATAGTCCGAGCCTATAAACCTTGTAAGAAGGACTGAAAAATGTCTATCTATTGAAAGAATACCAAATCTCCCTTTAAGGTTGTTAAGGAAGGTTTAAAGAAGTGTTTTTGATTCTTCTTTGCTCCTACCTCCTATGCAAAATCCAAACACTTGAGGATAATTCAAGTAGAAGTATCAGAGTCACTTATACAAACTTGAGGCTATGGCTCTCTATGGAAAAGGATCAAAATATATGGAAATTGATATAAATTTACAAAGGTATGTTACACGAGCTCCTTTGGCACCCATTATCTATGAAAAATTGCATATCTTTAAGTGTGGACCTATGACATCTTTTCTCTGTTAGGCATATGAACCCTATGATTGATCGATGAACCTTCCCCTCTGAGCATTAAGGCCTAAACAATGATAGTGAAGTATGAAGGTATTGATTAATAATCTGAAATCTGTAATGACATTCAAATGATGAGACTAAGGCTATTGCTTTAAAGGGATCAAGCTCCCTATGTAGGGTCGAGCTCTAATTCTTGATATTATATCCGTGCGAGTTATATAGTTCTGAGCATGATCTATAGTGATCTTTACCAAGGTCATATATGACTACCATGGGCTTGATTGTGGTAAATCGATCTCCCCTATTTGAGGTTGTGGATCATTCTTCTTTTATGAATCGAGACATCATTGTTTAGCTAGGATGAGATGATGATGTAAATATCAACTTTACTTATGATGCGACATGTACATATGAGATGCGATCGATGATATACTACTTTAGGTCATGGAGCTTGACCTAGAGACCAGTAGGGTGTGTGTGATATTTACCAAGATCAAATGTGGTTTCCATGGACTTGGTTGTGGTAAATTGATCTCCTCTATCATAAGTTGTGGATCAAGACATCATTGTTTAGTCGAGATGAAATCTATGGTGCAGCTGGAAGTATGCCTCCCTAGCTAAAAGGGAGTGTTGAAATTGGATTTCCTTATGATGATACATATTAGAGTGAATGAAAATACCTCCATGGATAAAAGGGAGTGTTGAAAATTGTAGCCATGGTCAATATTTTCATCAATGAAAATAAAAGGAAGAAATTGGAAAATTTATATTTATATTTTTTCCTCCAAAATTGTTCAAGTCAACCTCTCTTTTGTTCAAGTCAACTAGGCCCCTTAGAGGAACCCATTTGACCCCCTTTTGATGACTATATATAGGAGACACTTTCTCCTCATTTGGGAATTCAATCTTTCTCATAAGATCTTTGTTCTAGCTAAGGAGAAGGAGGGCTTGGAGGCCGAATTTTTGAGGAACGATTGTCACTTGTGGGAGGACTAATTACTGGTTAGATATTTCTTGATACATTGTTTTGAGTGATGTAATTTATGAATTGAATATTCTCTCATAAGGAAAGCTTTATTGGTTTCCCTCATTATGGGGGTTTTTCCC
Organism: Pinus tabuliformis; assembly: GCA_031772625.1. Classification (NCBI taxonomy): domain Eukaryota; kingdom Viridiplantae; phylum Streptophyta; class Pinopsida; order Pinales; family Pinaceae; genus Pinus; species Pinus tabuliformis. The sequence goes on from CM062804.1 coordinate 645,511,736, forward strand.
TAGCCTTGCGCCTAATTTATGTGTCTCTTGTCTCATTGTTGCATTGTTATCCTTACTTCTCTTTTTCATGTGATTATGGTTGATCTTTATTTTGTATAACTGCTTAATGGTTTTGGATAATATATATGTATTTAATTCTAACTAATAATAGAAAGTAGCTATATGTTGAAAACAATGTTTCTAGTTTGTGTGCACTAGAAAATCAACACTTTGGGCTAACTAAAAAGTTCTAATAGATAGAGGGGGTAACCCTTTTGAAGGAAAATTTTGAATTTGAGATATTCTTCAAATAGATTGAATAACATGAGTGGTTTTATGTACAAGAATTGAAAATATTTATGTCATAAAAACTAGGAAAAGTAGAATTTGTTACTTCACAAATGCAATAATTTTCATGAAGGGAACCATATTATTGTTTAAATAGATTTGTAAGATGATAATGAGATAACAAAGTAAACTAGAGAAATAAACTAATCTTCCAAAAATTATTTTCTTAAGAAAATGTATAGTTTAGAAAGTGATTTATAGAGATAAAAGATGATTTACCATAAAAAAAAACCAGATTTTCATGAAAAGTTCTATATTGTATTCATGATGTTCCCATTTCAACATACTCTAGTACTTAATACTATAACTAAGAAAGTGAAATGAAAAAATTATAAACACCAATATATAAAACCAACAACCATAATTCCAAAAGTCAACAAGTGAACTATTAACAAGTCTTTCTACTATTATCAAAACTTTGAATAATTACAGAGTAGGTTTTCTTGAGAATAAATATTAAGAATGACTCTCAGTATTTTTTTTCACCTTAATGTTTGCAATCTTCAATGAAAAGGAAAATAACAATTACATATGTTGATTAATCATGGGATGAATCCTTAGTGAAAATAGAAACGCTAATAAGTGAAAAAATTCTAAATATTCAACATATGAGTCCAATGCATGAATCAAGTTCATTTTTTGGTTCAAAAATGACACCCTTTTCTCAACACTCTTTTTGGTTTATCTTCCAATTCTCAACTTCTTTTTTAATAACAGTTTCTAATTTTAGACATGGTTGTGAAAGTGGAATCCCCGTCCCATTTGAAAATCAAATGGTTGATAATTATGTGCTTTTGCTATGTGTTACTTTTTCCTTTTGCTTTGATGTTGGAGTTGATGTGAAAACAATTATTGACGTGGGTTTTATTGTTGACTCATATATTGGTGCTCACATGGAACCTTACTTCTTATTTTTGAAGTATGTTGCCACTCATTTCTTATTGTAATTTTTAGCTCCATCATTTCCTTTTGGCAATATCTAATTTTGTGTATGGGTCACATGAAATAGGTGGTAGATTATACTAAATAGGGGTGAACATTTTTTCATAAATAAGTAATCCCCTGATAGGACCACTAACATCATTAAACTACTCTCGATCATAACTTTTTTTTGCAAAAATTCTTCACATCTTTTAATAAGATAGAATCATGTATCAATATTCTATGGAGATGGAAGTCCAAGTTCCGAATGCTCTTCTGAATATGTTTTTGAATTCCTGACCAAACTAAATCAATTCATTACATCTATTTTGAGTTGTCATAATCATATTGTGTTTGGCATGTACAAAACTTGTTTGCATAATAAATGAAATCCTATCCTTGAATACCAAGATTTCTAATTCAGTTTTAGTTTTCTTTATTTAACAACTTTATGTCCTCATTAGCAACTTGAACTTTATCACCCAATTGTTCCCAAGATTTATTTACTTCAATTTTGATTCTTCTTTAGAGATCCTCTATGTCCTCACACACAATGAAATGTCATTTGATTTTTTGTGTAGCCACCATAATTCTTTCCCAATGTAGTGCTCAACTCCAACCAAATATTTCTCTGTGGAGGTTTTTTGATCAGGTTTCTTCTTAATCTCTTCAAAATTAATTTTATTATTAACCTTTGCTATGATTTTATCTTTCTCAGCCAAGCTTGAATGTGAATTTTCTAATAATGCATTTCTTTTTTAAGTTTGTGCTTCTAGCTTTACCATCTATGAGGTATTCCATTTGATATTTATTTCAAAAAATTTCAATTCTTTTCGAAATATTTCTAATTATGCTCTAAACTTCTCAATATCCTCTAGTCTCATCCTTCTTTGATTATTTCTACATCAATAATTAATGCTTTATAGGCTAAGCTTGCTAACAAAGAAAATTCTATCTCTTCATTGGATTTATGAATGAATTGTCTAATTTAACATTTTTCTCCAAAAGTGTTTCTACTTTTTGTCTTAGTTTCTCTTTCTCCTACTCTAACTTAACTATCTCCTTTTTTATTCATATTCAATGATAGGGAATTTGATTTTTTATCTATGAATTTCAATTTCTTTATCTTTTTCTTTAAGAAGAGATGAATTTATAGTTTTATCCTTCAAACCTTGAGACATAGCAATTAAGTTATACTTTAAGTCACTAATTAATATTTTAAGAGTCCTATTTGTACTTCTTTAAATTTTCAATTGATTTTCTAGTTTGTTAAATTGCATATTCAAGTTATTTACTTTTATTGTTGCTTGCACCAAGTCTCTAGATACTATATTGCTAGCTTGTTTGAGAAATTGTCTTTTGTCTTCTTGTGGCATTTGATTTTGTCGGGCCAAAATGCATAACTCCATTAGATTCTCCTTCTATTAATGTTCAACCATATTTATACAATTAAGCGACTCTTTGTTTCATTATCCAAGAGCCATTTCATCTTTGTATTCTCCTAATTATTTACATTTTTATTTATAGGGACAAAAAGGTTATAGGATTATGTCCAACATTAGCCCAATTAATCCAAAGGGGTGTTTGTGAGCCCATGTATCATTCTTAATTTTTCAAGCTTTTCTCTTCCAAATGCTTTGATATAGATGTCCATAATTTTTTCATTTCAAGAACAATATATTAAATGAAGAGCCTTTGCCTCTACATGGTATTGAATAAAATCATACTTTATGTTGATGTGTTTGGTTTGATCATGGAATCTGGGATTCTTGGCCACCTTGATTGCAAAAGTATTGTCAACCATAAGAGGAGTAGAATTCACTAGTTTCACCTATAAATCATCAAATATTTTTTTGAGCCACACAATCTCTTTTGTTTCTTTTGCAGTTTCATCATGTTCTTCCTCTGTTGTGAACTTTGTTGAAATGGAATGTTTGTGTGGACTTCAAGAGACCGTTTGTAACAAACACTCATGAGATAACCCAAAGTTGATACTTCATTTTCTTTTTGTATGTAAAAATATGAAGTGGAATATCCAATCAAGTTGAAGTCATACCCCTATGAATATTTGAGTCCAAAGTCTTGAGTGCCTTTCAAGTACTTCAAAACTCTTTTTGTAATAGACCAATGTCCTTCACATGGCTTTTGCATAATATGGGAGGAATACCAATAACAAATGAAATATGAGGTTTTGTGGTAGTAAGGTAAATAAGACTTCCCGCAAGTTTTCTATATTTGGTTGCATCCTCAAATTCATTCCTCCTTTTGATGTTAACTTCAAATTATATTCCATTAGAGTAGCTAAAGGGTTTCATTGAGCCATGCCAAACCTATTCAACAATTTTTTGATGTATTTCATTTGGGAGATGAATATGTTCTTTTGATGTTGAGTCATCTCAATGGCTAAGTAGTAGTGAGATGTCCCAAATTTGTTATCTTAAAGCCTTTCTTCAACTCTTTATTTATGGATACACTATAGTTCTCATTGTTCCTTGTTATCAATAGATAATTTACATACACTACAAGATATATATAAAAATTTCCAACTTTTCCGGCAAACAACGTTGCATCATCAAGATTAAAATGTTTGAAATCCAATTTCAGAATATGATCAATTAAATTTCATACAAGGATCACAATTTAGGTCGTATAAGGATTTGATGAGTTTACATACTTTCTATTCTTGTCCTTTCACAATAATAACATTTCGATCGAGACATGAAAGGATTATATTTCATGTCTCCAATTAATAAAGTAGTATTCACATCCATTTGATGAACTTTCCATCCATTTTAAGATGCCAAGAAAAAGAGAGTTTAGACGGTGGCCCATTTTACTATGGGGGAAAAGGTTTCCTCAAAATCAATACCTTCTTTTTGAGAAAATCCTTTTGCCACAAGATTTTGTTTGTGCTTACCAAGTGAGCCATTTGATTTGTTATTTTTATTTCATGGCCAATTGGTTTGGTTCTGAATGGAGGTCCGCTAACTTCCATGTTCCATTATTTATGAGAGCATCATAGTCCTCCTACATTAATTCTTTCCACTCATCATGAAAACTAATTTCTTTAATGGAAATGGTCCAAATTTCGTAGATAAATTAAATTCACAATCATATGAAAAATCCATATCATCTATATCAACTAAATTAGAATTATCTACATCACCTCCATCTTATCTAGTGAAACCTCTAGTTCCAATTTCAAGTGTGTTTTATGAGCCATTTTTTGGGACATTTTTTAGATGGCCTAGGTTGCTCCATTGATTGATATGGGGTTGCATCAAGATTAAACCTTATAATCATCTTAATCACATCATCCAATGGGTCTTCTTGATTTAATGAAGTGGCCAAAACTTCATGAGGGGGAGATGATACTTTAGAAGGAGAATCTAGAGATTGATCCTAGATAGGGATACCCCCATCAATATGTGGAAACTCATTATCAAATTCATGATATGTTTTTACATGAGTGAATCTATCCAAATGATCTAGCTATTGCTCAACAAAGTTCACATGGTTCATTAAATTCATAGAAAACCAACCAAAAAGTAAAAATGATATCAAGACCAATTTATTTTCCTTCTTTAAAGCATAATATGTTTAGCATCTTGCAACACAGAAATTAAAATAAATTAAAAGATGTCCAAATGAGACAGTTAAGGAGTATAACAAAAGGTTTAAGGATTTTCTACGTCAAATTCCCTACATTATTGATGAAGCTCTATTGGTTCAATGGTATGTCGCTGGGTTGTTACAAAAAATACGAGGACCTTTGAGAATGCATGAAGTCCAATCATGTGAGGAAGCATTGAAAATGGCTTAGCCTATTGAGATAGATGATGAAGGGTAGTCAAGTTCCTCAATGACTGAAAAGAAATTAGAAGAGAAAAATGAACAATTAAAATAGTATTCGCTGACGTTATCCCTGCAAAATTTTTTTTGTTTGTGCACTAATTGTAGAAGTGAATAGCATATTGAAGACAATTGTAAATTCATTGAATACTTTGATCAGGATGTTTGATGAGTATAAATAGATACATATTGTGATATCTATCAAATCACAACACAAGAGAATGACAATACAATCTACATAATGTAAAACCTAAATGGTATGACATCTGTGAGGATAATAATCACTCTACACAAGAGTGTCATTTAAATGCTAAAAATAAGCCCAATTATCATGTTGTCTATCATATTCAAGTGTCATATTAGTTCAATGACCCACCCATGAAAGGAGGAAGAGAAAATTGTGGGGGTGGATATGGTGGACATTGAGGAGGTTACAATGGTCGAGGTCACAGGTGAGGTCGAGGTTGAGGAAGATTATATTACTTCATGTATTGGAAAGAATGACACACAGTGCCCAATTGCTCCTTAAAGGAAAAAAAAATGATTTATGATTTTGCAACATGCGTGGCTTGGGTGATCATTCTCTACAAGATTTCCCCAAAATTCTTGAAGCAATATTAAATAAATGAGTTTCAAATCTTCTCCAATCTATCCCAAAGAAAGATGTTTTAAACTAAAAAAACCTCCATGTCGTAACCCGATTAGGAGTAGGTGAAGATAATACTTAAAGAAATCAAAAAATCCCTCAACCTTCCAAGAATACTGCCACATATCCAGACATGCAACATCATAGTGACTCTTTAAGAATGAATCTGGTCAACAGATACTGACAAAGGGAATCATACTTGAATAATTTATGGAACTGCTAAAGGAAGAATAATCAGTTGGTCATTTAATCAAACTTATAAATATATTAAAATATTGTAACGAGGAGAGAATTTAGTGTAAAAAATTGCACCAACTCTCTCAAGGCAACCATCTAGATGACTATGATCCCTAAGTTGATTTGCATATTAATGGTTACATGGTAAAACACGTTGTACTCAATAATGGCTTGCAAGTGAATATCCTTCCAAGGGAATGATGGACAAATTTAGGAAGAAAAACTCTCCGAAGGATGACCAACTACCTCAAACTTGTACATCAAAGATTCATTGAGCCATTTTGAATAGTTAGATAAGTTAAAACATCAATCATGGGAATTCCAACCTTCATCGATTTTGAAGATCGACTTGGTAAATGGAATACCTACATACTTAGATTTGGTCAGAATACCATGGGGATAATGGGTGAAAGCTAAAATTTCCATGGATAAAGATATAATTAAATAAAAAGGGAATAAGAAAAATATCATAATACCTCTTAACCCCCGTGAAGGGAAACCTTAGGTTGAACCATGGGAAGACAACACAAAAATAAGGGGGTTTATTAGATATTGCATGAGGACTAAGATAATGTGGATCCCAAAGAATTTGGAGAAATATTATCAGGATCCCCTCTCTCTATCGATCAAAGTTCAGACAGTGAGTTGTACTAATGGAAAATTGAAAACTATGAATCCAAGGCAAAAGCGTACTGGTTGATTGAAGTTGCATCGACCGAGAATATATGACCTTGGTTTCCTATACAAGTAGTCCTTATTATTCAAGAAAAAAAACTCAAAGAAATTGTGGCATTTCTTCCTTTTGACTTAAGGAAGGATTGCAGTGTCCCACTTTGATTTAAAGAACAAACTTCTCATGTGAATCATGTCGAACAAGTAACCACACAACTATTTGAGAACAAGGGAGAATGCAAAGCTTAGTCTAGAGCTTTACTAGACAAGCATCTCAGTGGTGGGAAGCCCATGCCTCTCGACTTCATACATGGAAATTAATCTATCCTGCATATATAAAATTGTGAATCAAAATGACGAAGGATCAAGTACATAGATGAAAGAGTATGGCCACATATGTTCCCCAACATTCTTGATGATTTTCCTAACAAGTGGTATAAATTAGAAAAAGCTTGAGGTAAATCACTATTGTTGTCTATCGGATTGTTCCTCGCAAAAAGAATCAATCCTAAAGGCATCCGATGAGGATCAAATGAACCTCCCTCTTCAGGATGGAGACTAGACTTCTTTAACCACTAGAGGTATTACCTATATTTGATATTATAAAATTTTTATGATAACATATGGATATGGCCAGATTAAGAAAATCTTGAAAATAATAAATAGTTAAGCTTTAAAGTAAAAGAAATTTACATAAAATATATGATCCATGAATCTAATGTAAACTCAAAGAATGTAATTAAGATAAATTTTCGAAAATCCTAAAATTTGAAATGTATTTCATTTACATAAATTTATTTTTCCAAAAATAACAAAGAGGGAAAGGAATCCACAATCATAAATTTTAACACCATTCACTAAACTCATTACAAAAGTCAATAAATTTGGAAAGTGATAAAGGACAACCTGTAATGATATGATATCGAGTGGAGAAGGCATTCAAGGTTTAAAGAAAGCACACGAGTCCGATGGGATGTAAGGGCTCGTATTAATTTTGATCCACGTGTAAATGAGAAACCTATTCTACTCTATTCTTGAGTAACCCTCTACTCTCTCCCAATTAAATTTAGATTTAGATTTAGATTTAGATTTAGATTTAGATCACCCATGTGTTTTATTAAAAGGATTTCTCATGTGCGTCTTTAAATAATATTTTTCTATAAAGTTTGATAGAAGAGATTTTGTAATAAACAAAGATTGTGCCCATCGAGAAGTGAAGAGAGAGAAAAGTTACTTAAGTTGAAAGTTGAGATCCGAGTGTTACAATTTATGTATCTTCATACCCCACTGAAACGAAACCTATCTACGTCAAATTCTAAACCTCTCTCTATATTAATCTCTCTCTTTGATTCGATGAGATTTATATTGACCACGTTCCAAGCGAGATTTTCATTATATTTTATAAACTTCTATAATTTTTTAGAATTTATATATTATACACCAAAATTATTAATTGAAAGTGAAGGTTTAATTTTGGAATTTTTTTTGATGAAATCCAAAGGTGAAAGATTAAGATTATTTAGATCGATAGTGAAAAAATTATATAGGGTGAAAAGTAGTGAGGATTTTAACTTTTAAACTTTTTCCGATATTTAAATATTCATATGTCTTTTGTTAAGTTGCATATGAATGTAAGTTTGGTTTAGAGAATAACATGATTTTTTACTGGTTTTTACTTTAGTAAGATTATAAGTATATGTTATAACACTATGATTTAACATATTTAATATTTTGTGTTATTTAAAGAAGGGTGAATATATTTAAATTTTAAACTATATGTTTATCATAATCATATTTTAAATAGGTTTATAAATAGTCTTTTATTATATTGCATTTTTTTATTATCATATATTACTTTTTTTTAATGTTCATTTCCCTTTTTAGTGGACATCATTAGTTATTGATACGTATTATGATTGTTAATGATATTTAGTAGTATTAATCATTTGGAATAATATGATTATTACTTAAATTAATGTTAAACATATATGCCTATATATTAATATGTGATTGATAATGTTGATATATAATGAAACAATTTTATTATTATATGCATATTAATATACATTTCTATTGATATGTGACATTAATTAATATAGTAATTAATGTTTTTTATATTGTTAATGTCACACTTTATTGTTTAAACTCGTTAAGCATTATCCAATGAGTAACCCTTAAATGATTCAAATGTAGTTAGTTTTTATATCATTGTTGCTTTCAAATGTTTCAAAGGGGAGGGGGCTTCTGATTAAACACTGTAAATATAGGGATGTAGGTCAACTATAAGGGTTAAATTAACATGGAGAGGCTGTGCTTTAAGATGCAGAATAAGACTAGAGATTATAGGATGAGGGTCCACGTGAGGTAGAATTTGTAGAGATAGTCCAATTTAAAGATGTAAGATTTGGCTACAATAACTACAATGGAGAAAGTTAAAATATAATTTTATTAAATATTTTGAATTTTGACTAAAAGAGAAAGCACTAGTAGAGGCAACTCACCAAATTAAAGAAATTTTTGAAAAATGAGTCTTTTACTTCACATAACTAAAAATGAGAAACATCATTTGACTCCTTGTTGACACCTATATGGAATCATATAACATGCTTGCCAATTTATAATTTAGCTAGTCACATGGAAATGGAGAATGTCCATACTCAAGGACAAAGTTTTTGTTGGGAAAAGGAGCACTCCAAAATTCTTAAAAAAATTAAAACAATGTTTAAAGTTAGTAATGAGGAAAGAGATAAATTGGATAAGTTATACTTCCCACCTGTTTATTAGTAGATAAAAGTTGAAGATCAGAGACTCAATGAGTCGAAGGCCCTTGATGGGATGGATGTACAAACAAAGATAAGAGATATCGATATCTCGAATGAAGACCAACCAAAGATGGCCCGACTCAATGACTATTGGTTGGATAGAAAAAAATAAGATTTATTGACTTGCTCAAAGAGTACTAATATGTGTTCACCCATGATTACAAAGATCTTAAAGGACTTGCCAAATAAATGGGGAAAATGAAAATTGACCTCCTTTTACGAGAAAAGACAATAAAGAAAAGACATTCCAAGCTTGCTCATAAATAAAAACTGATTGTGCAGAAAGAGATAAAAGGAATGATAGTTGTTGGCATCATCTATCCCATTGATAAATCAAAATGGAAAAGTCCCATGATTATGTAACCTAAAAAACATGGCCTGACTAGACTGAGAATATGCATTTATTTACATAGACTGAATATGTTAATAATGATTGATCCATTCCCAACATCATTTTCAAATGATATCATAAACTGTGATAGCCCTTGGTTAACTTTCCCCTTATTATAAATATAATAATAATATTTTTGTTGTAATTCAAAAATATGGGCTGAGACATGGGACATAGGTTCAAAGATTTGGGGCAAGAGGTGTTAGGGAAAATTGGAAGAGCTGAGTCATATGTGACCAACATGATCAATTGGTATCATAAAAATTGATTGGAAATCAAAATGACAGGCTGGAAGGTCATGGGAACTAACATATTTACTGACAAGAGGCTTTCCATTTGTGGAGGAGGAATGACAACCATTTCCATCATATAGTTAGAACGACTAACATGATGGAGGGCTATGAGGGAGATTCCCACATAGATTCAAGGCAACATGGGAGAAGCTAAAAGGGAATGAAGAGCATAAGAAAAAAATACAAAGGGAAGGAAACCATTCAACATTGGGGGTAAGGTAGAAATGGAGACACAACAAGATGGAGAAGAGCTCACATAGAGCAAAGGACACACAAAACCCAGGAGAAGGGGGATTTTCCCTTGGAAGCAGTGTAAGAGAAATATATATGCAAAGAGGAGCACACACAATTTTGGAATATATAACACTTAGTGGGTTGAAGTAGTGGATGAGTACCAGAATAAAAGAACATGAAATAGACAGGATGAAGGATAATACATACATATAATACTAGCAAAAGGCTATTGTTATCCACTAGCTCTTCAAAACCTTAGCTAGGGAAAACTAAGAAAATTCTAGTTCAACCAAGGACATCCAACATGCAAGAATCACTCTACAAGTCATCTAGTACAAGGTATCAACATTTATTCTTCACCAAATACACTTAGGGTTTCATTAAAAAACCTTAATTTCAAACCTCTAAAGGATGAAACCCTAAAATTAGACTTCAAGATGCTCCAAGAGGATCATGAATCCCTAGCGACTCCAAGATGCTCCAAGAGGACCATGAAGCCCTAGCGACTCCAAGAGAGAGATATCAAGTACACTGAAGATATAAGAGAGAGCGATAATCATCAAAATATTCTTCAAATGAGTAAACCCTACATCTCACAAGGATAAATATCTAAGCCAAGACATCCTTTATAGACCTCATAACTCTTCCTATGGTTTACTTGTGAGCCTAAGAAAATTTCTCCAAGAAGCTATAATGACAGTGGCACATGAGAGGACTCAAAAGGTACACATGTCATGCTCAAAGGTGATTTCATACAAAATACAAAATCTAATATGATGTACCTACTCAAGGTATGTGCACACTTCTCCATCCTAATCCCACATGGAATCCATCACTCCTCCTAACCCAAGTACTCCATTAAGTCAATTGTTCCTATAAGAATAATATCACAACCAATTTTCTTGGAGCAAAATCTAAGAATCCAGAGTACCAAATTCCATCTAGGTTTTGATTCATCCCTCCACAATGAAAAACACTCATCGTCATAGGTAAGATGTTCCTAGGGAAGTTAAGGTCTTGATGTGACCACAATAAAGGGTGTATTCCAAGCTATCAAGGGTACTCCAATGACCTAGGGAAAAATGTTAAGTGAAAACCCAACAAATGTTAAGAAACCATTGATCGAGTCATATTGATTATGCAAATCTATCATGGAACATAACCCATGTGTTAATCAATCTCATACCATTAGGGGGTTGTGTATACATCATATACTCCAAATATTGTGAATCGCCCTCAAACATGGCGTAAACAATTTTATTGTAACTCGAAATATGAAATTTCCTCTTGGCAAGGGATGTGTTAGCACTAACACCTGTCAACTCCCTTTACAAATCCACAAACCTTCCACCTATAGATTTAGACATGTTGCAGTCTTGGAATTAACATTTATCACTTGTAAAGAAATTATCATCCATGTTATCACAACATCTTGATCCTCCAGAGAGATATGAATTTTTGAAGTTAAGTGTGGGAAAATGGTCTAGAGAAGTCAATTCGACCTTGACATGAGGTGACCCTTTGTTGGGCTAGACATTCCCCTAGATGTAGATATAAATATAGGTCCTGTGTGAGGTCATTTCACATCTAAGGAGCATCACATCAAGGCTCATTTTTGAAATACAACACAAATCTGAGGCAACTGAGCTCAAGGAGGACATTGGCATGGGTTTTGAGGAATGTTTGGGGTGAGTTTGCATCCACAACAGGGCCGAGATGCTGCAGTAGGACAACTGCAAGCCTTGAGGTCATTTCTGGGTAGATTGCGTGGGTAATTTTTCTATTGCAAGTCAAAATCAAGAGCAGGAGGCAACTGCTAGAATTGAGGGTCATTCTAGGCATGCGTTGAGCTTGTTTTCTCCTTAGAATGGGAGCCTCAATCCTAAAGGAAGCTACATGTAGGATCATTCCCTAGATTAGGGTTAGTATGCGGTCAAAATTTGGCTAGAACAACACCTTAGTATGACATTTGTAGCAACGAGGAAGGGTAGATCTTAAGCAAGGAGGAGCAAAGGTTTTGGAGGTGAAGGAAGGTTGGTTGGGTGCACATTTAAGGGTTGATCTGTCTCTGAAATAGGGCCTTAAGGATATAAAAATATTGCATAGGTTGTGTCTCCTTTAGGAGAGGGACAAGAGGCATAGGAGGTGCCCACACAAAATGTCGCAATAGTAGAAGATTCAGCGCAGATATTTCAGAGGAAAAGAGTAGGTCCATTAGAGTGTGTGCAATAGGGAATTTGTTAATTTTGGTATGTTCTATGCTAGAGAAATTTATTTAAATTTTCACAGTTAGCAATCACATCAGCATTACGATAAACTGCAGACAGAACATAAATATAAAACGCAGAAGACAAGCCAAGACAAGAGGACACAAGATATGGCGCGAGCCAGGGACAAACCCCACAATGTGTGAGGAAACCCTTTGATCAATTCTTCTTTTATCTTCAAAGTTCAGCAGAGAAAGAGAGAGAGAGAGATAGTACAATTACAACAGAAGTCAACACTTTGACTTGTCTAGATCTAAGCATAGATCATCTCCTATAACGACGAGATCAGTTGAAGACATTCTGCTTCAACTGATACCTGTCATCGTGCTGCATCTCGTCCTCTAGTTGCACTACTGCATATTGCACCATGCTGCTGTCCAGGTCCATGATCTTATCCATCATAATGCTGCTCTACTTTGATGAGAGGATTACACACCATGATCTATATACCGAGATCTTCTTTTCAACGTGACATAGCACATCAAGACCGTTCTTAGATGTGCCCAGATTACATATCATGTACAACGTATATAGTTTCCATGATCTGTGTATAAAGTCCTTTATGATCTGCGTATGTGTCATCATGTACAGCGTACATAAGCTTCCATTATCTGCATATAAATGTCATCAATGATCTGCGTATAAAGTCCTTTAGCATATATGAGTCTCCCTGATCTACATCGTAAGGAGTCTCCATAGACTGCTAACTGTCTCCATGAATAAGTCTTCATGAAACTGCGTGACTAGAGTCTCTAAGCCCAGATCCACTCTACAACGAGAGTGTCAACGATTGTGACATGACTGGACCATACCCTACTGCGGATTCCTTCATGCTGCTAGATCCACCTACATTGATTGCTGCGTACCATGCTATGTACCATGACTGCGTAGTTACCATATGTGACTGCGTTCCAATTTCACATATGACTGAGTTCCATATCTCTGTGGGTTCCATATATGACTATGTTTCAAACTGCAGGTTCTGCGTTATATATAACTGTGGGTTATGTATGACTGCGTTCCAAATCCTAGATCTGGTTATGACTGTCCCTCAGAGATATCTCTATGCCGAGACTGTCTATTTGGTGACCTTGCTGCTCCATCAATCTGGGATCCAGCTTGACTGCACCTTATACGATTCCTTAATTCAATGCGGATCTGTTACTCCTTAATGATATCTATCACCCTGAATGCGGGTCCCTCTACCCGAGTTCAGTTCACTTCATCTGCGGATACCTTATGCTCACAGGTAATTCGAGAATGAAGTAGCACCGAGATCCATATACAATGGCTGATCTAAGATAGATCCACCCAGATTTGAGATGCTGAGATCGTTACCCTTCATCGAGATGGCTTCACTGTTATTATGGCAGTGGCTTATTGTGTATCGGAAGCCTTGTCTACTTGTGGTGAAATATTGGTCCGAGATCATGTCAATTCACGAGCAGAGGAATGTCCGAGGTTGTTTCACCCATTGGAAGTATTCACTCTGCCAGACATCCGAGACCTGTACCATGCCTTCCTGCACCTATACCCATCGAAATTTCAGAGGAGAATACCAAGTTCTTATCTTCTCTGACTGCGTGAACATGTCTCCTCTAACCGCGTGAACATGTCTCCTATGACTACGTGAACTGATCTCCTTTTACTGCGTGAACAGGTCTCCTTTTGGCTGCGTTTAGATTTCCTCATAAGCCTACGGCTTACTGCGGCTGGGGCATCACTGTGGCTAGGACATCACTGCAGCTAGGGCATTACCTGTGGCTAGGGCATCACCATAAGGCCAGCGTATCTTTTGGTTCTCTCCTTCCAAAAACCCAGACGTGGAGAGGAGATCACCTCAAGGATACATATTCAAAATGACATCAAATACTCATCTATTTATACTAAAATGAGGATGATGAATAGACACGTCGGTTGGGCTTCTAGAGCCTACATAAGAGCTGGTCGGCTTGATAATAATTACATAAACAAAATAAATTCATATCTCCATAAATACTTATCGGAATCGGATGATCTTTGGATCAATCCTACACCTCTCGACGAGAGGGATCCAATAAAAATATCAGCTGCCATAAATAAGCTGACCCACATGGAGTTTGGCCCTAGTTGCCAATTTAACAGAATTAGAATTGCTGTATGCCCTAACCAGATATGCCAGTACGCAGTGAATGTGTACAAATGCCAAGGACAAGAAGAGCAAAAAAAAAGGTATGTTGTCTCTTCTTGTTGATGTGCTTTCTAGGTGGATGCAATCCTAGAAGATGACAAATTGGAGTAGTTTATTAGTAGCCAAGAGGAAGGGTGATCCTAGTATGAGGATGCCCTATTTAATGTGCAGATACTACAATGAGGATTGACCACTCATGGTATGTTGGAGCGAAGCGTGAGAGTGGATAGTGGATTGGGCATTTATGGTGTATTGGAGGGAAGCGTGATAGTGCCCAGGTTGGAGCCTAGTGTGCACCATCATGATGGACTTAGGTGGTTACTAGAGTGGCATTTGTTGAGCTCAAAGGTATGATGAAATAGAAGTAGTTTGTGCAGCCCTAGACTTGTCTTGTGGAGAAAGACATCTATAATAGAAGATGGGCAGTCCTCCTAGCCAACATTCATTATGGGATATGGACATCTTGCAGTGATAGGTGGCAGCCCTCTGTGCCCTATTTTATTCTTCATTGGAGCAACGCACAAAGACTATAGTGGGTTGAAGTCCCTGAGTAGCTGAGGAGCAACAATGGGCAGTTGTGATTTGTTCACAAATGAAGTTTTGAACAACTCAACAAGAGTCTCGATGTGTTGGTGCATTGATGGATGAACGATCAATGAGAGAGTAGATTATTGAGTTGAGGTTCAATGGTTAGATGGACTTGGATCATTGATAGAGGAAGTGCTGCAGATCGAGAGCTAAAGGACCATGCAAGTACAGGGTATGTTTGAGAGGAGATGAGAGAGCGTGCTACAACCAAATGGTCAGAGTATCTTGTTGAGGGTAGATTGGTTATTGATGAATTGAAACTAAGCCCCAATTTTGTATCTTGTATCAGTGGATGTATGACAACCATTATCATTGGTACGAGAGCCCTATATTGTTGTACTATTTAGGTTGATTAATATAATGTAGTTGGGTTGTACAAAATTGTGTAAAAAGTTGTGTATATTTTGTGCACTAGTAGATTTACTATTGTTTATATTCCACTATGCAAAGTAGACTTGTTGTGATACTTTGTTTTGTAGCATCAGTCATTTAAGATTCAATCCTAGACACCAGTATCATGGAAAAAAAAATGGTATCAAAATTACTTTTAAGGGATAGTGAATCAGAGTGTGCATAATGAAGCAACTAAGAGGGAGATGACTCTAGATCATGGAGTAGATGTGCAGCTGAAGACATGGAGATGTGGTTTTGATTGGCTTGGAAGCGAGATTGGTTGGGAGTTCTGGTGGATTGGTGGTGAGCCTAGTGAAAAATGGTTTGTTGTAGGGTAGGTTGTTGATCATGGACTTCTTATGACTTGCCATAGTTCGTTGGGGCAAATCGAGGATTGATTTGGCATGGATGAGATCAGGATGATCGAAATTGATTCATGTGATGGAATACATATTAACAGGCTAGAGTCTTCATCAGATCGTGATGTTGCATATTCGAGATTGGAGGGATTTGCACGTGTGGCATTTGATCTAGCAGGATTGTAGGACTGAGCCAGTGGAGTTAATGTAGGTTCAAAGGGAGTCTAGCCTTAGAGGGAGTAACCCTATGGATATTTGGGATCTTCAGGTTCAGATATAATGAGGCACAAACACTACTAAGATCGCAGGGTTTATTCTACAAAGTATGTTGTAGTGATGGACACTCGATGGGCTAGTGTCACTAATGATGATGGAGACTTCCTAGTGTTGGAAGTATCTACCTCACTAAGAGGGAGTGTTGAGATTTGTAGCTTGGGAGGTACTCCAAACCCTAGGCTTGAGGGTTGTGGAGGAGTTGGCACACAAAAGTCTTTTGTGGGCTTGAAACCCAAGCTTGGGATTTTGTACCCATTGATGTTGGGGCTAAAAGCATGGATATAATTGGACTCGTGATGGATGGAGATGATAGAGGACATTGAAACAAATTCAACACAATGAAAATCATCGAATTATGAGTTGTCTATGTGGATATATGAATTTTTGAAGTTAAGTATGGGAAAATGGTCTAGAGAAGTCAAGTCAGCCTTGACATGAGGTGACCCTTTGTTGGGCTATAAGTTTCCCTAGAAGAATATATAAATAGAGCGCTTATGTGAGGTCATTTCACATCTAAGGAGCATCACATCAAGTCTCATCTCTAAAACATAACACAAATCTGAGGCAACTAAGCTCAAGGAGGACATTGGCATGGGTTTTGAGGATTGTTTGGGGTGAGTTTGCATCCACACCGAGGTTGAGATGTTGCAGTAGGACAAACAAAAGCCTTGAGGTCATTGATGGGTAGATTGTGTGGGTAATTTTGTCTGTTATAGGTCCAAATCAAGAGCATGATGCAACCCCTAGAATTGAGGGTCATTCTAGGCATGCGTTGAGTTTCTTTTCTCCTTAGAATGGGAGCCACAATCCTAAATCAAGCTACAGGTAGGATCACACCCTAGATTAGGGTTGGTCTGCGATTAAAAGGTGGCTAGAATAACACCTTAGTATGGCATTTGTAGCAACGAGGAAGGGAAGATCTCAAGAAAGGAGATGCAGAGATTTTGGAGGTGAAGGAAGGTTGGTTGGGTACAAATTTAAGGGTTGATCTATCTCTGGAATAGGGTCGCAGGCATCTGAAAAATATTGCATAGGTTGTGTCTCCTTTAGGAGAGGGTCGAGAGGCCTACGAGACACCCTCACAATAGGTTGCAATAGTAGAAGAGTCAACACAGGGATTTCAGAGGAGAAGAGCGGGTCTGTTGGAGTGTGTGCAACATGGAATTAGGGTTGTTGTATGCCCTAACTAGGTAAGTCAGTACTCAATGAATGTCTACATATGCCAAGGACAAGAAGAGAAGAAACAAGGTATGTTGCCTCTTCTTATTGATGTGTTTTCCAAGTGGATGTAGTCCTAGAAGAGGATAGATTGGAGGAGTCTGTTAGTAGCCAATAGGAAGCGTGATCCTAGTATGAGGATACCCTAGCCAGTGTGTAGATGCTATAATGAGGATTGGCCACTCATGGTCTGTTGGAGGGCAGCGTGAGAGTGGACCAAGAGTGGATAGTGGGTTGGGCATTTATGGTCTATTGGAGGGAAATGTGATAGTTCCCAAGTTAGATCCTGATGTGCACCATCTTGATGGACTTAGGTGGTTGGTAGAGTGGAAATTATTGAGCTCAAGCATTTGATCAGCTAGGAGCAGTTTGTGCAGGCCTAGATTTGTCTTGTGGAGAAGGACATCTACAACAGAATATGGGTAGTCCTCCTACCCCGTGTTTATTGTGGGAGATGGACTTCTTGATAGGTGTCATCCCTCTGTGCCCTATGTTAGTCTTCATTGGAGCAACGCAGGAATACTATAGTGGGATGAAGTCCCTTTAGTAGATGAGGAGCAATAGTGGGAAGTTGTGAGTTGTTCACAAATGGAGTTGTGAACAATTCAATAGGAGTCTCGATGTGTTGATGTGTTGATTGAAGAGTGATTAAAAAGAGAGAAGATTGTTGAGCCAAGGTTTAGTGACCAGATGGAATTGGATCATTGATAGAGGTAGTGCAGTAGATCGGGAGTTGAAGCACTGGGAAGGTACAAGGTATGAAGGAGAGGAGCCGAGAGAGCGTGCTACATCCAGATGGCCAGAGAATCTTGTTGAGGGTAGATTGGTTTTTGATGGATTGACACCAAGCTCGAGTTTTGTATCTTGTATCAATGGATGTATGTGGGCCATTATCCATGTTATAGGAGTCCTAGACTTGTTATAGGAGTCAGTAGACTTGTTATTATTTAGGTTGATTAATATAACGAAGTTGGGTTGCACAAAATTGGGCATATTTTGTTCACTACTAGATTTGTTGGTCTTTATATTCTACTGTGCAAAGTAGACTTGTTATGATACTTGGTTTGGTAGCATCAATGATTTAAGATTCTATCCTACACACCAGTATCGTGGAAAAAAAACGTACATCAAGGTCGTCCCGTGACAGATTGCTTCTTGTCGACATCAACACATTATCTAGGAAGTTAAATTAGAAACTCCCTTTAGTGCATTGGAGCTTGCACACCTCAATGGAAAGTTTCCTCACTTTCGGTGACAGGTTCTCATCATTGGCCTTCGACCATAAGATTTTTTGAGGTGTTCGACTTCAACTCATTCATTCACACTAAATGGATTGTACTGTAGTGCCTTGAGATCCATTATCATTATTGGTGGTTCCTCTCGCATATGTTAACAACTTACAACATTATTCAATAATCATATGGTGTCTACCATGTTTGACACCAACTCATTTATTCACATGGTTATACTCATACTATTTACCGATGAGGTGGACAATCTCGGATCTAGTTTCATCCATACGGGTTGTGATTTCAGGATTCATACAAGATCACAAAGTATGATGGCTATGATCATTTAGAAATTCATCCAAGTATGGGTCCACTATCTATAATCAATGGACGAGATTTTGATCATTGTACATGTAATATTGGCTTATAGGCTGAGTATGGGTATCCCTACCTCAACGATGATATCATGATGATTATGTATTGTAATAGATGATGATCTCAACCAACCTTTTCTTGATTTGGACTTGTCACAAAGTAAACAACTTCAGTCCTTAGCCACTACTTCTGACTTTGTACTTTAGGGGGGAATCTGTTACAGGTCATTTTTTCACATGGCCTGGAAACCAAATCATTCAAGATCCTTGACACCTTGCAAGCATCCCTTTGCAAAAACTTAAGCATTATCTCTCCAAAGATTCCAAGAATTCTGGGGTTTTCAGCTTAAAAACCAATTTTTGGGCCCATATCACCCATCTTCTATGAAACCTATAATGTTGCATGTTGCATAACTTAGCAACTACGCTGACCAATGTAGGTTGCCTTTGGTACAAGTGTAATGTTTTTATAATTTCAGGAAAAATAAAAAATAATTTCAAATTTCTCTTTCCAAAATATTCTAAAGTGGTTTTAACCATTTACTATTGATTGATATCTCGAAATCCTAGCCTAGAGGTCTTATCTCTTATCTTTAGAGCTTATCTTCTCTCATACATGGATCTAAGTCGTAGATTGGTAAAACCCAAACTATCCTATTTACCCTATAAATTCATTGCCTCCCATAGAGTCTGGGTTGGATTTTTGAGACTCTTAGCTATGCCTTGATGCTACTTTTTTTTTACCTAAGGATCCATTACCATCCTTGATTTGAGATTGAAAGATTTCTTTATGGCTAAGGAAGGACAAGTTTGGTGGGAGACATCTACATTCTCAAGAACTGCACAAGAGTTGTAATATTCTCATACGTTTAATTAATACAAAAATATTTGTTTTCCTATACTTGTGTCTATTTGATGCGTATGTTTATCAAAGCATTCTTAACTCATTGATTATAGATATTAGTCTATGTTATGTGTATCTTGTAGTTCTCGTGCTTGTCATAATTGTTTCGTCGGTTCCATTTACATCATTTGGATCTAGAATTAAAGTTCACAAGCAAGGAGAAGAGGAGAACTTGAGTTGGACCCAAGGTAAGTCTTTCATCCATATTCTAATCTCTCTAAGGAAAACAAAAGTGTTTTGTTTCTATTGTTTCTAGATAAGATCACTAGATCTAGGGAACTCACTTAAGTTTGCAGAAAAGAGTTTTCCATATAACAAAATTGGAGCCATGAGAAGGAGGTTGAGCTGCTTTTATATAGTGGTCTTCCTGGGTCGAAGGGGCATGTCCCTACTTGGGCCGACTTGAATTGGAGGGAGGTCAACTTGACAAACTTGGACCAAAAATTTCAATTTCAAAATTTCAATTTTTTATTTATTTTAAAAGTCAAAGTGGGACTTGACTCAAAATGTAATTTTCTTTTGACACTAAATATGCTTTACAATAATCAATATAAATACAACAAGGGCCAAATATACATTATGAAGATCGAACATAGTTACAAAATTCAGCAAGATTTATCTTGGGAAAACCTAGTTGGTGGAAAAAAACTAACAACCTTTTCAATAGATAAATTATTCTTTTCAACAAGAGACACACCTAGACTTCTAGTCAACAACTAGGTCAAAGTTTACCTTCAACAAATATATGGTCAAAACTAGTCAACACCCTCCAAATAAAGCCTCAAATTTTCTCCAATAACTTGGCCTTCTTGTTTTTCCCTAGGCCGAAATTAAGCCTCCTAGTAAATGCTAAGAAACTTAGAATTTTGGTTCTGCAACTTCCCAAAAAATTTCATCCCTGCAACTGTAACAACCCAAAAACTTGTGAGATGTATAGAGAGAGATCCTCCACACACGCTATCTAGATGGAGAGAGAGATACTCCACACACGCGAGCTAGAGAGAGAGAGAGAAAGATGAGTTCATCCTTCTTTTTCTTCCTTGTCCTTCACTTGGATGCCTAGAGGATTCTTGCTTGAGAGAGATCAAATTGTTGCCTTAAGGAGGAGGATGAATTGTCTTTATATAGTGACCTACTTGATCGAATGGGTGTCTCTTCTACCTGGGATGACTTGACTAATTTTGGAGCTAGAAATTCAATTTCAAAAATTCAAGTTTTTCACTTTTAAGTCTTGTTGTAGAGGCTACAACCAACCTCCAAAATTTTTCCTTCGCTTCGTTTTGGAGCCTCCCTCCTCGAAATCTTAGCAACTGCCTTGCACTCAGAAATTGCGCAAAACAGCCCAACAACTGCCTTGCACTCAGAAATGAATAGAGCAGGCCAACAACCTTGCTCCCAGAAATTTCACAGAGTGGGCATCCCAACCTTGCTCTGGAAAATTGTGCGGACTAACCAGGCAGTGAGCTGAAGCTCAAAGCTGTGCTAACCCAACAGGTAACCAACCTTTCTCTAGGAAATTACACAGAACTTGTGAGACAGCTGGAGCCACTCAGCCTAGAAATAGCACATAAGCTTCCCTTCAGTGGATGTCTGTTGCAAGTGCCAATAGGTTGCCCGGTTCCCTCAAGAACAATGCAATCTTTCCTTTCATGCATGGAAAATTGTACCCAAAAAAAAGAAAAAAAAAAGAAAGAAAAAGCATCCCTAGATTTTAGGGATCTATTTTTAGCAACAAGGAGTTACATGCAAGGTTCATTGAGAAAATTCCCGCCAAGTGTTGCTTTTTCCTAGATTTGTGGCATGCACATCATAAACCCTAAATCTAACAAATATTTTTAATGGACACACCATAGCTCATTCTTCACATTAGATCTTGGAGCTCTGGCATTCTGGAGGCATCTAGGAACCTTTGGCACAATCGACACAACTTTTCCGGGTAAGTTTTTCTTTTCATGTCTTTCCCCGCTTTTTTTGTCACTTTTTATTTCTTGGCTTGTGTGAGTACTGTTCTCTTTATTTTAGTGAATGACTGCTAGCATTTCAATGTATTTTAACTTGTAGAAGTGTTGTTTCAAGTTTTTCATTGCATTTCCTTAGTGTTGCATGCATAACCCTGTTTCTGCACTAATAGTCATCATTGCAGTGACTCTCTTCATGAGCTTCATTGTTTTTCCATTTGACTGATTTCTGCACTTGCTTGGATTGCATGCATGTCTATTCACTCAGATCTGCACCATCTTTGCACACTCATTCAGTCCTTCTCATTTTCAGGTTGCCCTTGGGCAGATCTAGGCTGCCTTGGCCTAGATCTTGCTTCTCTTGGCATGCATTGCGCATTCCCGGAAGTCAAGGCTCTACCTTGCCTCCAGGAATTACATAGAGACTGCCCGACATTGGTTCCCAGTTGTGCTCTGCACAATCTTGGGAAACAATGCCCAATTTATCCCATTAAGCACAGTTTCAGCTAACAACCCAGCTAGACTAAACTACGCATTGCACAATTCCAAGCCATAGTTAGCCTCTGTGGACCACATTGTGTGTAGTTCCAGTCAAATGAAGGCGTTGTTAGTAGCTGGCACTGCACAATGCATAGTTTCAGCTGATAGTCTCCTAGCCCCTCAGAGTTAGTGTTGTGAAATCTTGGTCAACAATCTCTCAGTTTGCTGCATGATTGATTCCCGAGTTGCTTTATGTTTTTCGATTTGACATTGGCTTGCCATGAGTGTCTTATCTGTCTCTAGGTACAATAGGTGTTGAGCAGCTTCTTAGCAGTACATGTAACATGGCCTCCAAGAGAGATGGATCAAAGGACACAATTGAAAGCAGTACTGGAGATGTGGTTGAACATGTGTCTATGAGCTTGCTCGTTTATGCAGACACACATCTGTTCATTGAGAAAGACATCAAGATCACATGGCAAGATATCAACACTATATTCGCAGTCAATTTTGAGGAGAATCTGGAGGACCGTCAGGTCTATGTAAACATTCATAAGTTAGGATTGTATAAGGTTTCATGCAGTGTCAGTGGAGTAGAGTTTACTACCTTCAGGGTGGAGGATTATCAACAAATATATCATTTTCTGCAACCGGTGAACATCATGGATGCACCATTCTACACTCCCAACAATAGCACAAACACAAAAGACATCTTGAAGTGTTGGGTAAGGGAGCCACCAAAGTTCAGGATGACACCCAACCATATTTACAAGACAAAGACACTCAGGAAGGCTTACCAACTCTTGGTTGTCTTTGCATGTCGCCTGTATGACCAAGAGAGTATGGAGACCTTCCCATAGAGTTGGGTTGTTATGTTGGATCAACTGGTAAGTGAAGGAAAGCCTTTCAACTGGTCCGACATGTTGGCTCTTCAGTTGAAAGTGCATGTATTGAATGCCCGGAGTCTGCCCAAGGATCGACAAGCAAGATTCTTCATATCTGCCTACCTGCTCGTCAATAGTTTCCTGGCATGGGTTGGGCATGGACACCTTCAGAGAATGTTGTGAACATATATTGCAAGTTTCTCTCAGAGTGAAGCTACCAAGGAGTCATGGCTAGACTATCTGACCACTTCATTTCCCCTTTGTACATGATGATCTTTTAACAAGATCTTCCTTACATGTCCTTGGCAACAATGGATGCATTGTGGAACATTGCAGATTGGTACACCTCACCCGATGTCACCTTCATTAGGACGTATAACGTAGAGAAGGCTTCGCATTCGTTGTTGAAGTTTGGCATAGACAAGCTGGTCATGCAGGAGGTTGCATACCACATCTCGTCAAGGTTATCGGTTGGACTGCACAGGAAGAAGAAGGCACCATGGCCTATGATTCAGCTGCGGATTGGGTTGTACGCGATCCAGAGTTTGAAAGAGGTGGATGTCGAGGTTGAGGAATTCAAGAAGTTTAAGTTTGACATGGCTTATGAAGGGACCACTGTACGAGAGTGTACTATCCCTAGATCCACAGGGTGTGTCATTGGTTAGAGGAAGACCCTTGGAGATATTTCTATAAATCCTATAGGCTCAATGAACTGGTTAACATGGAAGTAGAGTGGCTAGAAACACTCAAGGTAGCATCACCACAAGGAGCAGGAAACTTGCGCAAGGCAAAGGCAAGAGGAGGATTTCCGAAAGCGTAGAGGCGGAGCAAAGCTACAAGTTTAAGGAAGATCCACTTATTGAGAGAGTAGCTTTGGAGATAGAAGCAAAGAGGCAACAACGTGACAGGAGAGGAGTGCAAAAAAGGAGAGATAAGCAAAGACTGTAAGAAACAAAGAGGAAGTTGCGGGAAGTAGAGTACAGGTTCAAAGAAGAACAAGAGTTGCACATAATAGAGAAGGAAGCGCAATAGGGACATGAGGAAGAACATGAACATGAGGAAGTGCAAGGCACTCAAACAGTGCAAACTGCACCGATACACGTTAAAGATTCAGATCCACCATCAACAAATGATGAACAGGTTGAGCAGTTGCAGGAGGAAGAACTTGCTCAGTAGGATGAACCAATGGATGAACAACTTGATGCGAAGATGGAACAGTCGGAATAGGATTATGACACTGACCTCATGCCAAAAGTAACTGAGGTCACCCCATAGGCTTCACCAGCTTGAACACCAGAGAAAGTCCCAAGTGAACAAGGAGAGACTGTTCTCCTTGAGGATGATCCAGGAACATATGTGTACAACATAGCCTTTGATGAGTCATAACACAGAGTTGTATAGGCACGCATAGCGCACATCCTGTATGAGCATGCATCACCTGTGAACTTTGAAGAACATGTGATTGTGTCAGATGTGTGAAGACATCTAACTACCTTGGCCGATGCTACGAAGGCTTATGTCGAAGCCACAAGTTCAAGTGTGAAGTTATTGATAGCAGAAAGTGAGCGCATGGCTAAGGAATTGCAAGCAACTAGGAAGAGAGAGGAATAATCAACATGATCCGTTAGAGAAGAGGTGAAGAAAGTGATACTTTTTGAAGCGTTGACTCTTGAGATAGTCATGCAGACACTGTATGATAAGTTCATCACTGTACACAAGGTAGTTGTCCATCTACATGGTCATTAGCAGCGCTGCATCAAGATAGCGCACACGATCATAGACATACATGTCGTTGTTGATCATGCACAGACATGGAAAATGATGTACAAGGGAGCCCCGCTTCACTTGCACAAGATGATGAAGCCGCAAGTAGAGTTGGACAAAGCATGCATCTGGAGTCTGATCTGGAACTATGTGGAACTCCCGCCACTCATCACCGACGTTGAGGCTTCATACACACAGTTATTCAGGAGTTTGGATGTTGTTGTGAGAAAGTACGAAACACCGTAAATTGGAACACTCACTAAAGCCAAAGAGAAGAACCAAGTCCAACTGGATCTTGACATGTACTTTGATCAGTTGATGCACATGGCCACCAGCGCAGGTTTGCATATTATCACAAAGAACATGCAGACATATGTCGTCGTTCTGGCCATGCTCAGGAATAAGTTGTGCATGTTGTAGGATGAGTTGGACAGAGGTTCCAGATCAGTGTACCAGAAACGATGGAGGTAGGAGTTCATTTCCAGAAAGACATCATCAAATGGTACGCGGACCATTGCGCACTACCAAGCTTGGCATCAGTTCGTCACCGAAGATCACATAGAGGAGGTTAACGAGTTGGTCTTTCCACAGCTGTCCAAGTCTTAGTGTTGTCTCATCTGGCTGACTCAAGCCTATTTTTGTCCCACATGGGTATATGTGGAAAATGTATTATTATTATAAACATGATGTAAAGTGAAATTCCAAGTGTCATTAGTGGAATGAAATCAGTGATATGTAATCTAAAGAGTTATATGTAATGAAGTTGAAGAGTTATGAGGGTAGAACAAGAGTCACAAAGGAGAATGTCAAGGGTCATCCCACCCTTTGTTATAAATAGAACCTCATAACTCATAGAAAAATCTTTTGGGAGCAAAACTTTTGGCTAGGCATTGCTTAGAGAAGGCTTTGAGAGTATTGTGATGAGCCTTAGCTTCTCCACAGTGTAGAGAGAGTACATCTCTTTGGAGGAGCAGGCAGTGTTGACTGTAATATTCCACTATAGAGGCTAGTGGCTGTCATGGTTGTATGTATGGATGGAACTTTCACTTTATATATATATATATAACAATGCCAACACATCTTCATGCATATGTTGTTATTGTAGTTCGACTATTCTGTTACTTTAGCAATGTATGTTGTTTAACTTATGCATTTGTGAATGAACTATTTTGTATACGATTCTATGAATCTTGTTAAATTCGTGCTATTAGTTTAACCCATCACTTTGGATAGTCGACTATTTTGCTTTCCAGCTTGTGATGTCATTCAAATCGTGTGTTCCTTTCAGGCTGCATACTATTACAAACTTCTAAGGGATACACTGCCACCCCCCAACCCCCACCCCCTTGCATCTCTCTTGACTCGCTGTAAGGTCTCACACTTGCTTCCGACAAATATATCACACTTACCTCTGCAAACTATCGCAGTCAAGGCATAAATTTACTACCCACTGCTCGGACTCCTACTCCAAATCGTCTGAGGTATAGTTGGGACTTCTTACCGGGGAGATCCCTTGACATGTTGGCGGGTCCAACACCGTCAACAAGTCCATAAGGAAATGACTTAAAAGTAAGTTTTTCTTTTGGCTCTAGCATGAAGAAAAATTTTAAATTAATTAATATAAATATATCAAGGGCCAAAATATACATTATGAAGACCAAACATAAGTAACAAAATTCAACATGTTTGAATTGTGATGTTTTATTTCTTAAACAAAAAGGCAAATATTCCTTATTTTTTGTTTTTCAAAGAGTATTCATAAATCAGTGTACACATGTGAGGCTCCCTCCTAGGGTCCTCTAACTAAAAACTAAGGTTCTCTAATTTTAAATACAATAAAATGGGAAATAACTTATTTCTATCTAAACATTTATTTGATAATAATACATCGTTAAAATATATTTACCACAATTTATATAAGTAAGAATTTTATTTCAACCATTTACATAAGTAACCAATAAATAGAGGAATACATGTTCCAATAGCTTAGTCGAGATGCTTCTGAGCTCCTGATTCTGTTGGGATGCTCCTCTCGACTACTTGACTGTATTTTCCTCCAAACCAACTAGGAAGTATTTCCTAGCCCAGGGAACCTCCACAGGTTCCCTAGCCCTCCAAGCCCAAGTCCAACCAGATGTAGTGTGTCCAAGTTAAACAAATACTCTCCTTCTCTCCCTTCTCTTTTCTCCACTTTCCTCCCAAAACAAAATTCTCCAAAACCACAACCAAAACCAAAAGCAAAACCAAGACCAAGGATCCCCCCCTCCTCTCATCATTCTTCCTGTTTTATGCCTCCTTCTCTTCTCCACCTCAACCACCTGTCATTAATTTCATAACTACCCCCTCATCCTTACATTTGACTTTTGTTACCATATCTTCTCCTAAGAAAATTTGAGAGGACATTTTGGGGATGAGATATGGATATTTAATTTGGTAATTAATTGGGGAGGACCATATCTTCTCCCAAGTAATTTTGAGAGGGCATTTTGGGGATGAAATATGAATATATAATTTGGTAATTAATTGGAGAGGACCATATATTCTCCCAGGTAAATTTGAGAGGACATTTTGGGGATGAGATATGAATATATAATTTGGTAATTAATTGGAGAGGACCATATATTCTCCCAAGTAAATTTGAGAGGACATTTTGGGGATGAGATATGAATATATAATTTGGTAATTAATTGGAGAGGACCATATCTTCTCCTAGGTAAATTTGAGAGGACATTTTGGGAATGAGATATGAATATATAATTTGGTAATTAATTGAAGAGGACCATATCTTCTCCCAAGTAAATTTGAGAGGACATTTTGGGGATGAGATATGAATATATAATTTGGTAATTAATTGGAGAGGACTATATCTTCTTCTAAGTAAATTTGAGAGGACATTTTGAGGATATGGATATTTAAATTGGAATAAATGGAATGAGACCATATTCTATCAAAATTTAAATTTGAGGAGGTAAGTTGGGAGTTGAATAACAATAAAATCTATATAAGTAATAAATTTACAGTTTCACCAATGTAGGTATGTAACCATATTTCTTTATAATTACAAGTCAATATTTTCAGGTAATTTAAGCAATAGTAAAATTTGCATGATAAGATTAAGTAGGGCATTACATTCACTCCTCCTTCAAAAAAATTCGTCCCAAAGTTAGAGTGTAAAAGATACAAGGAGTTCGAAGCAGTTTGAAAATAAGGCATAACAAAATAGAGAGAGGGTTATAGTAGTAAAATTTGATAAGTTAGACAATGACATCACGTCCCATCAAGAGTCTCCAACTGATCTATATCCTCCTATCCTTCCTGACCTACTTCCGTTATCGCCCTATCCATCCTATGTTGCTATATATTGTGGCATTGGCTATACCAATCTAACCACTGATAAAACCAATATGGTGGAAGCGTCAACTATATCGACCTAACTTCCCCAGCAGGCAACTGGCAATTGTGATCACACATCTAGGGGAGCGTGTCCACCACTGCCCTCCCACGACTCTAGGTTTGGAGGTTACATGGTGGGAAATACCTCCACCCCTCCTTACAACTAGGGTCAACACCCTAATATGGACCACACTACAAAATTGTTTGGATAATTGTTATCGAATAATCCAATTAGGTAGTCTTGTCACCTGCCATTTACATTTTACCCATGTCATAAGAGTGCAATATCCAGTAGATACAAAATGTAATAGAACAATGTTCATCATACCTTTCCTCATTAGATGTCTCCACCTTCCCCAATGGAAGAGTAGATCTTGGCTATCATATAGTTCTTTCCAATCCACGGGTTAGTTCTCATTCGTGCATTTATATAACAACAAGATATATATGGATAAGTGATCTTAAACATCATGTTATTAAGTCTAGTGTCCACGTGTCAATTTTGTAGTTCATACTGGAAATAAATCATAATTTCACTAAGTCATTCATTAACTAAATCATATCAACTTAAGCCATACATGAAACAACAATAAATCTAATAAGTCATGCACTAGATAAATCATCACCAAGTAAGTCATACATTAGGTCATACATTAAACATTTCCATCATCAATACCTAACCATCAAATTATTTATATAAGTAGTTTCACTTGTCCAACTAAATGAATCAATATTACATAGCATTCATAAATAAATAGCATGGAACTGCAAAATAGAGCCTTAGCATAGGTAGCTATCTAAGTCAAAATGGGCTTCACAGATGCTCAAAAAGTGAGGGGTAGTCATGACGTATAGTCTCTGCATCCTCCCAGGTAGCAGATCCTAGGCTATACTTATCTCACTGGACCTTAACTTGGTCCACCATGTGACGTCTGAGTTGTCGAACCCTACAATCCAATATGTGTAATGGTTTGATCACTACGGTTCCCATGTCCGAGACCTGCAATTCCCTCCAATCCAGTTTGTGAGATTCATCAGAAACATAATGTCGTAAAATAGATATGTGGAAAACATCATGAGTTTTATGCAAATTGGGTGGCAGTACAAGACGGTATGCAATTGGTCCAATCTTCTCCTTGATCCTAAAAGGTCTTATGAACCGAGGTGACAACTTCATCCCTTTCCCAAACCGAATGGTGCTTTTGTTGGGTCGGATATGAATAAAAACTTGGTCCCCTACTTCATAACTATGATCAATCCTATGTGAATCAACATAACTCTTCTATCTATATTGTGCTTCCTTTAACCTTTGTCGAATTTATTTTATCTGTTCCTCCATTTCTTGAACTAATTCTGGCCCAACTATTACTCGGTCTTCCAACTTTTCCCAACTCAATGACGTTCTACATGGCCTTCCATATAGAGCTTGATAAGGAGGCATCCCGATTGAACTGTGGTAACTGTTATTATAGGCAAACTCTACCAATGCTAAGTACCCTTCCCACTGAGTTTGATTATCCATGACGTACATTCGAAGCATGTCTTCCATAACCTGATATACTCTTTCAGTCTGCCCATTTGTTTCTAGATGATATGCAGTGCTTAGGTTCAACTGAGTCCCTAGTGCTAACTGCAAACTTGTCCAAAACCTATATGTAAATCGAGAGTCTCTATTAGAAACGATCTTTGTGGGTAACCCATGTAGTTGAATAAATTCACTTATAAAAGCTCGTGTCACCTCAGTGACATCGTAAGTGTCTCTTAATGGGGTGAAATGGGCACTTTTGGTCAATTTATCAACTATAACAAATATAGCATTGTGCCTATCTGATGTGAATGGAAAACCCACAACAAAATCCATGGAAATTACCTCCCATTTAGACATAGGGATGTCATGTGGTTGTAGGAGTCTTCTTGGATGGCGATGATCAACCTTCACTCATTGACATTCAAGACATTTGGTGACAAACTGGACTATCTCGTGCTTCATGCCTGCCCAAAAGAAGAGTTTCTTCGTGTCCTTGTACATCTTCTTCACTCTAGGATGTGACCAATAGAGTGCATTTGTGACTCTTCGAGGATGGTCCTTCTTATACCCCCTTCCTTAGGTATGTACATTCTCCCTTGCAATCTTAATAGTCCACCTGGTTCAAGTACATATCCCTCAAACTTTGGTTCTATCTGCTTCCCACTTTGGACTGCTGATATAACCTTTAGATACCAACTATCTTCAAAGAGTTTCTCCAACACACATTCCCTCAAATTTAATTTTAAGGCTACTAGGGAGAAGATTCGTGGTCTCCTGCTTAGTGCATTGGCCTCCACATTCTCCTTTCCCTTAATGTATGAGATCTCAAAATCATACTCACTCATGAATTCGCTCCACCGCCTTTGTCTAGCATTAAAATCCCTTTGAGTGAAGAGATGCTTCAGGCTTTGATGATCTGTTCTTAACTCAAATCTTCTCCCAACGAGGTAGTCTCTCCATATTTCAAAGCTAACATCACTGCTGCTAACTCTAAGTCATGGGTAGCATACAACTCTTCATGTTTCTTCAATTTTCTGGATGCGTAAGCTATTACTCCACCTTCTTGCATCAATATTGCTCCCAATCCTTGCTTCGAAGCATCGATGCAAACAGTGAATTCTTTTTCCATGTCCGGTACTCGAAGGATCGGTGCACTAGTTAGTAACCTCTTTAGTTCTGTGAATGCAGTGTCACATTCATTTTCCCATTCATACTTGACCCACTTTCGCTATAATGTGGTGATGGGTTTTGCAATCCTTGAAAACTCTTCCACAAACCTCCGATAATAACCTGCTAGCCCCATAAAACTACGCACATAATGAGCATTTTTTAGTACTGGCCAATCCATTATAGCCTTTACCTTTTCCGGGTCAACTAAAATCCCTTCTCTTGAAATGATGTGCCCAAGGTAATGAACTTTCTTCTGAAATAAGGAACATTTTGACAATTTTCCATACAATTGATTTTCCCTTAAGCAAGTCAATACAATCCTTAGGTGCTTTTCATGCTCCTTTTCATTCTTGGAATACACAAGAATGTCGTCCAAAAAGACTTGCACAAATTGGTCCAAATACTTCCTGAACACACCATTCATGAGGCTCATGAATACTGCTGGTGCATTGGTCAAACCAAATGGAACAACTACAAACTCGTAGTGCCCAAACCGAGTTCAAAATGCAGTTTTTGAGATGTCACCTTCCTTAATCCTCAATTGATGGTATCCAGATTGTAGATCGATCTTTGAGAAAACCGCTGCTCCCTTCATTTGATCAAATAGGTCATCTATTCTAGGTATTGGGTACCTATTCTTTATTGTGGCTCTATTCAAGTCCCTATAATCTATGCATAGCCTTAAGGAACCATCCTTCTTCTTGACAAAAAATACTGGTGCACCCCAAGGTGAAATACTAGGTTTGATAAATCCCAAGTCTAAGAGATCTTTTAACTGCATCTGTAACTGCATGTGCACTAGGTTTTAGGTCGATTGTGAAATCAATTTCCCTTACAGGAGGTAATCCAGGAAATTCCTTAGGAAAAACATCCTTGAATTCTGACAAAATTAGGTGTTGATCTAGGGAGGGTCCTTTCTGGTCACTTACAACCTCGACCATATATAGCTTGCAACCTTGTCGGAGACAATGTTTTACCTTCATCATGGATATGAATCGTAGCGACACTCCTCTCTTGATTCCACAAATCTCAATTGGCCTACCTTCATCATCTAAACAAATCACCTTCTTCTTGAAACAGTCTACCAAAGATCGATGAGGTTCTAGCCAGCCCATTCCAATAATTACATCATACGTCCTCAATGATGTGACGTATGCCTTCAACTTAGTTATACATACTCCGAGGTTTACCTGACATTGATCGACACTAGATACTACTACTTGTTTTATCCTAGAAGCCATCTCAACTTGCTTAAAATCATCGTGCTCATAGGCTACCAACCCACATTTTTCTAATGCAACCGGTGAAAGGAAACTATCTGTAGCACTTGAATCAAACAAAATTTTAACTTTTACTTTGTTTATCATACCTGAGGTTTCTACCATGGCAGACTGGTGTTCAACTTATCGGTTATCAACTGTTGCATAGATTTGATGGTGGCTACTTGCCCCCCCCCATTGGTGCTTTTCCTTCTCTACGATTGTTACCAGTTTGTAACTCAGGATAGTCACGCTGGTAATGAGGTCCCCTGGATCCCCAATAAGTGATGTGTGGTAGACCTTGAACCGAATGTTGTGGAGTTCTTTGGAAAGAGTTCCTTCCCTTAGGACCCCTGACCCTACTTGTTTCTCCTCACGCATGACCTTGATTTGCATTCACCCTTGAAGCTGTGGGTGAAGCTGCACTAGTAACCATTGAAATCCCCATTGTTGGTGCCCTGGATACAACCCTATTTCCATATGGTGGTGGCCTCAAAATTCCTCCCCTAGGGAAGATACGAGGGGCCTTCTCCATAAACCTTGGTTGTTGTGGAAAAATGGATTTTTTTCCACCTTTTAAGTCTAAGTGTTCTTCAACATAACGAGCATGTTCCACAATTTCTGCAACTGAGGATGGTTTCCACATCCGCACCATTGCCCTAATATAAGGATTCAATCCATAAATGAAACAATCTTCTTGGCACTGGTCAATATCCATGTAGGAGACATACTTGACCAATTCCATGGATCTAATCTCATATTCTTCTACCGTACGATTTCCCTGTACCAAGGCATGGAAGGCTCCTACCTATTGTTCTTCATAATATGCTGGTAGGTACCTTTTCTTGAATCTCTAGTCAAATAACTCCTAAGTAACTATGTCTGGAGTGAGGTGTAGCTGACGCTCTAAGTTACCCCACCAATTCAGAGCACTATCTCTGAATTTGAATATTGCTATTTTAGCTTTTGAATTGGAATTATAATCCCTTAGGGCGAAGCACCTTCTCATTCCTTCTAACCAGGCTTCTACACGTTCGCTGGCACGACCTCCATCAAACTTTGGAAGCTTAATCTTTTGGAGCTCCCTAGTAATGTCCTCGCTTGGAGGTCCTCTATCAGAGTCTCTTGATCCCTCAAGATTTCCTAACCCTGATGGAGGGTGCTCAACTTCCACTTCAATTGTTTGGCACCCTTTTAAGGTCTCATTAATTACTTCTAGAGAACACAAGATGAGAGTCAACTTCGGTGAAGGTAATGGGTTATTTGTAGGAGGTCCTTGTGATGACTCTCCTTGACCTTGATTTCTTCGTGTCCTCACCATTTTGAATTGTTCAATATCTGTATGATACGTAAGACTTATTAGCACAACTTAGGGCCTGGTCAATTCTTACTTGGCTCACACATGTTTTGCATAATGATAGGTGCAAGTTTTCCTTTTGTTATGCTTGTAAATGACTATTTCTAATATTGAGAAGATAACTGTGGGTCTACTAAATCCTCTCCCATTGCTATCTAAGAAAGTGCTACCACGCATTGCTAGTCACCCTCAAATATCTTTAGATATCCCTAAACAATCATCCTAAATCCATCTTATATATTTTGAGCATTCACATAAACATTAACTTACCATTTTTAATCACATTATTATAACTAGGTGTCCTTTTGAAATTCCATCAACAATGTTAGATTAGTTTTCAAAGTGGATGCCTAGCTATCTCAATCAACTCAATATTGACATTATTGTTAGACATATACTATCCAATTGACGTATATAGAATGGCTAGTGCTACATGTTTTACGATAATATTGTATATTTTAAGTGATTATAACATACCAATCAATTGTTGTTCACATTTGACAACTTTAATGTATTAAAATCTACTAAAAGAAAAGGGAAATATGTTTTGTGCAATGCAATGGAGTTGGGTGTTAAAGTTTTAGAAGATAGGTTTTTTTTTTGGTTACTACCCAAAACCCCTACATTCCCATAAATATATAATCTATTTTAAATTAAATAACCTCATACTTTACTTTATTTACTATAATATTTAAAAATTTCAAGTTCTCAATTAACAATTATATTAATTATTAATTATTTGGTTTATGACAAGTTTGATAACAACTAAATATAGTTCAATATATAAAGTTTGATAGGGTTGAGCCAAGTATAAGTGTAAAGTGCGTTGATAGTGGGACTTTCATCTACAAAGATCCCGGCGTCGAACCCCTTCCCCAACCAAACAAAAAGGGACGGGTTTTCATTAGTCCTTTTGTTGGGCTTACATTCTTGTGCGGGGTGAACAAGCAGGAGGCACAGAAGAACATTCACCAAAGTGGATGACACTTCACTGTGAGTTATGCATATTTTATTGGTCATGATGGATATGAAACTGTTTGGTGAAGTTCGACCTGATATTAACAAATATTATTTAAGCAGAGCTATTGCTACTGCCTTCAAGGTAGGTTATCAACACTTTGACACTGCAAGTATTTACGATATAGAGGCAGCTTTAGGAGAAGCTCTGAATGGGGCTTTTCAGAATGAAGTTTTTGTTACTAGTAAACTCTTCACTGGCGATCACGAGGATCCTGTTTCTGCATTGAAGACGAAAATGGCAAAGAATTTTCAAGATATCATAAGTTTGAGGGGAACAAGGCAAATATTCTTCAGGCTCCATTTCTATCTCCAGATAAAGGATCACCAACAAATCCCAATGATTTTGCAAAAAAATTTAACGATGCACAACAGAATATCCTGTACTTGAACATACAACGCCTTATGGCTATGGAGGAGCTCAAAGTTCATCGAGAGAAAGAACTATTTCTTGCTACACCGGGGAAGAAAGAGGTAGAAGCACAGTCAAATATTGCGGAGTGTGAAGTTTTAAAACAAAACTGAATCTTGTGGAGACTACCATGACTACCGGTGGTACTTGGAACTTCAAAAAAGCAAGAAGCATAGCAGGGTTAAGGTAGATCCATCGCCATTGTTCAGTGAGATGTTACTACGAATTGATTCCATGGTCTTGGCGGGTGATATTACTAAAACACAGGCATCTGAGATGAGAAAATTAGTTGACAACAAGGGTCCTGTACTAGCTAAATCATTTTGTAATATCAAGAACATGGATGACAAAGAGATTTCCACAGGTCTTCTTCCTCTCTTGGGCCCAAAGAAACGACAGGGTTTACACATTGTGCAAATTTGTACTGAAATGGCACCAATTTTAAAGGTTGGATCTATGGCATCACATGTAAAGGATTTATGTTGTGCATTGAAGACAAGTTTAAAGTGACAAGACTGTAGAATAACTGCCATCAGAATTACCTCCAAAGGCTTCTTGAGGACGTCGCCGTCGATGCCGCCACCGGCTCCGGGAGGACTCTCGCCTTCATCGTTCTGCTTGTGGAAATCCTCAAGCGCCTCACAGACCCTCTCAATTATCACCAGGTTGCAGGGATTATAATTTCTCCAACAAGAGAATTGGCATCCCAAATATACCAAGTGATAGAGCCATTTTTTTCTACTCTTCCCAATCTCAGATGCATGCTTGTCGTTGGTGGGACAAATGTGGCAGCAGATTTAAAGAAAATACAAGAGAATGGGGTGAACATAATTGTAGGTACACCTGGGCGCTTAGATGATATCATGGAGCGAATAAACATTTTAGACTTACGGCACTTTGAGGTACTATCCGCTACTTAAAGCACATGTTGAAGGCTGAGTTAATAGTTAGTTTGATGGTTTGAGCTAGAAACATACAACTTGTTTGTTATGTATGGATGTAAAAAAATGATAAATCTTTCTCCATTGCGCTGTATCCTGTACTCATAATTATAGAGGCAAAGTACAACTTGGATGGTAGAGTGTTACATAATAATATGAGTTTGGAAAAAGTTTGCAAGAAATTTGATGTACTTGATATAGTAAAACATGAAATTGAAGGTAAAGTTTCAAAGCTTATTTGGAACAAGTTCTTATTTTAGATGAGGCAGATAGGCTAATTGATATAGGTTTTCAGAAACAGTTGTCATCATTTATAGGCTGTTTACCAAAGCAACGATGGAAATGAATTTTTTTCTGCTACCCAGACTGAGGCAGTTGAAGAGATTTCAAGAGCTGGGCTTAGGAACCCAGTGAGGGTTGAAGTCAGAGTAGAAGAAAAATCTAAGATTCGATCATCCACTATGACTGATATGGCTTGCTCGAGGACACCTGAATGACTTTACATTGAGTATTTAACATGTGGAACCATACTGCGAAGTGCTGCTTTGAGCTTCATTTTGACTACCAAGTACGAAATGTATAGATCCGTTATAGCTTTCCCTTGCTAGAATCTGTATAAAGTGATTGTTTTAGAAATCTATTTAGTGGAGATTAGTTTTGTATATTTCTTATGCCCACTGCTGCCTATCTCTGGTCTTGTGTGTGGTATTGTAGCAAGTTTTCTTTACTCACATGTGCCTCAGTTATGCAACAATTTGAAGTCATGGTTCTTCCTGCTTCCTAAGGACATAAGGGCTGCAGATTCAAAACAACTTACTGAAACCATAAACATGGTTTGGAGGTGTCAATATTGCACACATGACAACAGTTACAACAAGGCCATATGTATGTGCTATGTGTGAGACCCCCAAATTTGAGTTCATTGGATCACCTGGGGTTCAAGTGCACCCTCATGTGGCAGGTTTAGTGTGGAACTGTGCCAGGTGTACGTATGAAAATGGTGTTTTCTTTCACAGTTGTGAAATTTGTGGAACAAATCGTCCTGTCATTCATTAGGGAAAGGCTTTTACAATAATATTCCTATCATCTGACCATGTACGAATATTCTCATTGTGGTGTTGTCAAAATCAGTAAAATTGGCTATCCTTTTAAGCTAGAAAATATAGTATTAAACAACAACGTAAATGTCCACCTTGTAGATAAGCTACTAGAAAAAGTAGCTGTTTGGTTCCTCTTTGAAATAATGTGTGTTACTGTGTGAATGAATTTCATGGGAATGAATTACATCAAGACTTAATGATAGGAGTCCGTATGACAATGGCTTGAAGGTGGCACAAATGTGTGCAGAAACAATGACAGAATGAATTTAAATACCAAAGTGAAAGGAGTAGAAAATCGACATGGTATTTATTGCATGGCCAGCTACAAATTTTATCTTTGGAAAATTGCATGATTGGCTAGGAATTTTATCTTTGGAAACAACAGGCGTTGTAAGAGGGAGCTATTTTCAAAGCCAGAACTATTTTCCTACCACCTTTGGGTTTTCATTTACATATGGATATGTACATATTGCAGTTTTCTGATTAAGAAATTGAGTGTATAGAATGTTTGTCAAAAGTTTTTTTTTTTTTTTTTGAATACTACTACTTTTACTATTATCTTGCACAAGTAGATGAAGGGCATAATGTTAAAGTATTGGTTTTATATGCCTTAGCACCTATTGTACTGAAGCTATGTTAATGAATGTGAACTATGTATAAATAGCACATCAAAGTGGCACAATAGAAGCTTAGTGGGCATATAACCCACATATTTTGCAGGATCATAACTTGCTCTGATACCACTTGTGAAACTCCCTCCTAGGGTCCTCTAACTAAAAACTAATTTTCTCTAATTTTAAATACAATAAAATGGGAAATAAATTATTTCTATCTAAACATTTAATTGATGATAATATACCATTAAAATCTATTTACCACAATTTAGATAAGTAATAATTTTATTTCAACCATTTACATAAGTAATCAATAAACATATGAATACATGTTCCAATAGCTTAGTCGAGATGCTTTTGAGCTCTTGACTCTATTGGGATGCTCCTCTTGACTACCCCACTGGATTTTCCTTCCAGCCAACTAGGAAGTATTTCCTAGCCTAGGGAACCTCCATAGGTTCCTTAGCCCTCCGAACCCAAGTCCAACCAAATGTAGTGTGTCCAAGTTAAACAAATACTCTCATTCTCTCCCTTCTTTTTTCTCCACCTTCCTCCCAAAACCACAACCAAAACCAAAACCAAGACCAAAGATCCTCCCTCCTCTCATCATCCTTCCCCTTTTATGCCTCTTTCTCTTCTCCACCTCAACCACCTGTCATTAATGTCATAACTACCCCCTCATCCTTACATTTGACTTTTCTTACGATATTTTCTCCCAAGTAAATTTGAGAGGACATTTTTGGGATAAGAGATGGATATTTAATTTGGTAATTAATTGGGGAGGACCATATCTTCTCCCAAGTAAATTTGTGAGGACATTTTGGGGATGAGATATGAATATATAATTTGGTAATTAATTGGAGAGGACCATATCTTCTCCCAAGTAAGTTTGAGAGGATATTTTGGGGATGAGATATGAATATAATTTGGTAATTAATTGAAGAGGACTATATCTTCTCCCAAGTAAATTTGAGAGGAAATTTTGGGGATATGGAGATTTAAATTGGAATAAATGGAAGGAGACCATATCCTATCAAAATTTAAATTTGATGAGGTAAGTTGGGAATTGAATAATAATAAAATTTATATCAGTAGTAGATTTACAGTTTCACCAATGTGGGTATGTACTAATATTTCTTGATAATTATAAGTCAATATTTTCAGGTAATTTAAACACCAGTAAAATTTGCATGATAAGATTAAGTAGGGCATTACAACACAATTATAGTAATGAGATATTGGATTATTATGATGGTTTTGTATTAAAACTCTTCAAATAATTATAATGTAAGTGTAAATATGATATTCTCTTCGTATTAAAAATCCTAAGATAAAAAAATAAAAATAAAAAATAAAAATAAAAAAAATAAAAAAAAATTTCACAATCAATAATATATTATAGTTAAATAAAATTACATTTTGACAAAA
The DNA here is from genome assembly GCA_031772625.1 of Pinus tabuliformis. Classification (NCBI taxonomy): domain Eukaryota; kingdom Viridiplantae; phylum Streptophyta; class Pinopsida; order Pinales; family Pinaceae; genus Pinus; species Pinus tabuliformis. The sequence goes on from CM062804.1 coordinate 645,551,214, forward strand.
TTGTGTAATGGTAATAATTGATATCAAAATGTTAACTGGATGTAGTTTTAGTGGGGGAAAGGAAAAGTAGTTTCCCCTTCCACTCATTTTCAAATCCCATAGTATGGCATTTTATTCTTATCAATGGTTGTTAGTATATCCATGAAACCTTAAACTATGAAAAATCCAATTTATCAAGTTGAAGGTTGAAGAGAAAAACCAAATAAATTCTTAAAAAATACATCATATGAAAAAACAATATCAAAATAAAATCAATAATCAATATTTCAACTAAAATATTCAAAAACCTAATAAAAAATTCACAAACATCAAATTCTTGGATTAAAAATCCATATTAATTAAATTGAATCAAGTTATATTTTGACAAAATTATAATATAATATCGTTGAATACACATAGAATGAATATATCGAGATAGATAAATCATGTGTTACATAATACTCACAAAATATACATTTGAAGACATTTTGTGTGATTGTTGGATTCAACTTCCAAGGTCTCTTGGAATCCTATAATTGTTGGCATTCCTCCACACCAACCTTAATAAATTAGGTGTCAAACATTCCCTCTTAATCCAAAGGGTTGTATATAAGTACAAGAACAGAGCTAAATACAAAAGTGTATGGCAGCCAATGGCTAGATGCGCTCTCTTGAATGATGGTTTAAGGAATACCACAAAAAAATGAGGTAATATAAGTCAAGGTGTTCTACCGATGGTGGTTTAAGGTTGACCACCAAATCTGGAACTTAGCTCGAAGCAATTTCTAGAACAATTCTAAATCTGGCTAGAAGCTAAAGCCTTTTCTGAAGTGGAAGTGCTCCCCGATGATGGTTTGAAGATGGCCACAACATAATGAGATGGGTGGCAGAAGCTGAAGTCTTTTACTAATGGTGGTTTAAGGCTGACCATCAACCAAATCATGCTCCTAAAACACGAGTCTGTCTCTAGCTACAACTTTAACTCTAACACTAATTGACTTTGGCTTTAGGATCTCGTTCAGGTTGTGGCTCACACTTGTCTAATATGAATTCAAATCTAATAAATAACTATCAATTCCACCTTTGTTAGATACAAGGGAGAAGATGAAGATCTTTCCACTGCAAAAGGTGTTAATGCTTGAGAATGAACTTTGAGGTATGACCAATATATCTTCTTGGTTGTTGAATACCATTACCAAGAAGCGATCCATCCAACTTAAATATTTGCTCTTGCATGAGTTTTATGGTTGGAGCATCTATTTAAATGATGAGTATGTTTTCCACAATGCTCACAAGGGTGAAGATTAAAACAATGATATTTTGTGTAGCCAACTCAATCACAATGTTGGCATCTACGAATTTGAAGTGGTTGTGAAATAGATGAATATTAATTGTCCTAAATAAAATCAACAAGTTGAAATTAGATTGGTTTGGAGTATTTTGCAATGTGACAGGACACTTCCTTTTCATATCCAAGGCCAATTTGTGCTTGCTGTTAATGATTGCTTCCCAAGATATGTTAATGGTGGGGGCATTATGCTCAAAAAAAAAATTTAAACTAACCACAAACCTCCAATTTTTTAACAAAATATTGAGAGGGACAAGAGTGCTCCCTATCTATTGTGTTATGGTTGGACTAGTCATTTCAGCGCAGCTAAAAAATCCCCATATCCATTTTTCTTTCGACGAGCACAATGGATGAAACACACGAGTAGTTACAACATAATTATCTCAGGAGGCAAGGTGGAGATAATCCAAATTAGAAGAGAGTAGTCTAATGAGGCCATAATTTTGTCCAGAAAATAATGGAAGTTTTAGTAATATTTTGACAAAATATGGCATAATGTTTTGGAAATTTGGGTGACAACGGTCAAACTTCAGGATTTTGGGCGCATCAGGGTACTTGATGATGTTGAATCCATTTCCACCCTCAAAAACACAATTCAAACACTCCAATCATTTTTTTTTGAATTTGAAAATTTTCTTTCTAGATTCCGGCATGAAATTTGCTATTCGGGCAAAATTATGGCTTATGTAAACAATGTCGCTTAGAAGTACATCATGCCCATGACAGAGCAAAGAGAGGGAGCTATGGGGAGTCAGGGCACAACACATCCATGAAAGACCTTCACATTACAACACTCTGGAGCCAAATTCCATTTCCACACCCGAAATGGTTTCGATATCATTTATGGTTTGATTGTATATGATTCCTCCCATATTGGTCAAACCAAAAATTTATGCGAATTTTGGCATTTTCATTGAATTTTGGAGGATTTCTTTAATTATCGAGTGCATTACATCAACACGTTTGCAAAATGGTAAGGTATCCATTCACTTAGAGAAGTTGTGTTTCTAGATTGGTAATGGATTCCTAGTGGGAGAGTCGTTTGGCCACCAGGCGTTTTCTTCAAAGCATAGAGAGATGATGGATGATGACATGATGGAAACACTTCTGTTAAGCTAAACAATGCGTAGGTCAACAATAGGACATAGATTAGAACTGAACAACAAGGTGGCAGGGTAACACTACAAAAACAGACTGGCCAAAACAAGTTTGATTGGCTGAGCGGGTGGCAGATAATGAGCCTTTGCTCTTACAGACCCATAGAAAGAAACAATACCAATAAAGTGAACCCATGTTGTATAAGGCCAAAAAATTGTGGCTCCCTGTAGCGATCAACTTGTAGCTATATATATTTAAAGTTGTAAATACACAAATGTATTATAAATAATATTTTTTATTGATAACTGTTGAGGTATAAAAGGTGTCTTTTCAACTCCTATTTATCCTACATTATTTATCAATCTAGGAATGCTTTTCTATTTCAAGAGTGTACTCAGTCTGAGGCGGCAATTTTAATCCAAGAGTAATGTTTTCCAATTTGTAGTACAATGCTTCAAATACAAGAGTAATTGGATGCTTGAAATACAACCTATTTGCAATTAGAAGAAACTCAAGGCTCTGAAACTAAATCATTCATTCAGGAAATTAACAGCAACCATCAGTGAAGGATGCAGTAGCAATAACTCTTTCCTTTGTCAACTGATGAAAATGAAATCAAACATAGATAGGATCCACAATCTGAGAACTCTGACAATAGTAGCCAATGTTCTTTACAGTTGTTGATCTCACACTCCACACTAAAGCGATTAATGAGAAATGACAAGGAATCAAATCGACAATGTTGCTAATGGAATAAATGTGCTAACTATAATGATGCTAAAAGGCAAAACCAAATACTTGCAGAAAAGAAATGAACAACAATGTTATCTAGTAGAAACAAACAACAATATCATTCAACAGAAATAAACAACAATCTTATTTAAGAGAAACGAACAACAATCTGCAATGAACAACAAAGTCAAGTTACTAGAATGAACAACGAAGCTTTATAATTGAAATGAACAACATAACAATATAGTTTCTCAAGATAATAATCTTATTATGATGAAAAGGAACGACAACGCAATTCAGTTACAGTAAGACAATTCATAAACTCTGGAAACGAAGAACAGTAAAGTAATGCGATTTAAATGAATGAAAACCAAACCAAACCATCACATGAACACGATTGAAAGTAATGGTATAGATAGCAAGTGGAATCACCAGGGTCAGGCCCTTAGCCGCTAGTGAAGCACCGCTGGACTACTTCAGTATAAATGAACAAAACAACAACTGACTTATGTATTAATCATATGAAAATGTTACAGGCAATCGTACTCTGTTTTAATCAACGAGAGTCGATAATCAAAGTAGGAATACTACAGTGAGTTCTGAATAACGATGATTGATAATCCCCAATCTTTACAAGCACTGTCCCTTTTATACTGGATAGGCGAATGAAACAAGGAATAATAGATAGACTGTAAAACAACGATCCTTCAGTGTTGGGTCCCTATAATACTAGTGATTACCCCATTACTATTGTAGTTGTATCCCTTATTAATATTGTTGTGCCCCTATTGTCCCCATATTGTTATTATTGTGCCCCATAGAATCCCTCTATTGTTATTTTTGTGGCTTTATATTATTATTGTTAGGTCAGCTGGGTTACATTGTGACTCCTTAGACTCCTATATATAGAAAGGAGGTTTTGTCATTTGAATCATCCAAGAATTGCTCATTTATGTAATGTAAAGGAGGTTGCCCCCTCGAAGAGGCTGAATTCTAAGGCGTGGATCTCTCTTTTCTATCTTTTTGTGAGCTGGTTTCATAAAATTTGGTATCAGAGCTTTGGATTCTACGGTTTCGTTGCTCCAAACAGGTCATCGTGGAATTTTCACTATAACTTTTTTTCTGTGACGTTTCAGAAGCTAAAAGAAAACCCCATTTGAGAAGAAATCGCACTTAATCTCGGGTCTGAATTTCAGAGCTCTTCACGCTATATTTGCGGAGATATGATCTGAGGAAGTTGGTCTTTTTGCAGACTCCTGAATTACATTCCAAACAAGTGACCTGGGGAAAATCATCATAAATTTCTCTCTGAGCATCGGATTGAAATTTCATAAGAAGGTACAGAAAGAGGACGGACTGTAGTTTCTTGTATATCTTTTTTAGATCCAAAGGTCGAAACAGTGACTCGTGGCATGTCGTACAAGTTCGCTCTACTGAACTAGTCTATAATCAGGTCATCTTGGGAGATTGTGCATAACTCTTCCTTGGAGAATCCAACTTGGATCAGACTGGTGGCATTGGAAAGAGGACACAGAGGGCTACTACAGGTCACAATTTCAAAACTGGATGATTCGAAATTGCAGAGATACATCAGATTCAATATCAAGCTTCTACAAAGTGAAAAAAGGTGTGTAGTTTTTTTAAAATTTTTGCATAAGCTTGGTTTGAAAAATTAGTTTGAATTGGTAATTGATGCCCCGAGGAAAGAAAATGAAAACACCTAGTAAGCAACCTGAAAGCTCTAGCATGACTTATGAAGAAGAGGAAAAAATGCAACATGATATATCAAAATTACGAGACCAAGTGCAACAAGTGTCACTTGCACAAAAAGCAACAGAATCTAAGATGGATGGTTTAAGGAAAGATGTAAAAGCTAAGATGGATGGTTTAAAGAAAGGTGCAGAAGCTAAGATGGATTGTTTAAAGAAAGGTGTAGAAGCTAAGATGGATGACATGGAAGCTAAGATGAATGGCATGGATGCTAAAATTGATGGCATGGATGATAAGATGAAAGAATTGAAGATAAATATGAATAAGTTGCTACAAGAAATGGTCACTAATGGTGAAAGGGTAGTAAAGGAAACTCATGATGAGAACAAAAGAAATGTTAATCATGATTCCATAGACTCTAATGTTGGATCGAAGACCCACCATATTCAAAAAATCGATATGAGGAAGTTTGATGGCAAGGATCCCGCAACATGGATATTACAGATGGAGCAATTTTTTGATCTCAATAATGTGCAAAACACACAAAAGGTACGTATTGCAAATTTATATTTGGAACCAAATCAGTTTGTATGGTATCAATGGCTTTGCTCTCGTAAACAAATTATCACTTGGGCAATTTTTACGGAAGAATTGACAACACATTATGGGGATACAAAAAGCAACACTTTTTTTAGCCAATTGATAAGTCTCAAACAAAAGGGTTCAATAATGGAGCACATTGAGGAGTTCCAAAAATTGAACATAAGGGTAAAAAATATTCCAGAGGAGCATAGGATTGATGTGTTCATAGGGACTTTAAAGGATAATATCCAACATGATGTTCGCCTTTGGGAACTTGATTCATTAGAGAAGGCATTCAGGTTAGCAAGAAAAATGGAAAGAAAAATTATGGCAACCAGGAAGCATACCACTCACAACTATAAAGATGGAAGTGTTGTTGCCCCTAGTCTTCCACAACTTATAAGGTTGACACCACAAAAATTGGAAGAAAAAAGAGCAAAAGGGCTTTGTTACAGTTGTGATAGCAAATACACTAAAGGTCATAAGTGTGCTGAGAAGAAATGATTCTACATAGATTGTGAAGAGGAAGAAGAAAAGGAGCAAGAAAGGTCAAAAGAAGAGGATATACTCCAGGAAAAAAGCCTAGATAAAGAAGAAATGAATCCGACCATATCTTGTAATGCATTGGCAGGAATTACCACTCCTCAAACCATCAAGATAGAAGGACAAATCAAGAAGAAAAAGGTAATAGTGTTGATTGATTCAGGAAGTACCCACAATTTTATTCATTGTAAGGTAGCAAAAGAATTGAATTGCTTCTTATATCCAGCACCAGAGTGTCAAGTGATGGTTGCAAATGGAGGAACAATAAATTGCTCTGGAAAGTGCCATAATATCAAGCTATCCATGGGAGAATATGTATTGACTAGCCCAATGCTTTCCATTCCAATGGGAGGTGCTGATGTTGTACTAGGAGTCCAATGGCTACAATCCTTGGGTACAATAGCTTTTAATTTTCAAGAACTTTTCATGAAATTTTCTGTGGAAGGAAAGGAAGTTGAATTAAGGGGTATTGCAGGGAAACCGGGAAAGATAATCAGCTCTAACGGTATGACAAAGCTTCTAAAAAAGGAACAAAGAGGTGTAATTGCACAATTATGTTCGCTAGATGTTTCCACATTGGAATCATCTATTTCTCCAGATCTCCAAAGAGTCTTGGACAATCATTCCAAGGTATTTGAGACTCCCAAAGGTCTCCCACCTATTCGTGATCATGATCATGCTATTCATCTGATTCTAGGAAGTGTTCCTCCAAACATCAGGCCGTACAGATATCCTTATCCCCAAAAGAGTGAAATTGAACGTATGGTTGCAGAAATTCTAGAGGCTGGTATAATTCAACCTAGTCAAAGTTCTTTCTCTACTCCAGTAGTATTGGTGCACAAGAAGGATGGATCATGGCGCATGTGTCTGGATTATAGGGAGCTCAACAAGCTCACTATTAAAGATAAGTTTCCCATTCCTGTCATTGATGAATTACTGGATGAATTGCATGGATCAATTTACTTCACCAAGTTGGATCTTCGTTCAGGATATCATCAAATCAGAATGAAGAGTGAAGACATTCCGAAAACAACATTTAGAACTCATGAGGGTCATTATGAATTTTTGGTCATGCCTTTTGGCCTTACCAATGCACCTTCAACATTTCAAGGTTTGATGAATTCCATTTTCAAACCATTCCTTAGAAAATTTGTGTTAGTATTTTTTGATGATATACTAATCTACAACAAGTCTTGGAAGGATCATGTTGAACATGTTGACGGGGTGCTACAACTATTGGAGGAGAAAAAATTATATGCAAAAAGATCCAAATGTTTCTTTGGAGTACAAGAGGTGGAATATCTGGGTCATATTGTATCTCATGAAGGAGTTAAGGTAGACCCTAGCAAAATTAAAGCCATTAAGGAATGGAAAATCCCCACATCCATAAAGCATCTGCGAGGATTTCTCGGGTTGACAGGGTATTATCGCAAGTTTGTTAAGAATTATGGGAGAATAGCAGCACCTCTAACAACATTATTGAAGAAAGATGCATTTTCATGGACTCCAGAAGCAACAAAGGCCTTCGAGCATCTTAAAGAGGCAATGTGCCAAGCACTGGTCTTAGCTACACCAGACTTCACAAAAACCTTTATTGTGGAATGTGATGCTTCAGGAAATGGAATTGGTGTTGTTCTAATGCAAGATGAAAGACCCATTGCTTTCGAAAGTCGTCCAATCAAGGGAAAGTTTTTACACAAAGCTATTTATGAGAAGGAAATGTTGGCAATACTCCATGCACTTAAGAAATGGCGACCCTACCTAATGGGAAGACACTTCAAGGTAAAAACGGATCATGATAGCCTTAAATACTTTTTAGAACAAAGATTATCCTCTGAAGAGCAACAAAAGTGGGTCACAAAGATGTTGGGTTATGACTTTGAAATCATCTACAAAAAAGGGAAGCAAAATGTGGTGGCAGATGCACTCTCAAGAAAGGATGAGGATGTGGAAGCATTGTTGTGCGCCATTTCTATTATCCAACCAGATTGGATAAACGAAGCAAGGGAGGAATGGAAGAATGACGAAGAAGGTGGGCACTTATTCGAAAGTTACAAGACTCCAGTACGTCTGATACATTTAGCTGGAAAAATGATTTGTTATGGTACAAAGATCGCTTATACCTCTATAAGAATTCCCAGCTAAAACAAAAGATTCTTATGGAATTGCACACTTCTCCCTTAGGAGGGCACTCAGGATTTTTAAAAACTTACCACAGGGTTAAGAAGGATTTTTTTGGGAGGGCCTTAAATCAGATATTCAAAAGTTTGTGGCGGAATGTTTGGTTTGCCAACAAAATAAAGTTGAAACAATTAAGACACCGGGTCTATTACAACCTTTATCCATTCCAAGCCAACGTTGGGAGGAGGTTTCAATGGATTTTATCACAGGTTTACCCAAGTCTGAGGGAAAAAGTGTCATCATGGTGGTAGTTGACAGACTTACCAAGTATGCACACTTTTGTGCATTATCACATCCATTTAAAGCCAGTACAGTTTCTACTGCATTTATGGAAACAATTCAAAAGCTACATGGAAACCCAAAGATTATTGTAAGTGACAGAGATCCCATTTTCACTGGAAATTTTTGGACATAATTATTTTCTTGTCTTGGTACTCAGTTAGCTCATAGCTCATCTTATCATCCTCAATCTGATGGGCAAACTGAGATAGTAAACAAATGTTTGGAAGGATATCTTCGTTGCTTTGTATCTGATAAACAGACACAATGGGTCAAATGGTTGCCTCTGGCTGAATGGTGGTATAACACTTCCTTCCATACAACAACAAAAATGACCCCATTTATGGCACTTTATGGATATTAGCCACCATCCATCACATCATATTTAAGAGAAAATTCTAAGGTTCAAGTAGTGGAACATCACATCGAACATCAACAACAAGTCCTCCAACTCTTAAAGGATAACCTCGTGTTGGCACAGAATAGAATGAAACAATAGGCAGATCAACATCGCAGCGAAAGAAGTTTTGATGTAGGTGATTGGGTATTCCTACGGCTACAACCATATAAGCAAATGTCCCTCAAGCAAGCTAAGAAGGATAATAAATTATCACCAAAGTATTATGGTCCATACAAGGTGTTGCAAAAGATTGGTACTATGGCATACAAATTGGAGCTTCCTGCAGCTTCTCGATTGCACCTAGTTTTCCATGTTTCATGTTTAAAGAAGGTTATAGGCGACAAGCTCCCAGTTCAAACAATATTGCCAGAACTTGACGAGGAAGGAAAAATTATATTGGAACCAGAAGCAGTCACAGAAACAAGAACTCGACAGTTACGAAATCGATCAATTTCGGAGTATCTTATCAATTGGAAGAACTTATCCGCTGAAGATTCCACATGGGAGGATGAGAATTTTATACAGAAGCATCCAGAACTACTGAAGCGTTGAGGACAACACTTTTTTGAAGGAGAGGGGCATGTTGGGTCCCTATAATACTAGTGATTACCCCATTACTATTGTAGTTGTATCCCTTATTAATATTGTTCTGCCCCTATTGTCCCCATATTGTTATTACTGTGCCCCATAGAATCCCTCTATTGTTATTTTTGTGGCTTTATATTATTATTGTTAGGTCGGCTGGGTTATATTGTGACTCCTTAGACTCCTATATATAGAAAGGAGGTTTTGTCATTTGAATCATCCAAGAATTGCTCATTTATGTAATGTAAAGGAGGTTGCCCCCTCGAAGAGGCTGAATTCTAAGGCGTGGATCTCTCTTTTCTATCTTTTTGTGAGCTGGTTTCATAACACACAGGATCAAGAGATCCTGAGGGATACGCTTCATCTTCTAACTCCAGTTAATCCCTTTGTCTTCTTGTTCTGATGTTGCAATTTTCCATCCTTATCCTTCGCTGTGTGCTCCAATCCTGATCTACTTCTCTGGATATGGCTTCCTGGTGAAGGAACAACAGTTACTCTGTTTTGTCTTTTCCTTCAAAATGGTAGTTTTCCATTTCTTCTATTTTCTGCATGGAAAAAGACAATAATTAACTAATTCGCAATAATCAATAACTCCCTAGTTTTCACTATAATTCTTTGATATATTATCATTTTAGGAATAAAGGAGTTATGATAAAAGGAAAAGATAAGGAAATAAAAGGCAAATTCATACCTTTCCCATAGCTCAACAATAACATGATGGAACAAAGATGAATGATTGTTACAATGAGAGCCTACTTATATATCTAGGCAGGTGCCCTTTCATATATGGTCATGTCTTTATATACACGCCTCTTCAAAAACTAATCATTAATTAACTATAATTATGATTATTATTTATTCATTTATATTTATTTTATATTTATATAAATTATATTCGTAACATTACCTCTCTTTTCAAAGCTTTGTTCTCAAAGCTTAATCGCTAACAATTTTCTTCATCTTGCCCATGTCATTTTTGGTATGTGTAAGTGTACTACTAACTCATCCATTAATTCTTATTTTATTTTATTTTATTTATTTATTTATTTTAAATATTAATTTTTATTATTATTATTTTTAAATTAAATTTATAAAATTTATTATAATATAACTTTATAATTTAATAAAGTTAAATTATAATTACTTTATAAAGAACTTTATAATCACTTTATAAATATATACCTTTGTCCTGAGGATGGACCACATTAGATGGTTTGAAACATTGACCAAATCTCAATGATGTGATTAATCTGAAAGACAATCTCACTATCAATATGGATCACAAAAGTCTAAGATCTAGCAATTTAATAATTTGTTAAGTTAGTTGTATTTATTTTTATTTTTTTTGTTTTCCCATATAGTCATTGCACACATTTGTACAATTGTGTCCATTTTCTTTACATTCAACCATAGAATCATTTCCACAAAAATCTCCACAACTTGACAACGATATTTTTGTAAGAATTAACCCGAGGAATCTTTCAGTGTTGATATGGTCTCGGAGGTACTCAACTCCACTTTTAATGCATATGGTGAAAAAGAGGTTGTCTCTACACCACTGGCAATTGAAACAAGATCGCAACAATGACTGACGTGAGATCTAAGTCTCTTTGCATTGAGGAAAAATAGAAGACTCTCATCAATGCGTGCCAACATCTTGACAATGACTATCTCGTCATTTGTCCAACTTCATTATCATGGTCTTTGGCAAAATGTCTTGATTCTTCACCAATACTCTACATGAATTTATTTCTTTCCTCCATGATTTCATCGTTAGTTGCCATACACTCAGTTTGATCATCAGTCCTAATTTCCTTTGCAGTAGTCCTTTTCCCTTCCTCAACATCCTCCTCAACTTCATTATCATATATGGGCAAATCTCTTTTCTTGTTTCTCTGTGAGGAAAAACAATCATGCAAGGCAATTTCATGTTTAAAGGCCTGAGGTTCATCTATTAGTGTATGCAATTTATTTTCAATGTTACAAAATGACTCGCTTGTGAAACCTGCATTGCGACCCTATACTTCCACAGATAAATTGTTACCCATATCTCTAGAAGTTTTTGATTTAGAACATATTGGTAAACTTTTTCTTTTCTGAATTGTCCATAGGTATTCTCAGTTGAATCCATGGGAACTTTTGCTTCATCAGAATCTTTAGAAAAAATATTTTTGTTGTTAACTTGACCCGAGGTATCATCGGCTGAATCCATGGCCGTTGGTTTTGAAACTTTGTCTATATGAAGCTTGGTTTTTTGATGAAATGAGAAAACCCCAATATGGGTTTTGCATAGGACAAAAGGTATCTGTAAATATGAGTTTGCATTCGCCTTTATATACCATGATATTATACTTATAGTCTGATGATTCATTCCAAACAAAATCGAATTCAGATGTCGAATTCTCTTTAGTTTAATATCGATTATAATAGCCATCCAATAAGCCACTGTCATATATGGGCACAAATATAGTTCTCTACTAAAACACTTGGCTCAAACTCATCCTCCTTGATACTCATGTCAACTTCTATTGTAGGTACTAAATATGGTGTTTTGAAAGTCTAATGATTATGTAAATGATCTTTTTGTTTGTTGAAATGATTCTTGAATTTCACTTAACAACTAAATTTTAGGTTTATGAGATTCACTTATTTCCATGATTTCAAGACCTAAACTTAACAACAGATTATGCAACGGATAATGCCCAAAGGATTGAATGGCTTTGATACCAATGTAGTGACCAACTTGTAGCTATATATATTTAAAGTTGTAAATACACAAATGTATTGTAAATAGTATTTTTTATTGATAACATGATAGAACAAGGATGAATGATTGTTACAATGAGGGCCCGCTTATATATCTAGGCAGGTGCCCTTCATATACGGTCATGTCCCTAGAGACATGCCTCTTCAAAAACTAATCATTAATTAACTATAACTATGATTATTATTTATTCATTTACATTTGTTTTATTTTTATATAAATTATAATTGTGACACTCCCAAACATTAATCAATGCATGAGTGTGCCTACTTAGATACCATGGTGAAGACAAAAATTATAGACCTTAATAGATAAATGTTTGTGAGACCATTATAACTGTTGGCATTCCTCCATACCAACTTTCACAAATTATGTCTCCAACAAATAATTATAATGGATATCAAAATAACATATAATAATCTATATTTCATTCTAAAAACATATTTAATCAAAAGCTTCAAGTGGTAGCAAATTGCACACCTTGAATGTAGTTTAACCACTCCAATCACATGGCCAGAAATCGGGGTGAAGGGGTGATCGATAAACAAAGACGAATAATTAGAGCAGAGACAACACATGATGGAAAGCTTTGGTATTCGAACTTACTTCTGATTAACTTCGAAGACTTCTATACAGCAAATCTGAGGCAGGTAACTTCTCCTCAACCGAACATGCGTGCGCAACCAGGACCTCTCTCCACGGGTCTTCAAACGCCTTCGCCTTAACTTATTTAAACAAAGATTCATTATTTCACCAATCTTGTGATCGATTCGCTTCACCATGACAACAAACAAATCCAAATCACAACCCTCTTTTATACAAAAATAATGCCATTGTCAAATGAAAAAATCAACATTTATAGTTGAAACAGTTGAAATTGTCAAACAAATGTCGCAAGTTCCATCCCCATGCACTCCACAACTACTATGGGTAGTTGAGAGTGTTTTGACCTACATTAGAATCCTGTGCATAAACCCATCCTTACCTTTAGCCTACTTAAAATCTCACAATTAATTTTACCATATTAAAAAGTATATTTCAACATATAACAATAATCATCATAATCATTTTCATGTAACTATTAATGGAAATCTTCTAGTAAATATATTCAAATAAAAATAGATATGTTTGAAAAGTAATTTTCATTAGCAAATTAAGGCATGTTTTGCAGTTAAATGTCACGCACTAATAATTCTCAAGTTAAAACGATGGGCATGTTAGGATATTTCGACACATAGGAAATAATTAAGTATAATTTGGTCTAGTGTAGAGTTAGGTAAAGTGTGTTTCTTTACTATGTACATTTGTAACTTACAATCCGACGGTCACGATATGTTCTAGACATGAAGTAATCCGACGATTCATTCTCTCCTCGGTATTACCAACATTTGATCTGTGGCTTAACACCCGATTGGTCCATGATCTCTATTTACAGAGCATGGAGGGTCGTTTGTACGGTAACCGTTCATGAAAGAAGCTTATGTAATCTTTCATTCTTTTATTAATAAATTCCCTGAAGTGGCCGCGTTGGCCTAGGCCGTGGACTGTTTCCCTCTTTGAGGGTTTTAACCATGTCAAGAATACTGGTGTATTGATCTGTGATTTGTTTGTGAGAAGTGTCCTTTGGTGTTCTATTTGAGAAACTTACCCTGTAAATTCATACATGGTATCAGAGCCAAGTTGAGGGCCGCATTCGTTGGTGATCTAAATCGGAAGCCGGCACAATTGCATCCGACTGTTGTTTCCTAGATCTACTGTTTTTGACCGCTTTTGGGCCAAGAGGACTGCTCTATTGTGTTAGGAGCATCTGTTCCAGTGAGGAACCCCTTTCGTTTCACACGAAAAGGTTTCTGGTAGCCTTAGCCATGTCATTTTAAGATCTGGACATATATAGTCTTTATTTGCAGTTTTAGTTATTTATCTCTCTGTTTATTTCGGTTTATTTATCTCTCTGTTTTTTATTACCGGATCTATACCTTTCATTTCTGCGTATGCTCTTTGCCCTGCGACTCTGTGCGATCTGGGAAAATCAGAAACAAAAAGGAAAGATTTTTCTCATGTGTATGCTCTTTTCCACCGTGCCTTAGTGTGATATCGGAAAATCAGAAACATTGAGGAAAATATTTAGTTTTTGGCAAAGCTAATTTCAAGCTATAAGGTTTGGGTTTTTTGTATGTCCGTGTTGGGTTATGTGGTTTTTGTTTTGTAGGCAATTTTTTTTTCAAGTAAGCACGCATCCCAAAGCTTCAGTGACTACAAAAAACAAAAAAAATTCATCTTTTCCAAAAATGACTAACCTTTTAAACTAGCTCACATGGTCCAAAGTTGCTTTATGAGAATAGAGGTCTTGGGTTCAAGTCTTTCTTTTTGTTGAGTTACTTTTTCAAAAAGCATATGGAACTTATGTTTTAAAGTTACTTTATGAAAAGTGTTCTCACCCATTGTAAAAAGTGAGTCACTTATAATTCTAAAGTTTTTTTTTTATCTTTTATTTAAGTTACAATTTAGTGGGTAGCTCATAAAGTACCATTGTAAAAGTGACTTTCACTTATTTATAAAAGTGAGTCACATAATTTTTTTCTTTTTGTAAGTGAGCTAATTAGATTAAGTTTGGAAAGAGGGCAGGGGGATCTTTTTAAAAATATAACATTATCATTCACTTCCATACATTCACGCACTTCGTCGGCATCTTCAACAACTTTTCTTCAAAAAGCCATAACTTCTTCATCCGGAAGCCGTTTTTTTTAATCGGCCTAATTTTTCAAGATCTTTCCATTGGAACACTTAATTTCAGTATCTACAACTTCAGTTTATGTTAAAATGGAAATTCCATGCAAAGTTATTCTTGACAGCACCAACTAATTCCAATGGTGGTCCTATATTGTGGATTTACTTAGAAGTAAAGGTCTTTACAGAATAGCCTCAGGCCAAGAAACTAAACCCAAAGATGAAGATAAGACAGCCAGATGGGAAAATAGGCAAGATCAAGCACGTGATAGGGATATCTATTTCCCCAGACCTTAGATTCCATATCGTAGAACTTGATACCCCTAATGAAGCAATGAAACAACTCACTAAAGTTTTTGGAATTAAAAATGAAATTAGAGTCCATCAACTCGAAAATGAGTTGCTTATGTTGGACCCTAATAATTTTTCTTCCATTGAAGATTTTTTGTCCAAGTTCAAGACCCTTAAATTTCTCATGGAAGGTGTTAAGGTTAAGAAATAAGATGGTAGCCTTATCTATTTCATTCTTACTAAGTTGGGACCAACATACTCTGTATTTGTTTCCACCTTCCATTCTATTAGAGAAGCCTTTATTTCTCAAGTACAAGACTACAAGTCCCCCTCTTTTGATGCCTTTTGTGATTCTTTAATAAGAGAACAAAAAAAACTCTTACATCTTGGTCTTCTTAATCTTGGAAACTCCTCATCAAAAGCATTAATCGCCAACAACAACCAAATTCAAAGAATCCTAAGAAGAAGTATCCTAAAAAGAATGGTCCTAAACCAAACAAGGGTTCTAAGCAATTTTAGTATCAAAATGAAAAAACATTTCAACAAAATGATAAGGCAAATAAAAGCAAAGAGAAGAAGACTGATAGACATTGGGACTTTTGTAATCAAGATGACCACTTAGAATCCAAATGCTTTAAGAAGATGGAAGCCTTCGAAGCAACAATGAAGAAGCATAACATCCATTTGGAACACTCTTCAACTTCAAATTCATCTTCATGAATAACACTTTCTGCATGTGGTTGTTAAGCATATTGGTCTGGTTATGCACTAAATGTATCTTATTCTTCTCATTCTCAAGAGTGGCTCATTGATTCTAGAGCTTCTTATCACATGGCAAAAACAAAGCCATGTTTTATTCTTTAAATAATTATAACATAAAAAATATATATGTTGGTGATGATAGATCTCTTAGTGTTGTAGGGACTGGAACTATTCATCTATACAATGGTCAATTTAATGATGTATTATGTGTTCCAACCTTATTCTGCAACCTTCTATCTGTATATCAGATAACTCATTCAGGTGAAGGTAAAATTGTTGAATTTTCACCTCACGATGTTGTAATTAAGAACCTAAGAGATCCTAGACAGATTTTAGCTACTGACAGTGTTGATGATTCTACAAGGTTGTATAAGTTTAACAACTTTGGGTCATCAACACTTCCCTTGGTATTTGTTGCTCATAATGATGAAGTGAGCAAACTTTGGCATGAGCGAATTGGTCACTTAAACTATCACTCCCTTCAAAATCTATGTAAAGAAAATATGGTGATAGGTCTTCCTATGGTATCTTGCAGAGATGGTGTTTGTTCCGGATGTGTACTAGGAAAACATCATTGGGATAGTTTTGAAAAACGTGCCTCTTGGCATGCCTTAGCCCCTTTACAACTTGTGCATAGTGATTTATGTGGTCCACTTTCAGTTGTTTCATTCTCTGGCTACAAGTATTTCTTAACTTTCATTAATGATTTCTCCAGACGCACTTGGGTATACTTCTTAAAACTCAAGAGTAAAGTCTTTAACATGTTCTTGGCCTTTAAGGCTTTTGCTAAGAAACAATTTGGACATCAAATTCTTAAGCTAAGATCAGATAATGGAAGAGAATATGTTAACAACAAATTCATCAACTTTTGCACTGAGCATGGAATTTAAATGCAACATACTGTTCCATATACTCCACAACAAAATGGTGTCGCTGAAAGTAAGAATCACATCTTAAAGGAAATGGCTAATTGTATGCTTTAATCTAAAGGACTTAGTCTTAATTTTTGGGCAGAAGCAACTAACTGTGCAAATTACATAGTAAATCGCACTCCTACTAAGGTTTTAAATAATATCACTCCAGAAGAAGCATGGAGCTCAATTAAACTAGATGTAAGTCACTTTCGTGTTTTTGGAAGTGAAGCATGGGTCCAGAGTCCAAATGAGAAACATAAAGCTTTAGAACCTAAGAGTGAAAAATGTATTTTTGTTGCATATTATGAAGATGTTAAAGGATATAGACTTATTCCACTTAAGTCCAAAAATGTTATCATTAGAAGAGATGTAAGTTTACTGAAAATATATCGGCTTACGAGCCTAGTTCGATGGATGTGCCACCTCTCTCTATCCCTTCTACTTCTGAAAATATTTCTTCTTCAGATGATGACAACGAGGATGACAATTCTCCCCCACCTTCTTAGGATCCTCCTTTAGCTCCTCAGCTTCCAAAATGGGTCCGTGCTACTTGGGATGTAGTAGGTGCTCTTGCAGGTGATCTTACAGATCAATGACGTACATGTTCTCAGTTCGATAGAGCCTCTTCTTTACTAGCTCAAGCTCTAGCGAATTATGATCCTGACACCTTTGCAGAAGCTTCAGGCCATCCAGATTGAGACACAACTATGAATGAAGAATATCGTTCATTATTGACAAATGATACATGGGATCTTGTTCCTCTTCCAAAGGGACAAAAACTTGTTAGATGCAAATGGGTTTACAGAACCAAGTACGGACCAGATGGAAAAGTTGATAAACATAAAGCTCGTCTTGTTTTTAAGGGTTTATCACAAGTTGAAGGCATTGATTATACTGAAACCTTCTCCCCTGTTGTCAAAATGAACTCTATTTGCCTTGTTCTTTCCCTTGCTGCCTCTTTCAAATGGGAAGTCCATCAGATGGATGTTAAATCTGCCTTCTTGCATGGGGACTTGCATGAAGAAATCTATATGGAACAACCTCCTGGCTTTATACAAACAGACTCCAGCCTTGTATGTCGGCTTAAGAAATCCCTTTATGGTCTCAAGCAAGCCCCTCGGGCTTGATATGCCAAAATAGATAGCTTTCTTTTAGATACTAGCTATTCTAAGTGTCATTCTAACAATATTGTCTACACCAAGAAAGTGGGTAAGTTTCTTATCATTCTTGTTCTTTATGTTGATGATCTTATCCTTACTGGTAGTGATCCCAACCTTATAAACCATGTGAAGTCCAGCCTTAAAAAGAAGTTTGAAATGACAAACTTAGGACACTTGCATTATTTTCTTGGTCTTCAAGTCTTGTAATCCAAGGAAGGTATTTCCCTTTCCCAGTCCAAGTATGCCTGTGATTTTCTACGCCACTTTCACATGGAAGATTGTAAGCCAACCCCTTCTCCCTTTAGTTTGGAGCCAAACTTTCAGTCACTTGTACTTCCCTTGAAGTTGATGCTACCTTATACCGTCAGCTTGTAGGAAAACTTTTGTATCTGATCCATACCCATCCTGACCTTTCCTTTGTTGTTGGCCTTATTACTTGGTTTATGAAAAACCCACATGAAAGTCATTGGAAAGCAGCTAAAAGAATATTTCGTTATGTTCGAGGTATAGTTCAGTTTGGGATTCATTACAGTGCAGAAGCATCTCCTCTATTGGTTGGTTTCACTGATTTTGATTGCACTGGTGACCCTGATGATCGAAAGTCTACCGCAGGTTATGTCTTCACTCTTAGTTCGGGACTTATTACATGGGTTTGCAAGAAACAAAGTGCCATTTCTCTTTCATCAGCAGAAGAAAAGTATCATGGCACCTTAGAAGCTAGTAAGGAAGCTCTGTGGCTTCGTCAGATCCTGTCAGAGTTTGGCTTTCAACAACAGCATCTGACTACACTTTGGTGTGAGAATCAAAGTGCCATTCAATTATGCAAAGATACAGTCCAACATCAGCGCAACAAACACATTGAACTACACATGAACTTCATCGGAAAGCTCATTCATGACCATGTTCTTGAAGTGCAATATTGTTCAATAGATGATCAAGTTGCAGACATCTTTACAAAGGCTCTCACTGAGGCAAAGCTTACTAAACTTCGATTTATGGTTGGAGTTCAGGAAGTTGTCACTAAGGGGGGATAGGCTCTAATGGCTCCTTCCTTCTCCTATTGTGTCATATTTGTACATCCTTAAATCCTATCCTAAGTTGTTCTTAAGGGGGGATGTTAGGATATTCCAACACACATGAAATAGTTAAGTATAAATTGGTCTAGTGTAGAGTTAGGTAAAATATGTTTCTTTACTATGTACATTTGTAACTTACAATATGACGGTCACGATATGTTCTAAACATGAAGTGATCTGACAATTCATTCTCTCCTCCTTATTACCGACACTTGATCCGTGGCTTAACACCCAATTGGTCTATGATCTCTATTTAAAGAGCACAAAGGGTCATTTGTAGGGTAACCATTCATGTGAGAAGCTTATGTAAATTTTCATTCTTTTATTAATAAATTGTCTGAAGTGACCACGTTGGCTCAGACCATGGACTGTTTCCCTCTTTGAGGGCTTTAACCACGCCAAGAATCCTAGTGTATTGATCTGTTTGTGAGCAGTGTCCTTTGGTGTGCTATATGAGGAACTTATCTTGTAAATTAGTACAAGGCATTCTTAAAAAAAACTGATTTATTTCAAGCATGTTTGTGCACACCCTTTCCATTTTTCTTAGCATAAACATAACATAAGAGATAAGATAAAATAGTGTAAAGCAATGTATGTTAGTATTTTTCACACCATAGTAATAAAATCAAATAGCTCATTCATTCACTCCATTTGCCAATAACATCTCAAATGGAAATCCATTCCCAAATCATTACATAATACATTGTAAGTATGTTAGAGATATGAATTTTAAATAAAAACAATTTAATTTTAATTATGAAATTTCCATTTTCAGGTTGAGAGGGGAGTCTAACATGAGAAGATGTAGTGTTCATAATATAAAGCATTACATTAATAATAATAATAATAATAAAACATAATGTCTGCGCAATAAAAAAGTAATAAAAAGTAAAACGTAATAAAAATAATAAATCCATTCAATTCAATTTGTTTTATTATATTTTTTTTAGTTATAAATTTATAAACATTTTTTTCCATAAAAAATAAACATAATATGCATATAATATTAAAATAAAAGTAAATAAAAAGGAATCATCTTCGTAATGATATTTTAGTGTGTGTGTATGTATCTATATATATAAGAACAATAATTCATATTTATACAACTTCATATTGAAATTTAATTAATAAGCATGTAAAAATTTAATATTCCCATTTTTTTTCGTAAGTTATATCTATCTATCTATATCTAAGAAACCAGATTCATTCAAACCCCCTGGTCCGAATCCCATGAATCAGACAGGATTTGCTGGGACACGTGTCCCATGAGTGTGTCTAACGTGTCTTAGAGAGTGGGATTAGAGGGACATGCGAATCCCGACAATGTGTCCCATAAAAAAGTGTGTCGCGCGACCCATAAAGTCCGATTTAGGCTCATTTGGCACTAATTCTTGAGTGTGTCTTCTGCTGTGAGTATGTGGGAGCTTGTAGCAAAGGGCCTAGGAGCATTTTGGAGGTGATTCAAGTAGCAAGTAATGCATTTTGCTTTTATTTTTTTTTGCATTTTTATTACAACAGTTTGCATGTGCATTTTTTTTACAAGTTTGTCCATCTTTTCTTTATTTTTTTACAGCGTTCATGGCTCAATCAAGAGCAACAGGGAATTGACAAAAGAAGGAGAAGAATGTCCCCATTGTTGATGCCCCTCCTATTCCAATTTCATCAGAGTCTGTAAATGTTCCCTCTATTGGGAGTGGGCTGCAACAACAACTTCAAATGGTGAGGGAAAAATGAATTTAGAAAGACAACAGGCTTAAGAAAACAAATATCCCTTGTGGAAATATGTCACAAGAGATCAAGGGCCAGGAAACAAGTTGAAGGGAGGAGACAATGTTGCTTGGAAATGCAACTATTGCAACAATCATTTCAAGAGCACTTATTACCGTTTGAAGGGTCATTTGTTGGCTTTACTAGGCTATGGAATTGGAGCATGTACACGTGTCTTTAGCTAAGAGGAAAAAAATGGAAAAAAAAGCCAATGTTGGTGTGTCAAGGGTCGCTGCATCATTTTAAAAAAACAAGAATGATGATCCCCTTCCATTCTTGAGGAAAAGCAACAACAAATTTCCATTTAAGAGTTTTGGTGGGGGTGTGGGTCAAGCAACAAAAAGAAAGGCAGTAGCACTTGGTCCAATGGACAAGATTTTTCAGAAAGAAAAATAGAAAGAGCTTGATTTCACCATTGCATTCTTTTTCTACCAGAACTTTATATCCTTTAATGTTGCACACTCACCTTTATTTTTTGAGATGTGTAGAGCTCTAACTCAAGGGGCTCCATCAGGGTATGTGCCTCCTGGGTAAGAGAAATTTAGAACCACATTGTTGACTAAGGCAAAGAAAGAGGTGGACAAAATGTTTGAGCCTATGAAATCAACATGACCAACATCTAGGGTTAGTATTGTTTATGATGGATGGATAGATTTATCACACCAACCACTCATCAACTTCATGGTGTCTTCTTTGAATGGACCAATTTTCTTGAAATCAGTGGATGCAAGGATGCACAATTTATTGGTGAGTTGTTAATTAAAACTTTTGAAGATGTAGGTGTTGATTCTTGTGTGCAAATCATTACAGATAATGCACCTGGTTGCAAAGTTGCTGGCATGATTGTGGAAGCTAAATATCCACAAGTAATTTGGACACCTCACATTGTCCATTCCTTAAATTTAACACTTAAATCTATTGCTTTTGATGTGCCTTGGATTGGAAGTGTTATTGAGGATGCACGACATATCCACAACTTTGTACAAAATCATACAAATGCCCTCACAATCTTTAAGGAATACAAGCATCGACTGTTGTTGAAGATTGTAGATACATGGTTTGCCACTTCATTCATCATGTTGAAGAGGTTGAGGGAGGTCAAGACCACTCTTGAGGCATGCTTATTTCAAAGTTTTGGCCTTTTTGGGGAAAGGAAAATCAAGTTGCCTCAAAAAGAGTCGAGGACAATGTGTTAGATGATGCTTGGTGGGAGATCGTAAATCTCACTATTAAGATAATGGACCCTATCATTGCTTTGCTACGATTTGCGAATATAGACCAACCAATCCTAGGAGAGGTTTATGAGGGACGATATTCCATGATTAAGTCTGTGAGGACCATTATTTTATTGAGTGAGTGCCCTGAGTATGAGACATCACCGAAGGCCTTCTTCACCACCATGCAACATATTCTTGTTAGCAGATGGGACAAGAATTACACCTTTGCATTGTTTGGTTCACTCATTGAACCCAAAATACTATAACAATGAGTGGTTGAATGGTGAACCTTCCCGCAGATTCCCTCCACACATGGATGGTGAAATTTCACAAGGGAAGACAAATGCATTGAGGTAGATTTTTCAGGATAAAGCATCCCTTGATGAGGTGGAGGATGCCTTTGGAAAGTTTTCCACTGGCACTGGTAGATTTGCAAGATATGATGTGATTAGAGACAGGGGGGCTAAGAAGCCCTATTCTTGGTGGGCAACTCATGGGGCAACAAGCCCTTCTCTATAGCAGTTAGCCATGAGGCTCCTCTCTCAGGCGACTTCATCCTCTTGTCGTAAGAGGAATCAAAGCACATATGAGAATTTGTATAGTGTTAAGAAGAGCAAGCTTGAGAAATCCAAGGCAAAGACAATGGTGTATGTGCACACCAACCTTCGTCTTATTTACAGGCTGAAAGTTGAGTGATTGAAGGGAAATACAAAGATGTGGGATGTCTTTCTTGATGATAGTTTGGACAACAATGTTGAGTTCGCATTGGCCAACTTGGATCTTAATGAGCCAGTGCTAGAGCTTGTCACTTTTGATGATGGAAATACTCTCGAGGGGTCATCCTCCACACCAACAGATGCAGAGATGGCATTGGATACAGAGGAGAAGGATGCAATAGAGGATAACAATGGTGATCATGATAGTGATGCTGATTTTGATGACAATGATTGATGACTCATGAGCTACCCACTACCTTGTACTTGTTTTGTATTTGCTGTTTCTATTTGCCATTGGCATTGCTACTACCTATGTAACACATTTTGATTTTGATGGCTTAATGTAAAACTACAATTTCTTGTCTTTCTCCTATTGCATCATTGATGAATCTGTCACAATTGTATTTGTATGCATAACATTACTTTGTAAAACTTACAAATTTTAAATTTACAGTGTAGAATCTAGATCTATGTCTGAATTTGTATCACGAATGAGAATGTACAAGAAAAATATATATATATATATATATATATTTGTTTTTTAAGAAAATAATATATAACATATCTTACGTGCTCTGTTCCGGGGGGTTAATGTGCCCGTGTCGGACACTCAAATATTTGTGTTTTGCGTGTCCCTATGTCAGGTGACATAGATCTATATATATATATCATCAATGATATGCATATCACATTTTTTTTTTTTTTATAAAACATATCAAGAAAAATGTTGCGCAAAAATGTAATTATATGTATTATCAGGATTTCAATTAAATTACAAATTAAAATATTTTATATATAGAGAAATGGAATTTATATTTAAATATAAATAATATTATTAAAACCCAACATAGATTCATCTTAACTTCAAATCTACCAAGTGTGGAGATAATGAAATCTTTTGGGGTGCAAATCTTTCTTTACATTTGCATTTTAAAAGATTTGATCCCTCTTGATGCTTCATAGATCTGGAATTAAGATAGATCTATACTAGTTTAATACCTCCCTTAGCACTAGGCGAAAAGCAGACACAGCTATTTGTATAGCACTATTTGATACATGGTTAAAAATGAAAGGCATTGAAAACAAAATATCTCTTCCACAATTCTATGGCCATCTTGCAAGTCATAAATTGCCCTGAAAAATATTGAGCAGATTGCTTAATCGCGACGTTGCATGCCTTTTACAAAATTTCAATTTTTCGAATCGTTTGGCATCCTGAAATGCCTAACAATTTCAGTAGGAAAAGTTTACATGAAAGAAATTAATGCCTTCATTAGACATTTAGCGAGTGAAGACAAATGTAGATAAGTTGGCATTTCATCGACACTAAACTGCTTGTTATGCCATATCAGAAGTCAAATAAACATCCTATTCTGGGAATTTTTTGCTAACAATTTTGTGGTTAATTGCAAATATCTGTCATCAGTGCGTGAAGAGGATTTAGCAATCTTGACCAAGTCTTTACAGTGTTCTATGACTTCATCAGTGGCCTGCAAAGCGTTTAAATATGTCAAAATAAATTATCATGTTGTCCGCCATATTGAGTTAACTCAAAAGACAATCATATATAACTAAGTTAAGACAAATTAAATGTCAGTTGAAACACATTATTTAAAAATGCCAGAATGATTGCATGGAAAATAAAATGAACAATTTACCTTAAATGAAATGAGAAAAATGTTGCATGTATCTAATGCTTGCTTCCCTCGTGTATCCTGCGAAATACAAGAGAAATTGATTTTTGATAAATCGATAAAATTAGGAAAGATTTCCAACAGTCTCAGATTAAACACCCCATCCTCCAACAACGCAAAAGAAGGAAAGATAAAAAACTGTAACTTACTGAATCAGGGGCTTGATATAATTCTTCCAATATTTTATGTACTAACACATTAGAAATGGTTACGAGTTCTTGATTGTACGCAGAATCACTAAAATACAGCTCATCGTTGCTGACAACCTTGCAAAGAAAGGAAAAACAAGGTTGCTTGCGTTAGAAGAAAATGATACCATCACGAGCATAGAAACGGAAGCATTTATTGTTCAAATGGTAATCTCTTAATGGGGATGGAAAACCATGAAAACAGATTTAGTGAATGGATGATCCGTGCTTTCTTCTAGCTTTCGGTTCATACCAATTGGACACCTGCTGAAACTGGCATCTAGGATTTTATCAATAGGAAAACGTCCTTCCGTAAAATACAATATCAACGATGTCTAGCAACCACAGAGATAAATTGGTTGATGCCCTTTAGCAGGAATTTATTAGATACCTAGTAGAGCCATATAGCCAACATTGATGAGCTATAAAATTAAAGATTTCTATTATTGAATAAATTAATTAAATTATTAATTAAGAGAGAACTACAATATTTATTTGTTTATTCATTAATTATTTATGAAAAAGATGTATGATAGGATTATTTTGATTTTTGTTTAATATTAAAAGGGAAGGAGGGACCCAAACTGGAAATATAAGGATCTTTCCTTTGTCGGCGAGCTTAATTTTATTTCTACGATTTTACAGGCATCCAACATTCTATGTTTCTTCTTGGCTTCCAAACTGAAGGTTGGAAATGATGCTTTAATTTTTTTTGTGGGCCAAATGTTCTAGAGAGGGGCATTTCTATGGTCCACTGGCATCTATGCATCTTATTCACGGAGGAGGTTGGTTTGCGTCTTAATGATGTAGCTTTATAGGATAAAATTTTGGTGGCCAACTGGATGGTGAGGTGTTTGGAGGGTATGGCCCCTTGGAAAAGAATTGTTGAGATTCTGGCTTCAGCGAGTGCAACGTACTTTCAGGATTCGTGGCTGATTGTGTGTATGTGACGTTATCGCCTCCCTTCATGGTTTAGAATTGAAGGATACTTCGTCCCTAGCATTTAGGATGGTTTGGAGCTTTGTGGCTAGATTCTTGAATTGGAAATTTTCCCTAGCCTTTCTTCCTATTTGGAACCAAGAAGTTCAAGCTAGTCGTGCAGTTGAAATTCCTCGGCTTCAAGCATTGAGACTAAGTGAAAAGGGTATTTTTCCTTGGAAGGATCTCTGGAATTCAGATGCCAAGCCTTGGATGGAGTGTTGGCATTGGCTAATCACAAATGTTTTCTTTCACTCAAGGTGACAATTCATGAGCTACAATAGAGCATCCCCAGAGAGCTTTATCAAATGAATACTCAGATCCAGGGGCCAATTTGGAACGACTGGTGCTGGTCTTTTGACAAGCCAATTCAAACTTACATTTCTAAAAAATTATACATATTAATGTATAAAAAGGCATCCCTTGCTCCTACTCACGTGACATGGGCATCTTTGTACCCTCTAAATAGATGGATCGAGAGACTGCATAATGTTTGGTCCTTTCACATCTCCTATAAGATGCAGGATTTTTCTTGGCAAATAATCCACAGGGCTTTGACAACAAAAGAGCATTTAGCTAAAAGTGGCATCACGGATCAGTGTCTTGTTTGTGCCAAGTAGATATAAAGTGTTGGCATCAGGGTCAACAAGAAGTTCCTTCAACGTTCCAAGGTAACATCCACTGGAGAGCTGCCTTGCTAGGAGATTTAATGCCTCTGGTTATTTCAATCTTCATGGAATTATGGCATTGCCTTGGAGTATCAGCTTTATATTTGCTGTGCAAAATGAAATGTAAGTGTACTTGAGAACATTGATAGATCTTTGTTAGGAACACTAATAATATAATAAATAGAAAATCCAAATTTAATAAAATGTCAAAGGAATATATCCATTCACATCATGACTAGTCAATATTATAAGTAAACCGTAACCTCATCATTTTTATTCATTTTTCAATTAATAAATTTAATTACAGAAAATATTCATGCAAATTCAGTGATAAACCGTGGTTTTTATCATATTTGGTATTAGAGCTTAGTTCAGTCAACTACCATAGAGCTACATCTTGTTGCCTATCGTACATCTATTGTATGATTGTGCTGCTTGTTGCCATTCCTGCTGCAGCTACTTCCCCATTGTACTCTGCGACCATGCAATCGCTGTACCTTACGGGCTGTATTATACCCCGACAAAGACCATTGTCTAGTTGCTAAACACCACCATATAGTTTTGGTTTGCATAGCCACCACCAGAGTTGCAGTAAACCGTTTGACCCGGTTGTGCCACCGGCGATATCACATTTACTATAAAAATTTCACGTCCGTACATCCGTATGGTCATGTCCGTAAATACATAAAAAGTCTTGATAAAAATTACCTTTCTACAAATTGATTTCATAACCTTTTTTATATAATTATACAAAATTAAAAAGGTAGAGTTCCACAGAGAAAAGCCAAACCCAAGATGGTTAGCAATGACTAATTCTACATTACTTGGAAAAGGGGCAAAAAGACATGAATGACAAAATTAATAAGTTGATAGAACAAGGGAAGAAATTAACGTAACTATCTAATAATGGATGGAAATAACAACTACGAATGAAGGGTGATAATGAGGATGAAACAACGAAGAGACTAAATGATAATAATGAAATAATTGAACAATTAACTGAACTAGTAGATGCATTATTTGCAAAACCATTAACCTATCAGGGATGGACACTAAGTCCAAATCACAAAATTCAAGTGATCAAGAAGAACTAAAAATACTTGGTCATGCAATATGTATAACTCAATATTTCAAGGTAGAGATTATGAAATTTAAAAACAATTTGTTATTATTGTTTAATAATATCTTTATTATTATATTATTACTTTACTATATATATAAACTATTATTTTGTCACTAATATTATTAATATTTTATGATTATTTTTAATATTTATTAATACTTATTACTATTATTTATAATGATACTTCTTTTTGTTTTGTTCTAGGTTTCTTTCATAACCAACCTTGTCTTTCTCCCTGCCCTCATGTCCCGTATCTATTAATAAAAATCATCTCCTCTTCCTTTACTCGACTTTTGGTTGAAAAGATGAATCTAGTAGAGTATTTGAAATGTAGACCATTTTGAAGATGAATATTGTGGTAAATATTGAATTTTCTACTAGGATGCATAGTAGAAACAGATCTTCTGATTTGATAATTACTTCCTAGTGATTTCCAGTCAGTTTATCTAATGTTACTTATATTATTGAGCAATTATATATAGAAAATCTCAACAATAATGCAATGAAACAGTAAGATCATAAAGAGACAACCATGTACAATGAATACAACAAATTTTCCCTTGGAAACCCAAACTTAAGAGAAAACCCAACTTCTTTTCTTCTAGAAATTGTTCTTCAACAAGGTTCACAATTACATGAATTGTCTAGAAATCTTTGCCAAAAACCAAGTCCAAGAAATTAGTCAAATACTAGCTAGATAATGCTGGTCAAACCACCCAAAAGCAAAGAAGTCAATGCTAGTCAATGGTAAAAAATTTGCCCTGAGGTCAAGTTCAAACCTATAGTCAAAGTTTGACCTGTAGTCAACAGTCAACTTGGTCAAACTTGAGCTCAGTCAAGCCTTAGGAAAGTCATTCAAATTTCAGAAGAAACTTAGTCAATTTGTCCTCTTTCTGTTCCTTTCTGCCACTGCTTAAGAAGATGTGTTTGTTGTTGTGTGGTTGGTCAAATGAAGGAATCTCATTGTGTATATATACTAGTAAAATGGGGTGAATTTGCACAAGGGTCACACCCATTCATGGTGGGGCCGACTTTACCATTTTGGGCCTACACGATGCCCCAAAAATAAAATTGTTATTTTAATTTCCATAACTTTTCTGGGCCAACTTAGGAGGCCTCTAGGCATGCGGGGATACCTTCCGATGTTAAACAAAAATCAACACACCCTCTTAGTGAGGGAGGTATTCTCCTTGGTTGCAACAAATTTCCCCTTAGCTGAAATTTCTCCTCATAAGAGAAGTTCATGAGCATGCTATGATGATGCATGTCTATAGATGAATTCATCTTGGAGTGGGCAATGTAACATTTCATGCGCATGTTTATAGATCATTCCTTCCCTGAGAAGGCAATGTGAGTAACCGGGGCCTTTTGCCAAAGTCTTTTATGGCTCTTGGGTAAATGTGTCAATCTCCTTTGGTCAAAGTCCTTTATGATCTAGCTAAGTCCTTCTGGCTTCTCAGTAGAGAGTTTTTCCTTGGACTATTCACTTAGCTAAAGTCCTTTATGGCTTTTAAGGTGAATTACATCTATCCCCTCACCTAGCTAGGTCCAAAAAATAGAGAAGTCAATGCTAGTTAATGGCAAAAAATTTAGCCTGAGGTCAAGTTTGGATCTACAATAAAAAATATGCGGTCAAATTTTGAATTGCAGTCAATGGTCAACTCATCAAACTTGAGCTCGGTCAAGCCTTAGGAAAGTCGGTCAAACTTCAAAAGAAACTTGGTCAATTTGTCCTCTTTCTGCGACTTCTTAAGAAGATATGTTTGTTGTTGTGTGGTTAGTCAAATGAAGGATTCATTGTGTATATTTACTAGTCAAATGGGGTGAATTTGACCAAGGGTCACACCCATTCATGGTGGGGCCAACTTGACCATTTTGAGCCTACATGATGCCCCAAAAATAAAATTGTTATTTTAATTTCCATAATTTTCCTTGGCAAACTTAGGAGGCCTCTTCGATCCTACACAAAAATCAACGTAAATTCTTCGATAAACTTTCAATCAAATAACTCATCCCACAAGAATCTTAAATCTACTAAAAATAGTTAACCAAATATGATGGTAAGGACCATAGTGGAAGCATTGTCCGGGTTAACAAAATGGAGGGTACTTTTGAATCAAATCCCCTGTTGGGTCAATGACAAAAATTAATGACAACCTCCAACAACATAAAAGGGGAAGCTTACGATTTGGTTTTATGGCGGTCCAAAAAATGCAAAGCTCATTTCTTTCATTGACAAAGTTTCAAATTGTTTTAATAAAAGATAACAAGTTCATGCATGTCAAACAAAAAGGAAAGATACATGAATGGGAAGTTCTGGCAATGAGACAGAGTGAAATAAAAGTATATCCATAGTGAAATAAAACTATGGAACCCTAAATCTATTAAGGATGCTAGATATGAAACAAAACTGTTTGAACACAAAAACAAGTTCAATAGGCCATCATTCAGAGGTCCAAAATGATCAAATAGATATTCAAATGGAAGATCAAATAAATACTTGATAGACAATTCTAACGAGTATGTACCACCTTCTTTAAGGGAAGATGAAAATCAACATGAGAACCTAGATAACAAATGGGTAAACAAATGTAGATATTGTGTAAATAAACGACCACTAAGGCACAAATGCAATAATAAAAAACTATATACTTGTGAAGCGAAGAAGGAAACAAACACATTTAGTAGTGACTTGATGAATAATGTAAGGAAGAAAATGATCTTCAAAATATAGATCCTAAAGAGGCCATACCCAAGATATCCCTTCTTGCAATAATAGAGATAACACAATCACAAAAATTGAAATTAAAGGGGCACGTGAAAAAGAGAATTGCAACATGCTTATAGACACAAGGAGCACCCATAATTTCATCAATATAAATGTTGCAAAAAGATTAAATCTATTTTGTATATTGAACCACAAATATAAGAGTGATGGTGGGAGATGGAAAAGAAATTCATGGAGTCAGGAAATGTCACAAAGTCAAGCTACAAATAGAAGACTACGAACTGGAATCTGGTTTCTTCACATTGCCCTTGGGAGTTCAGTGGCTAGAAATATTAGGGACCTGTTACCCACCAAAATGGGTAACCCCATAAGAGAACTTTTCTCCTCCATTTGATAGCCAATCAACCAACAAATCCTCCTAGTCACTATTTGACGATGATATGTCATGTGCCACTGCCATTTGCATCAGCCATGTGCCTCTCGCCGTCTGACATTTGCACTTGAACGAAGGTACGCTGCTATTCAAAAGGTACTTTGATCATTTTGCAATCGTGTGCTTATGCTTGTTTGTTTCAGGCATTTAGTATGGATAAAGGGGTGATCAAGAAGATTGATCAATCTTGATTGTAATTTTGTTCTCTCACCTTACTAGGGGGGTTAATTTTTAGTCCTAATCCAATGGGACCTCCCTTAAGGCCCTTAAGGGTTATAGGAGGGACACTAGTTCGAAGACCGTGATTTAGGTAGCATGTTCATCTTCCCTTATACCATACTTATCGCTTTCCATGACACATTACAAACCCCATATCTAACCTCTGCTCTTCAGGTTCAACTTGTCATTGGTTATTTAGGATTTGGCACTCATATTTTCACATTCCTTGAGTAGGGCCGAGAAACTTTTCCTTGGAGGTGCTGCATATTATGACCACAATGAAACGAAAGAAAGAAAATCAAAATGCAAAAAACGACCGAGACATAAAGATTAGCACATGGGCAAAAGCCTAGCATGAGCTCTACCTTCCTCATATGGCCATCAACTGATTCCTAAGCACATGATGCTCCATTACATCAAAAAGAAATCCTTGCATGTACCAACCCTGATGAGCGATAAACTTACTCATCTTAGGAGTTTATAAAATTGCTACATCATAAAGAGAAAGCTCTAACACTTGAGCTATATGTGGTAATATAATGAATAATCAAGAAGTAAAAGATGCACAAGAGGAGTGGAAAAATCAGGTCGAGCTGTTAATTTGGTAGCTCAGTGACAAATTCTAGTCATTGGACTACATTCCTCATTTCGAGAGGACCAAAATAGACCTTTGAAGCACTGGATTTGGACAAGGGAAAGTGTATTTTTGAAGTGAAGCCTACATATGCACAAATGAACAAGTCGGCCCTAAAATGAAATTGGACACCCTTGGAAGCCTATAAATACAAAGTCAAGTGACGCTCATTTGGACATCACCATCAAGTATCTTTTTTTCTCTTCTTTGGTTTGGTTCGCATAGGTCTGAAGGTGGCTCACAAATATTGGTTCGTACCAGTTCGGAATTGCAGGGTCCAAAGCTCACATGTGTGATTAGGGTTTTTGGGTTCCCTCTGTAAGGTTGACAGGAATTTTTCCGCTACAACCTCACGCATCTAGGCCTATCCGTGAGGCTGGAAAGCTTCAACTGCACACAAGATCCTCCCTCTGTGCAACTAGGATTTAGGGATTCATTTTTACATGCGAATGCAGTTGACCGCAAATTGGGAAAGTTAACTTTGATTAATATTGTTGCAGGGATCATATTTATGAATATTGTTTGGGTGATTTTGCTGGATAGTTTTGTATTGGGTCATTGTACTCTCTGCTGGACATTTTATGAAAATCTAATAGAAGAAGAATTGCAAAGGGTTTTCCCCCTTGTGGGGTTTTTCCCTGGTCATTGACCAAATATTGTGTCTCTTGTCTCTTGGCTATCTTTCATTATGCATTTGCATAATTGTTCTATCTATTATTGCTCCACTGTCATCGGTTAATTGAAGAAGTGATATTGTAATTTGGATGCCTATTGAAAATTGTTGAAGTAATAATTGCAACATAGAAAAATTCCTAATGAAAAATTAACATGGTATCAGAGTTGAGGTGAAGACAAGCCCAAGAGACATAGAGAAAGAGCATCCATCCTCTAACAATTGAATTTTGGTTTGGTAAAAAATGTCTACCTCATACTTCAAGGATAATGAAAAGTTAGCTGATGCATCTGGCTTTGCAACTTGGAAGACCAAGATCAATGTCACCTTAGATGAGTATGATGTCATGGAATATGTGGAAGGAAAGATTTCACTGCCACCAGAAAATGCATCCCAAGCTGCCAAGTCCAAGTACAAGAAAGGTGAGATTAAAGCTAAGAAGATTATTATTGATTCTTTAAGAGATCATCTACTTGTTTATATTTCATCTTTGAAGACTTCCAAAGAAATGTACGATAAGATTGTGGGCATGTATGAAGTGAACAATTTGAGCCACATTATGGATTTGAAAAATCAACTCAAAGAATCTAAGATGCGCAAAGGAGAGACTATACAATCATTCTTCACGAGAATCATTGAAATTAGGGATCAACTATGGACTGCTCAAGAAATCGTACCTGACAGGGAATTAGTGATGACTACCCTTAGTGGTCTTCCTTCATCATGGGACATGTTCATTACTTCTATCAACAATAGAGAAAGGATCCCTACTTTTGATGAGCTACTTGCTCTATGCAATCAAGAGGAAAGATTGATGATATCTAGGGGAAGAATTCAAAGGCCAAATGAAGGAGAGCCCACTGCCTTCATTACTCAAGGGAAGAAAAACAAGAATAAAGGAAAGGGAAACCATCCAATGCAAGAAGACCTCCTCAAGCCCCTCAAGATTCCAAGGACTCAAGAAGACGAGATAAAGATGTTGAATTCTACAATTGTCATCAAAAGGGTCACTATGCTCGAGATTTCCCTGAGAAGAGAGATGCTCCAAGAAGAAACTCTTCAAGGTCCTACAAAAATAATTGTGGCTACAACAACAATAGGTCATATGATAGAAGAGATGGAAGAAGGAATTGATAGAAGAAGACGAGACTCTCCCGATGATAGTGAAGAAGGATATCATCCACAGAAGTTAAGAAATTCCAAGAATGAAAGTAATACTACTAATCAATCTAAATATATCCTTATTTCTGCTCTTTCTAGTTCCTCTCCTCCGGATGCTTGGGACAATTGGTTGGTTGATAGTGGGGCCTCTCATCATTTCTTTGGGCATAAAGAAGTTCTCTCTAATTTGGTAAAGAGGGAGTCAAGTTTCAAGATTATTCTTGGAGATAACTCCACTCATCCCATTAAAGGTTTTGGATCTGTTAAATTTCATTTGGACTTTGGGGAATTTGTTTTGCTTCATGATGTGATGTATGTGCTGGGATTGAAGAAGAATTTGGTATCTATATCTGCTTTGGAAGACAAAGGGATGAGGGTTGCCTTCATCAAGGGAAAAGTACTTACTTGGCCAGTGGGATCCCCTATGAGAGATGCATTCACATTGGGATCTAGATTTGAAGGACTCTAGAGTGACTGAAAGACCTCTTCTAGGACTAGTCCATGATACAAATAGCAAGCTATGGTACCAAATATTGGCCCATCTACATTTTGATGCTCTTCCAAAATTGAAGAAGTTAGTCTCCGGGATACTCGATGTTCAAGCTCAACATCATGGAGTATGTCAAGGGTGTGCTAGTGGAAAGAAGACAAGGACACCATTCCCCTCCAGTGATAATAAGACGAAAGACATTCTCCATCTCATTCATTCTGATATATGTGCTCCAATGCTTGTACACTCAATTGGTGGCCATCTCTATTACATTACCTTCATCGACGATTTCTTCAGAAATACTTGGATATATTACTTAAAGCATAAGGATGAGGCCTTCAATTTGTTCAAAGACTTCAAGGTTTTGGTCAAAAATCAAACAGGGAAGAAAATTAAGATCTTTAGGTCCGACAACGATGGGGAATACATCTCAAATGAATTCACAGACTTTTGCAAGAAGGAAGGTATAAAGAAGGATACGATTGTGCCATATAATCTTGAACAAAATGGAGTAGTCGAGAGAAAGAACAGGTCCATTGTAGAAGTTTCTTGTGCCATGCTCCATGATCAAAGTTGCCGAAGTTTCTTTGGGGAGAAGCTACTAATGCAACTGTACATCTTCAAAACAAGGTTTCTCATCAAGCATTAGACAACAAGATCCTCGAAGCAGTATTCAAAAGTGTTAAGGCCAACATTGGTAACCTCTGTATATTTGGCTGCCCTGTATATTTCTAAGTGCCGAAGGATAAAAGAAACACACTAGAAGCCACTAGAAGAATAGGTACATTTGTTGGATATTGTGAAAATTCTAAAGCATTTAGAATATATATTCCTAGTCAAAGGAAGGTTGAAATTAGCAAGGATGTAACATTCGATGAAGATGTTGCCATTGGAAAAGCAAGGGACCTTCCTTCGCCTCCTCCTCCTAAAAAGAAGAATGATGATATGTATATTTTAGAAGGTCTGTCCGTGCCTGAATCCGAGAAAGACATTGTTGATGATCCCATGGAGCCTATGGACCCTTGGATCCTCCTCCAAGTGATGCCCTTGCTAGGAAGAGGCCACTTTAACTTTGTGACACATTACATGATGCCGAGAGACTCATTCTTGCCAAAAGGTCATTTAGAAAAAGCAAGAAGCCATGCAAGTAATAGGGATATGTTGTAGCTATGAGAAATTTGATTCAAGTTGAGCCTCGCACCTTCGAAGAAATCGTGAAAGAACAAGTCTAGAAGGATGCTATGGTCGAAGAGTACGAATCAATTATGAAGAATGATGTATGGGATATTGTGCCGAGACTGAAGGGGAAATCTGTCATAACTTAAAAATAGTTATTCAAGATTGGAGTCAATGGAAGTGTTGAGAAATATAAGGCAAGGTTTGTGGCCCGAGGATTCTCCCAGAAAGAGGGAGAAGATTACGATGATATATTTGCTCCTATAGCTCAATACACCACCATTTGTTCGATAGTGCCCTTGCTGCAAGTCAAGGATGGACCCTTCATCCGAAGGATGCAAAGACAACATTCCTTCATGGTATGTTGCAAGAAGAGTCTATGTTGAGCAACCGCATGGATTTGAAATAAAGGACCGTAAGACACATGTTTGTAGGTTGAAGAAGGCATTGTAAGGTTTGAAGCAAGCCCCTGGAGCATGGTACACTTGCATAGATAGGTACTTGATGAAGTGTGATTCACAAGGAGCAGTGTCAATCCAAACTTGTGCTTCAAAGTGATCCAAGGTATGCCTCTCATTTTGGTATAATAAGTTGATGACTTATTCCATTACAAAACTTTTGAGGTCTAAAATGGGCCTCCTAAGAAAAATGTAAAACCAAAATAAACTTTATGAGAACTAATAGGATTCAAGGTGATGATGTCAACCATGGGGGATGATTCACCATTTATGGGGTAAAAAAGTAAAAACATTAAAAAATAATAAAACTACTTTTTCAACTTATCTCCCTAAGGTTTTACTCAAATTTCGAGTCGGAGTACTCGTTGGATGCAAAATTTGATTCCTCATCCAAAGAGTACCCATGTTACATACTTTCGATGGACCCTGCTACATGAAAATGAGAAATACATGAAAAACGTGATTGCAATCATGTTTTTTCATGTATTTCTCATTTTCCATGTACCAGGGTCCATCGAAAGTATGCAACATGGGTACTCCTTAGATGAGGAATCAAATTATGCATCCAACGAGTGTTCTCACTCGAAATTTGAGTAAACCGATAGGGAGATAAGTTGAAAATATGGGTTGAAAAAATAGTTTTTTCCCCTCTAAAATTTGATGATGTAATCTAATCTTATTTGATCATTTCCACTATTTTTTTATAATTTGCTTAGGAGGCCTATTTTAGACCTCAAAATTCCCCTAATGCTTGACAGGTGCAGACCCTCTCATTCTTGAATGTAAGAGGGAGTTGGCTACTTAATTTGAGTGAAAGATCTTGGTTTGATGCACTATTTCCTGGGATTAGAAATATGGCAAGGAACGAGTGAGAGTTTCCTTTCACAAGGAAAATATGTTGTGAAACTATTAGAGAGATTTGGCATGGTAGAATGCAAGTCCTTTCCTACACCTATGGAGATAAATTTCAAGAAGCTATGCAGAGAGGCTACCGAACCGAACCTAGCAAGCCCTTATGAGTATAGACAACTGGTTGGTGCTCTGATGTTTCTCGTGAACACTTGCCCTGACATATGTTTCACAATCAACACTTTGAGCTAGTTTATGATCGAGCCTCACCACGTACATTGGGTTGTTGCCAAGCATGTATTGCGATATCTACATGGGACTGTAAACATTGGAATGAGATATGCCGTTGGAGATGTTAGACTACATTGATAGAAAGATGCAGATTGGGTTGGCGGCGTTGTCGACAGGAAGAGTACTTCCAGATGTTGTTTTAGTCTAGGATCTGCCATGATATCATGGATGAGCAGGAAGTAGAAGTTTGTAGCCCTTAGCACAACTAAGGCCGAGTATATTACAACCAACCTGGCGAGTTGTGAAGTAAATCGGTTGAGGAAGCTCTTTGGAGAGTTATTTGAGCAGGTCCTAGACAAGACACTTATCTATTGCGACAACAAGAGTGGGATTCATTGGTCAGAGAATCCTGTGTTCCATGACAAGTCCAAGCATATTGAGATTAAATATCATTACATCCAAGACATGGTGCAAAGAGGAGTCATGAGACTCCTACACATTTCAACAGATGAGGAGATAGCCAATATCCTCACCAAGGCTTTGTCGAAAGGGAAATTCTTAGTCTTCAGAGAGCAACTTGGATTGGTTAAGGTGACCCTTTTGGATAAGGGTCCGGGCTGATCAAGAACACTAACTAATGCTCTTCCCCCTTGGTTGAGCTCTCAGGGTGAGGAATGGAGCTGATGAGCTCTTGGAGGTGAGGGACCTCTAACTGATAGGGTGTAGAGACCTGAGATTTTCCCCTAGTCAGAGTATGCCCCAATTAACGTCCTGCACACTTTGTGGGATAACCTCCCCATCTGGCCAATGGGATGAGGAACTTGGGATAGAGTGTGATCCCTACCCCTTGTAGTGTTGGTCAAGGTTGTCATTGATGTCAATATGGCATTGTTGGAGATGCCATATATTCTTGTGATACATGCCTTAAACCCTTTCATGATGTTTCCCTAACTACATGACAAAACCCTAAGTACACATATGCTCTAGATTGGTGATGCATGATCTAAATGCCCATAATACTCTAGAAGATGCCTTAGCCCTAACACATTGATGCAAGTCCTAATACTTATGATGCCCTTAAGATACATGAATGGAAGCCTATGTGTATGGAACCCTAAGCCTATGAAGAAGACCTTCACATACATGAATGAAGCCCTAATCCTAATGAGCTTGATGGCCTAATTCTATAAAGAAGGAACCCTAAACATTGAATGCCTAAAACTAAAATCCTAATGGCTGCTATAAATAAAATAAGAACAATAGTCTCACAAAAATAATTTTATTGGTGGTAAAATGACCCTATTTAAGGATGGGATTGGCATAAGAGTGTAGAGGATTTTTTCCTCTTTCTAACGAGCTATTACACGCCCCCAAACTCCCTACCATTGAAGAGAAAATGAATTTTTAAGTTGAAAAATAATATTTTTTAATGCAAGCCGACATGAGTTGACTCATGCAAGTCGGCCTTACCTCCAAGAGACGTGTCCTTTCACTATGAGTCAAAACCAGTATTAATATAGGTTCATACTCCTCATTCTACCCATCAAAAATTTCGGTGAGGATCACAAAAATTTAGAGATTAAGCACATAATTAAGGAGGAGGCCAAGAAGGACTTTCGCATCATGTTTTGGGCTAAATATTTATGATTAGGTTACCTTAGGCTAGTGGACAACTCGGACAAGTGTTGAGAATTCAATAGGGCAATGAATATGTTAATTCTCTTAACTTGATAATTGCTTCTGTTACCTTTTACTTATTAGCTTTGTTCTTTATTATTTCAATGTGCAATACATCGAACAACTACCAAAACAACAAGAACAATGACACAGTGTATAGGCTGCAATCCAAGGCCAAAACCCCTCCTCTTGAGGGGAAAACTCGTAAATCTCTTCTTTATCTTTCAAATATTTCAATTGACGAATACCATGACCTAGACTTAGACAAATACCCTCCAAGATCAAGTCTACCATGCCCTCCTGCTACAATCTCTTTGACCTCTCGGTAAATCTGAAATTCTGCTCCCCAATAACTACTGCAACTGTTGCTGCTTCTCTAGGAGACTTCGATCTCCCTCTAATAGCCTTCCTCTTGACTTCGCTTGCCTTGACTTGAGTCCTAGGGCTAGTGAGATTCCCTAAGGGACCTTCACTTGCCTTCCCTTCTCTTCTGCTTCCAAAATTGAACCACCAGAGATCCTAGCGCAGAAATCCAAACTTCGATCTTCCTAGAAGAATAGAATATTCCCAAAAACATTTCGACTTCTTTGACTTCCTCTTTTTCGCACTTCCTTCTTCGACTTCTTCTTCTGCTTCTTTGCATAAGAGATGAGTGAGTGAGTGATCCAGATGGAGGACGAGTTCCTCTTATATATAGGCTTCTTCAAGGTTGGATGTGGCTCTTCATGTAGGCCGACTTGATCTTGGAGATATTTTGACACTTTAAAGACAATTTTTTTTTCTTTACAATTTACAATGTGCCCATAGGGTCTTCAATATATGACAATGACTCTTATACCTAGGACAAACCCTAGAAGCACTCAATGGGTGCTTGACCTATAAATAAAAAAACTTGAGCATGAAACCCATGCTCCAATAATAATAATAATTTCTTTTTTATTTTTATATTTACAAGAATACATTTCATACTTATGAAGACCGAACTTAGTTACACATTTTTCAACATTCCCTATTAACTAGAGAGGTATTTATATTTACAAGAATACATTTCATACTTATGAATACTGAACTTAGTTACACATTTTTCAACACTCCCTATTAACTAGAGAGGTATTCATAAGAGATACATGGTAATTCTCAATCTGAAGAGATCTCATAAGAAGAGTCAGATTGGTAACCCATCTGTCTAGCATCCTATTAACCAACATTGTCACATAGCAAGGCCTTCACTAACAACTCTATCTCTCCACAAGATCACAACACAAGGCTGATGAGACCAATGATGTATAGACACCATCATCATTGTCTCCTAAGGTACATACCCCACCTAGGTGTTCATAGAGTATGACCTCCCATTGGACTATTCTTATCTTGGGTAGCTAATCCTCAAAGAATAACGGTCCACAACTACTCTTGTCTTGAATTCCCTACCACATTCTCAAAGAGTATCGAATGCCAGATGATTACCCAATCCTCCATTCTTTCTTCCCAAGGGAAGACAAGAATGTAGTGTCTATCTCTCCCTCTTAATTAGGGAGGACAAATCCACCAAACCAACCTTGTCCCTTAAGTATACAAGCTTCTTGTTCGGAAGTGATTTCGCCAATATGTCAACTACCTGTTCACCAATGGAGATATATCGTAGCTGCAACACACCATTTTGTACTAGCTCTCAAATATAGTGATACTTGTTGTTGATGTGCTTTGTCTTTCCACAGAACATTGGAGCCTCAGAGAAACGAACACACTGGTGTTATCACAAAGTATCACTGTAGGGTTCATTGGTCCTTCAAACAAGTTGGATAGTAGCTTCCTTAACCATATTGTTTCTCTGTTTACTTCACATGCTGCAACATATTTAGCCTTAGCACTACTCAAAGCAACGATATCTTGCTTTTTGCTCATCCATGAGACTACGGAGGATCCTAAACTGAAACATCCTCCCATACTGCCTCTTCCACCCTGTTCACTGCCTCCCTAGTCGGAATCTGTATAACCAATCAATTGGACATCATTCCTTCTACCATATTTCAGACAATCGCTGATGGTTCCTCGCAGATATCTCAGAATATGCTTTACTGCTATCCAATGATCATGCTTCAGCTCCACTTGGAATTGATTGAGTACATTTACTGCAAAATATATGTTTGGTCGAGTATTCACCAAGTACATCAATGAGCCAACAAGTTGTCTATACCTGGAAGGATCCGCAGGGCTTGATTCAGAACTCCTCAATCTCTTCAAGTTTGAGATCATCGGAGTGGTCATAGGTTTACAGTCCATCATGTCGATCTTCTTTAGAATCTCGATCACATACTTTCCTTGATCCAAATAGATTTCATTCGGTCCTTGCCAGACATTTACTCCAAAATAGTAATGCATCAGCCCAAGATCCTTCATGTCAAATTCTACTACCAGTTGCTTCTTACATTCTTCTATTCGACCTTCTACACCTGTCAAGAGAAGATCATTTACATACAAAAGAATAATTACAGGTTCATTGCTTACAACCTCAATATAAAGGTTCAAGTCAACAAAACTTTTTGTGAAGCCTATACTCTGTAGGTATGCATCCATTCTAGCATACCATGCCCTTGGTGCTTGCTAGAGGCCATATAATGCTTTCTTTAATTTGCAAACATATGCCTTCCTATCTTTGACTTCGAATCCCAAGGGTTGTTATATGTAGACTTGTTCATCAATAGTGCCATTCAAAAACATAGTCTTGACATCCATTTGGTGGATGATCCATCCCATCGATGCTGCTAGAGAGACTAATGACCGAATCGTTGTATACATTGTTGTTGGAGCAAATGTTTCTTCATAGTCGATGCCTTCAAGTTGAGAGAACCCTCTAGCCACAAATCTTGCTTTATACTTATCTATACTTCCATCAACTGCGTGCTTGATCTTATAGATCCACTTGGAAGTAACCATAGATTTTTCTTCGGGCCTAGGTACGGTCTCCCAGTTTCCATTCTTCATTATAGATTGATACTCTTCATTCATGGCATCCTTCCATTCTCGATGTTCTACAACCTCTTCAAAGGTGGATGGTTCCGCTCCTATTGATTTTGTCATGTATGCAACATACCCAAAATATTTCTTGGGTCTCTTACTTTCTCTAAATGATCCTCGTGCTGCCCCATGACCTTTTGCATCAAGTAGTGTGGTTTTAAACCAACTAGGTCTTTTCCTTGTTTCGGGAATGACCACGGGTTGAACAAGTTCACTTGGCCCTTCTTCTCCATGGTGTGATCCTTCTTCTTCCTTGTTAACATCCTCTTCAAATATTGGAAATTCTTCGTAATCATAATCCATGGAAAGTTCTTTTGACTTCTTGAATGCTATACTCTCATCAAATATGAAATCACGACTAACTTCAATGTGATGACCACCTTTCATATACATTCTATAGGCCTTTGATGAGTTACTATACCCAACAAATATTCCATTCGTATTGGAAGGATCCGACTTCTTTCTTTTGTCCTTTGGTATATGAATATACACAAAACACCCAAAGATTCAGAGATGATTTACAGATGGCTTCTTCCCAGTGAACACTTCTTCCGGAGTCTTGTTATCTAGAGATTTGTGAGGACATCGATTTTGAATGTAGACCGTTGTCTTTGTTGCCTCTCCCCATAGAAACTTAGGTAGATCTTGATTGTGTAACATTGCTTTTACACTTTCTTCAATGGATCTGTTCTTTCTTTCTGTGACTCCATTTTGTTCAGGATTGTATGGACTATAAAATCCCTCTTAATCCCAGACTCCTTACAGGATGCTATAGTCTCTTTAGATGTATATTCTCCTCCATTATCAAATCTTATTATCTTGATTCTTTTTTCTATAAGGTTCTCTACTTCAGCCTTGAATTCTTGATATTTTGTAAATACTTCATCCTTGGTTTTCATTAAGTAAACCCAGGTTTTTTTGAATGATCATCTATGAATGTGACATAGTATAGATGGCTTCCAAGTGATTTTGGAGTCATATGACCACACACATCAAAGTGAATGAGATCCAAGATTTCTTTCGATTGTGAAGCATTTCTTCCAAACAGTCTCTTGGTATTCTTTCCCAATGCACATCCCTTGCAGACACC
Source organism: Pinus tabuliformis (assembly GCA_031772625.1). Classification (NCBI taxonomy): domain Eukaryota; kingdom Viridiplantae; phylum Streptophyta; class Pinopsida; order Pinales; family Pinaceae; genus Pinus; species Pinus tabuliformis. The sequence continues at coordinate 645,593,533 of CM062804.1, forward strand.
TTCATGATCCTCCTTCAAATTCGGTATTCCATTCCTTCTCGGATGCCAATAACTTTAGCTTGATCTATGCTTGAGTCTTTTCCCCAAACAACTACTTTCCCATGAATGAAGGCTACTTTGCCTCCTTTGTCTTCTAAACTTGAAATAGAAAGTAAATTTTTGTGTAAACCTAGAACAAATAGAATGTTGTTGAGGTGGATGTTGCTTCCATCCTTGAGTTTTATGGAAGTTGATCCAATGCCCTTCACCGGATAGCTTTTGTTGTCTCCAAGTTCCACTGACTAAGAGGATTTTCCTTTAGATAAGGTCTTCAATTGGTTGGAGTGACCAATCATGTGCCTTAATGCACCACTATCAATTACCCAAATGTCTTCATCTTGGAATGTACTAGAGAGAGCCGAGAAGAGACCTTCATCTCTTTCATTGATTGATGCTTTCATTGAAGAGAATAAGAACCTCCATGCTTCCTTGATACCTTGCTTGAGATGCCTTGCAAATTTCTTGATGAACTTCTTCATTGTAGAGGAGATCTTCCTGATGCCCTTAGAGAACCAAATCTCTGATACCATGTTGAGAATTCAATAGGGCAATGAATATGTTAATTCCCTTAACTTGATAACTGCTTGCGTTACCTTTTAGTTATTAGCTTTGTTCTTTATTATTCTAATGTGCAATACATCAAACATTTACCACAACAGTAAGAACTGTGACAGTGTATAGGCTGCAAGCCAGGGTCAAAACCCCTCCTCTTGAGGAGAAAACCCGTAAATCTCTTCTTTATCTTTCAAATCTTTCAATTGACGAATAGCATGACCTAGACCTAGACAAATACCCTCCAAGATCAAGTCTACCATGACCTCCTGCTGCAATCTCTTCAACCTCCCAGTAAATCCAAAATTCTGCTCCCCAGCAACTGTTGTTGCTTCTCTAGGAGACTTCCATCTCCCTCTAATCAGTGTTGAAAATATCGGTATCGGCAAAATATCGGCGAGGGTCCAGAAAATATCTTATCGGCAATATCGGCGAAAATATCGGCAAAATATCGGCAAATATCGGCAAGCATAAAAAATAATTTTTTCAAATTTTTAAATATAGCCAATATTTGGCCGATATTTTCAAAATATTGCGATATTTTGCCGATATTTTCCGATATTTGCCGATATTTTGAAAATATCGCGATATTTTCTCGGCGATATATCGTTTTGCCGAAAATATCGCGATATTTCCGAATATCGCCGATATTATCAACAGTGCCTCTAATAGCCTTCCTCTTGACTTCACTTGCCTTGACTTGAGTCCTAGGGCTAGTAAGATGCCCTAAGAGACCTTCACTTGTCTTCCCTTCTCTTCTGCTTCCAAAATTGAACCACCAGAGATCCCAATGGAAAAACCCTAACTTTGATCTTTCCAGAAGAATAGAATTGGCCTAGAAACACTTTGACTTCTTCGAATTCCTCTTCTTCGCACTTCCTTCTTCAACTTCTTTGCATAAGAGATGAGTGAGTTAGTGATCCAAATGGAGGACGAGTTCCTCTTATATATAGGCTTCTTCAAGGTTGGGCGTGCCTCTTCATGTAGGCTGACTTGATAGCTCAGTAGGCCGACTTGATCTTGGAGATATTTTGACACTTTAAAGAAAAAAATAATTTTTTCTTTACAATTTACAATGTGCCCATAGGATCTTCAATATATGACAATGACTCTTATACCTAGGACAAATCGTAGAAGCACTCAATGGGTGCTTGACCTATAAATAAAAGAACTTGAGCATGAAACCCATGCTCCAATAATAATAATAATAATAATTTCTTTTTCATTTTATATTTACAAGAATACATTTCATACTTATGAAGACCAAACCTAGTTACACATTTTTCAACAAGGACAATCATCTTGAAACTTGAAGTATACAACTGTGTTTGCAGTGGTGGATTGTGCTCATTCTCTGGAGGACAGAACTCAGATCTTTGTTACAGATTGTAGTCCCATCGAAGAACTTCAGACTAGTGAACCGAGGCTTTTAGCTCAGTCCTGTGGACAGGTTTCTCCTTAGCTTGGACTTCAGGGAGCTCGATGCTATTAGTTCAGTTACCTATGGCAGCTTCTGTGTGGAGAGCTCAGGCTTGCCTCCTGTAGAAGCTAGCATTACAGAGGGCTGTCTCGGATTGTAGTCTAGAACTATCTCGGATCTGTGAGTTATCTTGTCTCAATATTAAGTTATTGGCTATAACAGGTTCATTATCTAAAGTAGTAAAGTCGGAGTACTGGAGATATTCTTTTTTGGTGAAGCAATTCGTAAGGACATCATCATCACTATTAGAGAAGGTGAAGTAAAAGCGGTACCTATAGGACTGTCTTGACCAAATCACAACCACGTAATCAAGAATAGTGTAATCACATCATCAAGGGAAGAACACATTCATTTCACAGAATTAAAGGAAGAACAGATGCATTAGTTTCATCATTAGCACAGATCTTAAGCTTTGAAACTACGACATAAAAGATCTTGTTTGAAAGAGCATTTTTGGAGCATTGTTGGCCTGGAGCAGCATTATAATAGCAGGGAATACTTGAAGAACATAAGTCTTGGGGCAGTTTAGAGAAGACCTCCTTGAAGCAAAGTTTGAAGATTTGTTGAAGCAACTTAACCATTGGAGAATATTTTTAAACAGTTATTGAAGACATCTTGAAGCATTGTTGATGACCTATTGAAGAGACCTTGTAGTAGCAAATCTTGGAGTTAATTGTTGACCTTGTGATGCACGGTTGAAGGCCCTCATGAGGTGACTTTGGAGATTTTGTTTGGGTACCATGAAGAGCTGTGGAGACACCTTCATGTGAAGACAAGGTTCTCATTGATGAAGTGATTTGGAGAAGGCAGTGTTGGCGAAGGTATTGTCAGGGCTTGTTGCAGAAGATATTGGGAGTCGTGAAGAATCATCAAACTTATTTTGACGAATTAAAGCTAAGGGTTGGAGCCTATTGATTTTTGGTAGCATCGAATGTGCTCTAGCCTTGAAATTTGGAGGAGAGGCTAAAGCACATGAGATCTCCAAGACCCATAAATCGTTTTGAGAAATTCCACACGGATGAGGAGTTATTAAAATAATTAATATTTTTAATGGGTCCCTAAGTCTAAACTTAGGAAAATAAAAATATTAATGGGTATTAATAAAGATAAGGGTGAGAAGCTTCTAAGAGATGAGGATCAAGTCTGTTTTAATCTTAGCCGTTGATTAGGGACATAATCTTGACCGTTGATTCGTCAACACGAAAAGTATAAGAGAAGACTTGAGGATCATTTGGAGATAAACTGGCAGATACTCAGTATCTCAAGGAAAATCAATTCTCAAGTATAGGAGATCAATTTCAGAGGGAGAGTTGTAGAGTGGAGGAAGAGGAGGGCATCAACAACAGGCGGTGACAGGGGAGGAGGTGACGCAAGGATAGTGGGAGACAACGCAAAGAGAGACACAGTCCAAAGGAGAGACGCATAGCCTACGTAGGCTGATGCAGAGGGACGCAGAGCCACTCAAAGCCACGTTGGGCCACGCAGAAGTGGGAGCAGGGTTTCCAAAGTGTCATAAGGTCTTAAAGGGAAAGTCTCAGGTGTTTTATTTTAGTTTCTATGTAAAATCATTCCTTGTAAAAACAATTGCTTCTGAAGATTAATAAAACCCTCATCTGCTGCACCGATTTTCCAACATTGAGTTTTTTTTGGGACAATTGTCCAAAAATAACATTGTTGATGTGATTAGTTCTTGTGCATGTATTTTTCTCTGGGTAATTATGTGATAATTGCAGTAGCATTTATTTTAATATCTATTGAAGGGATTTCGTAAATAGCTTATTGTGAATAATAAGTAGGTGAAATAAATCAGTTGCTGTAGTAATAGAATTTCAGTTTAGAAATTTTCACATGGTATCAGAGCAGAGATCCGGCAACAGGAGAGGAAAATCGATTATGGGTCAAGAGCATGATGTAGAGGCATCCACTCAAGGGGACTCATGCAGATTTCCAGAAGAATGCACAAGGGACATAAATTACGATTATTCTATGTTAGCTTCCAGATTGGAAGAAGAAGTCGCTTGCTTAGAAAGCTCTACCTCCTTAGAGGTTTGGTATATAGACAATGGAGCTTCTTGACATATGACAGGAATCCGAGAATGTTTTTAGATTATCAGGAGGAAAGAATGAATTTTCATATCACCATGGGAAATAAGGCAAAGTGTACTCTAGTAGGAAGAGGTACTATAGTTTTTCAAATCGAAGCAGGAGAGCGGCTTCGAGCAACCAATGTGCCAGGATTGGGTATGAACTTACTTTCCGTATCTCAACTTCAAAACAAGGGCTATGACGTTTTCTTCATTAAGGAGAAAGTATATGTCAAACACTCGAGTTGGAAAATGAAGGCCCAGATTGGAATCAGAAGTAACAAGTTGTACAGGTTGCAGCTAGAATCACCAATGGCACTAATAGGCAGTAATGGAGACAAAGATTTGAATGAACTACGACACAGGAGGATGGGACACCTACACCATGGGGCTCTGAGAATTCTCACGAAAACAGTATCAGGAGTTCCAGAACTAAGTAGTGAATGAGATGATGTATATAGAGGGTGCGCTTTGGGAAAGTATGCCAAAGCAGTGTTTTCCAGAAGTAACAATAGGGCTAAGAGTGTGCTAGGATTGAGACTGATGTCCACAAAAGCTCTTAGTGGTGCTAAATACTTCGTCACCTTCATCAATGGCCATTCCAGGAAGACTTAGATCTACTTTCTGAAAACCAAGGATGAGGTTTTCAGTCGATTCAAAGAGTTCAAGGCACTAGTGGAGAATTTGACGGGAAAGAAGATAAAAGTGTTGCGTTCAAACAATGGTGGAGAGTATGTTGACAAGGACTTCACCGATTTTTACGCTAAGGAAGGCATCAGAAGGGAGTGGACAACTCCCTACAATCCAGAGCAGAATTGAGTAGCAGAAAGGAAAAACAGGACTATTGTGGAAGCAGTTAGGGCAATGCTGTATGATCAGGATATGCCTAAATTCCTGTGGGCAGAAGCATACAACACGACAATTTATGTCTAGAATAGGACTCCTCACAGGGCATTGGTCAAAATCACTCCGGAGAAGGTCTTCACCGGGAAGACACCTGAAGTCAGTCATTTCAGGATATTTGGGAGTTTAGCGTATTGTAGTATACCCGAAGAGAAGAGAAAGAAATTAGATCAAAGTGCTGAGAAAGGATACCTTGTGGGATATAGCGATAATGCTAAGGCATATACAGTCTATCTTCTAGGGAGTAGGAAGGTAGTAGTTTGGTGGGATGTAAAGTTCATGGAGGATAGAGCTTTTAGGAAATCCCGAGAAATGCCTCCCAAGGAGCAGACGAAAGATGAGCCGTTAGTCAAACCACTTTAATCAACGAAAACTAGTACCAAAAATTCTCCTGAAGACAAAGCTTCAGAACAGGAAGAATCTTAGGAAGAGGAAGAGCTGATAGATGTGCCTACTACTAGTGGAAGAACGAGCCGGGAACTTTGACAGATTCTATGGGATGCGAAAGACTTCATTGGTGCACCCAGGAATAGTAAAAGGGAGCGAAGACAACCAGACAGACACCAGGCCTTAGTAGCTCAGGTTGGGTAACCTTCTAATTTTCAGGAGGCCGTTCAACATCAAGTATGGGTGGATGCTATGGTGGAGGAATACAACTCTATAATGGTCAATGATGTCTGGGAAGTGGTACCTAGGCCTCAAGACAGATCAGTGGTAGGTTCGAGATGGATCTACAAGGTCAAATATGTTGCAGACAGTAGTGTGGAGAAATACAAAGCAAGTTTGTGGCTAAGGGGTATGCTTAGAAGGAAGGGATAGACTACGAAGAAACCTTCGCCCCAGTAGCTAGGTATACTTCTATTAGAACCGCGATAGATTCATCAGATGGATGTCAAGGCAACATTCTTGAATGGGGTAATAGAAGAGGAAGTATACATTGAACAACCAAAAGGTTTTGAGACACATGAGAAGAAATCTCATGTATGCAGATTAAAGAAAGCCTTGTATGGGCTTAAACAGGCACCTAGGGCATGGTACAGTCGAATTGATGGCTACTTGCAGAAGATGGGGTTCGTCAAGAGTGACGTAGACCCTAATCTCTACTATTTGGTTGTAGAGAATGAGCCTCTAATCCTAGTGTTATATGTGGATGATCTTTTCCTGATAGGATCATCCAGGCTCATCAAAGACTGCAAGAAGAACCTAGCCACAGAATTCGACATGAAGGATTTGGGACAAATGCATTATTTCCTGGGGTTGGAAGTTTGGTAGCAGAAGGGTGAGATCTTCCTTGGACAAGGGAGATATGCTACAAAAATCTTGAAGAGATTCAAGATGTAGGATTGTAGACCTATGGCTACTCCAATGATCACCAACTAGAAGAAGATTGATGTATCAGAAGATAAAGACGTTGATCCCACCTTGTACAGACAACTTATAGGGTCCCTGATGTATCTGGTCAATACCAGGCCAGACATTTGTTACACTGTCAACACCCTCAGTCAGTTCATGGTGGAACCTAAGAGGGTGCACTGGGCAGCAACCAAACATGTTCTCAGGTATATACAAGGAACAATCGAGCATGGACTATTGTACACCAGAGGCAATGACATCAGGCTGAGTGGGTTCACCGACGCAGAATGGGCTGGAATTTCAGTAGATCGGAAAAGTACAACTGGGTACTGTTCCAACATTGGATCAGGAATGACCTCCTGGTGCAGTAGGAAACAAAAATCTGTGGCTTTGAGCTCAGCTAAAGCAGAATATATGGCAGCTAGCACAACTTCGTGTGAAGCCATATGGCTTAGGAAATTGCTTGTGAATCTATTCAGGAGAAGGATTGAAGGGATTAGGATCATGTGTGATAGTCAGAGTTGCATCAAGCTCTCTGAGATTCCAGTATTTCATGATCGGTTGAAGCACATTGATATCGGGTGTCACTTTGTTAGAGACTCTGTCCAATGAGGCGCAGTACAATTGAGATACACTCCTATAGGAGAATAGGTGGCAGACATCCCCACCAAGGCTCTAGGAAGAACATAGTTTGTTTATTTTACGGAGAAGACATGGATGGTAAAGAATCCATTTCAGTAGCAAAAATGGATAAGTGTTAGGAGTTATAGTGCAACAGTTAACAGTGGCAGTGCTATGGGCATCATGATGCAGCGTGCTGAGAGGGAGTTGCAATACAGGTGCGACAATGTCATGGAAAATAGTACAGGAAGCAACAGTGCAGGGGATGTGAGGCAGCAGGCCAAGCATCAGCGCATTTACCGATGCGGAAGATCATTGTGATGTTTCAACTTTCTATAGTGAAACATTGCTGGAGCACATTCCTCGCTAAGAGGGGGTGTTTATTTTTGGCAGCATCGGATGTGCTCTAGCCTTGAAATTTGGAAGAGAGGCTAAGGCACATGAGATTTCCAAGACTCACAAATCGTTTTGAGAAATTCCACCCGGATGAGGAGCTATTAAAATAATTATTAGTTTTTATGGGTTCCTAAGTCTAAACTTAGGAAAATAAAAATATTAATGGGTATTAATAAAGATAAGGGTGAGAATCTTCTAAGAGACAAGGATCAAGTCTGTTTTAATCTTAGCTGTTGATTCATCAACAGGAAAAGTATAAGAGAAGAATTGAGGATCATTTGGAGATACACTGGCAGATACTCAATATCTCAAGGAAAATCGATTCTCAAGTAAAGGAGATCGATTTGAGAGGGAGAGTTGCAGGGTGGAGGAAGAGGAGGGCATCAGCAGCAGGCAGTGACAGGGGAGGAGGTGACGCAGGGACAATGGGAGACAACGCAGAGAGAGACGCAGTCTAAAGGAGAGACGCAGAGCCTATGCAAGCTGATGCAGAGGGACACAGAGCCACTCAGAGCCACGCTGGGCCACACAGAGTGACACAAAGCCACTGAGAGCCACGCTGGGCCAAGCAGAGTGACATAGGGGTGACACAGAAGTGGGAGCAGATTCTCCAAAGTGTCAGAAGGTATCAAAGGGAAAGTCTCAGGTGTTTTCTTTTAGTTTCTCTGTAAAATCATTCCTTGTAAAAGCAATTTCTGTTGAATATTAATAAAACCCTCATCTACTGCACTGATTTTCCCACATTGGGTTTTTGTGGGACAATTGTCCAAAAATAATTGTGTTGATGTGATTGGTTCTTGTGCATGTATTTTTCTCCGGGTAATTATGTGATAACTGTAGTAGAATTTATTTTAATATTTACTAAAGGGATTTTGTAAATAACTTATTGTGAATAATAAGTAGGTGAAATAAATCAATTGCTGCAGTAGTAGAATTCCAGTTTATAAATTTTCATAGAGCCCTAAAGGTTGGAGCCTCATAGAGACAAGGTTGGTGCCTTGGGAGATAGCATTGGAGCCCTAGAGGATAGGAGTCCTCAAGAAGAGTAGGTTGGAGCCCTAAAGGTTGGTGCCTCAAAGTGACAAGGCTTGAGCCTTGGGAAGTCCAAGTCGGTGCTGGGAAAAAATACAGGTTGGAGCCTGGGGGATTGGAGATTGGTGTCTTAACTTAGGGTTGGAGCCCTAAACTATATTGTACTTGATTTATTGTAAAGAACATGATTGAATTCCTCATTATTCCTAATTAATAAAAATATTTATTCTGATTGTTCATTTTGTGTTCTAAATATAACTGATCTAACTGGTAAAAATAACAATTAAAAGGAAATACTGATTCACCACCCTTTAGTATTTCCAAAAATTGGTATCAGAGCGAGTACCTTCACTTAAAGCCTAACAACTTGAAGGTAGATCCTTAGAACACAAATTGCAAAGCCAAGGAAGAAAGCCTCCAATCCTTCTAAAGATGTCTCTTCCTCAACCGTGAAAAATGAAGACAATCAAATTGGGAAAGTTACATTGTTCAATGGAAACTTTGATATATGGAAAATGAGAATGAGGAATTTCTTAATGACTCAAGGTTTTGAAGTCTGGGAATCAGTGACTACTAAAAGCATGATGGAAGAAGAATCCAAGGAATATGATGCAAGAGAAATAAAAGTAATCTTGAGTGGGCTAGCAGATCCTATAAAGGCCAAAGTGGAAAAATGTTCATCAGCGAAAGGTATGTGGGACAAACTTCAAGATCTTCACTCAAAAAGAAAATTGACCATGATCTCTAATCAAGAAGATGATGGAAAGCAAGAAGGAAATCTAGAACCCATAAAAGAAGATGAAAACAAGAGTGAAGACATCAAGACCAAGGAGGACCTAGAAGATGAAGAAAATGAAGAAGATCTCAAAGAAGATCTCAAGGCAAAACTTGTAGCTGCCCTAGAAGACATTAGCAGTTTGAAAAAGTAAAATGAGGAGCTCAAGAAGCAAAGCACAAAATGGTGACCATGATCTTGACAAGACAAGGAAGGAAGTTGACATTTTCAAGCTTCAAGTACAAGAAAAGGATGAGGAGCTCACCAAGCTAAAGGAGGAATTTCATCAAAACAAGAAAGGCATCATGAAGAAGTCATATCCATGACAAATCAATTGGATAAAGCAAATAAAAGGGAAGACACTTTATCAAGCCATCTTGAACAAAGACACAAGGACTTGAACAAACTTGAAGCGAAAATTGGTCAATACAAGGAAGAGGTCTCCTCCCTTAAATCTCAACTAGAAGAAGCAATGAAACAAGCACACAGAGCCAAAAGGGTTAAGGAAGTTTTGACCCTCCTGGAAGGACAAGTCGATGAAGCTAAAAAAGGAAAGAAATGGCATGATATGCCAACTAGAAGAAAAGGATGAAGACATCACCAAATTAAAATTAGAAATTACCTCACTTAAGGCCCAATTATGTGAAGCAACTAGAATGAAGGAAGAAATGGAGAACCATCTAGCAAAGAAGGATGAAGAATTCAAGACGATGAAAGAATAAATTGATCTTCTAAAGAAAGAAGTTGATCATCTGAACAAGACTCTAAAGATCTCTCAACCTCTAGATGACATCCTAAGTCATCAAAGATCTCCTCTTGATAAATCAGGTCTTGGATATGTAGGTGAACCCTCAAACAAAAATGATGCAAACCCTAATGCTTCAAACAACAAGGATGTGGAGAATCTTTGAAGAAATATTGGTGCCCCCAGTTCCAACAAAAGAAAGGATAAGAGTCAAGATGACATTGGAAGAAACCCTCCAAGACGATATGCAAATGGTGTCAAAGATGCAAGAGGCAATGGATATCATTAAAGGATCCCAAGGCAGAATGACTTTAAAAGTACATCAAGGCAATCTCCATCCTCTAGGTACCAAAGTATATTTTTTGGTTATTGCTATTCTTGTACAAATTTTGGGCACATGGCAAAAGATTGTAGGGCATACCACAAGGACAAATATAATGGTCGACATCAATGCCCTAGAACCAACTATGCAAGAAGAAGTCATGATTCCTATTTCATGAACAAGATGGAGTGCTTCAAATGTCATAACATTGGACACATGGCTCGTGATTGTAACTTGACTTGGGTCCCTAAACCCATGAATACCAAGCCAGAAAAGAAAGTTACACAAGTATGGAGAAGGAAGCAAATTGGATCAAAAAGTCTCTTGAACACTTAAGCCAACAACAAATGTTGTTGATTTGATGAAGACATCTTTCACAGATATGATTTTCTGAGTATTTGATGATGAGACTCTGCCAAAAAGGAGACAATGCACATTGTTAGGGGGAGCTTGTGATTTTTGACTACTCTTGCAAAAGCTATCCAAAGCCCTTGATGAGTCACACATGGACAATCACCTTTTGATAGATCATCTCTCGGGAGAAACTCCATTGAAGAACATAATCCTTTACTCATCCGATGGAGCATTGTTGAAGATGTCTTCCACTTGATCACAAGGCAAGCAATCTTTCTTGAGCTAGAGGAGTTTATGCAGGCAGGGGGAGTTGGTTCATCATATGAAGAAATGCAAACATATCTATCATGGACCACATTGCCAGAAGGAAGAGCACCTTGACAGGAGGAGCAACATATCTATCATGGAGAATTATCATTGATGAAGAAAATATGATGGAAGCAGCATATCAAGAAGCAGCTTGATAGGGGGAGTACTTGGGCACCCCGTTTGCCATTGATGTCAAAGGGGGAGAGAATGTTGAAGGGAAAGAATATTGCTATCAATGACAAAGGGGGACACTGTTGGTCAAGGTTGTCATTGATGTCAATATGACATTGTTGGAGATGGCAAATATTCTTGTGATACATGCCTTAAACCCTTTCATGATGTTGCCCTAACTACATGACAAAACCTTAAGTACATTTATGCCCTAGATTGGTGATGCATGATCTAAATGCCCATAATACTCAAGAAGATGCCTTAGCCCTAACACATTGATGCCAATCCTAATACTTATGATGCCCTTAAGATACATGAATGGAAGCCTATGTGTATGGAACCCTAAGCCTACGAGGAAGACCTTCACATACACGAATGAAGCCCTAATCCTAGTCAACTTGATGGCCTAATTCTATAAAGGAGGATCCATAAACATTGAATGCCTAAAACTAAAATCCTAATAGCTGCCATAAATAAAATAATAATGACAGTCTCACAAAAATAATTTTATTGGTGGTAAAATTACCCTATTTAAGGATTGGATTGGCATAGGAGTGTAGAGGATTTTTTCCTGCTTCTAATGAGCTATTACATGCCCCAAAACTCCCTACCGTTGAAAATAAAATGAATTTTTAAGTTGAAAAATAATATTTTTTTAATGCAAGCTGACATGAGCTGACTCATGCAAGTCGGCCTTACCTCCAAGAGATGTGTCCTTTCACTAAGAGTCAAAACCAGTATTAATATAGGTTCGTACTACTCATTCTGCCCATAATTTTTTTTGGTGAGGATCACAAAAATTCAGAGATTGGGCACAAAATTAAGGAGGCCGAGGACTTTGGCATCATGTTTTAGGCTAAATATTTGTGATTGGGTTACCTCAGGCTAGTGGATAGCTCAGACAAGGACAGTCATCTTGAAACCTGAAGTATACACCTGTGTTTGCAGCATTGGATTGTGCTAATTTGCTGGAAGACAGAACTCAGATCTTCGTTACAGATTGCAATCCCATTGAAGAACTTCGGACTAGTGATCCGAGGCTTTTAGCTTAATCTTGTGGACAGGTTTCTCCTTAGCTCGGACTTCAGGGAGCTCGGTGCTATTAGTTCAGTTACCTGTGGCAACTTCTGTGTGGAGAGCTCGGACTTGCCTCTTATAGAAGCTAGCATTACAAAGGGCTGTCTCGGATTTCAGTCTAGGACTATCTTGGATTTGTGAGTTATCTTGTCTCAATATTAAGTTATTGGCTACAACAAGTTCATTATCTAAAGCAGTGAAGTAGGAGGAGTACTGAAATATTCTTTTCCGGTTATTTAAGAAGCAATTAGTAAGGACATCATCATCACTGTTAGAGAAGGTGACCTACAACAGTTTCAAGAAGTAAAATTGGTACCGATAGGACTGTCTTGACCAAAGCACAACCACATAATCAAGAACAGTGTAATCACATCATCAAGGGAAGAACACATCCAGTTCACAAAATTAAAGCAAGAACAAATGCAACAATTTCATCATTAGCACATATCTTAAGATTTCAAAATACAACATAAAATGTCTTGTTTGCAAGAGCATCTTTGGAGCATTGTTGGCCTGGAGCAGCATTATAATAGTAGGGGATACTTGAAGATCATAAGTCTTGGGGCAATTTAGTGAAGACCTCCTTGAAGCATAGTTTGAAGATTTGTTGAAGCTACTTAACCATTGGAAAATATTTTGGAACAGTTATTGAAGCCATCTTGAAGCATTGTTGATGACCTATTGAAGAGACCTTGTAGTAGCAGATTTTGGAATTAATTGTTGACCTTGTGATGCAAGGTTGAAGGCCCTCATGTGGTGACTTCAGAGATTTTGTTTGTGTTGAAATTTGGTACCGGGGGACAGGTGGTTCCCTAAGGCCTTGATCTTTGGCCTAGGGAAAAGTGTCCAAAAGAATTTAATTTTTCTCCTAAAGTGACTTTATAATTTTTATAAAGTCAAATCTAATTTAAAAGTGACTTTAAGTGATAAAGTTACTAAAGTCTAATTTTAAAGTGACTTTATTAAAGTCAATGTAAAATTAGAAATGAAAAGTGACTTTGGAAATAAATGACTAAGTGGGTCTTTATTAAAGTGGGGTGAATAAAAAAAATAAAAAGTGAGATTTAAATGAGCATTTAATCTCAACCCTAGATCTCAATCTATTTCAGCCATTGGATTTAGGGATCACCCAAAAGTCACTTACGGTTGGATTAAGGGAGGAAAAGGAGGAAAAGGTCATTTATTTCTTTCATGAGCAAATTGAGAGAATGAGAGCAAGAGAGCAATGGAGATTTCTAGACAGGGAGGAGAAGGAGACAGCAGCTTGGCACACATTCCAAGGCAACAGTTTAGCAAATCCGTACAGTTGAGTTAGCACACAGTGAAAGGCAGATTTTGGCACGATTTTCTAGAAATCCGTATAGCTGTTTGCATAGAAATCGAGAGCAGTTTGCTGGCACATTTTCCAAGGAAATCCGTACAGCGTATTGCTGTTTTTTTGCACGCAAATCGAGGTCCGTACAACACATTTATTGCAGGCCATACAATAGCATTTAAGGCTGAAAGTGGGCACGAAAATCAAGGAGGCCGTACAACATTTATTGCTGTCCTGTTTTGCTGTTTGCTAGTGTTTTCAGTTGGCTGTGAGGCACGGAAAACGAGATAAGTTGTAAAGTTTGCTTGCTGAATTTTTTGCTGAATATTTCTCACTGTAAAAAGCATTTTTTCAGAAATAAGAAAGAGCTCTCGAACTGGTTTTCCCCAAGAGTTGTAGGGGGTTTTTCCAGGGTCACCTTGACCAAAAATCACTGTGTTCAAATGTGTTAAATAGCTATTTGTACCTGCTGATTTTTTATTTCTGCATTTTCCAGCATTCTATAAAATTTCCAGAATTTGTGTTTTCAGTAAAATTTATTTTTCCAGCTTGTTGAATGTATGGATATAAGAAAGAGCATTTAACTATATGGGAGAAATAAGGTGAAACTGAAAACCGGGGTGGGAAATGAGAAATTTCTACATGGTATCAGAGCTTGAGTGCTGAAGTGCAGTTTGGGACAGCAAGGAGGAAAATTACAGCCTGCTGATTTTTCACTCAGAAAATTCCAGGAAGCTGATTTTTCACAAAGAACAGTTTTATTTTTACTACAACAGTGCTATTTTTTCAGTTTTAGGATAGCAGGATGTCATTGGGATTGAGGGTGGAGGATAGGTTGGATGGGCATAGCAATTACAACGTTTGGAAGGAGAGAATGCAGAGTATCTTTGAGGAGGCAGAAGTCTGGGACATCATGGTGCATACCACACAGAACCCTGTTGTTATGCCTACTGATGCTACTCAGTTGGCTGAGTATAATAAAAAGAACAACAAGGGTAAGAGACTGATTCTAGACGGAGTCAAAGACCATTGCATTCCTCATGTGAGAGGAAAGAGAAATGCCCATGAGATGTGGACAACATTATCCAATCTCTACCAGAGTACCAATGAGAACCGGAAAATGGTCATGAAGGAGAAGTTGAAGACTATTAAGATGGGTAATGATAGTGAAGCTGGATATCTCACCAAGATTACTAATGTGAGAGATGAGTTGGTAGCAGTTGGAGAGGACATTCCACCCACTGAGTTGGTGCGGATTGCAGTGAATGGCCTCCCTCGTTTATGGATGAACTTTGCTGATGGGGTTTGTGCACGTGAGACCCTTCCCACATGGGAGAGGTTTTGGGATGATTGCATTCAGACAGAGATCAGGAAAGGTCAGCTTGGGGCAGCCAAGCCAGTTGAGCAGGATGAGGATGTAGCACTGTCGACAGGAGGCAAGAAAGGCAAAGGGAAGAAGCAGGCTTCCACAAGCAATGGTGGGGGCAAAGGCAAAGGTAAAGGTAAACAGGGTGACACACAGAAGGAATATTCCAAGGTGAAGTGTTGGAATTGTCAAAAGATGGGACACTATGCAGTTGTGTGTCCGGAGAAGAAGAAGAAGAAAGGGAAGAACCAGAACGTGGCAGCTTCAGCAGAGGTTGAGGACTTTGTAGTTCGTTTTGACCGAGAGTTTGGGTTCACTGCTTATGAGTCCTCTAGTGTAGGATCACCTGCCACACAGGTTCAGAGGGAGCATGCTTTTCCCTCGATTAGAGGAGCATTTTCGGGTATCTGGTATGTGGACAGTGGGCTTCACGTCACATGACAGGAGTCTGTGAGTACTTCTCAGAGCTTTCAGAGAGTGGCACTGATATTGAGGTAGTACTCGGTGATGACAGAGTTGTTAGAGCAGTCGGGGTGGGGACACTGACATTTCAGAGGGAGTCCAAACCTCCTTTGAAGGTGTCAGATGTTCTTTATGTGCCAGGGATGAGGAAGAACCTTATATCCGTCTCAGCTTTGGAGGACAGAGGATATGAGATACTGTTCAAGGGAGGACAGGTGTTGATGTATCCCAGGGGCACTCCAGCTAATTCAGCTAGAGTGATAGGTGTACGCCATGCAAAGGTGTACAAGTTTGCATTCCAGTCTCTTGTGGCATTGAGCAGTAGTACCGACAACAGAGCAAGCAGTTCTGATCTGTGTGAGATTTGGCACCGCAGGATGGGACATATGTATCATGGAGCCTTGAGGACCTTGCGGGAGATCACTACAGGTGTGCCAAATTTCAGTACTGATCACTTTGATACTTGCATAGGATGTGCAATGGGCAAGTTTGCCAAATCCCCTTTTCCCAGCAGTGACAGTAGAGCGACTGGGATACTTGATTTGATTCATTTCGATGTGAGTGGTCGGATGTCTCATGTTTCCTTGAGTGGATATGAGTACTATGTTTTATTCATTGATGATCACTCCAGGAGGACCTGGATTTATTTCTTGAAGACCAAGAGTGAGGTCTTCAAGCGGTTTCAGGAGTTAAGAGCTCTTGTGGAGACATAGATAGGTCGGAAGATCAAGTCCCTGAGGTCGGACAATGGGGGAGAGTACACCCTTGGAGAGTTTGTTAACTATTGTGCAAAGGCAGGCATTAGGAGGGAGTTCACTGTTCCTTACAACCCCCAACAGAACGGGGTTGCGGAGAGGAAGAACAGATCCATCGTAGGGGCTGCCAAAGCCATGTTACATGACCAGGGGTTGCCATTGTTCTTGTAGGCAGAGGCATGCAACACAACTGTTTATTTACAGAACAGGAGTCTGCATCGTGCCTTGGGGCACATGACTCCGGAGGAGGCTTTTTCTGGGAAGAAGCCTGATATTGGTCATCTTCATATCTTTGGCTGCATTACATACTCCTACATACCCAAGGAGAAGAGGACCAAACTAGAGCCCACCGCAGAGAAGGGTATCCTTGTGGGCTATAGTGAGACCTCAAAGGCCTTTCGGATTTACATTCCTGCACAGAGGAAGGTGTTGTCAGACGGGATGTAAAGTTCGAGGAGGACAGGGCCTTTAGGAGATCACGGGAGTTAGAGTATCTGGATCAGCCAGACCCTTATTAGCAGTTGAGTCAGTCGCAGGGATCTAGTGGGCAGGGATTAGGAGGATCTGGAGGTACATCTATGAGGATGTCAGGTCTGTCAGTGAGCAGTGGCTCACTGAGCTAGAGGGGTGGTGCTCCAGGCAGCATGCATAGCAGTTCACTAGGGAGTCCACTGATGGACAGTTCACACGGTACCTCAGCTTCTACAGGTTCAGGTGCAGGCAGGAGCAGTAGACAGACAGTTAGGAGTTCAGGCTCCTGATGATGATGGGGAGGAGGAGTTTCATTCTCCAATGGGAGAAGTGCACTCAGGGAAGAGGAAGCCCAAGTGGCTTCAGGACACCTTGAGAGATGCCACATCTGTTGTTGAGCCTAAGAGGCCGGTCAGAGAGAGTAGACTACCTGAGAGGTTTTGTAGCTATATGGCAATGGCTACTAGCATCCTTGACTCTGAGCCTTCTAGCTATGAGGAGGCAGCTAGCCAGCAGGTTTGGAGAGAGGCCATGCAGGAGTATTCTTCTATCATGAAGAATGATGTTTGGGAGGTGGTGCCGAGGCCTGAGGGCAAATCCGTGGTTACTTCCAGATGGCTTTACAAGGTAAAGCATGTTTTAGATGGCAGCATTGAGAAATTCAAAGCGAGGTTTGTGGCTAGAGGGTTCTCTCAGGTAGAGGGAGTTGATTATGAGGAGACCTTCGCTCCCGTGGCTCGATATACTTTGATCCGCTCCATTATATCGATAGCAGCAGAGATGGGTTGGAAGATCCACCAGATGGATGTGAAGACTGCATTTCTCAATGGCTTCATACAGGAGGAGGTGTACATTGAGCAGCCACAGGGCTTTGAGGTGCATGGGAAGGAGTCCCATGTTTGCAGACTGAAGAAGGCCCTTTATGGCCTAAAGCAAGCTCCCAGAGCTTGGTACTCTAGGATAGATACATACTTGCAGGGGTTGGGTTTCACAAAGAGTGAGGCAGATCCGAACCTTTACTTTATTGTGATAGGTGAGGAGCCTCTCATTCTGGTGCTGTATGTAGATGACTTGGTCATTACAGGTGCAGAGAGACTCATAGAGCACTGCAAGAGAGATCTTGCGGCGGAGTTTGAGATGAAGGACATCGGCTTGATGCATTACTTTTTGGGGTTGGAGGTGTGGCAGGAGGAGGGGCATTTCTTCCTGGGGCAGGGGAAGTATATTGTGGACATCCTTGGCAGATTCCACATGGAGGATTGTAGACCCATGTCGACACCGATGATCACCAACTGGAAGAAGCTTCATGCTTCGGATTCCGAGTTGGTGGATACCACATTGTACAGGGAGCTGATTGGTTCCTTGATGTATTTGGTCAACACTAGACCAAATATTTGTTTTGCAATCAACACGATGAGTCAGTTTATGTGTGAGCCTAGGGAGGTTCACTGGGTGGCTGCAAAACACATTTTGCGGTACTTGCAGGGGACAGTGGATTATGGTCTAGACTACAGGCAGGGGGATGGAGTGAGATTGGCAGGTTATACTGATTCTGATTGGGCAGGTTGTGCTTCTGATAGGAAGAGCACTTCAGGGTGCTGTTTTGGGTTGGGTTCAGCAGTAGTGTCATGGTTCAGCCGGAAGCAGCAGTCAGTAGCATTGAGTTCAGCGGAAGCAAAATATATGGCAGCCAGTCTAGCTAGTTGTGAGGCCATCTGGCTTCGCAAGATGTTGTTTGGCTTATTTGGTCAGCCGTTGAGACCTTCAGTGATTTATTGTGATAATCAGAGTTGCATTAAACTCACGGAGAATCCAGTATTTCATGACAGGTCAAAGCATATCGGGATCAAATATCATTTCATCAGAGATTGTGTTCAGAAGGGAGCTGTGAAGCTTGAGTATATTCGCATTGATGAGCAGGTTGCAGATATTCTTACCAAAGTCTTACCACGGGGCAAGCATGACTACTTCAGAGACAAGATGGGTGTGGTGAGGAACACCTTCCTCGGTAAGAGGGAGTGTTGAAATTTGGTACCGGAGGACAGGTGGTTCCCTAAGGCTTTGATCTTTGGCCTAGGGAAAAGTGTCCAAAAGAATTTAATTTTTCTCCTAAAGTGACTTTATAATTTTTATAAAGTCAAATCTAATTTAAAAGTGACTTTAAGTGATAAAGTTACTAAAGTCTAATTTTAAAGTGACTTTGTTAAAGTCAATGTAAAATTAGAAAGGAAAAGTGACTTTGGAAATAAATGACTAAGTGGGTCTTTATTAAAGTGGGGTGAATTAAAAAAATACAAGTGAGATTTAAATGAGCATTTAATCTCAGCCCTAGATCTCAATCTATTTCAGCCATTGGATTTAGGTATCACCCAAAAGTCAGTTAGAGTTGGATTAAGGGAGGAAAATGAGGAAAATGTCATTCATTTCTTTCATGAGCAGATTGAGAAAAGGAGAGCAAGAGAGCAAGGGAGATTTCTAGATAGGGAGGAGAAGGAGACAACAGCTTGGCACACATTCCAAGGCAGCAGTTTAGCAAATCCGTACAGCTGAGTTAGCACACAGTGAAAGACAAATTTTGGCACGATTTTCTAGAAATCCATACAGCTGTTTGCACAAAAATCGAGGAGTAGTTTGCTGGCACATTTTCCAAGGAAATCCGTATAGCGTATTGCTATTTTTTCTGCACGCAAATCGAGGTTCGTACAACAATTTATTGTAGGCCGTACAACAACATTTAAGGCTGAAAGTGGGCACGAAAATCGAGGAGGCCGTACAACATTTATTGCTGTCCTGTTTTGCTGTTTGCTAGTGTTTTCAGTTGGCTGTGAGGCACAGAAAACGAGATAAGTTGTAAAGTTTGCTTGCTGAATTTTTCGCTGAATATTTCTCACTGTAAAAAGCATTTTTTCAGAAATAAGAAAGAGCTCTCGAACTGGTTTTCCCCAAGAGTTGTAGAGGGTTTTTCCAGGGTCACCTTGACCAAAAATCACTGTGTTCAAATGTGTTAAATCGCTGTTTGTACCTGCTGATTTTTTATTTCTGCATTTTCCAGCATTCTGTAAAATTTCCAGAATTTGTGTTTTTAGCAAAATTTATTTTTCCAGCTTGTTGAATGTATGGATATAAGAAAGGGCATTTAACTATATGGGAGAAATAAGGTGAAACTGAAAATCGGTGTGGGAAATGAGAAATTTCTACAGTTTGGGTACCATGTGTTATCACTCAGGGAAAAATCCTAAAGTAACCTCAGAACCTCTTTTAGGTTGAAGCTGGTCCTTCAACTAGGAGAGGGATCTCTCTGTAAAAACTCAACTATCCTATGGTCACAGTAGTAGAAGGTTTTGTGCAATTGAGTTCAAATGGCCAGATTTTGGTCTAGGGATAAACTGGTTGGGTGATCTTCAAAACCATTGGGCATGGAGTCCAACTATTAAACAAATGAGATCACAGCTCCAATGAGCAGGTTGTACAAAGCATGAAAGTCACAAGTTCTTACACTGTTTGGGAGATTTGGAAGAAAGAGGACTGAAAGAAAACAAAGTTTATAGATAACTAAAATAACAAATATTAATGACTGATAATTCAAGAGGGGAGCATCCAAGAAATCCAATCTCATAAACTAACATTCTTAGACATTCGAAGAAAACAATTATATAACAAAGAAAAACTGACAGAGAGAAGTAACAAATGAATTTCTTACTAACTGTTCATTAAACACTGTGAATACATTCAAGATTGCTCAAATATATTTAGACTAGAAGTGTTTTTCCAATAAAAGGCAATCTCGTTTCAATATTCATAAACTGTTTATATAGTGCTTACATAACAGCTTGCAAAATAATAGTCATCACATAATTACAGAAACTGAGATATTTTAAATATCTTTCAAGTTCATGTATGCAAAAGATAAAATTAAAAATATTCTGTCTTTCCTAGAACAACTATAGGAAAATATGCTTGTATTTAGGCAAAAAGAAATATCTGGTCAACTGCCTCCCTTGAAAGTAGAACAGGTCCCTGTTGATTTGGGGTAGCATAGGATGTGCTCTAGCCACGAAATTTGGTGGAGAAGTTGGGGCACATGAAATCTCCAATACCCAGAAAGGGTTTGGGCAGATTCTAAACAGATCAAGAGATTTTAAAATAATAAATATTTTTAATAGAGTCCCTAACTCTAAACTTAGGGAAAATAAAATATTAATGTGTATTAATATGAATTTGTGTTAGAATGGTCCAAAAGACATGGATCAAGCCAGATCTAATCTTAGTCGTTGATTAGGGACTTAATCTCGGCCGTTGAACTGTCAACGAGAAAAGTATAAGAGGAGGCTTGAGGGTCACTTGGAGAACACACCAGAGTGATCAGTCATTCTATTCTCTAGAGCGGGGTTTGCTAAGAGAGATAGGACAGTGATCGGAGAGCAGCTGAGGGGCATTGAGTATAGAGAGACAGAGAGGCAGAGATAGTGCCGGGAGAGCAGCCAGAGAGACAAACGCAGGAGCAGCCAGTGCTCACGCAGGGCCACGCAAAGGCAGCTAAGTGCTGCGCAGAGCACCATAGAGGCCAACGTAGTTGACCGTTGATGCAGGCCAAGATAGGCTGACGCAGGGCTAGCATTGGGCTAGGAGAGGTTGATGCAGTCTAGATTGGGTAGACGCTGGGGTTTCTGGGGCAGATTGGTGCTGAGTAGCTGCCGGAAGGATTATCTGGGGTTTCAGCCAATTGATTTGTTGGAAACTGAGAGGTATTACTACCAAGGAAATTCTCTGTTGGGTAGGCCAGTTTCGGCACCTAGATTGTATTCTGATATTGCTTAATAAGAAAACCCTCAGATAGTTGCATCAGTTTTCCCGCATTGGGTTTTCCCGGGGACATTAGTCCAAAAATAATGGTGTCATATGGTGTGTTTGTTCTTGTTTCTTTTACTTGCTGATCTGTAATATGTTGAGCATGCACTAGTGTTTATTTTTAGTATTTACATTGTAAATAGCTTGTTAAGGAAAATAACAAGTAGGTAGGAATAAATCAGATAAAGTGCATGGAGGGTTTCTAATAAGTAAACTTAGAAACTTCAACATGGTATCAGAGCGTGATTGCAGAGCACAAGAGGACTAAAAGACATCAGCTGAGCAGAGCCATAGCCGCAGAAAACAGTTGTCCTGAGGTGACAGAAGCCATTTCTAGTAGCGCAGAAGCCAAGGAGAGTGACACAGAGCTAGCTAAGGCCATGCAGAGGAAGTTGGGAGCTGCGCAGAGCCTCAGAGAGGCTAGCGTTGCTGACGCAGGGCATCCTAGGGCTGACACAGATCCATTCGGGGTGACGCAGGGCCAACGTGAGGCAAAGAGGGGCTGACGTAATTGTTGGGGTCTAGAAGGCTGCAGGGATATTGTAGAGAGGAGCTAGTGAGGTACTGTAGTCAGAACAGTACTTGACAGAGCAGGGCCAGAGGAGTTGCTACCGAGGGTTTCTAGCCGAGGAACTTGGATCAACAGTGTAGTTGCACAAGACAATCAGAGTAGGGGGCATCTCGACAAGTGACAAAAGGATTCCCAGGAGGGAAATTAGGACTCAGAGGAAGTCCAAAAGAGAACTTCCAGATGGGAAGTAGAGACTCAGAGGGGTCGAACAGAGAACTTCCAGGAGGGAAGTAGAGGAACATCATGGCACTACACGGGGTAAGAGACCAGGATAGACTAGACGGAGCATTGAACTTCGCAGTCTGGAAGGCCATAATCTTATCAGTGCTTGACAGGAATCGTGTCAAGAACTTCGCCTTGAAGGTAATTGTTGTCCTAGTCGACGCCAGTGATAATGACAAGTACGAGGAAGCGATAGCGAGGGCGAAGTGCATTATCCTTGACGGGATCAAGGATCATGTGGTACCACCTATAACTGAGAAGGAAACAACATTTGAGATGTGGGAGGCTCTCAAGAAGCTGTACCAGCATACTTCTGTGCAAAGAAGAATGCTGCTTGAGAATCAGATGAGGTCATATCAGATGAAGAAGGGACAATCGATTGACACCTTCTTTGGAGGACTAAATGAGATCCGAGACCAGTTGACTGCTATAGGAGCGACACCGGATCAGGAGCTAATGGTGAGGACAACCCTGAATGCTGTCTCAAAAGATTGGGAAGTATTTGTCAAAAGTATACTGGGCAGAGGGACACTTCGACCTTGGGACGAGATGTGGGCAGCTCTTTGCCAGGAAGAGAGATCAGGAGCTAATGGTGAGGACAACCTTGAATGCTGTCTCAAAAGATTGGGAAGTATTTGGCCAGAGTATACTGGGTAGAGGGACACTTCCACCTTGGGACGAGATGTGGGCAGCTCTTTGCCAGGAAGAGATCAGACGACAATCAAAGATGGGTAGTAGCAACAAGGGGATCAAAGTCAAGCAGGAGGAGGAAGATGTGGCCCTAGCATCTGAGGGAAAGTAGAAGAAGTGGAAGAAGAAAGATCTCTCCAAGATCAAGTGCTTCCACTGTGGGAAGTTGGGTCATTATGCGACCCAGTGTCCAAGGAAGAAAAGTAAGGGAGAGTCTTTCGAGACTAAGGTAGCGCTAGCACAGGCAAACAAGGAAGTTTTGACAGACGATGACTGTGCCATGAGTGCACACGCACCACTTGAGCGGAAGTGGGAGACATCGAGTTGTAGTCAGGCGGACTACAGGCGATGAGGGGAGGGATCCTTGAGGTACCCAACCTCTTGGATTAGACCTTGCTACGGGAGCCCCGAAGAGGAGTAGCAAGACTAGCTGAGTTGGGTAGAGATGGATGCCGATGAAGCGACAAAGAGAGCTACAGTGCAGGAGTCCCGAGCCAGCGCGAGGCTAGCAGGCTGCAGCAGTGCAAGAGGCACAAGAGTGTTGCACCAGTGTAGGATGGCACAAAGAGGTGTGCAACGGTGCGAGGTGCAGGGAGTTGCTGCAACAGCGCAGAGGTCAGAAAGGGAGCACTTGTCAACGACATAGAGAGCTTCAACATTAGTGGGTTTCTCTAGCCCAACAGGGAGGTCAGATTGGGAGATCAGTTACTTACTTCTCAGTAACTGAGTTGCAGTGCAGCAGTGGGCAACACGATGCAACTTGATGAGAGGAGGTGCAGTGCGGATGCAGTGCTGGGAGAAAGGACCAACAACATCACGGATGTAGAGGGACCTATAGTACGGATGCAGCAGTGGGTGGCAGAACCATGGGTAGCAGTACAGGATGCAGTAGTGCAGAGGATGTTGGGTAGGAAGGCCTAGCATCAACACAGGTACCGATGCCAGACGATCAAAGTAATACTTAGTGAGGAGTATTGCTAGAGCACAATCCTCGCTAAGAGGGAGTGTTGATTTGGAGTAGCATCGGATGTGCTCTAGCCACGAAATTTGGTGGAGAGGTTGGGGAAAATGAGATCTCCAATACCCAGAAAGGGTTTGGGTAGATTCTAAACAGATCAGGAGATATTAAAATAATTAATATTTTTAATGGATTCCCTAAGTCTAAATTGAGGGAAAATAAAATATTAATGTGTATTAATATGAATCTGTGTTAGAATGGTCCAAAAGACATGAATCAAGCCAGATCTAATCTTAGTCGTTGATTAGGGATTTAATCTCGGTCGTTGAACTGTCAATGAGAAAAGTATAAGAGGAGGCTTGAAGGTCACCCGGAGAACACACCAGAGTGATCAGTCATTCTATTCTCTAGAGCGGGGTTTGCTAAGAGAGATAGAATCAGTGATCAGAGAGATGCTGAGGGGTATTGAGTACAGAGAGACAGAGAGGCAGAGATGGTGTCGAGAGAGCAATAGAGCAGCCAGAGAGACAGACACAGGAGCAACCAGTGCTCACACAGGGCCATGCAGAGGTAGCTAAGTGCTGTGCGAAGCCCCAGAGAGGCCAGTGTAGCTGACGCAGAGGCTCAGAGAGTTGATGCAGGCCAAAATAGGCTGACGCAGGGCCAGCGCTATGTTAGGAGAGGCATACGTAGTCCAGATTGGGCAGACATTGGGGTTTCTGGGGCAGATTGGTGTTGAGTAGCTGCCCGAAGGATTATCCAGGGTTTCAGCCAATAGATTTGTCAAAAATTGAGAGGTATTACTGCCAAGGAAATTCTTTGTTGGGTCGGCTAGTTTCGGCACCCAGATTGTACTCTGATATTAATTAATCAGAAAAACCTCAGATAGCTGCACCGGTTTTCCCGCATTGGGGTTTTCTGAGGACATTAGTCCAAAAATAATGGTGTCATATGGTGTGTTTGTTCTTGTTTCTTTTAGTTGCTGATCTGTAATATGTTGAGCATGCACTAGTGTTTATTTTCAGTATTTACATTGTAAATAACTTGTTAAGGAAAATAACAAGTAGGTAGGAATAAATTAGATAAAGTGCATGGAGGGTTTCTAACTAAGTAAACTTAGAAACTTCAACAGTCCCTAAACTGTAGTTTAGCATCTCTGCTAGCATAACAGGTCCCTCTGCAACAATCCATCAAAACTGCTCCTTTGTTTTTCTCGTTCTTCTTCAATTCTGCTGGAAAATCTTTAGCCTTCAAATCTGGAAATTGGTTCATTAATGCTGATCCTCTACCTTGGAATCTAGAGTGGTTGAAGTTGTTTTCACAAAACCTGTTAGCTTCCCTTTCAAACTACCAACTCCTCTGTTCCTGCACTCAATCTTGCAGCTGCCGACCCATACGTCTTTAACTCTCTGTACTGTCTTATCAGAGAAATTCCACATCGTTGCAATGCTCCGATACTTCTCAGTCCCTTGGCACTTAGCTCCTTTGGCATTTTCTTTCTCATATGACTGGGCTAGTGGCCATTGGCTTAATGCCATATCGGAGCCCCCTTTGTATCGTAACTTTTGCAAGTTTCTGATTTCATCTTGGCTCCTTCTGCTTAGCCCTCCCCGCATTTCTTGTCATAGGACCAAGAGTTGTGACCTGCCGCTTAGCTTTTAAGGTGCTAGGGCATTTTGCTCCTGCCGAGGGCCATTTTCCTTTGTTAAGTGCTTAGCGCCCTTGGTTCTTTAAGTTCTTCTTGACCATGTGCTATCCCAATATCAGAGCCCCTTTATCGTAAATTTCCAATTACTAACTTTTATAAAGTGCTGACATCCTCAACCTCTGATATGCGTCCTCCTCCAATATGACGTCATCACCCCACGTGGCACCTCATGAGTGGTGACACATGTCACCTATATTTGTCCCCTTAGGCCCCTCAAAATGCCAAAACTCCCTGCCATGTGTCTTGTCATACCGTCACGTCATGCTGATGTCAGATGCCACCGTAGCTTTATCGAAACCAATCATATGTTGCCATGTGTCTTTATCGGAGCTAATCATACGTTGCCATGTGTCCCGCTAGAGGTGTTGATTTGGGGTAGTATCGAATGTGCTCTAACTACGAAATTTGGTGGAGAGGTTGGGGCACATGAGATCTCCAATACCCGGAAAAGGTTTGGGCAGATTCTAAACAGATCAAGAGATCTTAAAATAACTAATATTTTTAATGGAGTCCCTAAGTCTAAACTTAGGGGAAATAAAATATTAATGTGTATTAATATGAATCTGTGTTAGAGTGGTCCAAAAGACATGGATCAAGCCAGATCTAATCTTAGCCGTTGATTAGGGACTTAATCTTGGCCGTTGAGATGTCAACAGGAAAAGTATAAGAGGAGGCTTGAAGGTCACTTGGAGAGACACACTAGATGATCAATCATTCTATTCTCTAGAGCGAGGTTTGCTAAGAGAGATAGAATTAGTGATCGGGAAAGCAGTTGAGGGGCATTGAGTACAGAGAAACAGAGAAAGCAGAGATTGTGCCGGGAGAGCAGCGTAGTAGCCAAGGAGAGTGACGCAGAGCTAGCACGGGCTCACGCAGGGCCACGCAAAGGTAGCCAAGTGTTGCGCAGAGCACAAGAGGGGCCAGTGTAGCTGACGCAGAGGCTTCCAGAGTTGACGCAGGGTCTCCTGGGGCTGACGCAGGCCAAGAAAGGCTGACGCAAGGCCAGTGTGAGACAAAGAGGGGTTGACGCAGTCTGATTGGGCAGACGCTAGGGTTGTAGGAGTAGTTTTGTGCTGAAGAGCTGCTGAAGGATTTTCCGGGGTTTCAGCCATGACATTTCTCTCAAATTGTGAGGTATAGCTGCTAAAGGAATTCTTTGTTGGGTAGGCTAGATTCGACACCCAGATTGTATTCTGATATTGCTTAATAAGAAAACCCTTAGATAGTTGCACCGGTTTTCCCACTTTGGGTTTTTCCGGGGACATTGGTCCAAAAATAATGGTGTCATGTTGTGTGTTTGTTCTTGTTTCTTTTAGTTGCTGATCTATAATATGTTGAGCATGCAATGGTGTATATTTTCAGTATTTACTTTGTAAATAATTTGTTAAAGGAAAAATAACAAGTAGGTAGTGTTAGTGTCAGTCTTTCCAGCCTTCCTCCAGTGATCAAACGTGCTCTTACAAAGTGATTTTGAAGTGTCAAGGTCAAATTTTGTCATTTCAAAGAGTTTTCAAGCAAAATTTGGTCACTAGGCATTAGGTCTTGGGTTTGCTTTCACTCTTTGCAAAGTTGCTCAAATGCCAATCTATGTCACTATTCAGCTGAGTCTATCATCATTCATAGGGTTGTCATTGTCATGTCAATTTCTAATGAGTCATTTACATCTTGTTCATGCTTCAGTTGCGCCTAGGTAAGGTCATTTCCCTCTCCTAGGGTTTTGAAGCCAATTTCTCTTGGACGGTTAAATCATCGGCAAAACTTGTATCCTGATGTTCATACACCTTCCCCTATCCTTCAAGTACCTTATCAAACACTTCCCATCCCTTATATCCGCCAAATTCCTCATTTTTGCACAAACCCTAGTTTCTAGCTACAACTTGGCAATTTTCTAGGTTTGCCCTGTGTCTTGCCCTTTTGGACCCCTTCCCCTCACTCAATCTCTGAGATTCCACTTTCCCCTGCTTCCTAACATCCCTCCCCACTCCCAAAAATTTCCCCAAGAATTTGGAAGCCCCCTATTCCCTTCATTTCGCTCCATTTCGACAAAATTCCTTGTTTCACACATCGGGACAAGTCGCACTCAAATGATGTTCCAGAGCAATAAAAGATGAATTTTGGGAAACTGAGAGAGGTTTTTGTCCACAACATGCCGAAGAAGAAAAACCTCCTTCACTTTTTGCACAGGTGTCATGGTTTTAGAGAAATGTCAAAATTACAATCGTCGGATCCAAGGAGGTTGGCCAAGGCACTAAAACGACGAAAAAGGCCCGATCCACTCCAAATTTTGGCCAAAGCCTCTTTGACTGAGCATGGTACTTTATTGGGGACTCCCAACCCAAATTTCAAGAAATTTGGAGAAAATTTTGTCATTTGTGAATTTTTTGTGCCATTTACAGGTTTTCTCCATTAACGGGTCTCACCCCCCGCGCGACCCTTCATCTTGGCAACTCCATTTTGCAAAAACTCAGCATTTCCAGATTTTTCATGAGAAGTTACATATGCTCATCAATGGACTTGAGATTTTATGAAGTTTTGGGCCTCCAGAAAGTCAAAAAACAAGCAAAAATTGACTTTCTGCCACATTTTTGAGTTGCAGAAAGCAGTCTTGGGAGATTGCAATTTTGGAGGGGCAAATGACCACCAAATTCAAAAATTCCAGTTGGGTTGGAAAGTAGACTCATAGACCTTTCCAACAAGCCTACTCTTGCTCAATTTGGACACCGGGAAGTGCCCCAAATATGGTCCCAAAGGCGCGCGACCCGTCAGGCAGAGGCGCGCGACCCGTCAGGCAAACTTCTCCAATTTTCAGTGTACAGCTCAGAAAAACGCAGTTTGACCCTGTTTGACTTTTTGGGGTGGATTATTAGGCTCTTTGATGTAATTATTGTACTTTTATGATACTTTTACTCTTATGTACCTCTTCTAGAAGATTCATTCATGAAAAGGGTGAAAATTAAATGAATGAATTGGTTTCCAAGTTTATAGAGGCAAGTTGTTTTGACTGCCTAGTTTGTAGTGCTTAGTTTAGAAGTGGTTGAAACAGCTCCTAGGATAGTGAGCTCGACCCATGGAGGCAGGGAAAGAGGTTAGATGATCTATATTATGTACTTTCTTGCTCATTTTCATGGTTGGACTCTTGAGGGAGAAGCTATCATTGTATTATTCACTGTATCTCTGCAATTTTTGGCTAAGGAAGATCAGGGTTTTGCAGTCCTCTTTGGGATTCTTGTGGACTCATGTGTTGATGGTGTGTTTCTCAATGTACTTGTAAGCTTGTTATGTGACTCATTTCCTTTCTTTTATTTCTGCACATTAAACAAATGAAGTGTAAGAATTCATGCCCGCCATGCTCTGCTTTTAAGTTTGTTTAATTTCAATGTTTTCTTCTGTCTAAAGAGAATTCAAAGTTATTGTTTGCTCTCTTTAGCTCCTCACCTTTCATTCCTGACCATCCACCTCAATCAAAGGCATCAATATTGTCTCCTACCTCGCCCCAAAGAACCCCCTGCAGAAACTGTGTCCAATCCCCGCACCCAAAATTGCCATCCCCTCAATTTGCCACCAAAAACCCTAAAAACCCCAAATCAACCTTTTGATCAGTTTACTAGCCTAAAATCAGTGTTACCCTATTGGTCATCTCATCCATTGAAGATTTCACCGAGATAGACCGGAGAGAGCCCTCTCCAGCCCCGTAGGGCTAGCTACGAGGCTAAGTGGTTTGATGTTGCCTTGAGGTTTACCTTTCTCAACCTGAGGTGAAATTTCAAGCGCTAACAGGTAGGAATAAATAAAAAAAAGTGCATGAAGGGTTTCTAAACTAAGTAAATTTAGAAACTTCAACACGAGGAGAGAGAAAAGGGCCCGTCCACCCTTGTTTTGCAATGAAATCCTTTGTAAACCTTTATTGGCGTTCCTTGATGGTTTTTAACACTATCGACACATTATGCATAACACAACTTTTTAAAGGTTGTCATCTTAAGAAGCTCCGATTCTTTGATTCGTCGACCTTCCGATATGTGATCGCCGATGTGTTGGACCTTCGATATGCAATTGCCGATATCTTTGGACCTCCGATATGCGATCGCCAATATGCTGGACCTCCGATATCTCTTTCCTTCCTAAGGCTTCAATCCTTCAAACTTCAGTAGACCATATCTTTTGATCCAGTAGTCCATTTTTGGATTTCCACATATCGTTGGAAAACTTGTTCAGAGCACTTCCCAATGGAGAGGGTCCGATGTAGGCTTTGAATCCTTCTGCTGCTTGGAATATGACTGCAAACTTCTCTGCTTATTTATGCGAATTTCCAAAAAATGTTGACAACCCTGCTATCAAGAAATTTTCCCTATTTATTACAATTTTAAATGTTGACACTTCAACTGTCAACATTTTCCAAAAATCACATGTCACCTATATTTGTCCCCTTAGGCCCCTTAAAATGCCAAAACTCCCTGCCACGTGTCTTGTCATACCGCCACGTCATGCTGATGTCAGATGCCACTGTAGCTTTATCAGAACCAATCATATGTTGCCATGTGTCTTTATCGGAGCTAATCATACGCTGCCATGTGTCCCGCTAGAGGTGTTTGATTTGGGGTAACATCGAATGTGCTCTGACTACAAAATTTGGTGGAGAGGTTGGGGCACATGAGATCTCCAATACCTGGAAAGGGTTTGGGCAGATTCTAAACAGATCAAGAGATCTTAAAATAACTAATATTTTTAATGGAGTCCCTAAGTCTAAACTTAAGGGAAATAAAATATTAATGTGTATTAATATGAATCTGTGTTAGAGTGGTTCAAAAGACATGGATCAAGCCAGATCTAATCTTAGCCATTGATTAGGGACTTAATCTTGGCCGTTGAGATGTCAACAGGAAAAGTATAAGAGGAGGCTTGAGGGTCACCTGGAGAGACACACTAGATGATCAATCATTCTATTCTCTAGAGCGAGGTTTGCTAAGAGAGATAGAATTAGTGATCGGGAAAGCAGTTGAGGGGCATTGAGTACAGAGAAACAGAGAAAGCAGAGATTGTGTCGGGAGAGCAGCGTAGTAGCCAAGGAGAGTGACGCAGAGCCAGCACGTGCTCACACAGGGCCACGCAAAGGTAGCCAAGTGTTGCGCAGAGCACAAGAGGGGCCAGTGTAGCTGACGCAGAGGCTTCCAGAGCTGACGCAGGGTCTCCTGGGGCTGACGCAGGCCAAGAAAGGCTGACGCAAGGCCAGCGTGAGACAAAGAGGGGTTGATGCAGTCCGGTTGGGCAGACGCTAGGGTTGTAGGATTAGTTTTGTGCTGAAGAGTTGCCGGAAGGATTTTCCGGGGTTTCAGCCATGAGATTTCTCTCAAATTGTGAGGTATAGCTGCTAAAGAAATTCTTTGTTGGGTAGGATAGATTCGGCACCCAGATTGTATTCTGATATTGCTTAATAAGAAAACCCTCGGATAGCTGCACCGATTTTCCCGCCTTGGGTTTTTCCGGGGACATTGGTCCAAAAATAATGGTGTCATGTGGTGTGTTTGTTCTTATTTCTTTTAGTAGCTGATCTGTAATATGTTGAGCATGCAATGGTGTTTATTTTCAGTATTTACTTTGTAAATAATTTGTTAAAGTTAAAATAACAAGTAGGTAGGAATAAATAAAAAAAAGTGCATGAAGGGTTTCTAAACTAAGTAAACTTAGAAACTTCAACACGAGGAGAGAGAAAAGGGCCCGTCCACCCTTGTTTTGCAATGAAATCCTTTGTAAACCTTTATTGGCGTTCCCTGATGGTTTTTAACACTACCGACACATTATGCATAACACAACTTTTTAAAGGTTGTCATCTTAAGGAGCTCCGATTCTTTGATTCGTCGACCTTCCGATATGTGATCGCCGATGTGTTGGACCTTCGATATGGAATTGCCGATATCTTTGGACCTCCGATATGCGATCGCCAATATGCTGGACCTCCGATATCTCTTTCCTTCTTAAGGCTTCAATCCTTCAAACTTCAGTAGACCATATCTTTTGATCCAGTAGTCCATTTTTGGATTTCCACATATCGTTGGAAAACTTGTTCAGAGCACTTCCCAATGGAGAGGGTCCGATGTAGGCTTTGAATCCTTCTGCTGCTTGGAATATGACTGCAAACGTCTCTGCTTATTTACGCGAATTTCCAAAAAATGTTGACAACCCTGCTATCAAGAAATTTTCCCTATTTATTACAATTTTAAATGTTGACACTGCAACTGTCAACATTTTCCAAAAATTAATTTAAAATGCGAAATGTTTATTATGATAACACCATGAAGAGTTGTGGAGACACCTTCATGTGAAGACAAGGTTGTCATTGATGAAGTGATTTGGAGAAGGAAGTGTTGGCGAAGATATTGTCAGGGAGTCGTGAAGAATCATCAAACTTATCTTGATGAATTGAAGCTAGGGGTTGGAGCCCTAAAGGATAGGAGTCCTCAAGAAGACCAGGTTGGAGCCTATACCAGAGATAGGGTTGGAGCCCTAGAGGTTGGTGCCTCAAAGTGACAAGGTTGGAGCCTTGGGAAGTCTAAGTCAGTGCTTGGCAAAAATACAGGTTGGAGCCTGGGGGATTGGAGATTGGTATCTTAATCTAGGGTTGGAACCCTACACTATCTTGTACTTGATTTATTGTAAAGAAGAGGATTGAAGTCCTCGTTATTCCTGATTAATAAAAGTATTTATTCTTGTTATTCATTTGTGTTCTAATTATAAGTGATCTAACTGGTAAAAATAACAATTGAAAGGAAATATTGATTCACCCCTGCTCTCAATATTTCCAACTTGCAGTAGGTGGATCTCATCGAAGTTGGTGGATGCAAGTGTTCTACCATCTGACTCTTTAGGGTTAAGATGGATGATCAAGGACAATAGGGTAGAGTGTCATCCTTACCTCCGGTAAGTTGATCTCACCTATTGTCAAGGACTTTGGGATAGAGCGTTATCGCTATGCTTTGGGGTAGGTTTGATCTCACCCATTGTCTTTAGTTTCGAGTGGTAGGTATGGCTCCCCAATGATGATGATGACGATGATTCTGCGTAGTAGCTGAATCTCCTCAATGGTGATGAGTCAAGGTGGTAGTTGGAGTTCCCTTGCAACAATTCCTCTTCTTTAGATTCAAGAATGTTCAACATGAGATGAGCAAAGACAAGCAAAGATGAGCAGGGATGCACATGACATGATGCCGAGATACTTATGATGATCACATGATGCAGTTGGAATTTCTCCCTAGCTGAGAGGGAGTGTTAATTTGGCAACTTAGTGACAAATTCCAATCATTGGACTAGATTCCTCATTTTAAGAGGACCAAAATTGACCTTTGAAGCACTTGATTTGGACAAGGGAAAGTGTATTTTTGAAGTGAATCCCACATGTGCACAAATGGATAGGTCGGCCCTAAAATGAAATTGGACACCCTTGGAAGCCTATAAATACAAGTCAAGTGACCCTCATTTGGACATCATCATCAAGCATCTTCTTCTTCTCTCTTCTTTGGTTTGGTTCGCATAGGTTTGAAGTTGGCTCACAGATATTGGTTCGTATAGGTCTGAAATTGCAGGGTCTGAAGCTCGCACATGTGATTAGGGTTTTTGGCTCCCATCCGCATGGTTGACACAAGAATTTTTAGGCTAGAACTACACACATCTAGGCCTATCTGTGTAGTTGGAAAGCTTCAGCCGCAAGCATGACCCTCCCTATGTGCGGCTTGGATTTAGGGATTCATTTTTACAGGTGACTGAGGCTCCCTCCTCTACGGATTCCATGAATGCTCCCCTCCTTTACATCTATACACTCAGGATTGTGAAAATTTCTAAATAGAAATCCTACTGCAGTGATTAATATTATTTCTACTACTTATTACCTCATAAATAAGTTATCTACAGTATTCTTACAACAAATATCGAAATATATTCTACTGCAGCGTTCACAATTAAAACATTGCAGAAAGTAAATGTAAGGAAATACACGGGCAAAAATACAGCCACAATGACACAATTATTTTTGGAAAATCATCCTCGGAAAAACCCAACTTGGGAAAACTGGTGCAGCAGTGAGGGTTTTATTTTATTATGCAGCAATGAAATCTGAGTACATCTATGGATGCCCAACTCGCAATCCAAACAGCAAGAAAATTTGGCAGAGATATTCCCTAAGCAACCCTGGCACTCGTGTTCCTGCACTTGTGAGTTCCTGTACTCGCGAGTTCCTGCATTGGGAATAACTCAGGCTCTTGCTACTGCCTCTCCGGATCTGGAAATCTTCCTCCGGATCACTGTCATTGCCCCTTCCAAACTTGCAGGCCAACAACCTCCTCGTAGCTATATGGCTCTATCTCCACAATACTACTCACCATAGCCAAATAGCTATTGCTTTGGTGGTCTGCTCTCCCTAACTGACCACTTGGGCTTTCCCACTATCTCCTGGGCTTCCTGCAAGGTATCACAAAGCCATTTAGGCGCCCTCTTCCCTAAAGTAGCATCCTGTACATGAATGCGTATATCCTCCTTAGCAATCGATATCCCTAATGATGATGCCCCTCTAGTCTACGGTGAACTTGAATGCAAGGATCCTGTGTCTTGTGTTCCCGTAACCTACTGACTTGTCACCCCAGAACCCTGTGAACTTGTACCTGATGGTCCCATACCTGTGATGGACTCCCTTGTTGCTCTACCTGATCCATGTCTTGTGACCTCCTCAAGGCTCTCTCCTCGTCAAATCTCACATCTCGCCTCACAACAAGTTTCCTCTGTGCAAGAATATAAGTGTAGTAGGCCTTGGAGGTCTCGCTATACCCACAAAATGCCCCTCTCAACTGTGGGTTCTAATTTTGTTCACTTATCCTCAGACGCATGTCAATATGTCAAGCATCCAAAAATCCTAAAGTGCCCAATCTCAGGCTTCTTCACAGAAAAATCCTCGTTAGGAGTCTTTCTCCCCAACACACTGTGTGTATTCTTGTTCTGCAGGCACACTACAATGTTGCATGCCTCAATCCATAAAAAAAATGTCATCTTCTGATCATGGAGCATGGCTCTTGTTGCCCCAACTATGGTCTCGCTCTTCCTCTCTGCAACCCCATTTTGTTGTGGGGTGTAAGGAACTGTCCACTCCCTCTTAATACCCACTCTAGCACATAAATCCTTTATGCCATTGGCGGTATACTTGCCCACATTGTCGGATCTCAAGACCTTGATCTTCCTGCTTGTTTGGTTCTCCATAGGAGATTTAAACTCTTGGAACCTGTTGAAGGCCTCATCCTTGGCATTAGAGAAATTTTGAGGTCTGAAATGGGCCTCCTAAGGAATATTATAAAATAATAGTGGAAATAATTAAATAAGATTAGATTACCTAATTAAGTTTTGGAGGGAAAAAAGAAAAAACTATTTTTTCAACTTATCTCCCTATGAGTTTACTCAAATTTGGAGCGGGAGCACTCGATGGAAGCGGAATTTAATTTTGCGTCCACGGAGTACACATGTTGCATACTTTCGATGGATCCTACTACACGAAAAATGTGAAATACATGAAAAAATGTGGGAGATAAGTTGAAAATTGATAGTTTTTTGTAGCATCGGATGTGTTCTAGCCACAGAATTTGGTGGAGAAGCTAGAATGCATGAGATCTCCAAAACCCATAAATTGTTTCTGGAAATTCCACCTAGAGATAACTTAATTAGATTATTAACCTATTTTTTAATGTTTCCCAAGTCTAAACTTCGGAAAACTGGTTAATTAATCAGAATTAATTAAGTCAAGGTGAGAATAGTCTAGAAACTCACACGGATTGATTTCAAGATGATCCTAGCCCTTGATTAAGTTTTAATCTTGGTTGTTGGTGCTCCAATAGAGGATTATAAGAAGATGTCAATGGGCACTTGGAGAACACAATTGAGACACTTCTGGGGTTTGATTTCTTTGGCAGTTCGATTTCCACACAGCAGCGACAGTTGCCGAGAAGCCAAAGAAGGAAGCATAAACAGTGAGGGGCAGGGATAGTGAGGCTGGAGGAAGTTTTCAAGATCCAACGAGTGCAATTGAGGAGGCTGAAATTTCTCTAGGACGCTGCACAAAATCTTCATTGGGCAGTTCAATTCACTGAGGAAGGAAGACACTTTCAGTTCCAAAGGACAAACAAAGGTTCCACAGTGCCAGAGAAGCGTTTTCCAAGCCAACAACGGGCATGATGACTTGACTAGCAGATGATTCAGGCAACACGTGTGGTAGGAAGCTCCAACTTTACGTAGAGCTTGCGCAGGTCCAGTTGGACAACTTTCTTTTCATTAGCAATTAACTGTTGGGATTTGTCGGAGTGACAGTAATTTCCCTCTAGATATTTTTGCCAGTATATTCTCTGTAGGATAGCCAATATTTGACATCTTGATTATTGTACTCATACTTTCTCGTTGCTGCATAATAATAAAAACCCTCAGCGACTACACTGGTTTTCCCAAGTTGGGTTTTTCTAGGGACATTTGTCCAAAAATAACTGTCATATTTTTATGTGTGTGCGCTATATTTCCTTAGTTTCTAGTGTTATTTTTCTTCCACAGTTTATTGGTGAAAATCACTATGTGAATTATTTGATATTTGTCGTTGTAGATAAATTGGTAAATAAATTAACAATTAGGAAAATAATTTCTAGTTGTTGCAATAGATGAAATTTTCACCAAAAAATAGTTTTTTTTAATCGTTTTACCTTTTTACTCCAAATAAGGTGAAACATCCCCCATGGTTTACATCATCATATTGAATCATATTGGTTCTTATAAAGTTGACTTTTGTTGTAGATTTTTGTTTGAGGCCCATTTTTGACCTCAACTCTAATGTCATCATGAAGAAGATCTAGGTCTTCTTGGAGTAGTCTTCATAGTACTCATATCTACACAATGATAAGGAAGACATCGAACCACACACATTAGAGTGAATCAAGTCAAGTATCCCTGCTGCCATGTTGTCATTGCTTGGGAAAGCAGTGTTGGTGTACTTTCCCAAAGCACACCCCTTTCACATGTCATGGTGCTCAATACTAAATTTTGGTAACCTAATAATCTCCCTCAATGCTTTTAGAGCCCCATGGTGCAAGTGGGCGATTCTCTTGTGCCACAACTCACATAGATCATTACTAGAGGTGGTCGAAACCAATGCTCTAGTAGGCTGAAACATGAACCTGTAGAGTTTCCCATGGCAGACTCCAATCACTCTGGCAGAAGTGATACTGGATCCCCTGGGATACATAAGAACTTGTCCATCTCGAAATACCACTTCATATCCCTTGTCCTCAATATTGGACATTGATATCAAGTTCTTCTTCAACCTTGGAACATATAAAAACTCCATCACTTTCAAGGGAGGCTATGACTCCCTTTGAAAGGATACCACCCCAATACCAACAACCTTGACTGTGGAGTCATCTCCAAGTACCAGCTCCAGATCTACATCCCTCTCAGTGAGACTTGTAAAATGCTCCTTGACACCTATCATGTGCTGTGAAGCTCCACTGTCAATGTACCAGACACTAGAGGATTTGACATTAGAGGCAAGACTAACCACCAGGGAAAACTCCTAGTCGAACTTGGTGGAAAACTCATCCACCTCGGCTGACATTGCAACTCCCTTCTTCTTCTTATTAGGACATGACAGCATAATGTCCCATCTTCTGACAAGCAAAGCATCTCACTTTGCTCATGTCCTTCTCCTTCTCCTTTTGTTTACCCTTCTTCTTGGCCCCACTCATGGAACCCTTCTTGGCCTTCTTCCCGCCCTTTACTGCAAATGCAACATTCTCCTCATCTTCCCCACCACCCTTGAGCCTTCCACCTTATCTCCTCTTGATGGAAATCATCCCACATCCTCCCCCAATTAGGAAAGTTCTCACAAGCTACTATCCCATCAATGAAGGCATCCCACTTCTTAGAAAAGCCACTCAAGGTTGATCTAACCAACTACTCCTCAGGAATGGCCTCTCCCACGGCTGCCAACTCATCTCTCACTTGAGTAATCTTGGTGAGGTATGAGTCTACTATGTTGGTTTTTGTCATCTTGGTTTGTTTCAATTTTTCCCTCAATACCATCTTCCTATTCTCATTGGTACTTTGGTAGAGTTTGGTCAAAGACTCCCACATCTCAAAACCATACTTCTTCCTTGAGACATGGGGAATGAGGTGGTCTTTAACAACGTCTTAAATAAGTATTTTAGCCTTGAAATTTCTCTTGTTGAAATCAGTGAACAATATTGGGTTAGTGGGAGGTACTATTACGTTCTCAACAATCTCCCATAGCTCAAACTCCTCAAGAAACAAGACCATCCTTTCCTCATGGGCTAAAGTTATCAACCCCATTTAGCTTGTCTTCTCCTCTCAACCTTGTTGCCATTTGATCTGCTCACCAAGACAATTTCAAATCCAACCAAGGTAAACACTAACTCCCTCACAACCACAAATCCCTATTTTAAACTTGTTTCTAGGTCATTGGTCCTCATTATTTCTCACTGTTTCCTAGCAGTTCTACTCACCAATGCTCTAATACCATGTAGAAAATTGTAGGCCCAACCTATTTTCATTTTAGGAATCACATCAGTTTAATGCCCAACCCAACATAAATTTTGTTGGTTTTCTTAGTGCAATTAGGGTTAGCACAATATTTCTGAAATTCTGATAATTACTTTTGGTCTAGATCTTTTCACTTATTACAACATATCATTCAACAATTATACTTCATAAGTTCAACCATAAAGAATAGTAGAACTATAGAGATCACAATGCACAAAAGAAGACAAGATTTATCTTAGGAAAACCCACCAAAGGGAAAAAACCCAATAACCTTTTTCAATAGAGAAATTCTTCTTGTTCATGAGAGACACACCTAGACCTACAGTCAAACTTGGTCTTCTCCTCCAAGTCAAATCACCCAATCTAATCTAGCAATTCGTTTTGTCTGTCTGACCCAAAATTTCGACCCTCCTGCAATTACTAGTTGGCCCAAAAATTTCAGCCTTGCAACAGTTGCCCCAGTTACCCAGAAATTTCGACCCCTACAATAGAATGCCCAAAAAACTACGAATCACAAAGAGAGTGACTAGTCCACAAGTGCGAGTTGCAAGAGAGAGAGAAAAGAGAGATTTCGATCTCCTCCTTCGTTCTATTTCATTCTTCTTGTCCTTCGGTTGGTTGCCCAAAACTTGCCTTGTTAGTGAGAGATCAAATGCCCGAGTGGAGGAGGAGGTGCTGCCTTTATAGAGTGATATATCTAGGCCGAATGGGTGTCATTTGGAGCCAGGGTTGACTTGACTGGGAGGGAAGATGACTTGTCATTTTTGGAGCCAAAAATTACATTTCAAAAATTCAAATTTTTATTTTTAAAAAGTCGCAATGGGACTTTGAATCAAAATAAAATTTCCTTTGACTCTAGCATTTATAAACATGCTTTACAATGATAAATACAAGTACATCAAGTGATCAAATATACATTATGAAGACCAACCATAGTTGCAAATTCAACAAGCCCTTTTAACTAGGGAGGTATTCATAATCACTGTCATAGGTGTTCTCAATTTGACAAAATTTATCTAAAGAAAAAAGGTTATCCATTGTTAGCAACATCATGATCTTTCATCAACATCTGCTAGTGGCCATATTTGGGGTGGTACCATGTTGATTTTTGGTAGCTTGGGAGGTACTCCAAGCCCTAGGGTTCGGGGTTTGGAGGTTGGAGTGCCACAATAGGGCATTGTGGGCTTGGAACCCAAGGTGTGGGCTTTGCACCCAAGCTAGTGGGTGTGAAAACACGATGAGTTTTGGACATGTGATGATTTGAGGTGATAGAGCATCCTGAGAGCAACCGAGAGCATCGAAAATTACCCAAATCCGAGTTGTCTATGATGAGATATGGATTTTTTAATGTAGTTGTGGGTTAATGTGGCACCTAATGGAGGTCGACTTGATGTTTTAGAGTGCCACAAGTTATGTTTTGACACCACATGAGTTAGTATATAAAGGATTGACGTTGGAGGTCATTCTTCACCATCCAAGCGCATCAAATGATCATCATTTCATCTCTGAGGCAACCATAGAAGAAAGAAATGTAAGGCATGGAAGAGAGGGATTGTTTTGGGCATATTCTTCCTTCTATTGTAGGTCTGAGTTTGTGCAGGAGGAGGCCGCAGGCTAGGAGTGAGGTTTGAAGGTCTGTTTGGGTGCGGTTTTGTGTAGGAATGCCTTTGTTTGAGGGCCACATACGGCAGTCACTTTGCAGGGGGACGACAGGCCTAATTAGACGCTGTTTGGGATTGTTGTAGGGTGTTACAGGAGTTTGGAAGAGTTGTGGTAAGTTGGGAGAGCGTTGGTAGGGCTAATGTAGGGCTAGCCTCTTCCTAAGAAGCAATTCTAGGCAACAGGAGCAAGGGAGAGCAGGACCACAGTTGTAGAAGGGCTGTTTAAGAAAGGTTGTGAGGGTTATAGTTGTGGGCCACAAGCCCTAACTAGGAGCAACAAGTAAACAGTGAATAGAGTTATAGACCAAGTTATGTTATGACGATTTTTTGTTGATTTGATGCTAGGGATGGAGTCCTAGGTTGGATAGTTTGTATTGGGCACCTTGCGGACTGTTGGAGGGCATTGAGAAAGGGTCCAATGTAGCCCTAGAACAACAAACTTGGACAACTATGAGTTGGGTGAAGGATTTGTAGCCTAAGTCGCTCCTTGATGTACAAAGGAGGCTACTAGAGGTCGCAGATTAGAGCTCAACGTTTGGCCAATCCGAGGAGTAGATTTGATAGCCCCTATTCATCATTGGAGAAGCAACAATTGTTGGTGATAAGTGGCAGCCTTCTTGTCCTATGTTAGCCTTCATATAGAAACAATAGGAGGCTATAGTGGGAAGAAGACCCTAAGTAACTGAGGAGCAGCAGTGGGCAGTTGTGAGTTGTTCACAAACAGAGTTGTCAACAACTCAACAGGAGTCTCGATGTGTTGATGGATAAAATATCAACGTGAGTATATTGGAGAGTCGAGATTCAGTGGCCAGATGGACCTGGATCATTGATAGAAGCAGGTGCTGCAGATTGGGAGCGAAGGACCCACAGGTGTACATGATATGACAAAGAAGTTGTGATTACCAACTACATTAGCTAGAATCTTGTATTTGTATTCTTGTACCATTGGATATTTGAGGGCCATTATCCCTGGTATGGGAGCCCTAGACTGTTGTAATATTTAGTCGGATTAATATAACGAAGATTGGGTTATTGTACATACTTGTGTAAAAGGTTGTGTATATTTGTGCACTAGTAGATTTACAATTGTTTATATTATGTTGTGCAAAGTAGATTCGTTGTGATTCTTGGTTTGGTAGCATCAATGATCTAAGATTCTATCCTAGACACTAGGATCGTGGAAAAACAACATACCAAACCCATGGCAATGTCATCAACATATCAAGACTCACTCCTCCAGAGTGATCAGTCCTCAAATCCCATGGCCTCGTCATAGGCCAAAATGCTAAGACCCTCAACTAGCAACTACTCACTCACTTGTCCTTGGTTAGCACTCTAGGCTAAGATCTCACTCAACCCCTTCCTGGATGGTGATTGGGTCTAGATGCTGAAACGATGTCACTCCATCCTATTCAGTGTGTGACCAGGGTCTTACTCCACCCTTCTCGATGTGAATGCTGAAGGACCTCACTCCACCCTTCCCAATGTGAATGCTGGAGGACCTCACTCCTCCATGCATGGTGTGTGATCAGTGTCTAGGATGTCACTCCACCATTCCTGGTGTGTGATCAGGGTCCTACTTCAAGAGACACTCACTCAACCCTGCCTGTTGAGCACTCTAGGTCTCTTGGACCCATTCTCCCTTTCGGGAGAATGTCCATTCAAGCTACAAACATATTAGCACTCCCTCTCAACGAGAGGGGTAATCTCTACGAGCCCCAACTTGTCACTGAAGTACACAAACTTGTCTCTCGGCAACGACTTCGTCAGAACATCAACTATTTTCTCATCGGTGGAGATGTACTCGATCTTTATTGCTCTCCTCTGCACCATGTCACGAATGTAGCGATACTTGATCTCAATATGCTTCGACTTGTCATGGAAGCAAAGTTCGCTCCCATTCCCAAGAAGGTCGTGCATGGCCAAGGAGGGGTTTTTCTGGAGGGAAATGGGAGGGGCCAAAAAGAATAAAAGACCTCCTCCCCTCCCTCATAACATCATTTCACATGTGAGAGAGAGGTTGAGAGGGCTTGAGCTTGAGGAGCTTGTGCGAGATTGAAAGGGTATTCTTGGATCATGCAAGCGAGATTGAAGATTGCCATTTGTGAGAGCTTGGGAGATTGAAGGCTGCCACCACCATTGGAGAGCCAAAGAGGTAGGGTCTAATCCCATTTTTTTTCCATGTAACATTTGTGTTTTTTATATGTTGAATGAATCTAGAATCTAGATGTTCTTCTTCCCTTCTCCTACTCTTTCCCATTCCTCCCTCATTTTATTGCAGGCGAAAATCTCAAACTTCAACAAACATGATGGGTATATGGCTTAGCCTTATCTTGTTGGTTCCATTTTTGCTATGATGATGGTGTTAGGAAACAGATGAAGAAGTGATGAAGATGATGAAGAAGTGGGTAGTGGTGGAGGATAACCTGGAGAAGAGGAGTATCGAGAAGAAGAGGAGGAGGATAATGGGAGTGATGATGATGGAAAGAAAACTAGGGTAGACCAAACACCCTTGTGGAAATATGTTACAAGTTGTGTTGCACGTGTTCGCAAACTTGAGGGTGGGGTTCTTGAACCTGTCCCATGTTCTCGTTCCCATTTACCGAGTTCGGGTGAAGGTTCTTATAAAACACACCCAAAAGAACTGGGTTCTTCACAACCAAAATTTGGGTTTTTTTTTCTAATTGGGTGTGTCAAACCCCGACAATGGGTGTGTGGAACCCCAAAATCGGGAATGTTACGGTCAATTTTTTTTACTAATTTTGTTGTAATTTTTTTCAAGCTCGGCCTTTTTACTTCTCTTTTTGCAGTTTCGACCTAGAGATAGCCATTGTAGATTCATTGTGTAGGTCGAATGTCATTACTATTGTAACTATGTAGTTGGAGAGCATGCTGACTGAAGATCTGAGTGATGCTGATGACATCCAGATGACATGGCTTGAGGAAGCCATTGTTCACTATTTTGAAATTTCCTAGTTCATGGTTATAGATGCCTAAAGGCAAATTTTGACTGTAGTATGACAATGGACATATATCACGATTCTTATTAATGTGTAAACTCCAATTTTCACTTGACATCAAACTAGAAATTTTGAAATTTCAATGTGAATGTTGAATGTTCAATGATGTGCATGTTTAAATCTTTAAAGTTTAAATCATAAATATTTTATTTTTCTTGTTTAAAGTTGGAAAATATGCAAATTCATATATATTGTAATTTATAATATATATATATATATATATATATATATATATATATATATATATATATATATATATACCCCCGACGAACCCACTCACCCTGTTTCCCTCCCCTGTCCCTGAACCCACGTTTCCTGGCAAAATAAGTTACAAGGCTTGGAGGAAGGAAAGGGGGTGGAACCTCTAAATTTGTATACCCCCATTGCAAATCTACTTACATAGGTTCATATACCCATGCCAGAAAGCATCTATGTGGGACAATTCCATGGGATGGAAATAAGCACATATGAATCAAAACCTGTGCAAATCTATCAACACAACAAAGAGCCAAATATATAAAGGAAGAGGAGGAAGCACAGTACCAATAAAAAAGATCAAAGGGTGAGCATGACACCACTAGCACACATAGAGCAAGAACTCCATCAATATCCACTGATGGTAGTGGACTCGCAACCACAGACACATACATCCCTTTAAGGCGTAGAACAATATCATAACTCCTTGATCAAGGTTGTAGGGATGAAGTGGATGCAAAAAAAATTTGGTTTCTCTTTGGATTTGGCACACCATTCAATGTTCTTTGCTCACCTTATTGGCATGAAATGGTTACCACCATCAATGATGCCCCCAAAATATACAAGAGCCCTAGGTATGACAAAGCTAGAATCGTGGGACTTGATCGAGAAAAGGCCAAAATAAAAAATGCTTTGGGTAAATTCACAAATGCTTGGAATGAATATGGGGTATCCATCATATCTAATGGTTGGGCAAAATGTAAAAGAAAAGCCATTGATAAGTGTTCTTGGTGTGTCGGCGACTGGTGCAATCTTTCATCTCATGACTACTCAAATAAGTTGAAGACCAACATCAACATTACAGAACCATTGATTCAAATAATTGAAAGTATTGGGCCATACAGTGTGATCCAAGTCATTACTGATAATGCTTCTAATTGTAAGGCAACGAGATTAATCATTGAGGATAAATAGCCCAACATATTTTGGTCTAGGTGTTTGGTTCACACAATGAACCTTTTGATGCATGACATTATTAAGATAAAGGAACCTCAATACAAATGGATTGGTTCATTATACAAGAAAGGTAAGAAAATGATAAGATTTATTACCAATCATAGCAATACCCATGGCCTTTTCCGTAGTCACTCAAGGTTGGAGCTATTGAAGATTGCAAAGACTAGATTTGCTAGCTATTACCTCACCTTTAGGTGCCTTTTGAAGGTAAGAGAGGCATTGGCTAGCATGGTATCAAGTGAATCATGGCAGATATTAAAGATAGGCTGCAACCACATCTGACAGGGAAGATTTTCAAGAGGTGGAGGACACCGTTCTTGATGGTCAGTTTTGGGCAAGTGTGAAGAATGTTTTGCAGTTCACCAAGCCCATTTATAACATGATTCGTTTTGCAGATACAAATGCGCCAGTGATTGGGGTGGTGTATGAGCAGATGGATAACATGTTAGGGAAAGTCAAAGATATTGTTCAGTCGAAAGAATCATCATATTCACAAACATGTGGGTAAAAGGTGGGATAATCTTAACGTTCCACTCTATGTTTTGGTATATGTCCTTATGCCAGAATACTTACTCTCCATATTGGTTGGCCAAACCTGCACCTAGGGGTGGGGTTAGGAGAAAACCCCATACAATTCCAAAGGTACAAAATGGGTATATGTTAGCATTAGACAAGTTGGTCCGTAACAAGTAGGAGTGTGTTGGATTTGGGAATTAAGTAAATATTTCAGTGAAATTGGAGTGTTTGGTTCTTTGCATGCAATTGATGATAGAGATAGAATGGACCTTGTTGAATGATAGAACATGTATGGCTCCGGGGGACGTTTGGAAAAATTGGCAATTAAAGTGCTTCCATAGGTGGTTAATACTTCTTCTGCAGAGAGGTGTTGGAGCACCTATAGCTTCATCCACAATGTCAAAAGAAATTGCCTCAAAGAAAATTGGGCAGAAAGATCAGTT
The DNA here is from genome assembly GCA_031772625.1 of Pinus tabuliformis. Lineage (NCBI taxonomy): Eukaryota > Viridiplantae > Streptophyta > Pinopsida > Pinales > Pinaceae > Pinus > Pinus tabuliformis. Next base: position 645,638,528 of record CM062804.1, read on the forward strand.
TATGTAGACTACAACTTGAGGTTGTTGACACATTATTGTGAGCAAGCTCGATTTGACAGAATATATCATTTAAGACAACAACCCAAAGGAGGACAATTTGGAGGATGGAGCCTTACAATTAGAACAATTGGAAGCATACTTTTTGAACGATGAGGATGAAGTAGCAGAAACAACGTCAACAACTATGCCACCCCCATCATTCACTAGTAGTGCTCAAGTTGCACCGTCTTTGGCGCCACCTCCATCTGCAACCTCACGTGGAGGTCATGTGCCTTACGGCTCTCGACGTGGCAGTTCGACTATGCAGGTGGAGAGTCGCATTGCTCATTGACCACAAGAAAAGAAATTAGAAATTTCTCGTGGCAAGAAGAAACTTTAGTAGATAGTAGATTACTTGTCTTTTCTAGTTTCTAGTACCTTTTATAACTATTGACTCTTTCATATTTATTGTGATATTTTTTGTATACAAAATCTGACAATTTAAGTTCGACATTTGAAGTTGGCAATTATAACTCATTGGTAATGAATTATGAATATGATGCTTCGTGAAAGTTGAAACATTTCATTTCATGTTTCATATTCTTTGTTATAGGTTAGTAATGGGTTTCAAGTACAGCTTTAGTGATGACAAATGTTATATATTGAATTTTGAAACTTTGAAACTTTAAGATTGATGAGAATCGAGATGTTGTAACTTGTGGACCTGTGGTTGATGAAGATTATAACTACTAGATGATTGATGTTATATGGTTTAATCCATGTTTTATGCATTTTATAACTAATTCATCCTTGTTGGAAATAATACCGAGAGAGGGGCAGGGGGTGAATCAGTATTAGCAAGTCAATAATTTTTCATTTCCATAACCAGATTCATATATGCTACTTCAGTTAATGGAACTCGCGTGTATACACGACTGTGTTTAAAGCAACTAACATATATTCTGCAAACTTATAATTCAATTAATTCAACATATGTTGATTTTTAATCAGTGCATCAGAACCATATAAACAGTAACCAGGTGCAGTAAAAATAGAACAGACAATCACACACAAGAACACAAGATATAAGGTGGAAACCTAATGTGGGTGAAAACCACCTGTTGCAATCGTCTCTTTCTTCTTTTAAATTAGAAACTTCTTTTTACAATTTTGTACTGGAGCAGACTTATACTAGTACACAGGCTTCTACCTGCAGAAGGCTACAACCTTCTCTCGTTCTCTCGCTTCTCCTGGAAGGGAGCTACAACCCCCTAGCTCTTGTATTAGCTGATATGTTTACTTGTACGTAGGTGCCGGTCTACAGAAGGCTACAACCTTCTCTTTTCTTCCAGGGACCATGTTTCATAAATTTTCAGACTAGATCCATCAACATCATTCAAACATCTGCATCAACCAATCCCCTTTTTTACCAATCACAACTGAATCAATCAATCACTTATCAGAATGTTGTAACCAGAATACAGTAACCAGAACCCAAGCCAAAACCCAGAACACTGCAACAACAAACAGAAGCAGCTTAAAACATATTTTATGAGGCATACGCTACTTCCATGTGTCGAACCTGCGTGTATAGGCACTTTTCTCAAGGGGGACTTGCGTACAGATCTGCAAATAAAATTTAAGATGTATACACTGTTTTGATATGGAGAACCAACATGTATATGTGCCTTTTATAAAGTGAACTTGCGTACAGATCTGTAAATGATGATTTAAACTTTACAACAATTCCAGACTTCAGTTATACCCAGATCATCATATTTACAGACTACAAAATGTGCTAGTTATTCAGATAAAAGATCAAAACCACACAAAGATACTTCACTTCAAGCCTTAAGATCTTGACCCATCATTAGATCTTACCCTCCATCAAGCGCTAAGGTTCATCCTGGTTCAGATCCAGCAATGCACCATAACCCAATAACCTGTACACTAGATCTTGCTCTTCATTAAATATTCAATGCTTGAGTACACTTGCCTAATGATCTTCTCCTCCTTTTATAGTCTTAGGCCTTCCTCAATACCATGGACCAAAACCACTTAGGACCAATACCTTGGACCAAATACCTGGGGTCAACACTTCGGACCAGATACTTTGGATCAATACCATGGATCAAAATACCATGGACCAAAACTTAGTTTTCCAACATGTACACGCCTTTCCTTCCGTGAAATGCGTGTGTATGCTATACGCGCCTTTTGGTCTGCGAACCCGCGTGTACACACGACTTCGTCAATGCGGAACCTTTGTATACCTCTGTTTCTTCATTCTGTGAGTTTGAACTGTGATCCGTCATCTGAGTGAGTTGCCATCAAGGATAACACCTGTGTCATAGTGCCAAATCTGTGTCATAATGCCAACAATCTCCCCCTTTGGACTTGATGGCAACCCCAAGTTACTCTCCCCCTTTGTCATCAAGGGCAAAGGGTTATGCTTCCCCTGAGTTCATGCTGGATTCTCTGATATGCTGAAGTGTTCTGATTGAGCTCCATGCTCCCCTTGAATATAAGCAAGGTCTGCAAAAATATCTTCTAAAAGAAGAACATGACTCTATACATACATCATAAATGACCTCCCTATCACCAATGACTCATACATACATCCATTTCCCAACCAAGTGGGGATATACCAAGTTTGACTCATCTACCCAACCAAGTGGGGATATACCAATTTATACATGTCAAAACAAGAACATTACATCATCCATCCCATACATAGTGGGGTAACAAAAATAGGTCGTGTCATGACCTTTACATTAAAAGATATACATGACATATATAAGAGAGACCAAAAATATGAAACAAGACTATGATAGTCATCGGCAACTATCATCAGCAGCATCTGTCAATCAGCAGCAAAGTTCTCCCCCTGAACTTGCTCCACCTGAATCAAAAACAACTGTGTGAATTTGTACCAAGATCTTCTAAGATAATGCCAACAATGCATTATTAGAATTATATGCTCGCCCTGAACCTGTGCCAGATGATCACTGTCAGACCCACATCAGACTCCTTTCATCCTAAGTCTAGTCCACTGTTTTTCCTTCAAACCAACATATATGCAACTGTATCCACAGAAACTAGCATATGTATGTGACTATGCTTCATGAAACTCACGTATAACCATCTTTCTCTGAAACAGATAAGTTTTAACAGTAGGATGATGCATCAACTACTCCAAGCTTTTGTCTGAGATATTCAAATGTCTCTTTGGGCAGTCGTTTGGTGAATATATCAACAACTTGTTTTTTGGAGGGAACATACTCCAATTTGACCTTTTGTTCAAGCACTTGTTCTCATAGAAAATGATATTTGATGGGTATGTGCTTGGTCTTGGAATGCATAACTGGATTCTTTGAAATACTGATGGCACTTGTATTATCACATAGAATGGAGATGGGTGGAGTACAAGTGATCTGAATGTCTTGCAATGTTTGCATCATCCAAAAGAGTTGTGTGCAGCAAGATGCAGCAGCCACATATTCTGCTTCAGCTGTAGATAATGCAATTGAACTTTGTTTCTTGCTAAACCAAGACACTAATCTGGAACCCATATAGCATGTACCACCACTAGTGCTTTTTCTGTCATCAATGCTCCCTGTCCAATTTGCATCTGTATATGCATGAAGTGTAAGATCTATATTTCTAGGATACCATAAACCAAAATTCTGTCCCTTGAAAATATTTGAAAATCCTTTTTACTGCCTGAAGGTGTGATTCTTTTGGATTTGCTTGGAATCTTCCAACTATTCCTACTGCATGCATGATGTCCGGTCGGGTACCTGTTAGATAAAGCAGACTACCAATCATGGATCTATAAGTTGGTTGATGTACTGCTGCTGATTCATCATTTGAGCTGAGACAACATCCTGTTACCATTGGGGTACATACTGGTTTAGAATCTTCCATGCCATACTTTTTCAAGATCTGTTTGAGATATTTGGTTTGTGACAAAAAAATACCATCTTTATGTTGTTGAACTTGTAGACCAAGAAAATATGCAAGTTCACCAAGTAGAGACATTTCAAATTCTTGCTGCATTACCGAAGCAAAATTCCGACTCATGGCTTCTTCATTGCTACCAAAAATGATATCATTAACATAAACAACAAGTGTTAGCAATTTACTGTTGTCAATCTTCGTATATAGATTGCTATCTGCTGATCCCTTTGAAAAACCTTGTTGATGGAGATATTTGTCAAGACGGTAATACCAGGCCCTTGGAGCTTGTTTTAGACCATAGAGAGCCTTTCTGAGTCTGCATACAAGTTTTGCATCATTTCCATGAATGAATCCGTTTGGTTGCTCAATATAGACTTCTTCTTCTAAGTCTCCATTAAGAAAGACAAATTTTACATTCATTTGGTATACTTTGAATTTCTGAAAACTAGAAAGAGCAAGGAACATTCTTATGGCTTCAAGTCTAGCAACAGATGCAAAAGTTTCTTCAATTCTTGTTGAGCATATCCTTTACAAACAAGTTTGGCCTTGTTTCTAATAACTTCTAGTTTCTTCAATTCTTGTTGAGCATATTCTTTACAAACAAGTCTGGCCTTGTTTCTAATAACTTCTCCATTTTCATTTAGCTTGTTTTTGAATATCCATTTAGTTCCTATGATATTCTTATCATGAGGTCTTGGAACTAATTCCCAAGTATTATTCTTTTCAATTTGCTCAAGTTCTTCATTCATGGCCTTGACCCAACATTCATCTTTGCATGCTTCATTTACATTTTGAGGTTCGATGGAGGAAAGCAATGCTAAATAGCTTGAAGCTTCTGTAATAGTTCTTCTTGTCTGCACACCTGCCTCTTTTTGTCCCAAAATTTGAGTCTCTGGATGATTTTTCTGAACATACTTGGATGGAGTCTTTTCTTCTACCGTTGTCTGTTCTTCTGGTGCTTCATTGGTTTCTTCTTCAGAATTAGCTTGATTTGATGTGGAAGAGTAATCTTCATCTTTTTCATAATCTTCGGTTTTTACTTGCTTTGGATTTTTGCATGCTTCATCAACCACAACATCAACACTTTCAATAATTTTCCCAAGTCTTTTATTATAACATTTATCTTTTAATTCGAGAAGAGTAACCAAGGAGAATGCCTTCATCTGCTCTGGGTTCAAACTTACCAAGGTTTTCATCAATCCTTTTGATGTAACATTTTCTTCCAAAAACTTTGAAGTATTTTACAGTAGGAGTCTTACCATACCAAAGTTCATGTGGAGTTTGAGTGCTGTTTACCCGAACATTTGCTTGGTTGAGTATAGTGACGGCAGCGAATGCATCTTCACCCCAAAAGGTTACAGGAGTTCCAGATTCATCTAGCATAACCCGAGCCATTTGTTGAATAGTTTTGTTCATCCATTCTACCACTCCATTCTGCTAAGGAGTCCTTGCAGTGGAGAATTGCCTTTTTATTCCATGTTCTTCACAAAAGTAAAAGAATTCATCCGAGGTAAATTCCCCTCCTCGATCAGATCTGAGGCATTTGATTTTGTGATTTGCTTCATTTTCAACCAAAGCTTTGAAGGCTTTGAATTTTTCAAATGCTTCATCTTTATGCTTTAGAAGTCCTATCCAACACATTCTTGAAAAATCATTAATGAACAATATAAAGTATTCTTGACTTTTTCCTTGATGGTCCACATAAATCAGTATGAACAAGTTCAGGAGGCTTACTTGTTGATCCTTTCTTTTCAGGGAAGTGTGCTCTGGTTTGCTTACCAAATTGACATGATTTGCATATTGTATTTTCTGGGATGCTGATATCAGGAAGATCGCGAACAACGTGGAATCTACATGCTTTTCTTATTTGAGAGAAGCTTAGACGCCCCAATTTTCTATGCCATAGCCAGTGTTCATCATTTTTGCTTAGATAGCACTGTTGTTGTCCTCCATTGAGTATTTATAAGTTATTTGGAGTTCTTATACCTTTGATCACAGTTTCCCCTGTATCAAGCTCACGAACAACACATCCATTTGATCGAAATACTACTTCATTTCCTTGATCACACATTTGACTGACACTCAACAGGTTATGCTTTAGACCATCAACATACATAACATTCCCAGCTTTAACTTTTTCTTTTAAGAGAACAAAACCTTTACCTTTTATGACGGCAGGAGTGTCATTTCCAAATGAGACCTTCTTTTCCTTTTCTAAGGCATTGTATGACAAAAGTTTTTCTTTGTCACCTGTCATGTGTTTTGAGCATCCACTGTTGATGTACCACTGATTTTCTTGTCCTTGTGCATACAAGGCTATACCACACCTTTCTGGTTGCGGTTCTTTCTTTCTCCATATTTTGGGACTTAGTAAAGTTTGCTCCTTCTGAGATGTTTGCTGAAATTTACTCCTACATTCTGATTCTTCATGACCGAAGTTGTTGCAGATAGAGCATTCTATTTCATTTTCAAGAAGAGAAAAGTTATTGTAGGTCCGTTTCATGATCCATGTCACATTCCTTTGATTTTGTGCTTCTCTAGTCATGATGGTTTTGTAAGCAACACATTGAGCAACTTTGTGTCCAAAGTTATGACATGAAAAGCATTGGCCATTAAGGAAGTTCCTGCGATTATCGAATCTACTGACCTGGTGATTGTAGTTTCTATTGATATTCATTCTTGGAACAGATTGAGTATGACTTACTTGAGGTTGGTTGTAGCTTCTGTTCATTCTTGAAGAAAATTGAGCCTGATTTACCTGGTGATCTGCTTTATGCCTTTGCTGATGATTGTTAAACTGTTCATTGCTCTTTGCTGCATCAAGATAGCTTTTAGTGGAGGTCGACGACTTTTGTGCTTGAGATGCTTCTTCAGTATATCCAAGACCTGTCTTTATCATAGGAGAACGCTGCACTTTGATAATATCATTTAAGGTTTCTGATCCTTTAGCAAATCTAAGATTGAGAGCTTTTGTTTTCTCAATATGCTTTCTTAGACCCACAATTTCACATTCTAGTTTTTCGTTGTGTTTTTCTCTTTCAGCAGGTTGGAATGTCAGAGTATTTATAATCACATTCTTTTCCAAGGAATCATCATCTTCAAAAGCCATCATAAGTCTATAATCATTACTATTTTCATCTTCATCACTAATTGATAAACCATCATTATCTTCATGCGTATAGTAGCTCTTCTTACTTACACTTTGTTTTCTATTCCATTTTGCCGATTCCTTACCTTTCTCAAGCCTATCTTTATGAGGACATTTGGCAGCATAATGACCGATTCTTCCACAAGCAAAACATTCGAAAGGTAGTTTACCTCTGAATCTTCCGAAACCTCGTTGAAGGTTCTTGACAAAGTTTGCTTCTTCCTTTCCTTCTAAAATATGTCTTGATTCATTGAGTTCTTCTCTTCCTGAAGTTTTAAATGCGGCTTAGCTCATATCTGATGGACCTCCTTTTCTCATTTCGAAGGCAGTTAAGATTCCATGCAGCGGTGTCATAGTAATAGTCTGAAGATCCTGTTTTTCTTCTATGGCAGATACTTTTGATTCAAACTTAGTAGACAAGGATCTTAAAACCTTTTCAACTAAAGTAACTTCTTTTTTCTCTTCACCCAAATTCTTCATGCAATTAACAATCTCATCTTTACGTAAGAAGTAACTAGCAATACTTTCATCATTGTGCATTTTGAGCATTTCATATTGATTTCTGAGAGTTTGCAGTTTTGCACGTTTTACCTGATTGTCTCCTTCATAGCTTAGAACGATCTTGTCCCATATTTCTTTGGCGGATTTGAGCTGCATAACTTTGACAAATTCTGATTGTGACAGACTCCCCAATAATGTATTGACAACCTTGGCATTGGATTGGTTTCATATTGCTTTTTACCAGCCGCATCTATAGGAATTACTAATGGAAATGTATATCCTCCTTCCACAATTTCCTAGACATCTGCTCCAAGAGATTGAAGATAGGCTGTGGTTCTTACCTTCCAATAAACGAAGTTGCTCCCATCAAAGATTGGTGGTTTGATGGATCCCTCTCTTTCTTGATTACTCATGATGATGGATCTTCCTTCAAGCGATCAAACTTCTTCTGAAGGACCTGCTCTGATACCAATTGTGGGAAATAATACTTGGGGGGGGGGGGGTGAATCAGTATTAGCAAGTCAATAATTTTTCATTTCCATAACCAGATTCATATATGCTACTTCAGTTAATGGAACTCGCGTGTATATGTGACTGTGTTTAAAGCAACTAGCATATATTCTGCAAACTTATAATTTAGTTAATTCATCATATGTTGATTTTTAATCAGTGCATCAGAACCATATAAACAGTACCCAGGTGCAGTAAAAATAAAACAGACAATCACACACAAGAACACAAGATATAAGGTGGAAACCCAATGTGGGTGAAAACCACCTGCTGCAATCGTCTCTATCTTCTTTCAAATTAGAAACTTCTTTTTACAATTTTGTACTGGAGAAGACTTATACTAGTACACAAGCTTCTAGCTGCAGAAGGTTACAACCTTCTCCTGTTCTCCAGCTTCTCCTGGAAGGGAGCCACAATCCCCTAGCTCTTGTACTAGCTGATATGTTTACTAGTACGTAGGTGCCGGCCTACAAAAGGCTACAACCTTCTCTTTTCTTCTAAGGACCACGTTTCATAAATTTTCAAACTGGATCCATCAACATCATTCAAACATCTACATCAACCAATTCCCTTTTTTACCAATCACAATTGAATCATTCAATCACTTATCAGAATGCTGTAACCAGAATACAACAACAGAATACAGTAATCAGAAACCAAGCCAGAACCCAGAACACTGCAACAACAAACAAAAGTAGCTTAAAACATATTTTATGAGGTATACGCTACTTCCATGTGTCGAACCTGCGTGTATACGCACTTTTCTCAAGGTGAACCTGCGTGTAGACGCACTTTTCTCAAGGTGAAGACGCACTTTTCTCAAGGTGAACCTGCGTACAGATCTGCAAATCAAATTTAAGATGTATACACTGTTTTGATATGGAGAACTAGCATGTATACGCGCCTTTTATAAAGTGAACCTGCGTACAGATTTGTAAATGATGATTTAAACTTTACAATAATTCCAGACTTTAGTTATACCCAGATCATCATATTTACAAACTACAACATGCGCCAGTTATTCAGATAAAAGATCAAAACCACTCAAAGATACTTCACTTCAAGCCTTAAGATTTTGACCCATCATTAGATCTTATCCTCCATCAAGCGCTAAGGTTCATCCTTGGTTCAGATCTAGCTATGCACCATAACCCAATAACCTGTATACTAAATCTTGCTCTTCATTAGATATTCAATGCTTGAGTACGCTTGCCTAATGATCTTCTCCTCCTTTTATAGTCTTAGGCCTTCCTCAATACCATGAACCAAACCCACTTAGGACCAATACCTTGGACCAAATACCTGGGGTCAACACTTCAGACCAGATACCTTGGACCAATACCATGGATCAAAATACCATGGACCACATACCCTGGAGCAAAACTTTGTTTTCCAACATGTACGCGCCTTTCCTTCCGTGAAAATGTGTGTATGCTATACGCGCCTTTTGGTCTGCGAACCGCGTTTACACGCGGCTTGGTCAATGCGGAACCTGCATATACCTCTGTTTCTTCATTCTGTGAGTCTGAACTATGATCTGTCATCTGAGTGAGTTGCCATCAAGGACAACACCTGTGTCATAGTGCCAAATCTGTGTCATAACGCCAACAATCATTACATGCTTTTGTTGACATATATGCATCAAAATATATAAAAATATATATTATATAAAAAACGCTCCCAAAATCACTCTCGACCCAGAAGCTTCTGAAAATTGTCGCTCCCTGCTCCCGCTTCCAAGCAACATAGATCCTAACTAAAAGAAATGACCTAATCAAAAGATATAACCTATCATCAACCATTGTGACGAATCAATGTTATAAGTACAATGTCACATGGAATTGTATCATCATCCATCTCTCATTCATTATTAAATCTGGTGGTCAACATGACCACATTCTAGCATTTGGCCATTTTAATTCAGAGTATACTGGAAGAAATATTATTCCACTGAAGAATATTTCATCAAAGTCACTTGAATATTGCTCAAAATTTGATATTGCATATGACAAGATTAAATTTTTTTTTGTTGTAAATCAAGTGCTAGACACTAAGGACAATGTCAAAATGCGCTAGACACTAAGGACAATGTCAAAATTTTGTGAAAAGGCCCCCATCCTCTTTTGCAGTGCTCTGCAGACGGACTTTTGAATATGCCTGTTTTCCTGCTGGACTATCTTCATCAGATGCATAAATGGATCTGCAATATTAAGGGGTTGCATTGTATCCATTCTAGGAATTTACATTTTGTTGTCGCCTGATGATGAGAAACCTTGTAGAATTTGCCAACCAACTGAAATGCAAGATGTGGCTTCCTCGCCATATTCCTTGTAGTCTTCATTTACTGATGATGCTGTAAATGACTTTAGAAGGTTCCTCTTTCATACTGCTGTAGAAATGCATGCAGTAACTCTAAAAATACACCTAGGCTGCTAGCTCTTAAAACAACAGTCTACTTACTGTGCTATTTTTACTGCCCTTGTACTCTAATGAATCTCCAAAACAAGTGCCATACTGTTGTTGGTGTCAAGAACATAATATCTCAAATAAAGATTAATAATAGTAATAATAAATAAAGTGGCACGTCCTAACTAAAGGACATGACCTAATCAAAGGATATAAGTTTTAACCTATCAACCATTGTGACTAATCAATGTTTTAAGTACAATGTCACATGGAATTGTACCAATCATCAATCTCTCATTCAATTATTTTATATTTATTACTTATCCTATGTGGATTTCAACCTAAGTCACCTGATACAGGGATTCGGGATTCGTAGTGTTGGATTCGGACACGTTGACCCCCCGGAACAGGACATGTAGGATTCGTTATATATTAATTTATAATTTATATATATATATATATATATATATATATATATTAAAAATTAGATATTTCTTACACAAATTTTAATTAATGATACAAATTTATTGATTTCAAACATAGATCTTCATCTATAGCATGCATAGTACATGCAAAAGACAAAGATACTTATATGAAATGGCAAATGGTTACAGGGAAATATAATCTAAGGCATATTATGATATTAGCAACATAAAAGCCTATTACTAGAGGATGAACAAAATTTTGGACAATATGAACTTTTATTTCAAAATTCAAATATCTGCATCTCAGGGCTAATTTTTGCTGATAAATTATCTGAAATCTGGGGTCATGTCTCTTCCAACAATGCCAGTGAATTATTAAACATCTGCTTCTCTAAAAGTCTTAAAAGTTAAAAGTATTTTGCCAACTAAAGAACAAACATATCATGGATAAATAACAGTCAAACAAATCAAATGTATGAGCAGTGAAGTTTAAGTCTTTTCAAATCTCAGATCACTTCTTGAATCTTGTCAAGTTTGTTGTTTTTCAGAGAAAACATGATATTGATGATTCTCCAGTATTAGAGGAACACACATCTACAGTACAAAATTTGCTTGGAGATTGGCTGCTGAGGATGAGAATAAGCCTCCAACAAAAGAAATCTAACCCTAGAAATTCTGTTCTATAAACTACATAGGCAAACTTTTGGCCACCGAACTTAAAACATACATATGTCTCCAGAAATACTGAAAAATTGGTCACTGAGACAATTGTTTCTAGTTATTTTCTGGGATACGAATCCTAAAATCGGGATTTGCTGGCCATGCATGGGATTCGTACAGGATTCATACGAATCCTAATAGGACATGTCGAATCCAATTTTAGGATACGATTTTCAAGAGAATTGTATCGGACACGCGGGATTCGGTTTCGACAGGCTATATGAACGAATCCGGTTACTTAGATTTCAACCTATTATCCTTTTTACACTGGATATTCAGTGAATGAACTTTGTTCATTTCAATTGGTATCAGAGTTTTATTCTAGTCTGGCTTTTGGCCAAACCCAACAAAAATTCCAGAATTTTTATAATCTTTGGGCCTTCGACCACATTATAGCTTTTGACCATTTTAATTCAGAAAGTATATTGAAAGAAATATTATTCCACTGCAGAAGATTTCATGAAGATAAATCGATGCTCAAAATTTGATATTGCACAGAGGAAGGTAAAATAAAACAGAACTGTTGTAAATCAAGCACCAACCACTGAGGACAACATCAAAATTGTGTGAAAAGGCTGCCTGTGAATAAATTGGTCCATGTACAGGGCTATATATCCTAGATACTGTAACAGCAAATCATCCGGAATCCATGGGGGAAATCACAAGTCATTAGAAAATTGAGAGCATTTGAAACAATTTAGCAATATCACTTCTAGTTCTAACTACTGAGTGCTAATCACTGTGCAAGGTAGCTGCCACTAGAACAATTGTCATTGTACTGTGATAAATGACTGAGTCAAGGATGATGGGTTCAAAGCACGTGTAGACAGCTCATGGTCATGGTTTCGAATTTCAAAGTCATCATTGCCTCTTCATTTCATTTCATGGCTTATTTACCAGGTTTATAAGTTGTGACAACATTCAGCGTCATACACAACCATTTTCTAATCCCAATAATACCAACCACCACTTAGTCACTCATGCCCTAAATCAAGTACATATATATATATAGATATAGATATATATACACACACTTTCTAGAATATGTATGTATATTAAATAACACATGTTCTAATGTTTTGTTTACAATGACAAAGGCTATAAATTTATTATGCTTGATTTAACTGTGGAGAACACAATCAACGTAGACAAGAAATTTAATCTTGGGTGATACAAACAGTTCACTTCCTATTTCCAAGAAGGTACAATGATTAAGCTAAAACGGTATTGAAAAATCAGATGGAAAATAGTTGAAACATTGAAGTCAAAAGAAGTTTAAGGGATCAGTGGAATAAAGGTTTTCAAGACCAAGCCCTATCAAGTTCATATATATATATATATATATGCACCTTTTCTAGAATATGTATGTGTATTAAATAACACATGTTCTAATGTTTTGTCTACTATGACAAAGGCTGTACATTTATTATGCTCAAGTTAACTGTGAGAACACGATCAACGTAGACAAGGAAATTAATCTTGGGTGATACAAACAGTTCACTTATTATTTCCAAGAAGGTACAATGATTAAGCTAAAATGGTATTGAAAAATCAGATGGAAAATACGAAAATGGCTTTAAGCAATTTATCACCTCTTTATTTTCAACACGATAAGGTAGTTCTTTCTGAGCTAATGCTGTAGTTGAAGAAACAATTGCACAAAGTGCTTGTATACTCCTCAATCCCGGCATCAACCTAGTATGAAAATTCCGATCAAAACATCAAGAGTGAAACCAGATTTTGGAACATAGATTTAATTTACCAAAATAATTCTTACATCATAAAAATATACATGCAAATGAAATTGGAAATAGAATCATACCAAGGTTGGGAGTCCAGAAGCATTAAAAGATCGTTCAATAGATAAAAGGCTCCCAGTGTTGGGTGTCCTGACAAATTTAATAATATGAGTGACAATGATTATGAAACATGCCCATTCAAATATGGAACTGAAGGGACTATAAGCTTAATATAAACCCTAAATATATACAAAAAATTGGAGTTGTCTTTAGTGCGACATTTTGGACTTTCCGGTGCCAGAATGTGGCGGAAAAATTTGAGGTGAAACCTTAATTTGTGTTATCTAAACTGGATTTTTGACTGTATATATGGATTCAGCACCCTGAAAAACTCCCAAGGCACTTTGATTGTGCAGGGGTTAAACATCAAGCTTGTGATTTCAATAAATTCCTGCCGGAATTTAGAGAAATCAGACTAGAAAAACCCACCGGAAAAGCTTCCAAAAAGTCTCACTAAAGACAATTCCCAAAAAATTCATACACTTTCTATTGAACTAAGTTTGCTTCCAACCTAGACACAATCCTCCATTTCCCATACACAATATTCCCAAATTACCAGGATATGGATATCCATCCACCAAATTTTTGAAAAGCCTAGATAATCTAATGAAATGCAAAGGCTATTTGCATTAGTGAATTAGATGAATCTCAATCATTGATCTCAAGTCATGATGAGATCTAATCTCAACCATTAATCACTTTAGATATTAGGGTTGTGGATTCGGTCAACAACTCAATGTTATAAAAAGGAAGGCTAGGCTAAGGGAAAAGAACATTAGTGAGTGTTACCCCCCAAATATGTAAACCCTATGAGAAAAAATTTCTCCTCATTTGAAAACCATCCAGCCAACACCCCCCATGATGGTCAGCACATAACACGATGCTAGAGTTCTCCACCTACTATTTCAGTCAAATCTCTTTCCCATCTGGCATTTCTTCTTGAAGGAAGGTGGTCATCTCTTTGCAGGTACTCTGACCATTCTTGCAATCATGTATGCTTTCATTTAATGTTATGGCATATTAATATGGATCACGGGGCAAATTCGATGATTGGTCAATCTTCAATTGTATTCCTGTTCCCACACTTCGTTGATTTTTTGGTAGCATCAGATGTCTCTAGCTCCAAAATTTTGTGGAGGGGCTAGAACACATGAGATCTCCAAGACCCAGAAATCGTTTGGTGAAATTCCACTCGAATTGTATTTTATTAAAATAATTAATATTTTTAATGGGGTTCCTAAGTCTAAACTTGGGAAAATAAAAATATTAATGGGTATTAATGAAAATATGGGTGAGAAGTTTCTAAGAGATGAGGATCAAGTCGAATTTAATCTTAGCCGTTGATTTCTCAACAAGAAAATTATAAATAGAGGCTTGGGGTCAATTGGCGAAGACACATAGAGAGATTGAGAAAATCGATCATCTGAGGTGAGAAGTTCTTAGGAGGGAAATCAATTAGGGAGATCTTGCAGTTGAGAGGCAGTGATAGTTTGGGAATATAGACAGAGAGGCAGAGAGAAGCTTGTGGAGGCAACACAGTAGTTGTGAGAGCTGACACTAGGCCAGTATGGGCCCACGCAGCCTTGACGTAGGGCTAGGAGGGCCAGTGTAGATGAAGAGCTGCCTTCCACACAGAAAGCCGAGGAGCTGCCGGAAACTACTAAAACAGCCGGGAAAGCTGATGCAGTGGGCAGAAATGGTGACATAGAGCTGACACAAAGCCTCAGAGAGCTCCATGCAAGCCCATGCAATTACTGCGAAGGGGCAGCATAGTTGTAGCTGGGGCTAACCAGTTTTGTTGTCAGATCAACGAAATTTTGCTAGGTGAAGTGAGGTAAAACTCACTCAGATTCTCCGCCATTGTATTTCTCTGTCACTGGTTTGTCGGGAAGGCAACCAACATTTGTATTAAGAACTTCTGCTTAATAATAGAAACCCTCAGAGATGCTGCACTAGTTTTCCCGCGTTGGGTTTTTTAGGGGACGTTTAGTCCAAAAATAAGTGTCCGTTGCATGGTTTTCTCATTTATTTTTCAGTACTTTATCTGTATAGTGGTGTAGGTTGCAGTGTATTTACATTAATAACTTGTTAAATGAAGAATACAAGTAGTTGATGTAAATCAGTTTTCTGCAGTAGGATTTTTGACTTGTTCGATTCAGAAATTTTCACACACTTCACTTGGGAGGTTAGTCGTTAACTCTAGTCTATTGGGACCTACTCTAAGGATTTAGGGTTTAGGAAGGGCACTATTGGGGAGGAACTGATTGATATAGTGTGTCCAAGCTAATCAATACCTCCTTCCACCTTTCCTGGTTATCCAACTCCATTCTTTGGGTGGGTAGTCACTACGCATTGGGATTGGCACCCCATATCCACATTCCTGAGTAAGGGCCCAAAAACTTGGTCTCGAAGGTTCATGTAGTTGAGAGAAAGTTAAAAAGGATATAAATCTATAATGAAAGAAAATGTAAAATGCAAAATATGGATGGGACAATATTTAAAATGTGGGAAAAATCCTAGCATGAGCTCTACACCCCTCATTACCCATCACCCAGTTTCTCAAGCATTTAATGCTTCATCTCAAATAAAGGAACTCTTGGATGCCCCAACCCTGATATGCGAGAAACTAATACATCTTAAAGAGGTATTCGAAATATACTAGCTTAGATCCATCTAACTATGGATCTATCATGCGCCGAGAGGGATAAAATCCCTCAAGGTGCAAAGTTCAAACCTTCTTTTTGGGATCGAATATTTCAACAAATGTTTGCACTTTGAGGGATTTGATCCCTCTCAGTGCATAATAGATCCAAAGTTAGATGGATCTAGGTTAGTTCTAGTTAAGGGAAACAATGTCACATTTTTAGATTATCATTATTATGTATATGTTTGAGATAAAATTCATACATTGAAATTTACATTATGTTTTCTTTGCTTGACATGACCATATCATTCTCTTCTTTAATTTAGTCTATGTTTCTTGCCTTGAATGGTTTGTATGTCTGTGTTTGGATGCTTTGAGTGGTTTGTGTGTATATGTGTTTGGATTTGGATGATAATGTTTGCGAATGTTACAGTTGTTGTGTTATATTTCTATATGTGTACGTAATTGTCTATTATTAATAAGTTGGTAATGAAGGGAGAAAATCTAGTCAATAGTTTGCACGAGGATTGATACTACACATCTATTTCATTTAACTTTGGGTATCACAACTTTTGACAACTAATTAATTCTTAATAGTGTTTCTCCAAGTATTACTAAATATATCTTGAAGAGTAGTTTTTGTAATTTATTGTGTCAAGATTACTCTTGAAATAATATATATATTGAAGAGTACTTTAATAATTTACTGCGTCAAGATTACTCTTGAAACAATGTTTCATTGTTAATGTTTGAAATAATTTATTTCCTTGAAGAATATTTTGATGATTTTTTTTTTTATATATAGTCTGTTTTGCAAAGTCAAGAAATAATGTATTTTTGATTTTTTTTTAATGAGTAGCTAGATTTACAAAATATTTACATCATATGTTTCTCCAAACAATTATCACATCTCCAGTTTCTATATATCTCAAAAAATGGATGTTGAATAACATTTTGATGAAACTTTTTGAGAGATTATTTGTTTTGAGTGTTTATAAATGTATATTTTCCTCTAATAAATATTTCGAATACATTGTTGTATACAATTTGTTGAAGAATCTTGGGCAATTATAGTTAATGAGATTCCTCTTAGCATGATAACTATTTGTGAGGTATTTTAACTTTAGCTTATTAGCAGAATCTTTTCTTGATATCATTAGTGTGTGTATTTCTTACTTCATCAAATAACTACCAAAACAAAGAGACAAGAACGCACGATGTTGGCTTTCTTCCAGGGCCAAAACCTCTCCCTCTTGGAGAGGAAAACCTGCACAAAATTCTTCTTATAGAGATTCCTATTGACAAATACCAAGACCATGACCCTTGACCTACTATGCCACTCCAAGACCAAGACATCAACCCTCTTCGTTGTCACTGCTAAGATAATCATTATGTTGTACTATTGAAGCCATTACTACTTTACCACTAAGATCTTCATTCTTGCTACTCCATGGTTGTTCCTTCATTGGGATTTTCAACATCGCAACGAGATCTTTATATACATGAATGAGAGTTGCACTAAGATCATTGTTGCATCATAGTTGCACCATTGATATCTTCATTGGAATACCACCGAGATCATGATTGCATCATGACTTTGTATGCCGAGACTATGACTGTGTATACTTCTGCACTGTGCTCTTCACCAAGACTATAGTTATGCCCTCCTTGCACCGAGGTCTGCTGCAACTATGCTGAGACTGTATGGTTGTGACCTTTTAACTAGGCCGAGACATCAGGGATATATGCGAAGATATCACTGTGATACTCATTCGAAAGCTATAGTAATCCTCCTCCATACGAAATGTTGAATTGTTTCCCTTATCCGAGTGTACTATACCTTGTCCGAGATTCTGAGCTGCTTGCACCCATCCAAAATTATAGAGACTTGTCTAAATTTTTCTGTGTTTCCTGTGGTGACCTCAACGGGGTATTTATAGTGGTTTTGTCTCCCTAAATAAGTTGACATGTCACAGTGAAAGGATGTGTCTATTATTTGAGCCGACTTGACATTAATATATATTTTGAGGCTGACATAGCTGCTCTTCTTCATCGTTTTGTTGGCTGATGTCTTCAGGAGGATTGTGCTTGTCTTGGAGGATTGTTCTAGACCTTTATATAGACTTTTATACATTACACATAGGCTCAAGAAGAGCATGACATTGACTCTTTAAACTAAATCCTAAGGCTCTCAATGGGAGCCACTAAATAAATAAACTTCTTGCTCATGAAACCCATGCAACAAGGAATAAATTCATTTTCTTGTTTTACAAAAATCATAATACAATGTCATGAAGACCGAACCTAGTTACACTTTTTCCAACACAATTATCTATTAGTAATTTTGAATATATGTAATTGTGTATTAGTAATTAGTTGATGATGAAGATGGGAGACAATCTTGTCAAGGAGTAATTCTACATATTGCAACTTTTGACAACTAATTAATTCTTAATAGTGCCCTTGTTAAATTTCGCAACTAGGGCCAAACTTCACCTTGGACGGCTCATATGAGGCAAAGAATATTTTTATTGGATTCTTCTTTCCAAGAGGTGTAGGACTGATCTAAAGATCATCCCATTCTGACATGTACAAATGGAATTATGAATTTATTTTGATTACGGACAAATTGTCAAGGTCAGCCAGCCATCTAATTTGCACCCTCAAGCCCACAACATTGCATGTAAATACAAGGAGCCTTCTCCTCATTTTATCACCTCACTCACTCACATTCTTCTCTCTCCTTCATTGATTGGGTATAGATTTCTGAGGCAGCTCTCCACACGTGCGAATAAGGAAGGATGTCTATCCATGCATTGACTAGCATTGACCGAAGTTGCAGGAAGGTTGCTTTGACTAGCGTTGACTTGTTTTTACTACATTTTTGTAAGGGAGAGCTCTGTCTGGATAGGCCGCATTTCTGGGCACAAAAATCGAGGTTGTTGGACCAGTGTTGACTGCAGAAGGGTTCATTGTAGTGTTGACTTTCATTGACCAGATTTGACTGGATATTTTCGAATAGATTTTGGGTTGATTTGACTAGCTGTTGGAGGTCAGTTGTTTTGGAGGTCAAAATCTGCCCTATTGACCAACGTTGACTTTTTGGTTAGGGCTTTCTGTACTGCTGTTTGATTGGTTAACTTTCACTTTGATTGGGCAAGTGAATATTGTATATTGTACTCTCTCTCTGCTGAAATTTTGAAGAATAATAAGAAAAATTGATGAAGGGTTTCCCCACATTAGGGTTTGTCCCTGGCTGGCGCCATATCTTGCATCCTCTTGTCTTGGCTTGTCTTCTACTGTTATTGTTTATGTTCTATCTGCATTTTACTATCATGTTGATGTGATTGCTAATCTGGATATTGATATTAGGTTAATAAGAAAATTGAAGTAAAATTGCTCTTAAGCATAGAACATACCATTTTTATCTAAAATTTACAAAGAGCTAAGGTGAAGACAAAGCCCAAGCAAGAGTGAGAAGAGAAATCACTAAGATCCTTTGATCAAGGACAAGATTCAATGGCCTCCACATCTTACTTCAAGTCTAATGATAAGCTTCATGAGAAGTCTGATTATCATACATGGAAGATGTCTCTTGATTTGACTTTATAAAAACAAGATGTTATGGACTAGGTGCAGGGAATGATTTCGAAACCTCCATCTAATGCACTGGTTGCTGCTAAGACAATGTACAATAAGGATGAAGTCAAAGCAAAGAAGATCATCATGGATTCTATTCATTATTCATAGTCATTTAGTTCCTTACATCTCCGATTTAAACACATTAAAGGAGATATAAGACAGGTTGGTTGGCATGTTCAAATCAATAGAAGGGAAGAGGTGAAGATATTCAATCCTACTTCATGAAGATTATTGAGATAAAAAATGATCTTCTTTCGATTGGAGAAGCTATTGTTGATAGGGAGCTTACTCTCGTTGCCCTTGGAGGACTCCCTTGTGAATGGCATGTGTTCAACACTACTATTCTTAAGAATGACAGGGTTCTAGGTTTTGAAAAATTGTTGACTAGATGTTCTCAAGAAGAAACAAGGATGATGGAACTAGATATGCCTTCAAATAGAAATGATCCTACTGCATTCTCCGCTCATGGTAAAAAGTAGAACAATGCAGGTTCAAAGAAGCAATGTCAAGGAAGGTCAGGTTTCAAAAATGGAAGGAAGGGAAGATGCTTCATTTGCAACAAGTTTGGCCACTATGCTAGGGAGTGTCCTAATAAAAGGGATACACCTAATGATGATGACAACCACAATAACAACAATTTCAGGGGCAACAACAATCAAAGGAATCGCAGATTCAACGACTGAGGAAAAAGGAATGCTTCTGATCCCAATGTTACACGACTCATACTCGTATAAGACTCGGCGAGGCATCGACTCGTCAACTCGTATAAGACTCGGGAATGACCCTTATAAGACTCGTATAAGACTCGTCAAAATACAAAAAAAAACTTAAAATGTGGTAAATTTTAAGCACAAAAAAGAAACTAATGACAATTACAATCCTCATAAGTTATAAAAACCACAATATATGCAATAATTCATAACATCATCTCATGTCTATAAAAGTACAACATAACATATTCAATTTTTGTAAGCAAAACATTTAGAAATTGAATAAGAAAAGGACTCCTGATTCCATAAATTAAATAAAAAATGTCAGCAAGTTCAAAATTCAAATACATATGTCATAAATGATAAATGATTGTCCCATAACAATCTTGTGTCCCATCACTGATGGAAGACTACACCTACAATAAGCCCTCGCGGAGCTAGTGGTAACATCAGAAGGCTGAAGCAATTGTGAGGCAGGTGAATTTGGAGTCTCCATTTGAAATGGCAAACTAGAGAGATCCTCAGTCTCTTCACCAAGCCAACTCAAATCAGGGGCCTCCTCCTCTACGACCCAATCAGACTCTAAATCAATAGTATCCAATAAAATTGGATTTGTATCCTTTGGTTGCACTTGTTTTGTGAGCATGCGAAGGTTGTAGTAGATGAAAACCAACTTCTCCAACCTCTCATGCTCCAACCCATTTCTCTTTTTTCTGTGGATGTGCTCAAACACTGACCAATTGCGCTCACAAGAAGAAGCACTACAGGGTTGACTCAAAACTCTGATGTCGAATTCTTGTAATTGTAATGAGCGGTAAAAAAATAACACCAAAGATTACCAGTTTGCAATGCCAAACATATAAAAGAGAACTAGCAAAATGACAAGCTAAGTTCTAACAATTTGCACTTACAAGGCATTTTCTTGTCCTTGAGACGTTGGCTTGAGCTGAATCCAAACATGCCAGATGCTTCCTTGAACATATCTCGTTGTAAGTTGATTTTGTCCTAAATATCTACATCCGGTGATCTGATATTCACCCTATGAATGACATCAGTTAAATATTTATTGAATAAAGTTATTACAGACTCATGTGCTGGTGTGTGTCTATGTTATTTAAGCAACGGATCGATCAGATTGCCAATACACAGACATTTAAAATGGAAAGACAGCAGAGAAATACAGTAAGCAATACAAGAACACAAGCAATTAATAAGGAGTTCACCCTATTCTCCAGGGCTACATCTCCAGTCCAGCTTTCAGTGGTGGCCTGGTTTTATTGTGTCTTCAAGCAGAGAATTATAATGCAGGGACTCAATGTGAGTTCTCCTGAAGCAGGTTTGTTTGGCAGGGTGGTTTTTGGATTCCCCAAGCCACTGGAGTGCACAGACTCTGTTTGCCTACCAGCTCTGTGACCTTATGGTCTACAGTGGAAAGAGCCCAATGTGGTGCTCAACTCGGACAGATCCTCTCTAGGATGGTTCGGATCTCTCAAGCCTCTGGTGCTCGACGTTGCCTTTGGTCAGCTTGGCCCTCTATCCTCTTTCTACTTTTGCTTCACTGTTCTCTGTGTTCCATCCTCCCCTTGGGATTTTGGTTTCTCTATCTTCTGTCTCTCGGGGTTCTCTGTCCCTCTTTCTGACTCACTGTCTTCTTCTCTGTTCATGGCTTTGAAGCCATTTGTTCCAAGACTGTTCGGTTCCTCTTCCGCCCCCATTGAATCACCTACCGCAACTGCGCTTGGAGTTCTCTGTTTGGCGTCATCATCAGCGCTCAGGGAGTGGCCACATGTCCTCCTCTAAACGGCACCAGCTTGCTTCGTCGGTTCGTTTCTTCAATTACATCGTGGAATGAGTTCTTCCTCCACCGTGGTGGTCAAACGGACTTCAAATCCTTCTAAATCGCGACTCATTCCTTCGTTGATTCCGCTTCCCCCATCGGGCACGATCTCGACCGTCCGATCTGGGGCCTCCAAATCCGATGTCATATGCACGTTTCGTGCGGTTGACTTGCTCGACCGTTAGCGCATGATCAACGACGGTTTTCTCTCACCTCCGCTTGCCATGCGTCGATCGTTGAGTGGGATCGCTCCGCTTCCATCCAAAACCACTTACCCTTTGAGGGTGCCCCGATCAATATCGCCGGTTTCCAGAGCACGAGTCCCGCCTTTGTCCTTTTAGTGCTTTTTGCCTTTTCGCCCGCGGTTCTCCGGCTTCCCACGCGATCAAGTGCTCAGGGCTTCTCCATTTCGGCCCTGTTCGCCCAGCAGGCGCTAATCGTGCATCAAAAATCACCTCCATGTTCCGATCTGGGCCTCCCAGGGGCTACTTTAACCTCCTGGACAGTCTCCATGGGCCTTGGTCAACGAGCTTTGACCGAGGTCCTCGTCGTTCCACGCTGGCTGCCATCGCCACTAGTTCAGGGTGTTTTTGATCGCTGTTTTGGAATTCTTAGAAGTTTGTCTCGACCTGATACAGTCATGGTTCTTTGATAGTCTTTTATGCATCTAATTTGGATCACGACCTTCCCACTGAAAAAGCTTTTGGACCACCAAAAGTTGGTTTTCAAGCATTGACTAAGTGATGGTATTGTTCTCTCACTTGTCCAATCTCAATCTACTTTGCACTTCTCGGCTTTGAACCTTTGAGCCGAATTCTGAGGTACTCCACATCTCCCCTGCGCGTTGTCCTCACCTTCCTGTCCAGCACTGTATCTCACTGCAACTCATTAAGGTACTCAGGTAGTAGGTCATGAATAGAAGGCAATTGACTTTGCTCTTCAAGGTCCTCAATCATTGAAGGTTCAAACAATCTCAAGCAATCTACATTTACGACTGAGTAGATGTGCATGTAAGCTGGTAGATCAAGGCAAAAAGCATTTTCACCAACCTTCTCAAGTATCCTAAAGGGTCCATACCTGATAGGATTTAGCTTTTTACCTTCACCTTGCATCCTGTCCTTGCTGATATACAGCGAGACTTGGTCACCAACTTGAAAACTATGCTCCATTCGATGCTTGTCATGCCTAGAGTTGTACTTGGCTTGGCTCTTTTCCAGTTGTTCCTACACTGCCGGGTGGATCTCCTGGATCTGTTCAATGAACCTAGTTGCCATGTCCACATCACTGTGTCCATCAACCATGGTATCTTTACCAAAGACAAAATCCAAAGGAGACCTTGGTGTGAAACCAAAACAGGGCTCAAAAGGAGATCTTTGTGTAGAAGAGTGTTTTGCTCTGTTGTAAGCATGTTGCACATAACACTAGTGTTCATCCCAAAGCTTAGGATGTTTCCTGCAATATCCTCTCAGCAACTGGATAGCTATCCTGTTTACTACTTCTGTCTGGCCATCTGTTTGTGGATGAAAAGCTGTGCTTTTCTTCAGTCTAGTGTCCATCAATTCCCACAGACTCGACCAAAACTTCTCCACAAATTGGGTGTCTCGATCAGATACAATAGAAGTGGGTAATCCCAAATGAACCCATACATGTTCAAAGAATAATTTTGCAGTCTGTTCAGCTGTAAGCTGTTTATTACAAGGTATCAAAATACACATTTTGCTGAACCTATCCACAACAACATATAGATAATCATGACCTTTTCTAGATTTAGGCAGTCCTCCAACAAAATCCATGGAAACACTTTCCCAAAGGTGAGAAGGAACTGGCAATGGAGTGTACAAGCCTAGTTTTCTATTGTTGGGCTTGCTTTTAGCACACATAGCACACCCTCTTATATATCTAGAAACTGTCTCATTCATTTTCGGCCAATAATAGAATCTTTGCAGCTGTGCAACTGTTTTACTTACCCCAAAGTGACCTGATATCAGAGAAGTGTGTGTTTCCCTAATTATCTTTACTCTCTCAATTTGTGGAATGCAGAGTTTCCCACAATGATATAAGAGTCGGTCCTTCATATGATAGTCCAATTCTTCTACTCTTTTGCCTTGACTCAAAGTTGCATATACATCTTTAAAGTCCATATCCTAAGCATATTGTTCTATATAGCTTTCATGTAGCGCAGAATTATGCTTAAGTATGATAGATGCATTTATAATGGGTCTAGATAACATGTCTGCAACCTTGTTATGTATGCCCTTTTTATATTTGATGACTAAATGAAACTGTTGTAGAAATCCCATCCACCTGTAATGTCTTGATTGCTGCAACTTAGTTTGGGAGTATAAATATTGAAGTGGTTGATGATCAGTATGTATTACTGTCTCTTTACCCATTAAGTAATGTTTCCACTTTTTCACACTCTGAACTAATGCATACAATTCTTTATCATATGTAGGATAGTTAACTACTGCAGGATTAAAAGTCTCAGAATGATAACATATGGGTTTACCGTTTACCGTGCTGTGTCAACACTGCTCCCATGGCATAGTCATTGGCATCAGTTTGGATCTCAAATGGTCTTTGTAGATCTGGCAGTGCTAGTACAGGTGTTGTACTAATCTTTTCTTTCAAGGTGTCGAAGGCTTTCTGATGTTTGCCTCCCCACTGAAACACCTTATTCAATCCTGTTAAAGCATGTAAGGGAGCTGCAATTGAGGAAAAGTTAGAAATGAACTTCCTCCAATATTGTGCTACTCCTAAGAAGCTTCTCACTTCTGTAGCAGACCTGGGTTTAGGCCAGTTCACAATGACTGCCACTTTAGAGGGATCTATTTTCAATTCACCTCCCCCTACTATATGACCCAAGTAGTTTAGAGATGTTTTGCCAAATTCACATTTTGAGAGTTTAACATAAAGTTTTTCTCTTTTCAAAACATCTAATGTCTGCTTAACATGCTTTAAATGTTCTTCCCACGTTTTATTAAAAATCAAAATGTCATCCAGATACACAATAACAAAATCATCAAGAAAAGGTCTAAGTACATCATTCATTAATCTCATGAAAGTAGTAGGAGCATTAGTTAAGCCAAAAGGCATAACCAGCCATTCATACAATTCCTACTTTGTTTTGAAAGTAGTTTTCCATGCATCTTGTTCTGCAACTTTGACCTGATGGTATCCACTGTGCAAATCCGGCTTGGTGAAATAAATAGCTTCCTTCAATTGATCTAAAAGATCATCTATGCGAGGAAGGGGATAACGATTTTTGATTGTTATCTTATTCAGTGCTCGGTAATCAATGCACATTCTCCACGAGCTATCTTTCTTTCTCACCAGAACGATTGGTGATCCACATGGTGATGTGTTAGGCCTGATGAACCCTTTCTCGAGCAACTCCTGCACCTGCTTCTTGATTCAACATTCTCTAAAGCAGACAACCTGTACATTCCAATGTTAGGCAATGGGACATCTTGCTGCAAAATAATATCATGTACTATTCCCTTTTTGGGTGGCAAACCTTTAGGTTCTTGAAATAAGACATCATATTTTGAAACAACCTTTTCTATACCAGCTTGCTGTTCAGCATTACAGCCCTCAAATACATTGGTTTTATTAGGGTTCTTTTCCTTTACAACCATCAGTAAGATTGTTTGCATGAATTTATCATTCTTTTCATCTGCCCTGAGTTTATGAGAGTATAATTATTCTTGAGCTTATGAGCTTTTACAAAGTATTCGATTCCATCTTTGACAAGTAGATAATTGTTCTTAGCTCTATAGAAAATAGCCTTTCTATCATACAAGTAAGGACTTCCTAAAACAATTCCACATATATCCAAAGGAATTATGTCTAACTCAACCTCATCTACAAATGCTGACCCAAAAGAAAACTTGAGTTTGCATTGTCTAGTCACTTGTAGTTGTGCTTTATCATTCAACCATCCTAATGGGTATGGTTTCTTGTGAAGTCTAGTTGCTAATCCCAATTTCTTTACAATTGCTTCAGAAATTAGATTTACTTGTGAGCCACTATCAAACAAAGTATCAATCTTTTGATTTTTGGAAATAACTCGAATATGGAAAAGCTCATGTCTTTTTCTCTCATTTTCTTCATCAATAATAGATTGAGCAAAATTACTAGTAGATGCTTCAGAATTCTTACCTTTATACCTGTGGCTGCAATAGTTGTTTCATCTCCTGAGTCTGATCCCAAATCTTTTCGAATAGCTGCAACAATCTTCTTCTTCTTGCCCTCGAACTTCTTAGGTCTCAGCTCTGGATGCAGAATCCAACAATGCTCATCATCATGCCCATCCTTTTTACAGTGAGTGCATGAAGCTTTGCTTTTCTGTGCAGTGTTAGCCTTCCTTGCTTTCCACTTCTTCTTTCTTTTCTCCTTGCTCTTGCTTACAGTGGGTTGGGATGGTCCCCCAACTTCTGGATTTCCATTCTTTCATCTAGCTTCTAGATGAGTAGCTTGTACAAATACCTCATCTATACTAGTGGGATTGAACATGAGGATGGTATGCCTCATGTAGCTGTGTAGACCACCAATGTACTTCAAAAGAGTCTCTGGTGAGTCTAATGAGATACCCAACATCAATGCTCTCTTTCTGAACCCTTGAGTATACCCTTGCGCACTTTGCCCTTTCAACTGTCGAAGAGTTTGCCAACTCATCATGGCTTGATGCATGTAGGCCAATGGATAGAACTGCTTTTTGATTGCAGCAACAAATTTACTCCACACAGAGATGGTCTTACCATGTCTTTTCATATCAGCTTGGGTTCTGCCTTCCCAACAAACCAAGGCAGTGCCTCCTAGGCGTAGGCTTGCTAGCTGAATCTTACTCTTGTCTGAGTCTATGTTCTATACCCTGCAATACACATCAATTTGTCTAATCCAATTGTTTAACTTTTCAGCATTTAGCTCTCCATCATATATGGGCAAATCAAATTTAACATCTAGCTTAATCAAAGATGCTTTCTTATTAGGCACAGGGCTATTAGGAGGCGTGAGAAAGCATTCCTCTTTCTCTTTTCCTTTTGAGTGGTCATGGAAGTGAGACTCATCTTCTTCTTTATTTTGTTTAGAACTTGATGAATCTTCAACCTTATGCTTTCCAAAGTCCTTATACATTTCTTCTACCATAGACTTTATAGCTAGGAAACTTTCTATGAATTGAGGGTCTGGCCCCATAGAACCTTCCTCTGACATTGTCTTCCGAGGATAGACTCTCCCAATTTCAGGATTAGTTTCCACCAACTCTCCTTCTCCTAATTTGAGCTTTGATCTAGTGAGCATTCACAGCTAAACCAACACAAGCTTGTCTAACCTTACAGCCTAAAGCTCTGATACCACTTGATCTGATATTCACCCTATGAATGACATCAGTTAAAGATTTATTGAATAAAGGTATTACAGACTCATGTGTTGGTGTGTGTCTATGTTATTTAAGCAACAGATCGATCAGATTGCCAATACACAGACATTTAAAATGGAAAGACAGCAGAGAAATACAGTAAGCAATACAAGAACACAAGCAATTAATAAGGAGTTCACCCTATTCTCCAGGGCTACATCTCCGGTCCAGCTTTCAGTGGTGGCCTGGTTTTATTGTGTCTTTAAGCAGAGAATTACAATGCAGGGACTCAATGTGAGTTCTCCTGAAGTAGGTTTGCTTGGCAGGGTGGTTCTTGGATTCCCCAAGCCACTGGAGTGCACAGACTCTGTTTGCCTACTAGCTCTGTGACCTTCTGGTCTACAGTGGAAAGAACCCAATGTGGTGCTCAGCCCGGATAGATCCTCTCTGGGATGGCTCGGATCTCTCAAGCCTCTGGTGCTCGACGCTGCCTTTGGTTAGCTCGGCCCTCTGTCCTCTTTCTGCTTTTGCTTCACTGTTCTCTGTGTTCCGTCCTCCTCTCAGGATTCTAGTTTCTCTGTCTTCTGTTTCTCGGGGTTCTATGTCCCTCCTTCTGACTCACTGTCTTCTTCTCTATTCATGGTATTGAAGCCATTCGTTCCAAGACTGTTTGGTTCCTTTTCCACCTCCGTCGAATCACCTTCCGCAGCTGCGCTTGGAGTTCCCTGTTCGGCTTCATCATCAGTGCTCAGGGAGTGGCCACATGTCTTCCTCTAAACAGCACCAGCTTGCCTCGTCGGTTCGTTTCTTTGGTTACATTGTGGAATGAGTTCTTCCTCCACCGTGGCGGTCAAACGGACTTCAAATCCTTCTAAATCGTGGCTCATTCCTTCGTCGATTTCACTTCCCCCATCGGGCACAATCTCGACCGTTCGATCTGGGGCCTCCAGATCCGACACCATACGCACGTTTAGCATGGTTGACTTGCTCGACCGTTAGCGCACGATCAACGACGGTTTTCTCTCACCTCGGCTTGCCACGCGTCGATCGATGAGTGGGATTGCTTCGCTTCCATCCAAAACCACTTACTGTTTGAGGGCGCCCAAATCAATACCACCGATTTCCAGAGCGCAGGTCCCGCCTTTGTCCTTTTAGCACTTTTTGTCTTTTCGCCCACGGTTCTCCGGCTTCCCGCGCGACTAAGTGCTCGAGGCTCTCCATTTCGACCCTGTTTGTCCAGCGATGCACTAATCGCGCATCAAAAATCACCTCCATTTCCCGATCTAGGCCTCCCAGGAGCTACTTTGACCTCCCACATAGTCTCCATGGGCTTCGGTCAACGCGCTTTGACCGAGGTCCTCATCGTTCCACGCTGGCTGCCATCGCCACTGGTTCAGGGTGTTTTCGATTGCTGTTTTGGAATTCTTAGAAGTTTGTCCCGACCTGATACAGTCATTGTTCTTTGACAGTTTTTTATGGATCCAATTCGGATCATCCGGGAACATCTTCTCAATGCATATCATGACACCTCTCATCACCTCGGGATCTCTTTGAATGCTAGACCCCTCATTATAGAATAAGCTTTGAGATATGATCCCGGTGCATGAAATGGTGAATGTAGTTTCCTGTCCCACTTGGAATCAAATATTTAGATTCATTTCCCTTAAAAAAATTCTTGATGGCCACTTTAGCCCTGTGCATGCCCTCATAAATATATCCCATTGCAGGTTTCTCTCCATCCATCAATCTCAAGACTTTCACAAGGGGCTCAGTGAAGCTGACAATCTCAGTCACTTTGTCCCACAAACTATCAGCAAAGACAGATGTTTTTAGAAACATTGCTTCTGGTTTTATGCTATCTTTCCAGAATACCCATTGCTGGCTACAAAACATTCTTCTCAAAGCTTGGTACTCATACAAAAGGCTTTGGAGGGAAAGAAAGTTTGTACCAAACCGTGTAACAGCGGGGCGACTAAGCTCACCCTGTGTGAATCCCCTCATAAGGTTCAACACCCAAGCTTGATTATAAATATACTTGGTAATATGTTTGCATTCTTGCACAATGTCTTGCACCCACTCCAACTTCCCAATGTCCTCTAGCATCAAGTCTATGCAATGGGCAGTGCATGGAGTCCAAAAACTGGTGGGATATTTGGCACAAAGCAACCTTCCAGCTACCACATAATTTGTTGCATTGTTCGTGATTACTTGGACAACATTTGCAAGTGCAACCCCAACTTCCTCCACCACATCAGCCAACAATGAAGAAATCAAATGTGCATCTTTTACATTTGCAGATGCATCAATGGATTTTAGGAACATGGTTCCTTTAGGGCAAGCTACAACAAAATTTATTATTGTTCTACCCCTCTGATTTGTCCACCCATCAGACATAATTGTACAACCTGTAAATTTCCATGAGATTTTAATGCTCTCCAATTGTTCCTTGACACACTCAAGCTCCTCATCTAGCTCATTTCCCCTAAGTGCATTATAAGTTGGGGCATTGTATCCAGGGCCAGCACATGCAATGGCATCCACCATGGGCTGATAAAAATAAGGCTTTACATAGTTGAATGAAACACTGTTATGGTACCAAAACCTCCTCACTGCCATATCTGCCTCCTTCCTCTTCTTATCATTGAAACTTTCCAAAGTTGGTTGAGATCCTGGAGTTGTACGAGGACTGAAGAAAGAAGAGATTATACTCTTGTTTGCCATAGCAGTTGAAGAGGAGTTACCAATACCTAGACTTTAAAACTGTGTTTCACTCTGAGATGAAGATCTACCTATCCCAACAATCTCATCCTTCCTTCTTGCCCTCTTAGAACTTGCTTCTTTAATGGCTTCCAAAGCAGCTACCATTTCAGTAGTGACTTAATCGGGGAAACTTTGACAACATCCCACACCATGCCCACGAATTCTGGCTAGGTGGTATTTCAACCTATTTATGCCTGCATACATTGTGGCATTGCAATAATTGCACTTGATATTGTGGTCATTACTGTGAATGATTTGTTGACCATGTGCCCATGCCGAATCACAAGACTGTCTGAAACCCTTTGGTGGCATGGTAACAAAATCAGGAAGAAAAAAAAATTAAATTTTTTTTTGGTTAAATTTTTTTTGTTGGTTTTGATTTTTTTTTAATTTGCAGTTTTTTTGGTTGTGTGGCTGAGAAACTCACCCACCTTTGGCTGATTTT
Organism: Pinus tabuliformis; assembly: GCA_031772625.1. NCBI lineage: Eukaryota > Viridiplantae > Streptophyta > Pinopsida > Pinales > Pinaceae > Pinus > Pinus tabuliformis. The sequence goes on from CM062804.1 coordinate 645,669,373, forward strand.
CTCAACCACACAACGACCCTGTGTGGATGGGTTTCTCACCCAAAGGCATTCCCAATTAAAAAAGAATTGCAAACATAAAAAAAACAAAAATAAATACACAGAAAACATTCTAACTAGGATCGTGAAGCCTACCAGAAGCTTAGTCTAATCTGATGAAGCCTCCTTTAGCCTCGTCCAACAGCGCCTTCACGCTCCTTTAGCTTCACTCTCAAGTTTCAACACTCACACAAATTAGCCAAACACTGAAATGACAAGTGAATGAGAAGTAGAAGGGAGAGGGGTGCTTATAAAGTTTTTTTTTTCCTTCCAATTTCCCTTTTCCTCCACCTCATTTCTGAAAAAGCAAAAAGAAAAATAAACAAATTTTTAGATAGTTTGGGGGTTTTCATGCCTGAAGGGTCTTATAGGGGTCCGATGGGAGTCTTATAGGTTATTCGTGTGTCTAATGAGGGTAAACGGGTCTTGTACAAAACCCGTCGAGTAAGGGTAAAGAATGCGGGTTTAATGAGGGTCACCTGTCCTCCGTTCTGACCTGTTCTTACCTGCGGGTTTAATAAGGGTGGTGCTTCACTGCTCGCTCCTCATCAAGGAAATGGTTGCCCTCCCAAGAGATCAAGAAACACCAGGTATGATGAATCTAATGTTGTTGATAACAAGAAAAAATAATTTTATCTTATATCTGCCCTCTCTACTGCATCTCCTCCAGACACTTTGGGAAATTGGTTGACTGATAGTGGTGCCTCAAGGCACTTCACTGGGTATAAGGAAGCTCCTTCAAATCTGATTGAAAAGGATACAAATTTGGAAATTATCCTTGGAGACAATGCTACCTATCCTATGAAGGGAGTTGGGAATGTTGCTCTTCAATTGAATCAAGGTAACACCATTCATCTACAAGAAGTACTATATGTACTCGACCCAAAGAAGAACTCGGTAACTATCTCGACGATGGAGGACAAAGGATTCAAGGTGGCATTTATTGACGGAAAGGTACGTGAGGGGAATAAAAATTTCAAAGATGCATTTACACTTGGATTTAGGGTCGATAGCCTATATCAAGTTGGAGGAAGTCCATTGGGAGCTATGCTTTGTGACACATCACTTCAATCCGAATTATGGCGCTGACCATTTGCCCATCTACATTATAAGGCTCTACCCGACGTGAGGAAGATGGTGACAACTATGCCTGAATTTAAGGTGTTTGTCAGGGGTGTGCCGAAGGAAAGCATACAAGGGGACAATTCCCCTCCAGTGATAGAAAAACAACCGACATACTGCAATTGGTCCATTATGATCTATCTGGTATGATGCCCGTGAACACATTGGGAGGATATTTATATTATGCTATCTTTATGAATGATTTCTCTCACAAGACTTGGATATATTTCTTGAAGAAGAAGGACGAAGTATTCTCATGGTTCTTTCAAAGCTTTGGTCGAAAATCAAACCGGGAAGAAGATCAAAATAATTAGGACCGATAATGCAACCGAATATGAATCAAATGAGTCCAATAACAATTGTAGAGAAGCTGGCATTAAGAGGGAGACTACTACCACATATACTGCTAAGCAAAATGGTGTTGCTGAAAGGAAGAATCATTCTATCGCAAAAGCCACTCATGCCATGTTTCATGATCAAAGCCTTATGAAGTTCTTATGGGCCGAAGCTTCAAACATTGTCGTGCATGTTCAAAATAGATGCCCTCCTCAAGCGTTGGACTCCAAAACTCCCGAAGAAGTTTTCATCGGTAAGAAACCTGATGTTTCTCACTTTAGAATTTTTGGTAGCCCTGTATATTTTCATGTGCCGAAAGAAAAGAGAAGCAAATTGGATGCTTCTGGGAAGAAAGGAACATTTGTGGGCTACAATGAAACTTCTAAGGCATATAGAATCTATGTGCCTGGTCAAAGAGAAGTGGAGATAAGTCATGATGTCACCTTCGATGAGGATGTTGCCCTTGGGAAGATTAGTAACCTTCCTATTCCAAGGAAGGACAAAGAAGCAGATTTAGGAAAGAAGGGAGAACCGTAGGATACGCCGATGCCCGATGTTGAAGGACCAATGGATCCCATTAACCACCCCCTCATGAGCCCTCCTCCTCAAAAAGGAGACCCTCATGGCTTAGGGAAACTCTCGAAGATGCCGAGAGACATGTTGCACCTAGGGGGACATTTCGTGAAAGTAAGAAGCTGAATAGGTACGAAGGGTAGTTAACTGCAATGAGCACCATTGTTCAACCTGAGCCTTGCACATTCGAAGAAGCTGTAAAGCACCAAGTTTGGAAGGATTCTATGAATGAAGAGTATTAGTCGATTATGAAGAATGATGTCTGGGACGTGGTCCCTAGACCCAAGGACAAATCTGTTGTCACCTCGAAATGGCTCTACAAGATCAAGCATGGAGTTGATCGAAGTGTTGAAAAGTTCAAGGCTAGATTTGTTGGCTTCTCTCAAAAGGAAGGTGTGGACTACGATGAGATATTTGCACCTATTGCCCGATATACCACCATCCATTCAATTAGAGCCCTTGCTGCCTCGCAAGGATGGAATCTACATCAGATGGATGTCAAGATTGCCTTCTTACATGGTTCAATTAAGGAGGAAGACTATGTAGAACAACCTGAGGGGTTCGAAGTTCAAGATCGTCAGAAACATGTATGCAGGCTGAAGAAAGCCCCCTATGGGTTGAAGCAAGCTCCCCGAGCTTGGTATGAGAGGATAGACAACTATCTAATGAAGCTGGGATTTAGAAGAGGAGAAGTTGACCCGAACCTTTATTTTAAGGTTGAGAATGATAGACCTCTCATCTTGGTACTTTATGTGGACGATCTCTTTTTGACAGGTGCAGACCCTCTTATTCATCATTGTAAGAGGGAGTTGGCTTCTAAAATCAAGATGAAGGACCTAGGATTGATGCATTACTCCCTAGGGTTGGAGGTCTGGAAAAAGCTAGGTGAGATTTTCCTTTCTCAAGGAAAATAGATCGTGAAGCTACTTCAAAGATTTGGGATGGTGGAGTGCAAGTCCATGACTACTTCGATGGAACTTAACTTCAAGAAGTTATGTGAAAGTGCTGTTGGGCCCGATTTTGAAAACCCTTCTGAGTATTGGCAACTCGTGGGGGCCTTGATGTTCTTAGTGAACTCCCGTCCGGACATATGCTTCGTAATGTTCCAATCAAGGAAAATAATGCTATGCAAAGCAAATAATAAAAACAACACCATAAGATTGAAACATTCAGTGCACACCCATAAAAAGTCCAAGAATAGCCAACCGCTGAGCCATTTTATTATAATTTGGGAGGAAAGTACAATAATGTTGAAGTGGTGCACCTGGGCTTGTCTCAATGACAAGAGTGACCAAACCCAGGTGGTAATATGCCAAGCCCAAATGGCACAAATAACTGCTGCATTGATGCCATGCGTTGCCCTTGTGAACCTACGTTGTCTGCTGCAAAGATGCTGTCGAAAACCCCACCTTCGATGCTCAGAAAATTAGGGGAAATTAATCTCGACCTCTCCACCAAATACTTATAATAACCCATGAAGGAATTGGCCAAATGTTGACCTTGGAAATTTGGCCCAAATTCCCCTTGGCTCTTCTAGCTGCTGGCTGAGTTGGGACCCTTGTTTGACCCCTTAGATCAGCCCAGAAAATTATTTAAAATTAGGAGTGTGATCCTTGCCCAAAACCCAGAAAAACCCAAAAAGGGTTTCTCTTGGTTCCAACCTTTAAAAATTGACCCTTCACAGCTTGGCCCTCCTCCAATTTCGAATTCTGTTGTTGTGACTGAACCTGTCAATCTCTGCTCTCTCAACTCCACCAATCCTCCTCAAATGGCCTTCCAAATGATCTCCTACTTCTCCCGGCTAGCTCCAGCTCTACTATTCCTTCCTCCAACTCCCACGTGATGCCAATGATGGCTCTTTGCGTAGGCCCAAGTGACTGTAAATCAAACTACTCCAATACAACAACCTCCTTCTTGAAAAATCTCCCGAAAGGTTGATCCTCCACTGTAGCTCCAATGCCCAAATTCCCCTAGCAGTTGCTGCTTGGATGAACCCACAAGCAACACATGTTTGTTCCCCTTCTGTGTCCTCCAGAAACACGCATTGGCTGAGACAACGCTGAATGATATGACTATGAGATTCCACTAGCTTTACTCCAAGGTAGTACCAATTGCCTTCCTAGGGTGGTACTCGAAGTCCACCGAAGCAAGGGTTGAGATCTCTGCTAGGAGACACTTATGTGCTAAACAACACAGTAACCCGGCTAAGTAGCTCGAGCAACTAAGGTTGACTTCAATATGTCAAAAAGATATGAAATGAGGCTGAGCCTCCTCTATTTATAATTCGTGGGCCTCTTTTCCCATGTGGGCCCCCTCCAACTAGCAATTCGTCTTTCCCTCCTTAGCCATTCGAACTTCTCTCTAAGGTTGTGCATATTTCCTCATGCGCATGGCCCCCATGTTATGCTAACAAAACATTTCGGCCCCTTTTTCCTTCCTATGTCTTTTCCAAAATTCACATGGTTCCCATGGCCTCCAAAATTGTTAGAATTGTAGACTAAATAAACCTGTAACAATTTAATTTTGGAAGGGACATTACAGTCGTCCCCTCCCAAATGTTGCTTGTACTTTACAGTCCTCCCCTCCCAAACGTTGCTTGTCCCCAAGCAACTTCAACATCGGATGCTCACGTATGTGTTCACGCTTCCAGGTGGCATCCTCATCCGGCAAATTCCTCCAATGCACCAAAAATCGCTTGTCCTCCAGCAATGCCTCAACAAGCACCTCCTCTGTCTGCTGATCACCCCTATCACCATCAGTGATACCGGGGTCCCAAACGTGTTGCTGAGTCATCCTAGGTCCCTGCACTGTCCTGACATTAAGGAATCCCTCAATACCAGGATCCCAATCCATCTTGTCCCACTTGAAGCTCCCCTTGCTCCACTCACTATCATGTCTGGTATAAATACCAGAAGTCGCCCACGCCATCGGTGACTCACTAAGGCCTAAAGGAAGACCTGAGTGACCTCCACCTGTTGTAGCTGGTTGACCCCTAATGGTCGTTGAGCTGTCTAGCACTGTGATGTTTGGGTCCCTCGCTAGCCATAGAAGGGGGCCACCATGTTGTCGCTACAGCACTCTAGCGCTGGCTGATTGCTCATCATGCATACACTGTATCCTCCTGTCCTCGAACTCGATGGTGGAATATTGGTAGAGGCGAGACACATCCTGGCCTGACATCTCCATGACACCAAAGTCTACCCATCTAGATCTTACTCTGAACCGGTGCAACCACAAAGAAAGCCTGCCTCGCCCTCCGATGAAGGTCACTGTGTACCCCCATGTGCCAATCCCACAGTGAACTAGACCACTCTCTGCCATGACTCCGACCATCACGAGATAGAGTGATCTATCAATCAATTGAATCCTTGCAAACCCTAGTTGGACCTGCTGCAACATAGCTCTGACAACTACAGGAATCCATCCATGCCTCATCTCTAGTCCCTGCACGTGATCAATATATAGGCTGCATATATAGTGGGCAAAGTTGATGCATGTTAATCTTCCCTGTGCCTGCCACTGTGTAGTACTGATGATCGTTGGAAGCCACGTGTGCCAAAGAGATACCCCCTGAGTGCGACCAAAAGATGGGTATCTGATACTCGTAATTGACTCAGGGTATGAGGATCCCTCCTGTCCCCACCAACCATCTCCCCTGGGTCTGCCATCTGCCCTCTCGATAATGTGCGAATATAAGGTCTGGAGCCTAGACACATACTGGGAAACTACCTCAGTCGTACTCGATATCCTCTGCTCATGCTTGGTCCCAACATGCCCTGAGAAAAGAGTGACATGTCTCCCTCGGCACTAGCTCCCTAGACGTAGGCTTGGTGATGAATGATATGCCACCCTTGCAGATGATCACCTCATCCCCCAACCTGTGGCCGTCAATTGGTGCACCAATCCAATGCCACTGCTGAAAAGTCTCCTCCCTAGTGCGCTGAGTGTCACCCAAATATCTTGGGTGAGTTCCTCATCCCCCGCTGCTCATGCCCAGAGTGCAGAAAGTCGACAACAAAATCAACTGTGCCTGTGAGGGATGTAGAAGAGGGTCAAGCGTGTGAGTCCTCGTGATTACCAACAAGTATCACTCATCTGTGTCCCCGTCGATCCTGGGTGAACTACGCCCAAAGGTATGCCCGGTGTTTCTGTCCAAGGGTCTCCCTAGAGGCAACACTCCAAGACTTCGCTGTGCAATACTATACACCCCTGAATACAACCGATCATCCTAGTAATCCTGAACATGCTACTGTACACCGCGGCCTACCCGAATACACTGTTGGATACCCTCGACTACGGCTATGCCATCCTGTACCGTCCTATGTACCGCCTGTGTCACTATACCTGTCACTCCCCACATGTCCTCAATGCTATGTGAGGCACTCCCACTCCACAACGCAGTCCAACATACTACGACACACCCCCATGCATCTCCATATCCATCTGCAGACCACTGTTCCATGCTAGATGCTCCTACCCATCCCTAAATGAGATGGCCTAAAGCTATGTCCATACGTGTCAGCCCGCATCCAACCCGTATCATCACCTCCATTGTTGCATCACCATGCTCTCTAATGAGGGGACCTCCCCTCCAAGTTCTCCCTAAGGGACCCAAGAAGTGAATCTCCCCAGGTGTCAGCAGCGATGCCGCTAATGCTCTGCTCCTCTGTGTACCACACAAATGAGAAAAATCCCCAGCTCCATACAAGCCACCGTCTAATGGCCTGCGATCCCGTGCACAAATGCCATACCTAGATAACCAAAAGAATCTGTCCATAAACTGGTTGGCCACTGGTGCTGACCCAGACTCCCCTAGCGAATGTGCACACTCAATTGCTAGGTCAACTATACCATCCAGGTTGTAGTCAATCGGCATACCTGGGAAATGATAAGTAGTCCCATCGAAAACCCAATGCCAATTTGTGCTGTCGGTATCCCCAATCCCTGGAAGCTCCTGCTGAGCTACACCCAGGTCCACCACCATCTCCATAGTCCACTCCCTGCGTACCAAGTTAGAATCTCTCGCCATCCAACCCTAGGAGAGGGATCGAATGCACGAACTCCTAGGTAACCTAACAATGCTGCTAGCCCTGCCTATGTATACTTGAAGAGGGCTGCTCTCACACTCCAACGTGCACTCTAGCTAGACCAGTAGGGAATCCAACAGCTCCCCAACATGAGTCAATTTGGTCGTGGACTCTGCACAAACCGCTCTCATGCCCTCTAGCTCCTCATTCTGTTGCAAAATCACCTCTTGCACTAACGCGGCCTTCATTTTAATGCTAGAAGGTTGGCCTGAAACTGATGGAACTGTCGTGGGCGTCTATCACCTGTTAACTCTGTCACGATTCCAGATATCTTAGCAACTGTTGGCATCTCGTCCATGGGTGGCAACCCCTCAACGGATGGCTCTATGTGTGTGGGCTTTATCCTCTCCACTAAGGTGTCAATTGGGGCTATCAAAGAGGTCTCTAATAAATGTGACTCTTGCGCCACACTGGGTATATCAATGTGCTCCTCACCATCCTGTGTGCTCCTAGCATCATGCTCAACCTCCTCCTCAGGCTCCTGATATCTAAAGCCAGGTCTCCACCAGCAAAAGCGCCCCCTGGTCTCACCCTCTAACTGTCTCTGTCTTGCCTGCTCCTTTTCAGGAGATCTGGTGCCTTGATCTAGTTGGCTTTCCCCACACGATGTAGATGGCTGCACCCGCATGCCCTGCTCACCTCTAACGTCTATATTGTAAGGGTGATGATGGGTTTGGTTTGTCACCCTCCTCAACTAGGCCAACCTCTCATCGTCCCAATGAATTCTACCCCAGGATTTCTGCATATTGGATTTCCCTTGAGTCATGGGTTTGTCTTCGGTTTCACCCGTCACTGTGCACTCATACACAAAGCTTCCACGATCTTCTAGCTAATTTCCAACAACTAGGCCAAGATCATTCGTCGATACCACTGTAATGTTCCAATCTAGGAAAATAGTGCTATGCAAAGCAAATAATAAAAACAACACCATAAAATTGAAACATTCATTGGACACACATAAAAAGTCCAGGAATAACCAACAACTGAGCCATTTTATTATAATTTGGGAGGAAAGTACAATAATGTGGAAGTGGTGCACCTGGGCTTGCCTCAATGACAAGCATGATCAAACCCAGTTGGTAATATGTCAAGCCTAGATGGCACAAGTAACTGCTACAATGATGCCCTGCGCTGCCCTTGTGAAACTGTGTTGTCTGCTACTGGAAACCCCGCCTCCGGTGCTTAGACAATTACGGGAAATTAACCACAGCCTCTCCACCAAATACCCAGATAACCCACGAAGGAATTGGCCAAATGTTGGTCTCAGAATTTTGGCTCAAATTCCCCTTCGCTCGTCTAGCTATTGGCTGAGTTGGGACCCTTGTTTGAACCCTTAGATTTGCCTAGAAAATTCTATAAAACTAGGTGTGATCCTTGCCCAAAACCTAGAAAAACTCAGAAAGGGTTTCCCTTGGTTCTAGCCTTCAAAAATTGACCCTTCATAGCTTGGCCCTCCTCCAATTTCGAATTCTGTTGCTGTGACTGATCCTGTCAATCTCTGCTCTCCCAAATCCAACAATCCTCCTCAAATGGCCCTCCAAATGATATCTTACTTCTCCTTGCCAGCTCTAGCGCTACAATTCCTTCTTCCAACTCCCATGTGAGCCCAATGATGGCTTTCTGCGCAGGCCCCTATGACTGTAAATCGAACTGCTCCAATGCAGCAACCTCCTACTCCAAAAATCTCCCGAAAAGTTGATCATCCACAGTAGCTCCAATGCCCAAACCCCCCAGTGGTTTCTGCCCCGATGAACCCATAAGCAGCACCTGCGTGTTCCCCTTTTGCATCCTCCAGAAACGTGCACTCGCTGAGACAAATGCTGAATGATATGACTGTGAAACTCCACTCACTCTCCTCCAAGGTAGTACGAATTTGCCTTCCTAGGGTGGCACTCGAAGTCCATCGAAGCAAGGGTTGAGATCTCTGCTCGTAGACATTCGTGTGCTAAACAACACACTAACCTGACTAAGCAGCTCGAGCAACTAAGGTTGAGTTCAATATGTCAAAAAGATGCCAAATGAGGCTGAGCCTCCTCTATTTATAATTTGTGGGCCTCTTTTCCCATGTGGCCCCCCTCCAACTAGCAATTCGACTTTCCCTCCTTAGTCATTCGAACTTCCCTCTAAGGTGGTGCGTATTTCCTCATGTGGGTGGCCCCCACGCTATGCCAACAAAACATTTCAGCCCCTTTTTCCTTCCTAAGTCTTTTCCAAAAATCACATGGGTCCCATGGCCTCCAAAATTGTCAAAATTGTAGAATAAATAAACCTGTAACAATTTAATTTTGGAAGGGACATTACATGTTTTGCAGCGAACACATTGAGTCAGTTTATGGTCGAGCCTCATCACATAGACTGGATTGTTGCTAAGAATCTCTTGAGATATCTCCGAGGCACAATCAACTATGGATTGAGATACACTACCAGGAATGTGAGGCTCCATGGATATTCTAATGCTGACTGGGCTGGCACTGTGGTGGATCGTAAAAGCACATCTGGATGTTGCTTCTCTCTACGTTCTGCTTCGATATCCTGGATGAGCAAGAACCAGAAGTCGGTTGCTTTGAGCACCGCTAAGGCTGAATACATTGCTGCTAGTATGGCCTCCTGTGAAGTTGTTTGGTTGAGGAAGCTCTTTAGTGAGTTGTTTGCGCATGTGTTGGATACCACCATGATCTATTACGACAACCAAAGTGGGATTCGTCTTTTTGAGAATCCCATGTATCATGACTGCTCCAAGCATATTGATATCAGGTACCACTTTATCCGAGATATGGTATAACGGGGAGCAATAAGGCTCCATCATATTGGGACTGATGATCAGGTCGCTGATATTCTTACGAAACAATGGGGATGGTCAAATTCTTAAACTTCTGTGAACAACTTGGAGTCGTGGAAAGACCCTCTTATGAGGGTCCCATATGAGATGGATGTTGACCTCTGGGAGCTCCGGGGGGCTTAGGGTACTTCTTGGAGCGATGAGCGACCATAGGGTGAATGGTTCACCTTCCCCTAGTGGTACGCTATGTATAGGGTGAGTGGTTCACTGTCCCTTGTGATATCCCATGGTGACATATGCATAGGATGAGTGGTTCACCTTCACCTATGGCATATGACCAGGATGAGTGGTTAACCTTCTCCTGCCGACACATCCTACCCATGCAGTCTGGGATTCATGGGAAGTACCTCTTATCTGGCCAATGAGTAGGGAAATGGGGATAGGGACCATAGTACTACTGATGGACGCATCGTGTACTACCATACTCCCTTCTCTAGGATGTTGATATTGATCTGGGATAAATGGAAACTGACTTTGGGTCAGAGAAGAGTGGTATGACACACTCTCTATTATTTGACACTGACTTTGGGTCAGTGGAGAATGGTATGATACATTCTCGATCATTTCTTCTTTCTTCATGGTTCAGCAGAGCAGAGAAGCACAGAGCTAGAGATAGTACAGATTGTCAGACAGTTTGGCAAGTGAAGTTCTCCTTAGTTGAGAGGGAGTATTAAATTTGGCAACTAGGGCCAAACTTCACCATGGACAGGTAATATGAGGCAACTCATATTTTTATTGGATTCCTCTCTCCAAGAAGTGTAGGATTGGAATTATGACATGTACAAATGGAATTATGAATTTATTTTAATTATGGACAAATTGTCAAGGTCGGCCAACCATATAATTTGCACCCTCAAGCCCATAACGTTGCACATAAATACAAGTAGCCTCCTCCTCATTTTGTCACCTCACTCACTCACATTCTTCTCTCTCCTTCATTGATTGGGTACGGATTTCTGAGGCAGCACTCCACACGTGCGAAGAAGGAAGGGTGTTTATCCCTCCGTTGACCAACGTTGACCGAAGTTGCAGGAAGGTTGTCTTGACCAGCATTGACTTGCGTTGACCTGTTTTTGATTGCATTTTTGTAAGGGAGATCTCTATTTGGGTAGGCAGCATTTGTGGGAACAAAAATTGCGGTCGTTTGACCAGTGTTGAATGCAGAAGGGTTTGCTGCAATGTTGATTTTTGTTGACCAGATTTGACTAGATAATTCCACACTGTTTTTGGGTTGATTTTACTAGTTGTTGGACACTGAGTTGACCGAGTTTGATCGAGTTGTTTTTGAGGTCAAAATCTACCCTGTTGACCAGCGTTGACTTTCTGGTTAGGGCTTTTTGTCACTGTTGTTTGACTGGTCAGATTTCACTTTGATTGGGCAAGTGAATATTGTATATTGTACTCTCTCTATCTGTGCTGAACTTTTGAAGAATAATAAGAAGAATTGATCAAGGGTTTCTCCACATTGGGGTTTGTCCCTGGCTGGTGCCATATCTTGCATCCTCTTGTCTTGGCTTGTCTTCTTCTGTTATTTTTTATGTTCTATCTGCATTTTACTATCATGTTGATGTGATTGCTAATCTGGATATTGATATTCGCAAGTTGGAAAATTGAAGTAAAATTGCTATTAAGCATAAGAACATACCATTGTTATCTAAAATTAATAGCGCCTCTAGGTATTACTAAGTATATCTTGCAAAATATTTTTAATAATTTACAGCCTAAAGATTTATATGAGTGTAGAACATGAGGAAAGGTTTGCACCTCAAGAGATTTGATGCCTCTCGGCGCGGTCACACAAAATTTGTTGAACATCTAATTACTCTGACCATTTTAAATACGCTAAATATGTCTGAGATTGATCTAGTCATTTTCATTTTAAATATGCTCAGTTAGCTCAATTTGTTGAGATGATAGATACTGTGAATAACTTTAAAGATGAAAAACGATGAAATGAAAATTTTGAATGCAAAGTGACAATGTAATGTTGATTTTGGGTAGTATCGGATGTGCTCTACCTCCGAATTTTGTGGAGGGGCTAGAATACATGAGATCTCCAAGACCTAGAAATCGTTTGATGAAATTCCACTCAGTTTGTGTTTTATTAAAATAATTAATATTTTTAAGGGGGTTCTCAAGGCTAAACTTAGGAAAATAAAAATATTAATGGGTATTAATAAAAATATGGGTGAGAAAATTCTAAGAGATGAGGATCAAGCCTGTTTTAATCTTAGTCGTTGATTAGGGACTTAATCTCAGTTGTTTCATCAACAGGAAAAGTATAAGAGGAGCCTTGAGGGTCAGTTGGAGACACACCAATTTGATTAGTCAGTTCGATTTTTCTGGGGCATGGTTTGCTGAGAAAATCGAACTAGTGATCTGAGTTGCGGTGAGAAGGGCAAAAGCAGAGATTTGGATCGAAGAGGAAGTTTTGAGCCAAAGAGTACATAGCAAAGAGGCAACTTGAGCATCAGAGAGGCATCACAGAGGCCTACGGAGCCCAGGAGGGGCTCACGCAGAGCTGACGCAGGCCAGGAGGGTCTCTTGCAGTGGCAGTGCAGAGTATTCGTCAAAAGTCTGAGATTTTGCTAGAGAAGCGAGGTTCTGAGCTAGGAAGGTTGAACAATAGTCTTCCTCTAGCAAACCGATCCAGCATAAGGGGTGACACAGTCTTCTGAAGGCAAGCTGTTGGCCCATGCAGTGATTGCGTAGGGACTTTGCAGTATCTGCCGGGAGGAGCTAGATCGCTCATTGGATCTGTTGTGACTTGAGGAACGAGGTAAACCCTCGTATGTATTTCTTGCTACGATGATTTCTCTAAAAGGTTAGCCGGTGTGAGAGGTAACTTGTTTTACTTAGATTTTGCTTGCTTAATAATACAAACCCTCTATCTGTTGCACCGATTTTCCCACATTGGGTTTTCACAGGGATGTGTTGTCCAAAAATAACAGTGTCCCTTGTGTGCTTGTCTCGTCTATTGTTTTAGTTTATGATCCGTATGTCAGTGTAATCTGCAGTACTGTTTACATCACTGTTTAAATAACTTGTTGAATGAAATAAAAAGTAGGAGTTGGTAAACCAATAATTGCAGTAGGATTTATGTTTGTAAATATTTCGAAATTTTCACATGGTATCAGAGCATTTTAGATCATAGGACACTGAAGCCATCAGCGGGACATCCAACAAATTTGCTACAGAGAGGCCGTTGTCCCGAGTGACAATACTATTCCAGAGCCATAGATGTAGAGGGAGAGTGACGCAGTGCTAAAGAGGTGACGAAGAGGCTCACGCAGTGCATGCGTTAGCATTTTGAGCCAGGAGAGGGCGACACAGTAGCTAGGAGGAGCCCATGCAGTAACTATGTCAGCTATCTAGGCCAGCGCGGAAGCAGAGAGGGGTTGATCAGGCTCATGCAGAGCCACGTAATATTTTTGAGCTAGGAAGGAGTGACGCAGTGGCTAGGAGGAGTTGATCTAGCTCATGCAGTGACTGCGCAAAGCCAGAGGAGCTCAGATTATTCAGTTGCTATGGCAGAGGGAGCAGTGCAGATCAGATCTAAGGTGTTGGTGTGACGTTGTTGTTGTTGGTGCAGAACAGTACCTGAGGAGACTAAACCAAGGTAGAGGGAGTCACTGCCTTAACAATTTTTTTGCCAAAGAAATCTAGATCCAGGTTGCTTAGTAGCAACAAAGGAGGATTGAAGAGGGGTGATTCGACATTATTTGGCAAAAAGATTTCCGTGAAGGAAATCATGACTTAGAAGGAGTCTAGAGGGAACTTGTTCCTTAGAGGATTTCTAGCGCCAAAGAAATCTAGATCTGAGTTTTGTTGGGCATCAGCGGAAGTGGGAGAAGCAAACCTGTTCGATACTCATTTGAGCAGAGATGGCAGTTAATGGACTGAGGGATTAGAATAGATTGGATGGAGCATCCAACTTTGTCATCTGGAGGGCCAGGATCTTAGCAGTCTTGCACAAGAATTCATCAAGGATTATGCCTTGAAAGTAGTTGTTGTATCGGTCGATGTTGATCTTCTCAATAAATACAACGAGGCTCAAGCAAAGGCGAAGGGCATGATCTTAGACGAGGTCAAGGATCATGTGGTCCCACATATTGCTGAAAAGGACACAACAAGTGAGATGTGGGAGGCCTTGACCACTTTGTATGAGGAAACTTCCGTTAAATGGAAGATGTTGCTTGAGAAACAGCTGAGACAATACCAAATGCAGCACGGAGAAGAAATTGATCCCTTCCTTCTCAGGTTGCAACAATGTTCCACCAAGGTTCCGGGACGAGGGGGCGAGGGAGCGAGGGGGCGCGGGAGCGGCCTATGCAAAAGCTCCCTACCATTTTTTAGGAAACGTGGGGGAGCGTCAGGGTCTTAAAAATTTATAAATATAAAATATAATTTATTAATTGAGTCCACTATGACAATTTGGGTTGAATTGAAAAGCTGCAAAGCATGATCATTGATATGAATTCTTGGAGCAAGAAAGCAATGAATTTGAAAATTTACACAATCCTTCTTAGAAGAAAACTTAAACAAAGAGAGAATTGTCCTTCTTAGAAGAAAACTTAAACATAGAGAGAACTCAGAACTATAGTGGATTATGTCTAATGATTTTGAGAAACTGGACTTCTAAGTTCTTGACATATTAGTTAGGCAGGCCGTAGATTTTCAACTGATAATATTAATATATGAATAGCCTATTTGGCAATGCTTCCATAGGACTAGCCCATAGGTCTGATATACCTTCACAATTCTGTTTTAGATACTGCTAACCTAGAGAAAAAGTCTAAAAGAAATCATTTTTGGAACTTGGACTAAACAGAACTTGGATGCTTTTTCCACAGGTAAATACCATAGGCCTAATATAGTAATAGGCTGACTGTCTATTGTTTATTCAGTTCCCAGGTAACCATTGCGACAGCCATAACCTTGTACCATAGATTTTTCCATCGGCAATCTCATGCAAAAAATGATAGACACGTAAGTGGAAGTTACTTTCTTCTTTTCATGTTGTTAGATTGCTTAGTTAGTTTCCATTTTACAGATCCTGCTGGTTTCTTTCTTTGAGCGAATGTTTATTTTGAACCCTTTAAGTTCTCATGGGATCAAAATTAGATGTCAAGGCCGAATTTTGGGAAATCATATAGGAAAGTAGTTGGGTGGCTGGTGGAATATTAACATTCTGTATTTTAATCAGGTCTTATTATATCAACAATATTATATTTCAGTCAGGTCTCATCAACACAACGCATGGTAATCAAGGAGGCAGTCTTTTAAGTTTTTACAAGTCGGATTTTTCACCCATACTTGTGGTTAATTGGTTCCTAGAAACAAAATAGTCAGATCCACTTTTCAGAACATGTGACAATAGGCTCTTTTCCTAAACCTACTATCACCATGAACGGGGAGAGCCCATATTGAACCGATTCAAGGTCTTGGTTTTCCTAGCTTGCACTTTCAACAAATTGTATTAATTCACTGACTTTTTTTAGGTAATTTACCTTTTGTATACAATTCCTAATACAATCAATAATGATATAGGCACTGTTTATTAAAATCCGAACAGTGAAATCCAACGCTGTGAGTGGAGCGCTCAGCGAACTTGCAAAGGCTGTGAGTGTGTTGTTCATGGTTCAAGGTGCCGTTTTTATAACATGAAACAACGATTTTCCAAAACCCTAAACGTTAATTAACTCTTAATTAAAGATTAAGTTCAACATTTAGTTAATTAAAATGGTTTTTAATGCATTAAAGGTGTGCCACGTCCCCCCTCGTCCCCCCACGTCCCCTCTCGTCCCCCCACGCCCCCCCACGTCCCCCCCACGTCCCCTCTCGTCCCCCCACGCCCCCTCACGTCCCCCCACGTCCCCCTTTTTGGAAACGCCCCCTCAGGGAAGGGAAACGTTTCCCTGGCACGTCCCCCCGAGTTTCCTCCATTTTGGGAGCGTGGGGAAACGTCCCCTACTCGTCCCCAAGTCCCCGGAGCGCGGGGGTGCGAGGAAACTAGACCCCTAGGGGGGGGGGCGAGTCCCCGTGGAACACTGGGTTGCAAGGGATTCGAGACCAGCAAACTTGCGTGGGGTCTACACCAGATCCTAAGTTCATGGTCAAGACTACCCTGAATGCAGTCACTGAAGACTGGGATACCTTTGTCTAGAACATCTTGGGCAGGGCTCCTCTCCCTAGTTGGGAAGAGATGTGGGCATCTCTTTGACAGGAAGAGATCAGGCGGTTAACCAAGGTAGGAAGTAGCAGCAAAGGAATCAAAATCGAGGAAGAGGAGGATGCAGCTCTCGCATCAACGAGACAACAAGGGCAGCAAAATAGGAAAAATAAAGACATATCCAAAGTCAGATGCTTCAAATGTGGGGATCTGGGACATTTTTCCACTCAGTGCCCTCGGAAAAAGGGCAAGGAAGAGAACTCTGACTCAAAGGATGCTCCAGCGAATGCTGACAAGGAGGATGATGATGAGGATTTCGCCATGAATGCTCATGCACCTCTAGAGAAGAGGTGGCGCGACATTGAGCTGTAGTCGAGAGGACTACATAGGGACAGGATCCTTGAGGTGCCTAAACTCTTGGATCACATACAGCTACGGGAGCCCTTAATGACAGTAGCAGAATGACGAGAGTCAGTTGATGCGAGGGATAATGGAGCGACAATGGCAAAGCTAGAGTGCCAAAATCTGAAGCAGCACAGAGGAGTGTTGAGCAGTGCGGGAGGCACAAAGAAAATACAACAGCAACACAATAGCATAAGAGGGTTAGCCCAAATTAGTAGCAGAGGTAGCTTCAATATCACAGGGTATCCAGACTCACTAGCATTTTAGCTTTTGGGTGGTTATTCAGTTGCTTACTTCTACACAGTTGAGTTGCAATGCAGCAGTTAGTAGTGGCAGTGCTATGGGCAGCATGATGCAGCATATGGAGAGGGAGTTGCAGTACAAATGTAGCAGTGACAGTGGGAGTGTCATGGGCAGTAGTACAGGATGCAGCAGTGCAGTGGATGAAGGGCAGCAAGCCAAGCATCAACAGCACAGAGGACCAATGCCGTGGACCAGTGTGATGCTTCTATTGGGAGGTATTGCTAGAGCACATTCCTTGCTAAGAGGGAGTGTTGATTTTGGGTAGCATTGGATGTGATCTATCTCTATATTTTGTGGAGGGGCTCGAACACATGAGATCTCCAAGACCCAGGAATCGTTTAATGAAATTCCACCCGGTTTGTGTTAAAATAATTAATATTATTTAATGGGGTTCCTAAGTCTAAACTTAGGAAAATAAAAATATTAATGGGTATTAATAAAAATATGGGTGAGAAGCTTCTAAGAGACGAGGATCAAGTCTATTTTAATCTTAGCCGTTGATTAGGGACTTAAGCTCAGAGGTTGATTCATCAACATGAAACGTATAAGAGGAGTCTTGAGGGTCAGTTGGAGACACAACAATTTGATCAGTTAGTTCGATTTTTCTGGGGCGTGGTGTGTTGAGAAAATTGAACCAGTGATCTGAGTTGCAGTGAGAGGGGCAAAAGCAGAGATTTGGATTAGAGAGAAAGTTTCGAGCCACAGAGAAAGTAGCAAAGAGGCAGCTTGATCATCAAAGAGGCAGTGCAGAGGCCTATGCAGCCTAGGAGGGGCTCACACAGAGCTGACGCATGCCAGGAGGGTCTCTTGCAGTGGCAACGCAGAGTATTCGTTGAAAGTCCAATATTTTACTGGAGAAGCGAGGTTCTGAGCTGGGAGGGCTGAACGACAGTCTTCCTCCAACAAATCAATCTAGCAAAAGGGGTGACGTAGTCTTCTAAAGGAAAGACGCTGGCCCACGCAGTGATTGCGTAGGGAATTTGCAGTATCTGCCTGGAGGAGCTAGATTGCTCATTGGATCAGCTGTGACTTGTGGAACGAGGTAAACCCTCGAATGTATTTCTTGTTGTTGTCATTTCTTTGAAAGGTTAGCCAGTGTGAGAGGCAACCTGTTGTACTCAGATTCTGCTTGCTTAATATTACAAACCCTCTATTTGCTGCACCGGTTTTCCCACATTGGGTTTTTCCGAGGACGTGTTGTCCAAAAATAATGGTATCCCTTGTGTGTTTGTCTCATCTATTGTTTCAGATTATGATATATATGTCAATGTAGTCTGCAGTAGTGTTTACATCATTGTTTAAATAACTTGTTGAATGAAATAACAAGTAGGAGATGGTAAACCAGTAAGTGCAATAGGATTTCTGTTTGTAAAGATTCTGAAATTTTCACATGTAATAGTGTTGAATGATAGAAAATATGGATAACAAGAATGTAGTCAATTACAAATAGTCTTCACTGTGATCAATCTCAAACTATTTTCTTCTACTATTCTTATTGTCACCCCTGTTAGTTTTTCCATATTTTCATATCAATTATATAAAAAGGCAGTTGAAATCATAAACCATTCAAATCTTTAACTCGAGCTATTGGAGTAAACATCATGCCTTGTCTCTCTTGCTCTCCTACAAAAAGAAAAAACTAATGCTACAATATGTTACAATGAAGCCAGATTCAGTAACACCACAAGATGTAAAGATATCTCAAAAGTAATTCTTCAAGATACCAAAAATCAATGAAAAATATGCAAAAGGAAGTTCAAAAGATTATTGCAGACAAACATGAAGAGGTTACTTGTGTCAGTGACCACAATGAGAAATTACTGACGCATATTAAGAAACTTAAAAGTGATAAAAAAATCAATGAAAAATAAATTAGAAGAACTTATCACGAAAGAAGCGTCAAAACCTTCAAATGTAATACTTCAAGTTGAAGAAAAGGGAACAAGCACAGATCCCATTAATCTCATAGTAGACAAATCCAAGTCCAATTGAAGTGAAGACTTACTCAGATGTTGCAGTTCCAACAACAAAAACTTCAAATAAAGATCCAATGATTAACCAAGCAACTTTTGTATTTGAAGGGAATCAGATACCTCTAGTAAACAAAATGTTAAGTTTAGGTATGTTCTATGCTTAGAGCAATTTATTTCAATTTTCATAGTAAGCTCAATATCTTTTCCAGATTAGCAATCCCATGAGAATTAAAGTAATCTGCAGAGAGAACATAAGCATAAATCGTAGAAGACAAGCCAAGACAAGAGGACACAAGATGTGGCGCTAGCCAAGGACAAACCCCAATGTGGGGAAACCCTTGATCAATTCTTCTTATATGTTCTTCAATAGTTCAATAGAGAGAGAGAGATAGTACATTTACAACAAAAGTCAACACTTGACTTATCTACATAAGACCATAGATCATCTCTAAGAAGATGATACATGAGATGAGTTGAAAACCTGTTGCTTCAACTGATTCTCCAAGGTGACTCCTTCACCTATCATCGTGCTGCATCTCGTCATCATGCTGCACCTCATCGTGTTGCACCATGTTGCACTCATCATCACAATGCTGGACCTCATGACCGCTTCACCTTATGCTGCATTGTTGTCCCATGTGTCATTGTTGAATCATGTTCTCATACAGCATGTCTCATGTGCTTGCAGCACCATGCTTGCCACTGTTGTCCATGCTTGTTGTCCCAACATTGTTTTGTCTCATCACACAGTTGTCCCAACATCTTACAACTGTCCCATTAAACATTGTTGAACTATATCATTGTTGTCCCATCATTTTGTTGTCCATGCTTGCTACTAGCCCTACCAGTCATGCTATTCCTTGTTGTTGTCCCCTTACAGCTTGTTATACCTTGTTGTTGTCCCATGTGACTTTGCAGCACTATGTAGCCTTCTTGTCATGCATCTTTGTTGCACTATGTATCCTTGTTGTTCATGCATCTTTGCAGCACTATGTAGCCTTGTTGTGCATGCATCTTTGTTCCACCAAGCTCTATTGCCTAGTTGTCCACAACATTGTTGTTCCAATGTTGCCTTCACTGTTGCTTATGTGGTGACCGGTTAGGGCATCTGGCAGCCCTTACACACCCAGCCAAATAGCCCCTTAAGGACTATGACCCACCTTCGCAAGCTTCTTCCCTTGTTACCGCTACCTCCATGGAATGATGCCCAAAATAGTAGCATATGGTTCCCATTCTCCTTGGCCTGGTTGCTTGCTTTTCCAGCTCTAAACCGTACCTAGAAACAACCCTAACCTTAACCTCAAAACTGCCCTTTTAGTGTTAGGGCTTCTCACTTGACTGCATCCTCTAGATTAGGGCAACATTCTTCTTCTTGACTGCGGCTAGGGCAGCCTTAATCCTCCAACGTCTAGGGCTTCCACTCCTAGATTTCTCTTCCACTAAAACCCAAGACAAGTGGAGAGAAATCAAGGTAGAAGTGTGTGTGAGAAATGACTCTCAAGTCATCTCCTTTTATACTAAAACGTCTAGCACATGTGGGGTTTATTTGGTTGTTGGCCGACCTTGACAAATTGTCTTATAACACAAATAAATTATAACTCCATGAATACTTATCGGAATCGGATGATCTTTAAATCAATCCTACACCTCTCGATGAGAGGGATCCAAGAAAAATATCAGTTGCCATAAATAAGATGACCCACATGGAGTTTGGCCCTAGTTGCCAATTTCAAAGAAATCACCACAAATAGGTTAAGGGGAGATCAAATCACAAGAACTCCTTATCAACACCCAAACCATAAAAGTAGACATCTCAACCAGTATGAAGATCGATACTACTCAGATTATAGACAAGTGATATATGTTCCAAAGAATATCAATGTCACAAGACGTATGTTCCAAGGTATCCATTAACCACAAGATTTCACAAAAGATAGATTTAGGACGGTTAGATCCCTTCTCGGTGTGACAATTTTGTTTATCACTTAGAGGATCCTATGATTTTGTATCAACGAAGATGACAACCCCAAGAATTCGTAAAGGTGCGAACAAATTACAAGACAAGAAACAAATGACACGCCTTGTCAGTAATAAGCTTTGACGACAAAGATTTTTGAAGAGGAAAGCAATGTTATGAATATAATTTGCATAAAAATAATATAAATATAAATAAATAAATAAATAATCATAATAACGGTGTCCTGGGGGCGCAAAATCAATTGTTGATCGAAGTAATATAAAATCTATGAACACTGAGAGATCCAAAGTTCAAACCCCCCTATTAGCGACTTGATTTACGGAGAGAAGGACTGACCGTAGACCCCCAGAGGTTTACTAGTAGTTACATGTTAGGCGGGCTACTGGGTTCCTCTGGGATATGAATGCAACCAACTAGATATTTATCTTCTAATTATTACAGTTTATTTTTCTTTAGAATTATTATTTGGCAAATAACGACAAATTCACTATTGCATTCTTCAGAATAAAACCACTGTAGGATGCACACACACATATAAAATGACACAGTTATTTTTGGCCAATTGTCCATCGAAAAACCCTGGAGGGAAAAACAATGCAGCAGATGAGGATTTTATTATTATGTTTAGCAATTCAAGTGTACAATGATTTGGTTGCCTTTCTAGCAAAGCTCTAACAATCTTTACTAGCAAAATATATTAGAGAAATCTTGTCTCCTTCTGCAATCAACTCGCACTGTCCTCTTGGAATGTGTAGATAGGGCCGAGGAAATTTCGTACAACCCCATATCACCCTCCTACAAGTCGTCTTGCCTCCCTCTCCTCTGAAACCCACTCACTCTACCTTCGAGACACTGATCCGACAACTGGCAACTAAAACGTGGCTCCTCCAGCGACTCGCACTGGGAATTTTGGCTACTAGCACTAGCTATAGAGGCCCTGCCTGCAAATGTATTCAACCTCAGCTTCCAGTCTCTCGAACAATGGAAAATATTGAGGAAAATTCCTCCAGACTCCTGCTCTCAAATCTCTACTGAAACTCCTACTCTCTGATGCTTCCCAAGCTTCAACTGCGCCCTTGTTGAATACCTGCAACTGGGTAGTCAAACTATTCACAAAATAGTCAATGCATTCTCCAAGCCCTTCAACTTGCTCTTATAATATTTCATTGGAGTCTCAACAACCACAATTCCATCTCAACCGATGACTAAGATAATTTTGACTTCATCAATAGAAGCTTCTAGAGCAAAATCGAACTTCCTTAATTAATTCCCTTTAATTAACCAATTTTCCTAAGTTAGGCTTGGGAACTTTTTAATTATTGGCTAATTAATTTAATTAAGGCGTCTCCAAGTCTTTTCTCGCGAAACCTTTTTTGGGTTGTTGAGACTAGAACACTTGTCCACTGCTACCAGAATCTTGTCGGAAAGTCTATAAAGGTAGCAGTTAAAACAATTTTCCTCTTAATAACATTAACTTGTGATATTTTCACTATTAATATTTGATTTCTTAATTATCTTTTCTTATCATCAAGATTAATGCCAAACAACAAAAGAGAGAACACAAGATATAGGCACGTTGCCAGGGCAAAAACCCCATCGAGGGGAAAACCCAGTCACAAAGTCTTCCTTCAGTAGATTCAAAAGATGAGACAACCAAGACCCTTACAATCCAAGACATCCTCCATCCATCAAGTCAATCTTGTTATGCATCAACAACATGGCTTCCTGTAGCTATCTCTCTTCTTCACAGTTTTCCTTGAAGAGATCACTTTCGAAACCAATCTGAGCTTCTTCATCTTGTGTTTGCATCATTATAATAACACTGATATATTGTGGACATATCACTGTAGTAGCACCAAATTGAAAACATTGCAATGCATCACCGAATGGAGGTCACTGTAATCTGAATTGTCAATATTGAGATAACCGAACTTCTCTGTGCAAAGGTACCAAGAACAAAAGACCAAGACCCGAACTTCTGTGCCATCTCTGAAACCCCACACGAACTTCTGTGTCATCTCCGAAACTTCCTCTGAAATAATGTGAGTTCTGTGTTGTGTGTTATGCGAGGAACCTAAGTGGGTATATATAGTGGCTGCCCAATGTAAATAGGTCGGCATAACATTGTGAAGAGTTGTGTCTTAATTATTGAGGCGACATGCATATTCTTTCGTTTGAGTAGGCCAACATGTGATCTTCTTATGAAATATGACTTGATGGAGATCCTTTCAACATCAAGGAGACTTCGATGGATGGAGGAGTCTTCACAGCTTTATTTTGGCAATAATGTGAAGCCTACAATGCAAGCTTGACCTATACATTTGACACAAGCATGAAACCCATGTTTTAATAAGTCAAATCAAATTACTAATAAAAATTCTTTTCACTTTACTTTGTCAAATATATTACATTTGACCAAGGTTACTTGGGAGCGGGAGCGACATTTTCAAAAGCTCCTGGTTTGGGAGTGAATCTCGGAGCGTTTTATATATATATTATTTTGATGCATATATGTCAACAAAAACATGTAGAATGATGAATTAGATATAAAGAACATAGATTAAAGTTTTGAACCATATAACAACAATCATATAGAAGTTATAATCTTCATCAACCACGTCCACAAGTTAGTAACATACAACATATTGAGTCTCATGAATCATGATTCGTCAATCTTAAAGTTTCAAGCTTTCAAAATTCAATATATAACATTTATCATTATGTATCACCAAAGTTGTACATGTAAGCTAAGTGTAACCATTACAACAGATAATATCTAACATGAAATGAAATGAAACAACTTTCAACTTTCACAAACCATCATATTCATAATTCATCACCAATGAGTTATAATTGCCAACTTCAAACTTAAATTGTCACATATTGTTTACAAAAAATATCATAATAAATATGAAAGAGTCAACAGTTATAAAAACTACTAGAAACTAGAAAAGACAAGTAAATCTATTATCTATTGCTAATGATTGGGTCTCTTGTCGCCGCGAGAAACGTCTAATTTTTGAGTCTATTTGGAAAATCAAGATCTTTGTCATTAATATCACCCTCATTAACATAAGATAGAAAAAACATAGCATGTCAAGTCAAGATTTTGTTTGAGTGATGGTTACATTTTTAGTAGGGTCATGATAGAGGAGTTTGACAACCAATGTCACTAACATCAAGGTACATAGAGGGATTGGTGCTCTTCATTAAATACAAGTTCCATACCCTAATACATGACAAAATCCAATGGAAACATTGCAATCCCCCCAATATTGAAATCCCGAAAAACTGATAAGTCCGTTGGATTTTGAATGAGATTTAAAATTCTACTTTCTCCATATGAAATCCAATGAGGTCGGAACCACTCTCAAACATCCCGAGTCATTTCATGGTAATGTTAAAAATTTAAGTAAAAGGATGAAAATGAAGATTAAGGAGAATGTCACTTTTACTTGAAGAATTTAACATTACCATGAATCGCGTATCAATACTAAGGCCACAGGCTTGATAATTACGTTGCCCCACTAAAAAGTTATTTATTTCTTTGAAAAAAAATTGCATTTGGAATGTACATCAAAAAAAATTGCAAAAAGGCTAGGGAGCCAAAATTTCACTCCCAGATTCGCTCCCATGACGGAGCACTTACAGGAGTGCACTCCCTAGTCGCTCCCGAGTTGCTCCCAAAGGGAGCGTGATTCGGGAGCAGGTTCAGGGGGGGGGAGCCGCTCCCCCGCAACCCTACATTTGACTCAAGAAAAATGAACACTAAATCTAGTTACATTTTCCAACACTCCCTCTTAACTAGGGAGGTATTCAATTTACATATAACCAAAGAGGTACATGGAAGATCTCAAACCACATCACCTATGCAGAAGTTTAGGCACTGCAATGCCATGGACTAGATTCCTAAATAGGGCAATCTATCCATTGGTCTTTCAACAATTTAGGCACCGCAATGCCAAATACTACATTCCTAACCAGGTCAATCTATCTGGGTGGGAATAATATGGACTCAAGCTTTCATCCTCTCTAGGTACCATCAAGTTTACTAGCCAACCATCAACACAAAAATCTAGGTGCATGTCAGAGCTCAATGACCAACGCCACCTTTCCAACATTGGGACCTAGACATCAACACAAAGTGCCCGCTAGATGTCTTCACAGGCAATGCTTCACTCATAAAGCCTCAACACACTTTGATCCAGCAGATCAAGGACCAAAAATATCTCCTGATCAAACTAATCGGTAACCAACATGCTATCAAAAACCTTTGAGAGATTTACCTGTACAAACACAACCCCAATCAATGATATACATGTACATAATCAAATACAAACCTCCGAGGTCGTATTAGATGTTGCTTCTCAACTTAGTAGGACTATCAACCGAATCTCTGACAGAAGATCCCTCAGTCATATAATTTCCTTTCCTACTTCTCATGCAGCAACATATCCTCCGAAATTGATTAATCAAAACCAAGTTATGCCCTCCCTCTCAAATAGGAAGCACCTCTTCATCCTGACTCCCTCTTAATCTCAGGGAAATCTCTTCTATTTATTCTTCCTAAGGGAGATCAACTTCTTTTCTTCATCGAAGAATCTTTCATAGCTTCCAACCATTTAATCAGAGTTATCATTATCTTCACCATGCTTATCATATCAACGAACATCTTCACCATATTGAAGATTGTGTACTTGCACAACTCAGATAGCAACTACAACCAAGTCTATAGAAGCATGAAGTTAGCCATATAAGAATCACGGAAGCATTTCATATCAGATACCTAGAATTAATTACAAGCAAGAGACATAAACTGTTCAACATCTTGCTAGGGACTTTGTCATAAAACCTAGACTACTTCATAACAACTTTCATTCCATCTAGGGTTTCAATGTTTCTTCCATAGGTATGACATACCTTACTTCAACATATAGCAAACCCTATAGATCTACAAAACATCTAACAACTTTCAAAATTCATATATTAGATTACTAGATCCTAGATGATCCAGGTGGATGTTGGTGGCCACCCACCTATCCCACTTGGGACCCCACAACTGTCTCTTTAAATTTTTTAGTTTCCTTAATTGTAGCACACTTTACTATTTTTGGCAGTTTTTCGGGTCCTGAACTTCTGGAGCCATTTTGAGGCCCTAAACGACGTTTTTTGGGAAAACCGAGAGCAACATGGGTCACAGACCAATGTTGCTCACTCAAAAGTTGTAGTCCTTGGATAGATCTTTCTAGCGAGGTATTGTGCGCGTCAAACGGAGATTTATGCCAAAATTACGACCCCAGGAAGTTGATGTACCAATTTACCCAAACTGGGTCCATAGTTTGGCATTTCATCTCCTAGGGTTAGGTTTTTGGATGTTTAGGGTTTTCCATTGTTTCCCAACAATAAATAGGCCTTTGAGCCTCATTGTAACACAATTCAGAGGCATGTAGCCACCACATCTCTTCTCAAAGATAAGCTACCATCGCCCGAGCTAGTCTTATTTCCATTCTATCTGTAAGCATATTTCAGTATTTGATATTAATGAAATGAAGTGTTATTTCTACTGCATCTTTGTATTTATGGTTATATCTATAATTTGTTGCGTTTCTGTTTAAATCCGGATCAGTGGTATCAAAGCGGTTTTCCTTTCTCTATTTTTCCTTGCATGTCCCCAACGAGGTCGGGATATAAGGAGTTAGGACTTGAACTAGTCAAACCTCTACTAGACTAGCCTCGCAAATACTGACGGCCTCCCATGGCGGATGAAAAGAAAGACAAGGGGGGTAGGAGATCCTATCAAAATTTTGCTTGAAGCAGCCCTCGAGCGACAAAGGAACTCGATGACGGAAAACTTTGCCCAAATCCTTCAGCGGCTACCCAGGGGCAATGCATCCGCTTCCAACAGCTACTCTGGAAACGCCACACCCTTTAAGGTACAAGTTAACTTTGAAATCCCCATATTCGAGGGTCAGATAGAAGTAAATGTCATAGATAAATGGTTAAATCTGCTAGAAGGTTATTTTTCCAGCTGGGAAAAGATTACTTTTTCCCTTCTCAAAGAAGCCCCCCACGTCAAGGACTGGTGGGAAACCTACTGCGAGCAGAAGGATGAAAGTACAAACTCACTGTTTTCAGCCGCTCCCACTTGGAATTCATTCTGAGACGCCATCAAGGAGCAGTACTACCCTGTCAAGAGCTATGAGGACAAATACATAAATTGGACCACACTACGGCAGGGAAGGGACTAAGACATGTCGGAGTTTACCAACATTATTCATACCCTTCACACAAAGTTGGGTATCAAGGATTCTGAGCAGCATTTGGTACTCAAATACCACAACTGCCTACACAGGTACATCCAGGATGAGATGGAGTTCCTGGATATCTCCTCGCTTGGCACGGTGTACTGATACGCTGTCAAGATTGAGCAGAAGTTTAAACAGAAGAAGCGAGATTTTGGATCCGCGAATCCGAAGCAAGGGAAAGGCTTCCCCAAACCGCAGAACCAAGGACAAAGCCAAGATGGTGTGACCCAAGACAACCCGTCGAAGCCGCAAGAAAATAACAACACCACGAAGTAAAAGACGGACACAAGAAAGTGATGTGAGTTCCATAAGAGCCCCACTCACAACACAAGTGAGTGTCGAACCAAGTAGTCGTTGGTGGCCAAGTTGAAGGCTTCAAAATCAGATGCATGTTCCGACACTGAGTCAGAACCCGACAAGAGGAATGACAAAGGGAAGCAGATCATTGACGCGGAGCCCAGCGCCACTGTTGCCACCGCCAATATCTAAAAGAATGAGCTCGAAGATCCAAAGGAGAGAGAGCATCTTTTCCACTCACAGATGTGGGTGAAGGGTTCGCGCTGTAATTCATTGTTGACAGTGGGAGCCAAAAGAACCTCATTTCAGCAGAGATCGTGAAGCAGCTGGGATTACCAACCATACCTCACCGACAACCATACAACATCAAGTGGCTTCACCAAGGACGAGATCTCTGAGTCCGCCAGTAGTGTCGCCTTCCCCACACCATCAAGCCCTTCACAGATGAGGTATTGTGTGATGTTGCACCTCTTGATGTTTGTGATGTATTATTAGGCCAACCATACTTGTGGAGGTGACATGCTGTGTATGAGTCAAGGCCTCGCGCTGTTATTATTTGGTTGAGTAATTCATTATACAAGATACTGGAGGTAGCCCCACCTATCACCACCTCTTTGATCTCTGCTAAGAAATGCAGTAAGGTCATCTCCCAGACTAGGAAATTTATTTTCTTTCTAGTTCACTCTCAAAGTAAGGGAAATATCGCAGGCACATCCATGGCCCCCAGGGAGGGTTCCTTCGCGCAGCAGAAGCAGGGGGATATGGTCATGAAAGAAGGCAGAAATATCTTCTCCTCACCCACCAGGGTACCATTGCACTGTCAGGTCAAGCATTCATTTGATCTGAATATTAGAGCACCTCTACCCGATAGGCCGATATATCGCCGCTCCATTCTAGAAAATGCCAATTACAAGCAACGACATGATCAACATTAGGTGCCACACAAGTGTCAAGTTGGAGACAAAGTCTAGTTGGGTCTTTAGAAAGAACGCCTTACAAAAGCCCATTGGAAGCTCAGACTACTCAGATATGGTCCTTACACCATTACCAAGGTTGTGGGAAACAATGCTTTGGAGAACAACTTTTTTTGGTAGTGTTTCAGGTCCTGAACTTCCAGAGCCTTTTTGATGCCCTAAACAACGTTTTTTGGGAAAATCGGAAGCAAAATGGGTCGATGACCGATGTTGCTCTCTCAAAAGTTGTAGTCCTCGGATAGATCTTTCTAACGAGGTATTGTGTGCGTAAACAGAGATCGTATGCCAAAGTTACAACCCTGGGAAGTTGATGTACCGATTTACCCAAACGAGACCCATAGTTTGGTGTTTCATCTCCTAGGGTTACGTTTTTGGATGTTTAGGGTTTTCCATTATTTCTCAACAATAAATAGGCCTTTGAGCCTCATTGTAACACAGTTCAGAGGCATGTAGCCACCACATCTCTTCTCAGAGATAAGCTACCATCACCCGAGCTAGCCTTATTTCCATTCTATTTGTATGCATATTTTAATATTTGATATTAATGAAATGAAGTGTTATTTCTACTGCATCTTTGTATTTATGGTTATATCTGTATTTTGTTGCATTCCTGTTTAAATACAGATCAGTGGTATCACAGGTATCAGGGCGGTCTGCTCTTTCCCTATTTTTCTTTGCATGTCCCCAACGAGGTCGGGATATAAGGAGTTAGGGCTTGAACTAATTGAACCTCTACAAGACCAGCTTCACAAATCTAAATAGCCTCCCATGACGAATGAAAAGAAAGACGAGGGGGCAAGAGATCCTATCAAAATCTTGCTTGAAGAAACCCTTGAGTGACAAAGGAACGCGATGATGGAAAACTTTGCCCAGATCCTTTAAGGGCTGCCCAAGCGCAGCACATCTGCTTCCAACAGCGACTCTGGAAATGCCACACCCTTTAAGGTACAAGTTAACTTTGAAATCCCCATATTTGACGGTCAAATAGACGCAGATGTCATAGATAAATGGTTAAATCTGCTAGAAGGTTATTTTTCTGTTCATGATTTTTCCAGTCGGGAAAAGATTACTTTCGCTCTTCTCAAACAGCACCCCACGTCAAGAACTAGTGGGAAACCTACTGTGAGTAGAAGGATGAAAGTACGAACCCACTTGGAATTCATTATGGGACGCCATCAAGGAGTAGTACTACCTTGTCAGGAGCTATGAGGACAAATACATAAAGTGGACCACGCTGCGGCAGGGAAGGGACCAAGACGTGCTAGAGTTTACCAACATTTTTCATACCCTTTCGCACAAAGTTGGGTATCAGGGATTCTGAGTGGCATTTGGTACTCAAATACCGCCGCTGCCTACACATGTACATCATATCTCCTCGCTTGGCACGAGCTATCGATACGCTGTCAAGGTCGAGCAGAAGTTTAAATAGAAGAATCAATGAAAGTCAATCACATCTTAGTCATTAACATGACCAACATCCACTAGGGTTAGTTGCAAACCCTAGATTTCCGATCAATCATTAATCCCAACCAAAAGTCAGATTTCAACAATCTTACACAAATCCCAAATCATCACATTGTCATCATACCTCAGAGATTTTCACTTCTACTAAGGTTTAACTCCAAAACCCTAGAATTCCATTTCCACAATCTCTACAATCATTAAATAAATAGATCTCAGATTGTTATATCACATATACTAGATAGTTCAACTAATACTAGTGTTTAGCTGCAAAACCCTAGATTTCCAAATATCATTATCCCAGAATCTCAGACAAGGACTTCCATTAAATCCTAAAACTTATGACCATCAATAACCAAGTCAACACACATATCTAGGAATTCAATATCATTCATAAGCATATCATATGTCCGACAACATTAATACATCTGACCTAGACCAAGTTAGGGTTTCGACCAAAAGGACATATCTATATATACCTAGGGTTTCATCATCATGCAAAGCTATTTCATATCATGTGTTAGTCAAACCCAACTTCACAAATATCAATAAAAATTAGACATATAACAAATTTGATTAGACTATGGTTTGATCAGATAAACACACACATATCAAGGAAATCAATTCTAAGACATTATAAGGGTCTTTCTTACACATTCCTCCAAACCCTAATGAGTTAGGGTTTCAACATAGGAACATAACAAACCCAAAATTACCAAAACTTCAAAGGTTCGAGATTTTAGACCTTATCATTCAACACTAGTTAGGTTTTCCTGATGATACCAAAATCCCAAACATGACATCATCAATAAAACTTCAAACAACATTTCACAATATCCCTAAGCAATTTAGGTCACATTAGCATACCCTTCGATTAGGGTTTTCTAGGACCTGTCTAGGGTTCTACAAAATCAGTTAAGAATATGAGGCGTGGGTAGATTTATCAAGAGATGAATCACCCAAAACAAGAATCATTATGATTCAAGATAGCTAGACATAGCGATGTTAGTAATGTAATGCAAACTTCAAAAATAATATAAAGAGAATTTTATAAGATATATAGACATACCTGGAGGTGGAGATGTCTTTTGAAAAACCTGGTAAGGATTACTTGAAGTGCTTTCTTTGTACTAGGCCAAGATCCTCTAATACATACTTACAAGCACACCATGTGATACCAAGAATGTGATTTAATTTCTCTTAGTCAAGGACTTTTGCTTCGAATTCTAGGTTACTTGTAAATCCTAGAGGGAGAGGATTAAGATTCTAAGAGTACATTCTTAATCTTAGACTAGATAGAAACAAGGATTATATGAACCATAATAGAAATTCAAATGCTTATATACATACCTTGTGATTTCATACCTTTAATTTGATAACTTGTAGTACCAATACTTACTTGGTTCCTTGTACTCAGAGCCTCTTCAAGTTGGTTCCTTGGATTGTCAATTTCGATCTCCATAGATGGATTCTTTTATGTGATGACTGAGTTTTCTTCATGTGGTAGCATAATAAGAATCATAGAAATCATCTTTCCACCAAGTCCGAGATCTTTGTCACTGTGGAGGCATTGAAACTATCTTTGTCTCATTGTAGTTGTCTTGAAACTTCCTCTCCATGGTAGTACTAAGGTACCACTGTGTTGTCATCTTGTAATATCACCGAAACTGTGGTGATTGTGGAGGTACTGAACTGTGGAAATACCAAATCCTTGTAATAGCATCAATGTTATGTATCTAGACCTTCTCACTGTGTTGATAGTGAAACCTTGTCACAATGATGGAACTGAACCCTTATCATTCTAGTGGTACCGTGACCTTCTCTTTGTAATAGTATTGAGGCTTTCTTACTGTGATATCACCACTATGATAGAACTGAGTCTCATATATAGTATTAGCATTATTGAAATAACACTAAGTTGAGGTCACAAGATCATAATACTGTGAAAACACCAAGACTGTGTTGATATGGTGACTGAGATGACACCGAGACCTTTCATTTGCCTGTGATTATACCAAGAGCACTCCTGAGATATCCAAATTTTCTCACTTGTGTAACAACACCAATTTACTGTAGTCTGTAATAATCTCAGAGACTCGGCCTTCTGTGGTAGCACCGATATCATCATTAGTTTCATTAGCCCATAACTACCTTTGACTAATACCATAGCTCTGATTCCATGTTGGAAAATCTATAAAGGTGGTAGTTAAAACAATTTTCCTCTTATTGACATTAACTCATGATATTTTTACTATTAATATTCGATTTCTTAATTATCTTTTCTTATCATCAAGATTAATGCCAAACAACAAAAGAGAGAACACAAGATATAGACACCCAGTCACAAAGTCTTCCTTCAGTAGATTCAAAAGATGAGATGACCAAGACCCTTACAATCCAAGACATCCTCCATCCATCAAGTCAATCTTGTTATGCATCAGCAACATGGCTTCCTATAGTTGTCACTCTTCTTCACACTTGTCCTTGAAGAGATCAATTCTGAAACTAATCCGAGCTTGTTCATCTTGTGATTGCATCATTACAATAACACTGAGATATTGTGGACATATCACTGTAGTACCACCGAATTGAAAACACTGTAATGCATCACCAAATGGAGGTCACTGCAATCTGAACTGTCTATACTAAGATAATCGAACTTCTCTGTGCAAAGGTACCAAGTACACAAGAACAAGGCTCGAACTCTTGTGCCATCTCTGAAACCCTAAACGAACTTCTGTGTCATCTCCGAAACTTCCTCTGAAATAATGTGAGTTCTCTGTTGTGTGCTTTGCGAGGATTCTAAACGGGTATATATAGTGGTTGCCCCATGTAAATAGGTTGCCATAACATTGCGAAGACTTGTGTCTTAATTATTGAGCTGACATGCATATTCTTTCATTTGAGTAGGCCAACATGTGATCTTATGAAATATGACTTGATGGAGATCCTTTCAATAACAAGGAGACTTTTGTGGATGGAGTAGTCTTCACAAATTTATTTTGACAATAACCTAAAACCTACAATGGAGGCTTGACCTATACATTTGACCCAAGAATGAAACCCATGCTTTAATAAGTCAAATCAAACTAATACTAAAAACTCTTTTCACTTTCTTTCCACAAATATATTACATTTGACCATTGTTTTAAGATCCGGCCAGCTCGGAACTGACTTGGCCGAGTTGGTCCGAGCCGGAAAAAAAATTTCAACCTGGCGGAAAATTTAGTTCGGTCGGTCGAGTTATGACTGACCTAGCCGAGTTATAGCATGACTCAGCTGACTTGGCCAGATCCGTAACTACTCGGCCGGGTCAGTTTTCGCATAAGCATAGTGATTTTCTCTCTCAGATGGCATGGCACTTCTGTCTTTTGGATGGCACGATACGGTAACTTCGCATGGCTTAGTATGTTGATTTCGGATGGCACAATTTGTTGACTTTGGATGGCACTGTATATTAGCATCTCAGAATAGACCTCCGCACATCACAGTTTTGACTCTTAAGAATTCATCTCTAGCTAGGTTGCATGAAACGGGGAAATGAGTACGAGTTTCTGAAACGGGAACCGTTACGAAACGCGACCTCCCCAAATTTTCGAAACAGGGAAACGCGCATATATATATATATATATATATATATATATATATATATATATATATATATATATATATATATATTAGGACATTTAAGAAATATGTGCAATCATAAAGCATATATGGTACATTCTAATTTATTACATTATGATAAAATTATCAATTGTCAATGCATAAACTATAAGTCTTTAAATTTACATCACATTTACTCATGAATGATCACATAATGAAACTAGAAATATCCAAAATCAGCCACGAGAAATTTCTAATTCTTGTCTCGTGCTTGATTGGGAGTCTCCTCCTACATAGTCGAATGACCTTAGTGCTCTTGATTAAATACAAGTTTCATACCCTAATACCCTACATGCTCTTCATTATTG
Organism: Pinus tabuliformis; assembly: GCA_031772625.1. Taxonomy (NCBI): domain Eukaryota; kingdom Viridiplantae; phylum Streptophyta; class Pinopsida; order Pinales; family Pinaceae; genus Pinus; species Pinus tabuliformis. Next base: position 645,703,205 of record CM062804.1, read on the forward strand.
GGAGTCTCCCCTGCACAGAGGGCTTGGTTCTCTTGATTAAATACAAGTTTCATACCCTAGTACATGATAAAATCCAATGGAAACATTGCAATCCCCCCAATCCTGAAATCCTGAAAAACAGATAAGTCTGCTAGATTTTGAGTGAGATCTAAAATTCTACTTTCTCCATATGAAATCCAATGAGGGCGAAACCACTCTCAAACATCCGGAGTCATTTCATGGTAATGTTAAGAATTTAAGTAAAAGGATGAAAATGAAAAATAAAGGAGAATATCACTTTTACTTTAAGAATTTAAAATTACCATGAACTGCATATCAACACTAGGGCAAAAGTTCACTTTTATAACTTTAGACAGGCAACTAGAAGTCACTAGGATAACCTAAAAATAAATTAGAAAACAAATTAAAAAATAAAAAATAAAAAAAAACATAAGTAAAAAGCCGAAGCATGAGTCGTACGGCCCTGAAACGCGTTTCAGGTCATACTGGCCACGTTTAAGCTTTAGGGCCGTACCATATGCGTTTCAGCGTTTCATACCCGTTTCCGTACAAAAACGCCCCCTTGCCCTACGTTTCCTGCAACATAGATCTCTGGGTTTGTTTGGATATGGACCTTGCTGTTTGTTCTTTGTATGGCTATTGACTTCGCTCTTTGTTCTTAGTATGTCTATGGACCTCGCTCTCTGTTCTTCGTATGGCTATGGATATTGCTCTTATGGTTTGGCACTCTCTTATGATTTGGTACTCGCACTGTGGCACTTGGCATTACTATACATTCAATTATGTTTGGCACAACAGTTGTATTATACAGTTAGTTGTGTTTGGCACAATGTTGCACGAAGCGGGAGCGAAGCGGAAGCGTTTTTTGGAAGCGGGGACGCCGAAGCGTCATTTTCCAAAAATCTAGGAAGCGAAGCGTCCGCGGAAGCGTCTGCTATATATATATATATATATATATATTTTTATATTTTTTTGCATTTATACTCAAAACAAACATCCCAAATACCAAATTAATTGTAGAAGACATGAAAACATGCATATTTTTGCATAAATCAAGATAGATATGGCATCCATGATTCCATTGTAGTTACTAGTATGTACAACAATCATCTATATTCTAGCTATTACAAACATACATCAAATTTTTAAGCATATTATAAAACATAAAACATTTAAGCATATTATAAAACATAAAACATAGAGCATATTATGATTTATCTAGCAAGTGAGCAACTGTCAACATTTGTCATGTCCAAAATTCAAATAATAATGTTTACAAAATATGTCACTTGGTCACCGCCAAGCCAAAAAGGTTCAAAATTCAAATTCACAAGTCTACAAGTCTAATGAGTAATCTATGACAAAAAGTAGTAGATTGTGAATATATCTACTAATCTCTCCTCCTTCCACCACGAATAGAACGTGGTGGCGGGCCTCCACGTGGTGGCAATGAAGAAGATGGTGCTTGTGGAAGTCGTGGCACTGAAACTGATGAAGAAGAACCCCCTGCTGTTGGTGTTGATCCATGGAACCTAGGAACCAAGGGACCAGATGGGGGTGGGGGTGGTGGCATATCAACACGGTCATCATCAGCCTAGAATCGCTCAAAAAATTCATGCAAAAAAAAACCACTAGTTAACAAAAAAATTAAAAAACATGAATTAGAGAAATGCTTTATAAGGGAAAATTGGAAAATTCATACCACAATGGACATACCTGGATAAGAGCATCCTCTAATTGCTCTAGTCGCAACACTCCATCCTCCAAATTGGGCTCCTCTGGATTCTTGTCCCAAATCAACAAGTCTTTATTAGACTTTGCATCTTCACAGTAATGGGACAACAATCCCAAGTTGTAATGAACATAAACCAAGCTCTCTGCCCGGTCTAAATTCAACATGTTCCTTTTAACACTGTGGATGAAAGAATAAGAGCTCCAACACCTCTCTGCAGAAGAAGTGTTTACCACCTGTGATAGCACCCGCAATGCCAAACTCTGTAGAAGTGGAATACCCCGTCCATGCATGTTCCACCACTCAAGAGCAGAAAAAGTCTCTCGATCTTTAATTGCATGCATGCTCCCAAATGGACCAGTGTTGAGCGTATAGTTGCTCACCTGTCTCCGTACCAATGCAGCCTCCTCCTCATCAGGGATTAATTTACTCAATGCAGCCATATATTTTTGGTGAACCTCTTGATCTTGGTGTGGTTTTCTCCTGCTTCCCCCCCCAGGTGCTGGTGTTGAAAGCCATGATGGATGATAGTATTTAGGTGTCAAAACATATGCTAATGCATGCAATGGAATATTTAGCATTTCCCATCGGTTTTGCACCTCTACACGAATATAATTGTACAAGGTGATATCTCTAGGCTCAACAATGTCTTTAATCTGCCCCAACATGCTATCCATTTGCTCATACACCTCCCCAGTTACTGGTCGATCTGAATCTGCAAACTTGATCATGTAATAAATTGGTTTGGTGAATTGCAAAACATATTTAACCTGTCCCCAAAAGTAACTGTCAAGAACAGTGTCCTTGATTGCATTAGCACCATCTATGTCAGTGTTAATTTCATCCCATGTTTCAGCACACACCAGATTAGTTAAAGCTTGTCTCACCTTCACTAGCCGCCTAAAGGTGAGGTAATAACTAGCAAATCTTGTCTTTGCAATTTTAAGCAATTGCAACTTGGAGTAAGTGCCATAGAAGTAGTTTACCCTTGTATGCCCTGTGATGAATTTAATGAGTTGCTTCCCTCTCCTGTAAACCTCAGGAATCCACCCACATTCTTTGTGTTTCACAATATCATGCATCAAAAGGTTCAATGTGTGAACCAGGCACCCAGACCAAAAGATGTGTGGATGAGTACGCTCAATAATTTTTCCTGCTGCCTTACAATTTGCTGCATTATCTGTGATCACTTGAACCACATTATTCGGACCAACATCTTTGATTGATTTCAGTAGGAGATCTGCAATGTTTTGTGCAGATGCAGTGATGGAGGAGGAGTCATGACATGCAATAAATACTGCACCACTAGAAGAAACACCAAGAACATTTATCAAATGTTGGTTTCTAATATTTGTCCACCCATCTGATACAATGGATACCCCAGAATCTACCCACTCATTTGTAAAACGTGTCAAAGCTCTTTGAACCTTAGCTTTTTCTCTTTCTAATAACACTGTTCTAGCTTTCTCATAGTTGGGGGCCTTGTATCCTTTTGGGGCTTCATTGATGGCCTTTACCATGTCATGCCAATAGGGAGAGCGAAGCACATTGAATGGTACACCGCAAGCACAAAGAAAACGGACTATCTTTCCATCCACATCATCCCTCCCAGCAACATTAAGGAAATCCCCTATTGTTCTTCTACCTCCAGAGCTTGCAGAAGTACCATGAAGAGATGAGCAACTACCAAATTTAGAGGTTGCCCTTGATTCAGAATGAGTTTTTTGTTTCTTGTTTTTTTGTTGTGCAACCATCTCTATTTGGATGTATTTTCTTCTTTCTTCAGTTGAAATGTTTGGGCAAATTTGTACCCCCACATAACCCTTTTTTTCATCACTGTCCAGCACCCCACAAAGATGCCTCCTCAGACGGGTATATGAACCACAATATGGTTTTCCTCCATGACAACCATGAGGGCACACAAATTTGTAAGATCCACCACCCTTTCCCCCATCAAGTTTGGTCACATAGTTCCACAAGGGTGTTGATGTAGCTTTCCCATCTTGTGTTTTAGTGTCCCCTTCAAGTTCATCCCCTTCCTCTTCAAACCCTTCCTCCTCATCATACATTGGGTCACTACTATTAGGACCATCACCAATGTCCTCTTCTGTTTCTTCCCTTCTATTCCTCACCCTTGCCATCATTAAAACCAAGAGTGGAATGATACATAGAAGCCAAAAGAACACCATCTTGGAATATGGATATAGGTGGTGGACAACGACAACCTGTAAATAAAGGAGCAAGTAGAAACAATGGGAAAGAGTAGGAGAGGGAGGAGAAAAATACAATTTTTTTTTCAAAAAAACAAGGGAGTTTGGGGTTTGAACTTACCTCTTTAGCTCTTGTAGATGAAGTCCTCCAAGCTCTTGCTCCAAGCTCCTCCTCCTTCTCCTAGCTCCTCCTTCTTCACTCCTCCAAGCTCTCCTCTCTTCTCCTCTCCTTTCCTCTCTTCTCTTCTCCTCTCCTCTCTTCTCTTCTCCAACTCTCATAAACTCAAAGTGAGAAAATGAGGAATGAATGGGGGCTTTATTCTTTTCATTCCTCACCTTAACCTCACTCTAACCTCACCCTAACCCACCCCCTTAAGGTTGAGTGAACATAACTTAAAAAAAAAATTAAAAAAAATGTGTTTTTCTCCCTTGGGCGCGCCCCTTTCCGCCGAAGCGTACGGAAGCGTGCGTGAAGCGCACGCTTCCTGCTCCGAAGCGCCACGCTTCGGCGGCCCGAAGCGCCGTACGAAGCGCGCTTCGGAGCCGGCGCTTCGGAAATTCCAGGAAGCGCTAAAAATTTCACGAAGCGCACATCCAAAATTCGAAGCGCGTTTCGTACGGCGCTTCCGTACGGGGCGCGCTTCGGAGCTTCGATCCGGGGGGGGGGGCGCTTCGTGCAACACTGGTTTGGCATCATTGTTGTATTATACAGTCAGTTACATTTGGCACTTGGCTTTACAATTGTATTATATGGTATCACAATTATGTTGGCACTTAGCATCTCAGCGATATTGGCATCTCAGTGTCTCAGTATGGTAGCTATATTGGCATCACAGTGGTATACCATCTCAGTTGTATGGTTGATCTTTGCAGTACACATCTTGGCTTACAATAGCATGGTTGACCTCTTCTATGTGTATGGTGGCATCACAATCGTGTGTATGAAAGCACAGTTGCTTCATTAACATAACAGTGGTATGTCTGGCTTTTCAGTTCAGTGATTTGTATGACATCATTACATTCCAACAACTATGATCATATTTATATATAGCAACCCTAACATCAAGCATGGAAGGTCATCAATGGCAGTATTGAGTAGAAGCATGAATGAAAATCTTTAAAATTATGTTTTTTTTATAAAAATAAATAAATATTTAATGTATTTTTTACAACGACCGAGTCATTGAAATGAGCCGGCCAAGTCGATACCGAGTCAGAGTCGGAGTTGGAGTCGACTCTCGGCCGAGTCGGAGTCTGAGTCAGAGTTTTAAAACATTGCATTTGACTAAAGTACAATGAAGACCGAACCTAGTTACATTTTCCAACAAATCTAACACTCCCTCTTAGCAAGGAAGGTGTTCTCCACTATACCCATCTACTCTCTGAAGTAGACGAACTTTGCCCACCCTAAGGCCTTCGTGAATATATCAGCTACCTACTGGTTTGTGGGAACATACTGTAGCCAAACTAGTCCACGCTATTGGTGCTTGACATTTGTGATACCTCATCTCTTCACATCTTCAAGCTTATCTAACTTCCTGTCACTAGAAATCACTGTGAAGAAAATACTCTGGCAGTCACCGTTCACCATGCTACTACATATATTTTGATCTCACACTGTTGATGCTTTTGCGCTAGAGTCTCCCTCGCTGGAATTGTACCTTTCTTTCTGCAACTGGCCAATTTGCATTGTCTTCCTCCTGCCTCTGTGCCGCTGCCATCACTGTACTTGTGTGAACTGATCTCAAACTGATCTATTGAATCACTACAACTAACTCTACACCTGTCTTCTAAGTATCTAACTGCGCTTCACTGGCTCTAGACTGTCTCTGGAGAATTTGACTGCACCTTGTTGACACTTTAATCCTTCCTCCATGAACTTCACGTCTCGTCTCACGACAATCCTCCTATTGCTAGGAATGTAAATCATGTATGCCTTTGAGGTTTCGCTATACCCAACAAAGTACCCCTTCTCTGCAGTTTGATCTAGCTTAGTGTGTTTCTGTCTCTGGAGAATTTGATTGCACCTTGTTGACACTTTAATCCTTCCTCCATGAACTTCATGTCTCGTCTCACGACAATCCTCCTATTGCTAGGAATGTAAATCATGTATACCTTTGAGGTTTCGCTATACCCAACAAAGTACCCCTTCTCTGCAGTTTGATCTAGTTTAGTGTGTTTCTCATATGGTACATGGCAATATGCTATACTACCAAAGCTTTTGAAGTGTCTGACATTCGATTTCTTCATTGAGAGAACCTCCTCTGGTGTTATCTTCCCCAACGACCTGTGAGGAACCCTGTTCTGTATGTACACCGTTGTGTTACATGCCTCTGCCCATAGAAGCTTGGGTTGTTGAAATTTGGTAGCTCAAGGAGAAATTCCCTCCTTAGGGAAGCTCTTCTCACCCTAAGGAGACCCTACTAGCCCTTGGAAGAATTTAATTTGCTCGTGGAAAAATATTATTTTTGATGTGGAACCATGACAACACAAAAAGTACAAGTCTGCCTGGAATAGGAAATTCGACCTTCAAGACCACATATAAATAGACCACACTTGGCATCATTTGGAGGCATCATCATCACAGATTCATCTTCTTCATTTCGTTGACTATTTATGCAATTGCAAGGTCAAAGCTCACATGTGCGAAGAGGAGAGAGAATTTTGTTGACCGAGTTTGAATTTTAATTTGGGATGGTTTGACTTGTTTTTGGGCATGTTTTGGAAGGCCGAGTTGACTGGCATCTTGATTGAAATTTTCTAGGCAACAGGGTTTGACCGCAAACTTTTTCTCTCCTTTGACCAAGAGTTTTGGTGCTATTTTGACTAGGTTTGACTAAAGGAAGAATGCCACACATTTTAACACATTGTCTGAACTGTTTAGGAGCTGATTTGACAGTTGACTAGGTTTGATTAGGATTGCATTAACTATTGTTAACTTTGACCAGAAATTGCAGATTTGAAGTTTGACCAAATTTGACTTTCTTGCTCATATTTGATTGGATATTGGATGGTTGATTTGGTTGGTCAAGGCTTTGACATTTGAGTCATTCTTGATGTACTTGGACTATCTATCTCTCTGCTGAACATTTGATGAAAATCTAATAGAATAAGAATTTGGAAAGGGGTCTTTTCCTCAGTCTTTGACCAAATCTCTCTGTCTCTATTGTTCTTGGCTCTTTTCTATTGTGCATATCATTTTATGTTCTATCTACAATTTCTTACTGTTACTAGGTGATTGAAAATATATTGGATAATTGATTGCTATTGGATATGAATTGTTATAAGTGATTGTTACAACATAGAACATTGGAAAATTAAGATGGTATCAGAGATGAGGTGAAGACAAGTCCAAGCAGACAAGAGAAATCACCCCATTGAAGGATCTTATTTTTCGAGAAGTTCATTTGACTTGATCAAGATGTCTACCTTATACTTCAAGATTGAAGAGAAGTTGAATCACTCATCTAAATATGTTGTTTGGAGAACCAGGTTGGATGTGACTTTGGATGAGAATGATGTTTGGAAATATGTTGAAGGCAAGGTACTTGAGCCCCTAAAGAATGTTTCTGTTGCTATCAAAGCCAGTGCAAGAAAGGTGAGGTCAAAGCTAAGAAAATTTTTATTGATTCTTTGAGAGACCATTTGATTCCTTATATTTCAAATTTGAAGAAGTTCAAGGAAATGTATGATAAATTGGTTGGATGTATGAAGTCAACAACTATAGCCACATTCTTTCTTTGAAGAATCAACTCAAGGACATTAAGATGAACAAGGGAGAGACTGTGCAATCATACTTCATGATGATATCCCAGCTCAAGGATCAATTGTTGTCTATTGGATAAGTTACATCTGATAGACAGCTGGTACTCATTGCACTTGGAGGTCTTCCTCTGATTTGGGAGACATTTATTACCACCATTAGCCATAATATTAGGTTCTCCATTTGATGAGCTAGTGGACAAGTGCACTCAAGATGAGACTGGGATGATTCTAGAGGAAGAATTCAAAAGCATGAAGAAATATAACCCTCTGCAATTGCTGCTCAAGAAAAGAAGTGGAAAGGTAGAGGAACATCATCTAATTCAAGGAAGCTTGCACCAACATCCAGGGATTCTAATAGAGGAGTGAAAAGGGACAGGGACTTGTCTTATATTCAATGTTACAATTGTCACAAGCATGGTCAATATGCTTGAGATTGCTTGGAGAATGCTAATGCTCCTAGATCCAACAACAACAATCGTGGCTACAACAATAACAGGTCTAACTATATAAGAAGAAGAGATACTCCTACTGCTCGTGAACAAGGCCACCGTCCTCAAAAGAGATCAAGGAACTCAAGGTATGATAATAATGCAACCGCTACTCAATCTCAATATTTTCTTATTTCTACTCTTTCTAGTTCCTCTCCTTTGGATTTGTTTGATAACTGGTTAGAGGATAGTGGGGCCTCTAGAGTCTAGACACTTCACTAGTTATCGTGAAGTCCTCTCAAACTTGGTTAAAGGGGAGACAAAATTGAAGATCATTCTTGGGGACAATTCTACTTATCCTATGAAGGGGTCTCATTCTGTTTCATTTCATTTGGATGTTTTATATGTGCCCGGACTGAAAAAGAATCTTGTGTCTATATCTGCCTTGGAGGACAAAGGAATGAAGGTTGCTTTTATAAATGGAAAGGCCCTTTCTTGGCCAAGGGAATCCCACTTGAGGGATGCCTTCAATGGAATACCAATCTGAGCATTGGTTCATGATAGTAATCATCAATATGAATTGTGGCATTGAAGATTTGCTCACGTTCACTATGAAGCCTTGCCCAAGGTAAGAAGGATGGTTTTTGGGATGCCTGAGATTCGCATGGATCATGATGGAGTTTGTTAAGGATGTGCCATTAGAAAACATGTGAGGGGACCATTCCCTTCAAGCAAGAGCAGGACAGGTGGAATACTTCAACTTATACATTCTAATGTATGTGCACCCATGCCTGTGACTTCTCTTGGTGGCTACCTATACTACATAATCTTTGTGGATGACTTCTCTCACAAGACATGGATTTTCTTCTTAAAGCACAAGGATCAAGAATTTGACATGTTCAAGGACCTCAAGGCACTAATAGAAAATCAAACAGGAAAGAGGATCAAAGTCTCCAGTTTGATAACGAGGAGAATTCATTTCAAATGAGTTCATTAACTTTTGCAAGAAAGATAGAATCAAGAAGGAGACCATCGTACCTTAGAATCCTGAACAAAATGGAGTAGCTGAAAGGAAGAACAGGACTATCATGGAAGTTGCTCGGGCTATGCTACATGATCAAAAGTTGTCGAAGTTTCTATGGGGAGAGGCTGGAAACGTTGTTTCCTATGTTCAAAATAGGACTTCTCGTCAAGCCTTGGGTGACAAGACTCCCGAAGAATTTTTCATAGGTGTATAGCCAAATGTTGGACACTTGAGGATTTTTGGCTGCCTCATTTACTTTAATGTGCTGAAGGACAAAACGAACAAGTTGAAAGCTTCAAGAAAGAAAGGTACATTTGTTGGTTATTGCGAAAATTCTAACGCTTATAAAATATATGTACCTAGTCAAAGGAGTATAGACTTTAGCAAGGATGTGACATTTGATGAATATCTTGCCCTTGGGAAAGCAAGGGACACTCCTCCCCCTACTAATGCTGAAAGAAAGGATGATGCCATTAGATGCACAAGAAGAGACTCCTATGCTTGTGCCAGAGCCTAATATTGCTAATGATCCTTTGGAGCCCATGGACCCCCTGGATCCCCATCTGTGTGATCCTCCTGGTAGGAAGAAAACATTATGGCTCTATGATACTTTACAAGATCCTAAAAGACATGCTGTTGCAAGAGGAACCTTTAGGGAAAGCAAGAAGCCATGCTAATATCAAGCATATGTTGTAGCTATGAGCAACGTGATACAGGTTGAACCATGGACCTTTGAAGAAGCAGTGAAAGAGCATGTATGGAAGGACGCTATGGCAGAGGAATATGAATCTATCATGAAGAACAATGTGCAGGAAGCATAGTTTTTAAAACCGGAACCGGTGACCGGACCGGTCCACCTAATGAACCGGTTTACCGACCGGAACCGGTCTAACCGGGACTGGTTTGGTCTAAACGAACCGGTTTTAGAAAAATACATTAAATAATTATTTTTTAATGAAAAAAATTATTTTTAAGACTTAAAACCATGATTCCAAGCCAATAGAGACAAAATATGCAAAGATTGCTCATTGATATACCATGTAAAGCCTTAAAGGTGAATATATCAAAATGGCACCGAGTGCAATACATATCATCGACAAAATACATAAGCAATGAGGCTCTAAATGGCCACTAGAGTGCAAAAATAAAGCCTACAAACTATGGGGCCAGTGGCCTACTACAAGACTTCAGTCTAGACTCTACATATATGATAATAGTAATACTATAATAGTGATCAACATTATCACTTGAAGTTGAAACTTCTCATGAGTCTCAGTCATCATGATCAAACTCAGTTGGTTGAGTCTCGACTCCCAAACTGTGTAGCCACAAACTTCTCTATTGGTTCAGTGACTTGAGTCTCAAACTTCTGAAGGTATTCTGCCCTAATATGCCCTATTATTTCATTTGGTGCTCCACATGGCTTTACATGGCCTCCTATCCCAGCCAAGTGTTGCTTGAACCTGTTAATACCCCCTCCTTGAATGGATTTTTGGCAATATTTGCAGATCCATTTGCCATCAATCATATCACAATGAGCCCATGCAGTATCTTCGGCTTTTGGAGGCATGATGACTCCCTGGATGGTAGATCATAGAAGTGAGAAGTTTATAACACAAAAAAAAAATTCATGGACAGCAGACTCAAATGAGGAATTATCAAGTGCAAATCCTTACCTGGAAATGCAAACTAGCTCCCTTAGCCTCCTCTTGAAGATGGCAACTCCACTGACAGCTACACACTATCTCCAAAATAGCTCCAACTCCAACTCCAAGATGACTACTTCAGCAAAAACTCCACACTCTCCAAGCTCACAAACAAACTCACAAACACTCACAAACACTCCAAATCAGTTGTGTGAGACAAATGAGAGTGAGAGGGGTCTCTTATAGCTTGGAGAGGGTGTTTTTGGAGGGAAAATACCTTTACCTCCCCCCCAAAACCCCTAAACCACAAACCAGCCACGCCTTTTTCCAACATTCGATGGGCATGCCATAAACCGGCCGGTTTAGGACGGAACCGGCCGGTTTGATACAAACCGGCCGGTTCCGTCCTAAACCGGCCGGTTTTTACCGGTTAGGTCAAAAAATCGGGCAAGTGATGGGTTAAACCGGGTTTTTAGGCCGGTTCCGACCGGCCAGCTAGCTAACCGGCCGGTTTGACCGGTTACCGGTTTTTCAAAACGGTTTTTAAAACTATGGCAGGAAGTGGTTTCGAGACCCGAAGGAAAATTTGTTGTGACTTCTAAATGGTCGTATAAGATCAAGCATGGTGCGGATGGAAGTACTGAGAAATACAAGGCGAGATTTGTGGCTAGAGGTTTCTCCTAGAAAAATGGAGAGGACTATGATGACATTTTTACACCAGTTGCTCACTATACTACTATTGGATCTATCGTTTCCCTTGCTACTAGCCAGAGATGGACACTTCACCAAATGGATGTGAAGAACACGTTTCTACATGGCATTCACAAGGAAGAAGTATATGTTGAGCAACCACAGGGCTTTGAGGAGCATGACAGGAAGACTCATGTGTGCAGGCTAAAGAAAGCGCCTTATGGATTGAAGCATGTCCCCAGGGCCTACTACGCTCGCATTGATAGCTACCTGATGGAGCTTGGATTCACAAGGAGCAATGCTGATCCAAATCTCTATTTCAAAGTTGTCCAAGGTATGCCCCTGATTTTAGTATTATATGTTGATGATTTATTCTTGACAGGTGGAGAGCCTCTTATTCTCGAGTGTAAGAGGGAGTTGGCCTCTGAATTTGAGATGAAAGACCTTGGTTTGATGCACTACTTCCTGGGCTTAGAGGTGTGGCAGAGACCTGGTGAGATTTTCCTTTCTCAAGGGAAATATGTTGTCAAACTGCTAGAAAGATTTGGAATGGTAGAATGCAAGTCCATGGCCACACCGATGGAGATGAACTTCAAGAAGTTATGTGGAGAAGTTGTGGGACCTGACTTGGCAAATCCCTTTGAGTATCGACAATTGATTGGGGCGCAGATGTTTCTTGTGAATAGTAGACTAGACATATGTTTTGCAGTTAACATCCTGAGTCAATTTATGACCGAGCCTCTACATGCACACTGGGTCACGGTTAAGTATGTGTTGAGATACCTACATGGGACTATCAATATTGGACAAAGATATACTGTCGGAGGTGTGAGATTGTATGGAAACACTGATGTTGACTGGACTGGAAATATTGTTGACAAGAAGAGCACATCAACGTGTTGTTTTAGCCTGGGGTTTGCCATGGTATCTTGGATGAGCAGGAAGCAGAAGTCCATTACTCCTAGCATAATTGAGGTTGTGTATATTGTTGCTAGCATGGCTAGTTGCAAGGCAGTATGGTTGAGGAATCTCTTTGGAGAGTTGTTTGATCCGGTACAAGACATGACAAGGATATATTGTGACAACAAGAGTGGGATTCGACTTTCAGAAAATCATGTGTTCCACAATAGGTCCAAGCACATTGAGATCAGATATCACTATATCCGAGATATGGTGTGGAGAGGCGCTGTAAGACTCCATCACATTTCGACTAATGATCATATAGCAGATATTCTTACCAATCATTTACTGAAAGAGAAGTTCTTGGTCTTCAAAGAATACCTTCAACTGAATCCTGATAGATGTGCCCCTCCCCGGAAAGGGTCACGATTGATCGAGAACACTGAGCTATGCTCTTCCCCCTTGTTTGAGCTCCCAGGGAGTGAATTGAGCGGGAGAGCTCCTAGGGTTGAGGGAACTCTGCACAATAGGTGTGTGTGATCCCTACCCTTTGTGCTAGGTTGGGTATCTCCCCTATTGTCACTATAGGGTGTGTGCAATCCTTTTCTTTATGGCAAATTGAGTATCTCCCCCTATCAAGTCTAGGACTTGATAGAGTATACCCCAGTATGCAACCTACCCACGAGCTGGGCTTGTTGGGATTGCCAACCATTTGGCCAATGGGTGAAGAGACTTGGGTGTGTGTGATCCTTACCACTGCCAACTGGTAAGTCAGGTATCTCCCCCAAGGTAGAGGATGCAGGTGTTCTACCAGATGACTCTTGAGGCTCAAGGTAGAAATATCAACGAACAATAGGATGGATGTGATCCTTACCCCTCATGGTAAGTGGTATCTTGCCTATTGTCATTGGACAGATAGGATGGTTTTGATCTTTACCTCTTATGGTAAGTGGTGTCTCACCTATTGTCCTTGTATATAGGGTGGCAAATTATTTTCCCTATGATGACTCTTCTTCTTTAGATCGAGAGTGTTCAACATATGAAAGATGAGATATGATATGATGAGACTTATGATGCAATCGGTAATTCCTTCGTAGCTGAGAGGGAGTGTTGAAATTTGGCAACTCAGGGAGAAATTTCCTCTTTGGTGAAGCCCTTCTCACCCTAAGGAGAGCTTACTAGCCCTCTGAATAATTTAATTTGCTCGAGGAAAAATATTATTTTTGATGTCGAACCATGACAACACATAAAGTACAAATCGGCCTAGAAGACAAAATTTGACCCCCAAGACCACATAAATAGCCCACACTTGGCATCATTTGGAGGCATCATCATCACACATTCATCTTCCTCACTTGGTTCGACTACTTTTGAGATTGCAGGATCTGAGCTCACACGTGTGAAGAGGAGAGATAGAATTCTATCAACTGAGTTTGACTTCTGATTTGGGATGGTTTGAGTCTAAGTTGCACGAAATGCCGAAACGTCATATATATATATATATATATATATATATATATATATATATATATATATATATATATAGTCAATATTAAATAAATTATAACATTATTTTGCAAGAAAAGAAAGAATGAGACATATAAATGACATTTTACAAGGAAATCCAAATTTATATTAACTCCAATAGATGATTACATGATGCAAATATCGAAAATTAGCCTTTATACATAAGGCTTTACATCCAAGACTCCAAAAGCAGCCTTTATCTGTGAGGTTATATGTGCTAACACTGAAATAAAACATGAACTAAAGGCAATCATGGCTACATTAACATATCATTACTAATAAAACTCCTCATCCTCATCAGCAAAGATAGAACAAGATGCTTGTTCAGTAGAAGAGGCAACTCTACTAGCACTTCCAATTGCACTTGTATCACCACTGGCACAAATACCAAGAGCAGAAAGAGAGGGCTCTAAATCTGGACATTCTGCATTCACATGCCAATCGTTATGAGGTCCACTTGTATATTATTCACCCCTACGAGACACAAGGTATGGGTTTGAATGCACATATACAAGGTCCTCTGCCTTCTGTGATCCCAACCTGTTGCGCTTCACAATATGAATGAAATTGTAGGTGCTCCAATTCCATTCTGTTGATGAAGAGCTGGCCACTTGAGATAGAATACGAGTGGAAAGACTTTGCAAATAAACACTTGTCCCATAACAAGTCCACAACTTAACTAGGTCCATGGTCCTCCTCTCATCCAAAGTTGATATGTGTGCAAAATCATCTAATTCAGCAGCAAAATGGGCAAATTCTTGCCTTACATCAGTTTGTAAAGAAGCTGGAAATATCCTCTGAAAGGCTTTCTTCACTCCAATGGACACCTCCTTGTCCTTATTTGGAGCCTTCCTCTTCCCATCGCTTTCAAAAATGAATTCTTCATCATAAAATTTTGGATTCAGAGCATGTGCCAAAGTGTGAAATGGAGTGTTGAAGCTATTCCACCTAGTAAAAATAATGGACATCACTTGTTCAGCAAAATCAAAATCCACAAAAAGAAGAGTGGGAGTCTCTTATGTAATAATTTCCACAGTTTCTTCAACCATGTTATCCATGCCATCATAAACCTCTCCTAAGAAAGGTTTCTCTGTGGCAGCATCTCAGAGAAGATTAAATGCATGTGATGTGAACTTGAGCAAGAAATCAATCTTGCTCCACCAATCTTCATCAACCAACACCCTCCTCACCATACTTCCCTTCTTTGAATTTGCCTGTCTCCACTCAGCCCAAGTTGGACCCACCACCATACTCATTAATGCATTTTTAACTTGAACATGATGAAGTTTGAGGCATACCTTGTCTCTGCAACTTTCAACAACTCCAATTTGGAGTATTCTCAATATATTGCTTGAGATTGGTGGTGGTTGGTGATGAATTTTATAATCTACCTAGCCTGCCCTATGACCTCCTTAATCCATTTTGTTTTTTCCTCAATCTCTTCCAAAATCAGATTCAAATCGTGGGCAATGCAAGGAGTCCAAAATATGTGATTGTATCTACTCTCAACAATCAAGCCTGCAACTTTGCAAACAGGTGCATTATCTACGATAACTTGCACTACATTTCCTGGCCCTACTTGTTCAATAGCAAAATTTAAAATAGCAGCAATGACCTTACTATCCTTTATCTCAATTGAACAATCTTCTACTTTGATGAACATGGTTGCTTTTGGTGATGATGCAATGACATTAATCAAAGGCCCGCGTCTTGAATTGGTGCAACCCTCTGAGATAATGAAAAGCCATGTACTACCCCATGGGTTATGAATTGGTTTCAGAACATCATCAAGAAGTTGCCTCTCTTTCTTCAGCGAAACTTTTCTAACTTTTTCATAGTTTGGGCCATTATAATCTTGAGGAGCTATGTTAATCGCTCTCACCAAATCCTGCCAATATGGGGATTGAACCACATTAAAGGGGATACCATAAGCAAAGATGGCCCTTGCCACTCTTGAGTTAGCTTCTTCTCTCCCTTAACTATCAAGGATTTTCCACAATTTGTTGTCTTGAATTAGAGTTGAAGGCTTTGATAACTCTACTTCTACTTCTAGTGCCCTCCTCTTTCTTGCTTCCTGAACAATCCTTGGCTCAACACTATTAGACATGCAAGGATTGGTAGTGCCAATGCCAATTTTGCTTCTTTGATCCTTCACCTTTGAGCATCATCGCTCTCTTTCATGAATTTATCCCTCACCTCTACATTTTTGGTATGTGCACACAAATCAATACCCTTTATCTCTTCATGCAAAATGTGAGCGTTCACTCTTGTGTAAGAGCCCTCGAAGGCCTTCTCATTTTTTCATAAATTGCACTTGCATACCCATGTACCACTGGAACCCATCTGCTTCACTTTGGTAACATACTTTCATAGAGGATAATATTCTTGTTGCCAGCTTGCTTGAATGGATTTAGGGGCACTTGAAACACAACTTTGAGAAGCCATGACTATTGCAAAATTACGATAATACAAAATGAAAACTCACCCAATTTAGGGGCACTTGAAACACAACTTTGAGAATCCATGAATGATGAAAAGTTAGGAAATGAAAAACTCACCCAACTAGCTACTGCCCCCACCCTTCCTCTTGTTGCCCACGCTCCAAAACACAAATAAACTCCTTTTTGCTGCTATAGGAAGCTCTTCTTGCAAAATAATGTGTGAAAAATGATTGAATGAAGTGCCTTTTTAAAGAAAAGAAGAGGCTCAAAGGGTTTCTAGAGAATTCTATTCTTCTCATCTTCTATAGAATTACATTTGTAATTTTTTTTATTAAATTTAGCTAACAACCACATAAAAATTGGTTTATTAGTGTCTTTTGGTGTTAGATAGGGTCCACGCCCTTTTTCCGCTCCTTGAGATGGCCAGAAAAGGCCAAAAAAAATATACTTTTTCCTTTTCAGCTAGCAAAACTCGACTTGTTGCGGCCGAAACGTCGTCGGTTGTATCGTCCGACGTTTTGAAATTGTGAAACACCATACATTACGATTAGCGGCGTTTTGGTCCCGTTTCAAGCCTGTTTCGACGTTTCGGGCCGTCCCCAATACTGGTACGCCACCATTTTTGGTGTTTCCTGGAACATAGGTTTGACTTGTGTTGACTTGGAAGAGGTTGACTTCGTTTGACTCATTTTGGAACGCCAAGTTGCTTGGCATCTTGACTGAACTTTTCTGGGCATGTTGACTATTGTTGATCATAGTTTTGAGAATTGTTTGACCACAGGGCTGTTAGGGTTTGGCTGCAAACTTTATCTCTCCTTTGACCAAGAGTTTTTGTGTTATTTTGACTAGGTTTGACTGAAGGAGGAAGGCCGCACATTTTGACTAGTTGACTGAACTATTTAGGAGATGATTTGATCGTTGACCAAGTCTACTTCAGGATTTGTTGACTATTGTTGACTTTGACCAAAAATTGTATATTTGAAGCTTGACCAGATTTGACTTTCTTGCTCATATGTGATTGGCTATTGGATGGTTGATTTCGTTGGTCAAGTCTTTGACCTTTGAGTCATTGTTGATGTAATTAAGACTATTTATCTCTTTGTGGAACATTTGATGGCAATCTAATAGAAGAAGAATTTGGAAATGGTTTTCCCCCTTCTGGGGTTTTTCCTTGGTCTTTGACCAAATCTATGTCTCTATTGTTCTTGGTTGTCTTCTATTGTATATATGGTTTTATGTTCTATCTACAATTTCTTACTATTACTGGGTGAATGAAAATATATTGGATGATTGGTATTGGAAGAAGAAAGTGAAAGTTACAACATAAAACACTGGAAAATTAACATGGGCAAGTCTAGATCATATAGCATAGCCTTTGTCGCCCCAACAATACTCTTGTTTTTCCGCTCTGCTACTCCATTCTGTTGTGGATTGTATGGAACTATCCACTCTCTCCTAATGCCCTCCTTTGCACAATAATCAGTGAAGTCATTGTTTGTGTACTCTCCTCCGTTATCTGTGCGAAGTAACTTGGTCTTTTTCCCTGTCAGGTTCTCCACAAGAGTCTTGAACTCTTGAAACCGATTGAAGGCCTCATCCTTGGTCTTCAAAAAGTAAATCCAGTTCTTCCTAGAGTAGTCATCTATGAAGGTGGCGAAGTACTCGTCCCCTCTGAGAGATATGGTGGACATTGGGTTGTAAATGTTTGAATCTATAAGCTGTAACACCCCATCTGATCTACTGTCACTTCTTGGGAACGCTGCCTTAGAATATTTCCCAAGTATGCACCCCCTGCACACATCATCGTGTTCCGTGCTTAATTTTTGAACACCCGTCACTGTCTCCTTGAGCATATTTAGTGCTCCATGGTGTACATGACCCATTCTCCTATGCCATAATTCACTCAAGTCTCTCCCATTGCTACCAGTGCTACTGACAAGCGTCTTTGGAGAATCAAGTTGTAACATATATAACATGTTACTTTAAACCCTAATCTACTTTACCTTCTTCTAGTTCTGGTGTTTGATAAGCACCTTCTTCCCTACGAAGTGGACATCATATCCCTTGCCCTGTAGTTACGAAACTGAAATTAAGTTCATACCTAAGCCTGGCACATGCAACACATATGTAACAATGGTGCTTTCTCCTGGCTCCCTCTGGATCTCGATGGTACCTCTCCCAACTAGAGTACATTTAGTTGTGTTTCCCATTTGGATCTCGAAGTCCATCTGCTCCTCCCTATAGTTGGAGAAGTAATCTCTAACACCTTTCATGTGTGTTGACGCTCCATTGTCTATATACCAGACATCCAATGAAGTTGAGCTAGAGAGGCAAGCTATCTAAGCAAATTCATCTTCTAGTTTGGAAGACGAATCTGTAGCAACCTGTTCCATGAATCTTTTGGTGGTTATACTGGAAAATTTGAGAATCTCAAATACACTAGAGAAGTCCTGGGTATAAATTTTTGTGTTCTTTTCTCTTCCTAGCCTTGTGGAGATCTACTGTTGCAAAACCCTTGTGCTGCAAATCTCTACATTAGATCTGCTCACCAGAAACCCTATCTGACAAACCTCACGGCCTGATGTGACTACTCTGAGACAATTTGCACTTTTCCTCTGGACTAGACTAGAAATCAAACTGCTGCCTCAATGCAATTTGCATTGCCTAGCTAGCCTGCATAGATCTAGTTCTCTGTGCTTCAGATCTCCCTCTGAATTGCACAACCCTCACTTCTAGAGCCTCTGATCCAATCTTTACTGCTCTGACACCATGTGAAATTTCCACGAATACAACCAACTGGATATTTATCTTCTAACTATTACAGTTTATTTGTGTTCAGAACTATTACACAACAAATAATGATAAATTCACTATTGCATTCTTCACAATAAAAACGTAGCAAAATATAAAACTGGAACTGAAAAATAGGTGCACACACATGTAAAATTTGACATGTTTTTGGACAATTGTCCCTGGAAAAACCCCGAAAGGAAACCAGTGCAGCATATGAGAGTTTTATTATTAAGTTAAGCAATTCAAGTGTACAATGATCTTCTTGCCTTTTTGGCAAAAGCTCTGACAATATTTACTAGCAAAATATATTGGAGACACCTTGTCTCCTTCTGCAATCAACTCAGCCTCCTCCCAGCCACTCACACTCCCTTCTTGGAACTCGCATTGTCCTCCTAGAATGCGCAGATCTGGATGAGGAAAATTCATACAACCCCAGAATCATCCTCTTGCAAGTCGTCTTACTTCCTCTGCCTCTAAAACCCACTCGCTCTGCCTCTAGGACACTGATTTGGCAACTGGCAACTGAAATGTGGCTCATCCACAACTTGCACTGGGAATTATGGCTACTTGCAATAGTTGTAGTGGACCTCTTTGCATATGTATTCAACCTCCTCTTCTTGTCTCTCGGACACTGGAAAATACTGAGGAATATTCCTCCAGACTCCTGCTCTCAAATCTATGTTGAAACTTGAAACAACTACTCTTTGATGCTTCCATAGCTTCAACTGCACCCTCGCCGATTACCTGCAACTAGGTAGTCAAACTGCTCACAAAATACTCTATGCATTCTCCAAGCCCTTCGACTTGCTCTTATAATCTCTCATTGGAGTCTCAACGGTCATGATTATATCTCAACTGATGGCTAAGATCGATTTGACTTCATCAATAGAAGCCTAAAATGCCAGGAAACATGGGTCTGGGGACGGGTGGCTCACTCTTTGAAACTAGGAACGTGGGTTCATCGGAGGTATATTATAATTTATATATATTGTATATTTTATGAATTATAATATATAAGAATTTTGAAATCTTCCAACTTACAACAAGAAAAATAAATCATTTAAAGACTTAAACATGAACATTCACTTTGAAATTTCAAATTTGATATCAAGTGAAAATTGCAATTTACATATTGATGTGAATCATGATAATAGATATTAGAATCATGAGTATATGTCCATTGTCATACTACATTCAAAATTTTCCCCAAGGCATTTCCAAACATGAAACATAAATTTTCAAAATTCCAAAAAAAAGTGAAATTGAACAATGGACAAGATTAGGCTTCCTTAAGCCATGTCATCAGTATCCATGTCATCAACATCACTAAGCTCTTGAGGGAGGGATCATCTCATCTAGAGCCTCCTGCTCATCCATATTAATTGGAGGTAGCTCAATAAGACCATCTGGTTGTATCTCCTCGTCCACACATGTAACATCATCTGTGTATTGGTCCCATCTCTTAAAAGGACCCTCCCTGTACCCTAGGTCTTTACGCAATATGAGACAAAGTGTACTATGAATGTAGACTAAGTTCTCAGCCTTCTTTGATCCCAACCTGTTTCTCTTCAATGAATGGATGAAAGCATATGTGCTCCAATTCCTCTCACAAGCTGAGGAACTAGCTACCTGCCCAAGTAATCATATGGAAAACCGTTAATGGAAAATTGTTAGGAGAAGAGTCAAGACAATGTTAAGTATGTAAATTAAATTAATTAAATAATACAAAAACAAGATGAGAAACTAGCTACCTGTCCAAGTAATCGTATCACAAATTGTTGCAACTCAAGAGCATCAACACCATGAAGCCACCACCAATCAATCAGATCCTTCTTGCACCTATCAGTCAAATAATCATGTGAACCAAAGACACCTTGGCCACGTGAAAATTGGGCAAATTGAGTTCGTATCTCAGAGGCCTCTTTTGTAGAACCATAGGTTTTTTTAATAGCAGTCTTAAACCCTTTCACCACCTCTCTATCTTGGGAAGGAGGTCTCCTTCCTGTTGTGGGATCATACCATTTTGGATTAACTGCATAGGCTGCCATGTGAAGTGGGGTGTTTAGTTTATTCCACCACCCATGTATAAATGATTTCAACTGTGGCCATAAAGTAGGATCTTTCCTATCTATAATGGATTTGATCCTCTCGCACAGAGTCTATGTTCTCATAAATTTCACCTAAATATGGACCATAAGTGTCTATATAGCGAAGCATATCACAAATTGGCTCTATAAACTCCACAACAAATTTGATATCAGCCCAAAGTTGATCCAAAATCATCCTTTTCACCTCTAGAGCTGTGTTTGAGGTATATATCCTCCACTAGTCCCACATATCACTGATAATTGTAGTAGCTAAAGCCTCCTTCATATCCACAAGTTGTCTAAGCAAAATGTAGTAAGTTGCAAATCTAGTATCTGCTAGTTTAAGAAGCTCCATTTTGGCATGCTTGCGGTAAATGGCTTGTGAATGGTGGTGGTTGCATATAAACATTTGAATTTTGCGGCCATTATCAATTAACATCCGAATCCATTCAATTTTCCCGATGTCTTTCAGTGCATTATTCAAAGAATGCACTGCACATGGCGTCCAAAAAATATGCCTACAGTATATCAAGAAATCAAAAAATAAATAAATAAATTAGAATCTTTCAATCTGACATCTACAATGATTTATGATTCAATGAATATTGAATAATAAAAAGATTTAAAAATCAAACTTGTAATAAAAAAATTAGATTTGCCACTAACCTGTACTCCTTTTGGACCATCATTCCTGTTGCTTTGCAAACTGGAGTTGCATCAGTAATAACTTGAACAACATTCGATGGCCCCACCTCAACAATGGCTTCACATAATTGGTCTTTCAAGAACAAAGTGTTCTTTTCTTGACCAAAACAATCAATGGCCTTTAGAAAATATGGATCGGAAATGGAAGAGACAATGATGTTAATCAACAGACGATTTTGACAATCAGTCCAACCATCCATAACAATGGAGCATCCATCTACACTCCAAGATGCCTTCAATGTCGACATCGTCTTCTCAAGACGTGCTTTCTCCTTGTCCACCAACACAGTTCGAAGCTTCTCATAACTAGGTGCCTTATACCTCGAAGGTCCATCATTAATAACACAGACCATTTGATCAAAATAGGGTGAATGGGCTGCATTGAAAGGAATGCCACATGCAAGAAAAAATCTTGCTATTGCAAGATCAACACCCTCCCTACCTTTCACATCAAACATGTCATAAAGGCCACCAAGTTTAGGCTTCTTGCGTGCATGATTGGTAGTGATTAGATGCTTTAGATGGCACATGCTCATCACCAATTTGAACAACTTCATCATCAGATGGTAATTCTTCTTCATTGGAGTCATCATTTTCATCAACATTACGACATGGCTTGGAGATTGTCTTGCCTGTCTTACCATCAACCCTTTGTTGTTCTTTGTCCACTAGGGAGTCTAGTGGGATCATTTGGGTCTCCAATGCAAGCATTAACATCCTACCTTGGTATCTTCATAAAATGAGTTTTAACTCTAATATAGCTTTATTTCCATTCAAACTGACAAAAATTTCATTTTATTGTTGTTGTTCCCCTAACACCATTTGGAGGTTTTTTCCTTTCCACATATTTCAAGAGTGGATATTGTGGATTTGATGAAGACATTATTGATTCTGGTTTAAAATCAATCATTAACTGAGTCTAGATAATTAAAAAATTAAAAACCTGAAAAAATTGTGGTTCATGGCTGACCTGCATTACCTGTTGCAGCTTGCCTCCAATCTCCTATTGTGTTTGTTACCGCTCAAACTAGCAGGGGACCTAAAGGGGATCCCTAAACAACAAATGCTAGACCAAAGGCAACAAATGGAGACTTAGCCCACTGTCACCTCAGCTAAGGGTCCCTACTATTTATGGACTTTCACTGATGGGAAGAGACTTGGTATATTATGGAGTCACCAATGAAGGATAAACCAATAAGTGGATATGGCGTGACCCAAATGATCCCTTTCCAGAAGAGGTTGAAGGATAGATCTTGTTGGCTTTCTAAGAGAGGTTCAATGTCTTCTAGGAGAAGGATGGGAGGATTTGAGGGTTAGGCTTGGCGAATATGACTTGTGAAAGAGTTTCCCAATCCTTAAAATCCTTATTGAAATTGGCATCCCATATGGTTCTTGAAGAATTGCCCCTTCAAACGAACGGGACCATATGAGACTAGGTGGATCCAGTCTAGGTTAAGAGAAAAGCTTTTAGCAACCAATGATGTTCTTAGCCTAAACAAGGTAGGGGAAAGGATCAAAGAAAGAATATTCACTTAAAGGTGTTGAATTGCTCCTATAAGGTACAAGCCTTGGGGATGCTAGGGAAAATTTTGATCTCGGAGCTAGGGTTTGGATTTTCTCACAACTCCACCGTCAGAATGGCCTCAAATTTCGAGGAGGTCTTGAGGAAACACCAGCGTAGAAGAGGCTAGGAGATCGAACTTTATGGAGGGCTAGTTCACTAGGAAAATAATGTCCTAGGTGACCCAACTTCGCTAGACCTAGGAAAAGGTGAAAGAAGTTGATTTTAGGCGACCACCTCTTGGTACATCAATGCCTTAGTCTTGGGAGAATGGAGTCAATGATGAATATGAGTGAGGACCTTCTTGGAATTTCTAAGTCTAACCCATTAGAAATTCTCCCTATACCATCTGGTTTATTTCTCCTACTTGTTTAATTACTTAACAAGTTATTTACCATGTAAATACTGAAAATAAACACAAGTACAGTATCAACATCTACAGAACATCAACTGAAAGAAAACAAGCACACAAGTGACACCATTATTTTGGACCAATGTCCCCAGAAAAATCCAATGAGGGAAAGCCAATGCAGCTATTCAGAGGGTTATATTATTATGCAGTTTATTTGAGTACAACTAGGCGCCTCAACAGCTCACCCGACAGAGAAAAATACATGACAACAATACCTCTATATCTGGAAACAAGTGTTCAGAAAACCTGTCCCACGAAACCCTCTCCGGCACAAATCAAGCTCAGCACTGGCCCTTCTGGCCACTGCGTCAACCTCCTGCTGACCTGTGTCAGACGCATGACCCTCTGCGTCAGCCTACTGAGGCACTGCGCAGCCTCTGGGAGCCTCTGTGTGAATGACGGAGTCTCTCTGGGCTTTGCGTTGCCTCTGTTGGGATCTCCGTAGCCTAGACTGATTGCTACTCTCGCTCTCTCTACTTCTGTGTTGGTCTCCCAATATTGTCCCTGCCTCTGCCTCATACTCACTGCCCTTCGTTGTTGATCACTGATTCCACTTTGCTTAGCAACCCCGCTCTAGCAAAATGAATGACTGATCACTCTGGTGTGTTCTCCAACTGACCCTCAAGCATGTGCTTGTACATTTCTCGTTGGTCCTTCAACGGTTGATATTAAATCTCTAATCAACGGTTAAGATTAGATTTGGCTTGATCCATGACTTTTGGAACCTTCTAACCCAGTTTTATATTAATAGCCATTAATATTTTATTTTCCTAAGTTTAGACTTAGGAAATCCATTCAAAATATTAATTATTTTAATATCTCCCAAACTGGTTAGAATCTGCCCAAACCATTTCTGGGTCTTGGCGATCTCATGTGCTTTAGCCTCTCCACCAATTTTCATGGCTAGAGCACATCTGATGTTACCCCAAATCAACAGAATTTTGGTTCTTAATCAAAAGGGCCTCAAGACTACTTCGCTAGCCTTCTACGTCAAAGAGAAGCAATCTTGCAGCTTTATACTTTGATGTGCAAAAGGTAATGGCTTATCAAGATAAATTCGTTGATAGAATTTACCCTATGAGATTTCATTCACATTACATGGCCCATACAATGAGAGATGCTATATAGAGACAAAATTCCACAATTTAAGTAGTTAATGCATGCAGCAATTAGCCCTAAACATAGTGAAAATCCTTGTCCAATATATAGGACAAAGTAAAACAAGAATAGCATTCAAAACATGCACTTACATATAATAGAATATATCCAACCATCCACAATTTGACAATAGAGAAGCTCCAAGATAAGATAGACCAATCCACACATGAAAATTCATCCATAAAGCTCCTATTCATCCTCTAAGAAAAAGTGTGAAATTCTCAAGAAAGAGAAGAGAACCAATCCAAAGTGATGATAAGAAAATAAACTCATCTCACTTGTATTTATACACTAAAGAGGAGTTCGAATTAGCCAACTTAGCCTACATAAGCCCCAAAAATAAAATAATGTTCTAATAATCTAACGTTTGGTGACAAGCCCGACAAGCTAGCTCACACGTGAAAGAATAAGCCTCTCAAGAGGTCAAATAATAATCTATCCATATTGTAGGGCCCTCTAAGAGGCCTAATGAGGTCCATGGGTGCCATAATGAAGGGTAGGAGCCTCAAAGGTAATGGGCAAGGGGTTGGCACCTTGTTCTCCAAACAATAAACCTGTGGTGCTCCCAATGGGTGTTGGGGCACAATAATAACCTCATGGGTCTCCAAATGAATCAAAGATGCCTGTAGATCGTCTGCAAGGTCTCTGATGATGGTGTAGGGGATGCCACATCGTCCTACAAGTCCTGGGTCAGCTGTCAAGTGCATGATACATCTATGGGCCAGACTGGGCAAAGATAAACTAGGTGCATCTTCCTCGTCCAATGGGAGTATCTTGAGCATCTCTGACCATCCTCGGGGATCCATGGAGTGTTGTTTACTGCTGTGGAACCCATGGCTCTCAACACACACCCTACATGTGCCAATCTAGCACTCTAGAGGATTAGGACCTTGTATAGGCAGTATAGGGAGACCAAACCCAAGATGGAGACCATCTACAATCCTGCATAAGATCTAATGCGTCCCCTAGCCTTCCAGTACAACAAGTCATTAGGGAAATCGAGTAAATGAGCTTACCAACCATGGACCATAGGTGGGGACTTCATCACAGCCTGCCCTTCCATAATGGACTTCGGGATGTGCCAATGTCTCTTAAACTCCAAATGGGGTTAACCAAGTATATTATTAGGTGGCTTCTACTTATAAAGGGGAAAATATGTTCAAGGTACATCCTTCAAAAGGTGGTGGCATGCGACAGATAGGTGAATGAAGTAGGGGATGAGTAGGGCCAACCCTGGGCCACATGCTGGAGTACAAAGGTAGCTAATAAAATGGAAGCCCACACTTGGGTTTATAATGTATAACTGATCTTTTTCCACCCAAGTGTGGGCTTCCATTTTATTAGCTACCTTTGTAACCCCGAGCTTCATTTTTCCACCCTTTTTTATATGCCTTTTTCCTTTTTATGATTTTCTTTGATTAACTGCTCGGGGCTAAGGGGTAAGAGCATGATGCATAAGATATAGCAATGAATACCCCCTTTTAAGGTAGGGCGGTTCATTGCTCACTAGGGGTTGGGATAATCATATAATGAAGGAGTCTCATAGTGTGCAAATTCCACAACTGGAATCCCATAGGGTCCCATTAAAAAATATTAATTATTTTAATAAAATTGTTTTTGGGTGGAATTTCCCAAAATGCTTTCTGGGTTCTTTGGAATACATGTGCCCAAGCCTCCCTTCAAAATTTGAGGCCTAGAGCACATCCAATGCTACCCCAAATCAACACTCCTTCTTA
This sequence comes from Pinus tabuliformis, assembly GCA_031772625.1. Lineage (NCBI taxonomy): Eukaryota > Viridiplantae > Streptophyta > Pinopsida > Pinales > Pinaceae > Pinus > Pinus tabuliformis. The sequence continues at coordinate 645,730,020 of CM062804.1, forward strand.
GCAAGAATGTGCTCTAGCAATATACGCTGCTACATACTACTCTGACTTTGAACCATCATTCTCTGCATTGCTGATGTTTGACATGTCCACCAACTACTGCGTTGTTGTTGCAACTGTACTGCTGCTGACACTGCCATTGTCAACACTGCATCCGTACTGCAACTCCCTCTCAAGTGTTGCATCTGTGTTGCTACTAGCACTGCCACTACCACTGCCAACTGCCAAGGCACTGCAACTATTGCTACTACTCCATCAAAAACGCAAAAACATCCAAAATTATTGAACTAATTGTGTTCAGTATGATATCATGTGAATGATGAAGCCTAACTGTTGCTACTCTCTACACTGACCCTCTGAATCTATTGCGTTGTTGTTGACTCTGCTCTATGCCATCTGCACTGCTGCAAACTCTTCTCTGAGTTGTTCAATCTCTAGCGCTCTTAGCCACTGCAATTGTCTCCCGGACACTCCTCGGCACCATCTGACACTAGTCCATCCTGCTACTTCAGATATGGGCTCTCGTAGCAAGGAAATGATCCTAGAGGTGGACTCCTCAAGGATCATGCCCATCTGTGGCTCTTTCGAACTACAACTCCAAATCAGCCCACCGCGCTCCTGGAGGTATCTCGGTTGAAATTGCGAACTCTTCTTCTTCGATCTTCGCGGCGCAACCTTTGGATCACGTTTCTCATCCTTGTCCTTCTTCTTGAGAGGACACTGAGTAGTGTAGTGACCCATCTCACCACACCTAAAACACTTGATCTTCAAGACGCCCTTCTTATGTCTCCACTGCTCCTACTGTCCCTTCGATGCAAGGGCTTCATTATCCTCCTCCTCCTTAGGCTTCTACCCATTGTTGTTTCTTATGTCAATTTTAACCTTGACTAAGCCTCTCCTCAACTCTTGCTTTGGCGCTGCCCAATCTCATCCCAATTCGGCAATGCTGCTCTGCCCAGGATACTCTGGACAAAGACTTGCCACTCATCTGAAACAGAATTGAGGGCCAGTCTAACCAACAGTGAATCTTGAGGTGTATGCCCAGCAACAGAAAATTCATCACGGGTCTCCTTCAGTTTTCTGAGGAATACTTCCACATGCTCCCCCTTTTGCATCTGAGCAGATCTCAGCTTCTGCTCCAAGTACAATTTCCGCTGCTCGACAAATCCCTGATAAAACGTAGCCAAGCCATCCCACATCTCCTTAGTAGTCCCTCTACTAGCGAAATGACACACCACGTGATCCTTTACTCCATCAAGGATCATCCTCTTGGCCTTCGCCATATCTGATTTGTACTTCTTCAGTGGATTTGCATTTGCAGGGACAACCACCACGTTGTCAACGTATGTCTTGAGGGCATGCTCATTTAGAAGGAACGACATCCTTTCCTTCTAGATGACATAGTTTGATGCTCCATCTAACCTATCATAATCCCTCAAGCCACTGGTTGCCATTTCTGCCACAAATGTCGAAAATCTCCTCTCTCCTCTGTGCTGCTGTTGGGCTAGCCTACGCACTCCCTATTGGAGCTAGTAAAATTGTTGCCCCTTGTTGCTGCTCAGCTCTAGAGAATTCAAATTCCTTGGCTAGGAATTCTCTGAGGAAGAAATTCCCTCAACCGTGCTTCTCCTCTTTCTTCTGATGATTTTCTACCCAAGAAATTGCCTACAGAAAAATCTGCATCCCACCAACTTCTCCTCATGTTGAGGCTTCAGCGCTGCTCCCTCTGCCCTAGCAAACATTTGAACTAGGATTCTTCTTCGTCGACTCACTCGGAGAGAGACTGCCTTGAAATTTCAGCGCTCCGGCTAAGAATTGTGCAAACCCTCTGGGGTTTTGAACTATTGCCTCTTGCAACTTTTCGATTTCCCTCTTCTACTCAGCACTAGGTTCTCTGGCACTACTCTTCTTGTTCCACCTGCAGCTCTGATACCATGTGAAAATTCCACAACTAGAATTCCTATCGCGACAACTAATGATATTACTCCTATTTGTTAAATTCCTTTAAACAAATTACTTGCAGTTTCCTATGGCAAATATTGTAATACATACACAACAACCTTCACTTAATTAATTTATATGCGGAAACAAGAGACTGAGCAAGAAAGAAAATACAACACAAACGACATCGTTATTTTTGGACAAATGTCCTCGAAAAAACCCAATGCAAAAAAACTGGTGCAACAGTTCTGAGGGTTTATTATTATTAAGAAGAAGCAAATTCTGAACACATCTCTAAATACCTCACGAGTTATTCAGTTACAGAGAGAAATATTGGTAAAACGATTTGTGAGATTACCTCACACGATCACTAAGAAAAATTTAGGTTGATCCGGTCACTGGATGAGGTTCCTCTACCAGGCCCTACGCAGTCCTCACGCAGTCCCTTCGTCAACTCCTTTAGGCACTGCGTCACCTATCCTATTGATCGATTTGCTACCCGGAGTCTCCACTCTCAACATCCCGGTCTCACACCCCGGCTCTCGGCTTCTGAACTAACTCTGCACAGCAAAATTTTGGACTCTATCACCCTCTGCGTTGCCTCTACATGGCCCTGTGTCAACCTCTACATGAGAGCTGCTGGATCACTCTCTGCCTCTCTCTACTAATGATTCTCCAGCTGAGAAAATCTCTCTCCAGATGCAATCCCTGCCCCTCAACTGCAAGAAATCTCCTCAATCAGAACTTCATCCTGAGAACTTCTCACTTCAAAAATTCATTCTCTTGATCTCTCGGTGTATTTTCCAAATGACCCGCAAGATCCCTTAAATAATCTTCTTGTTGACATTCAACATCCCAGATTAAAAGCTAATCAATGGCTAAGATCATTTTAGCTTGATCCTCATCTTCTTCTAGAAGTTACACCCACAATTAGATTAATACCCATTAATATTTTTAAAATCCTAACTTAGGGTCCCATTAAAAAATATTAATTATTTTAATAAAATTGTTTCTGGGTGGAATTTCCAAAAACGCTTTCTGGGTTCTTTAGAATACGTGTTCCCAAGCCTCCTTGCAAAATTTGAGGCCTAAAGCACATCCAATGCTACCCCAAATCAACACATAGAACCTGTAAGAACTAGGGTGATGGCCATGATGATGGGATAGAGCTCATGTATTGGCCTTTGCCCACGTGCTAAACGTGTTTGTCCCGACCATCTTTTGCATTTTGCGGTACAATTTCCTGTTGAATGTGGTCAACTATGCTTTTGTCTTTCTTTTTAGCTGCATCAACCTCCAGGTCATCATTTCAGGCCTGACCCAAGGCGTGGGTGAGGGGAAGTGGCGAGTTAACCCTATGTGCACCCAGCAGAGGAATGTGGACCCACGTAGGATAAATGGTCAATGGGGCAATAATGAGTGGAAAGAGGGTAATATAAGCAGATAAGGGAGCAGGACCACACAACCAAAATCGGTGTTTCCCGTGAAATACCATCCCTAAAATGAAATGGTCAGTAAAAGAGATCCCACGGAACTATAATGCAAGGTTAATATCCAAAAGGGGTCTAGGGGACAAGAGTACGGACCTAACCCATTCTTTCTGCTGAATTCCCTCATTAATCCATGCCCATAAGTGTCCATAATAAGCAAACTACAATACTCAATTATCAAATGACAAGGCATACCTTTAGGTTTAGGAAGCCCACCTTCAAACATACGATCATTGCAAATGGGCAAGGGGCCACATGGCTTGCTCAGCTGGTGGAGAAATGGCACAATGAGCTAGCTGGTGGCTGCAAGGCGTTGTTCAATGTTATAATAACCAAGTTTACTTGGGAGCGGGAGCGAGATTTTCAAAAGCTTTCAATGTGGGAGCAATTTTTTATATAATATATATTTTTTATATTTTTATATTTTGATGCATATATGTCAACAAAAGCATGTAGAATGATGAATTAGATATAGAAAGCATAAAAAACATAGATTGAACCATATAACAACAATCATCTAGAAGTTATAATCTTCACAACCACTTCTACAAGTTAGTAACATAGTAACATACAAGATATTGTGTCTCATGATTCATCAATCTTAAAGTTTCAAGCTTTCAAAATTCAATATATAACATTTATCATCAATGATCACCAAAGTTGTACTTGTAAGCTAAGTCTAACCATTACAACAAATAATATCTAACATGAAATGAAATGTTATAAAATAAAATGAAATGAAACAATTTTCAACTTTCACGAAGCATCATATTCATAATTCATTACCAATGAGTTATAATTGCCACCTTCAAACTTAACTAAAATTGTCATATATTGTTTACAAAAAATATCATAATAAATATGAAAGAGTCAATAGTTATAAAAACTACTAGAAACTAGAAAAGACAAGTGAATCTATTATCTATTGCTAATGCTTGGGCCTCTTGCCGCCTCGAGAAATGTCTATTTTTTTAGTCTTGTTGGAAAATCAAGATCTTTGTCATTAATATCACCCTCTAAGCATTAATATCCAGAGATATCTTTGTCATTACCTCTGGATCTGTATAGGGATCTTTGTCATTAATATCATCCTCTAAGCATTAACATAAGATAAAAACAACATAGCATGTCAAGTCAAGATTTTGTTTGAGTGATGCGCACATTTCTAGTAGGGTCATGATAAAGGAGTTCGACAACCAATGTCACTAACATCAAGGTAAATACAGGGATTGGTGCTCTTGATTAAATATGAGTCCAATACCCTAATACATAACAAAAGCCAATGGAAACATTGCAATCCCCCAATATTGAAATCCTGAAAAACTGATAAGATTGCTAGATTTTGAATGAGATCTAAAATTTTACTTTCTCCATATGAAATCCAATGAGGTCAGAACCACTCTCAAACATCCTGAGTCATTTCACGGTAATGTTAAAAATTTATTATTTGAGTAAAAGGATGAAAATGAAGATTAAGGAGAATGTCACTTTTACTTTAAGAATTTAACATTACCATGAATCGCATATCAATACTAGGGCCATAGGCTAGATCATTAGGCTACCCCACTCAAAAATATTTGTTTCTTTGAAAACAATTTTCATTTGGAATGTTACTGGAAAAAAGTTTGCAAAAAAAACAAGGAAGCTCCCGTAATCACTCCCTAAAAACCAGGGAGCAATTTTTTTTTAAAGGAGGGCGCTTTGGAGTAGAGTGCGAAATGGGAGTGGATTTGTGGGGGCAGGGGGGCTCCCCTGCAACCCTGATAATAACCATTAATAATGATGACAATGTTTATGTTGAATAAACGATGATGATTTGTTTATATTGAATTCATGATGATGATTATGTACTTCTAAATATAGAATCTAGATTTTAAAAGATGAATGGTAACGTGAGATTTTTATTTTGTCAAATATATATATATATATATATATATATATATATATATATATATATATATATCAAAGAAAAGCTAAGTCACCTGACACGGGGATTCGGGACACGTAGGATTCAAGATTCGTGGTGTCGGATTCGGACACGCTGACCCCCGGAACAGAACACGTTATATATTATTTTATTAATATATATATATATAATATAATATATATATATATATATATTATATATATATATATATTATATTATATATATATATATATAGATATATATAGATATATATATTAAAAATTAGATATTATCATATTTCTTACACAAATTTTTATTAATGATACAAATTTATTGATTTCAAACATAGATCTTCATCTATAGCTATTAGCATGCATAGTACATACAAAATTCAAATAAATGTCAGTGGTACTAGTCACATAAATGATAAATCTATTAAAAATTTAAATCATGATTCATAATTCATAACTGAAAGACAACTTACAACTACAAGATAGTAAGATAAACACACTGACAATTGTAGTTTTCTCATTAAGTCATCAAATCAAAATGTGTTACATAGGTAGTGTTGGTGCAATACCAATGGCAAATGGAAATAGAAAATATGAAACAACTACAGGTATACAAGCCTCAAGGCATCAATCAGCATCAGAATCAGCATCACTGTCCCCATTATCATGGTCCCCACTGCTCTACTCTGGATCCTCCTCCTCCCCTGTATCCATAGTCGCCTCTGCATCTACTAGTATGGAGGTTGACCCCTCTAAGTCATCAAATCTAACAGGCTCTAGCACTAGATCATTGAGATCCATGTTGGCCAATGCCAACTCAACAGTGGTGTCCAGACCCATATCATCAGGAACAGTGTTACTTGGGAGAGGGAGTGAAAGCGGGGAGCGAGAGCGAAAACGGGAGCGGTAGCGACATATTCAGAAGCTCTTGGTTTGGTGCTCTTGATTAAATACGAGTTCCATACCCTAATACATGACAAAATTCAATGGAAACATTGCAATCCCCCAACCCTAAAATCCTGAAAATCTGATAAGTCTGCTGGATTTTGAATGAAATCTAAAATTCTACTTTCTCTATATGAAATCCAATGAGGCCGGAACCACTCTCAAACATCCTGAGTCATTTCATGGTAATGTTAAAAATTTAAGTAAAAGGATGAAATTAATCTTCATTTTCATCCTTTTACTTTAAGAATTTAACATTACCATGAATAGCATATCAATACTAGGGCCTAGACTTGATCATGAAGCTGCCAAAATGCTCTACTCCTTGCTGCAACAGCACAAATCACTTGCCAACAGCACAAATCACTTGCCAAATGAAAATATCAATGAGCAAACACGCCTTTTTCTTTCCCGCACTGAGCTTAGCGAGTCTTGGAAATAGGACACATGTGCCAAAATTGCGACACGCTTTTGAAAATCGTGACACAACCTCGGATTCGATGTGTCATATGATTTGGACATGAATTCGGACCGAATCGTGTCGGATTCGCTGGATTCGGGATTCGTAGGGGGTTTAGAACGAATTCGGTGACTTAGAAGAAAAGTATATATTATTGGTGGAGAACTTACGAGTCTTCAAGTATTTAATTGTTGCAGGATTGATGTAATATTCCTAAGGAAAATTAATAGTAAATATGCAAAGCAAAATAGACAAAAACACCATGAAACAATAACAAGCAATCAGTCCACAAATTAACACCTGTTGACCACTACGTGTCAACTTCCCATAGCAGTACACCCACTTTTCTTCACAAAAGGGATATCGCTTGATTGACATGTCCGTGCCATTCGACATTCATCGTCGACTTAATCAATTTATGTTGTAAACCCAGTGTGCATGTGTGAATTGTAAATAATCTTAGCAGAGTTGAGTCATGTATGTAAATTGCCTAGGTGGACCTAATTTTCTAGTGATAATCTACGTTCTGGAAGGTTTTTTGTCTCATCGATCCATGATCGGCAGAGTTTTCCTTCAGCCTAACCCCAAACCCGGAATGAATTTTGTCATTAGAATCTTAGAGGAATCCTAGTGTGTTGATCTGCTAGATTATATTTGGTCGCAAAATTGGGTGGTCTATGAGGGTCTATGTCAAATGGGTTTTCCCCTTTGAGATGTAAACTTGTAAAAGTCATGATGTAAAGTGTTTTGAGGGTTAGAAAGTGTTTTAATCCCCTCATAAGTCCTAAGTCCTAGGTCCTAGGTGATTTTTCCAAAGGCTAAGTTCAAGGATCCAAAAATAAAAATTAAAAATTAAAAAAATTAATTAATTAAAAAATAGATAAAAATAATAATAAAATTTTAAAAATAATTAAAAAATAAAAAATAAAATAAAATAAAATTTAAAAAATAAATTAAAAAATTAAAAAATAATAAAATAATAATAAGTCAAATTTTTGAGTAAATAAATGCAGAATTTTAATTCTTTAATATACTAAAATGCATTTAAAAATTCGATGGATGAGATTAAAGGAAATCTTGATCCTCATTGACGGTCGAGATTAGTTTGACATGAATCACTCGAACTAGTTGTTGGGAATTTTTCCTTTAAATAGGATGCTAGGGGTCATTTGAGATCAGATTGGATTTGAGAGTCTGGTGCCAAAGAAAGCTCTCTTGTAGTCATTTTTTTGTGCAATAAAGAAAGACTTTGGGGTTAAAAATCTTGCTGGTGTTACTCTTCTGGAAATGCTGTAAGATTGTTTTATTTTTCTGCATAATTTTATTTTCAGCCATTGATGATAGCTTAATGAAGATTGATTTAGGCACAGGTATCTTGTCTGATCTCTAGGGTTTGAATGATAGTTTAGATTCTGAAATATAATGGAAGGTATCTCCATTTGATCTGGGTTTCACTATTGTTTTCTCCCTCTATGTTAATGGTCGATTTTAAGCTGTGCAGGAAATCTTAGTTTTGAGTTTACCGGGCGTTAGGGGAAGTTCTCGGCTGAACCAACCAACTCCCAGATTGCGTTTTCTGAAAGAGCCCAACCAGTTTTAATCCCGGGCTTATCATCTGAAATTTTTTATGAATGCATGCAGGGTTTTCTGAAGTATCTCACATTAAATTTAGAATTCTGAAAATATTACTGTGGATTATTGACAAATCTGGTTTTAGGGTTTTCATTTTTCTTCCTTGCACATATTGTTTCTGGGTATTTTGTTTTGCCATTGCAAGTTACAGGTCTGGAAAATTTTTGTGGGGTTTTCAGCAGGCAAATCTACAGCAACAAGATCTAAAAAAAAGATAAATCTGAATGCAGGGCAATTTAAAATTTACTGGAGAATTTGCAGGTTTTCTTTGAAGAAATTCAAGGGTTTTTCCAGGTTATCTGTTCGCTACCTGGGATTTCATTTTGACAAAAGGTTTCGAAATTTTATTTATGTTGTCTGCATCTTGGGGTTTCATTTTTATTAAAATTCTGGGCGAACTGTGTAAAAACTCTTGATGCTTTGCTGCAGTCAAATCCACGCAGTCTTGCTCTGCCTCACTCTCAACCTGCATCGAGCCATCTTCAAGCTGCTTCATTCCCCTGCATTTTTCCTACATCTCCCCACGTTGCTAGCATTGCAAACTCTCTCCACGCCTGAGCAATATCTCCCTCAAACCCCGCAGCTTCTATCTTCCACGCTTCTCCTCTCCGCGGCCCTGCACACACTCACACACAGTGCAAAATCGCTGAAACGATATGACATAAGTAAGCTTTGGGGTCACGTATTGTAAAATTTATTTTTTTTTTATTTTTTTTGTATGACGGGTTGAGTTTTTTTATATGCGTGGGCATTAAAATCGTAAAGGGAAATTCGAAATATATTTTGGGCCTTCATTTTCATGGCCTCTGCGAGCTGCTCTCATACACTCGTCCAAACCTGCATCCACATTGCCTTGTTCCTCCTTGCATTTCTTTCTACGCCTCTCCCGCAGCCTTTCACGTCCAAATCTGCAACACGTATTCCTCCAGCCTCCCATCAAATTTGCATTTGGCCTTTTTCCTTCTGTCTACTCTCATCCATCGACATAGACTCGAATTCCCTCTATTGTCAAAGACCAAATTTGTTGCCATCCTGTAAACCTGTGGCTGCACATTAAAAAAAAATACAACTTCATCTTTATGCTTCGCTTATGTGATTAGGTTTAGAGTTAGCGTAGCTTTTATTTCTAAGTTTTGATTTAGTTTTAAATAAATTTTTATTTCGTTATATGATTCTAGAATTTGATTTCTTCTTTTAGTTTATTTTTGTTTCATTCACAAAATAAAATTACAAAATAATAAAAATAAAAACTAAAAAAAATTCCTTCATGACTTAGAATTTAAATTTGGTTTAAACTTTGAGTTATTTTGTTTAGTTTTCTTTAGTTTAGTGTAGTATTGTGACTCTAATTTTTAATTTATTTTTTCAATTTTGTTTTACTTGAAAATCATAATAATAATAATAATAAAGGCAAAAAAAAAAAAAAACTTCTTTTAGTTTAGATTTGATTTTAATTTTACTTAGATTTTAAATTTTTAGCTTATAGTCTGAATAGTTTAGTTTAGTTCAAGTTTTATTTTTAAAAGAAAATATCAATATCAAAAAAAATAAAAATAAAAATTCATAAAATTTGAAAATAAAAAAGGGCATAAAGAATTTGTTTTGTTTTAGTTTTCTTTTACTTAGTTTTAGAATTAAATTTTCGATTTTAGATTAGACTTTACTTTAGATTAGATTTTATTTTTATTTAGGAGTTCGGTTTTGTTTTATTTTGTCTAAAAAAAAAATCGATTTTATTTAGAATTTTAGTTTTGTTAAATTTTTAGATTCAAAATTTTATTAAAAAAATATAAAAAAAAAATCAAAAATTTTGAAAAAGACTAATTTAAAATCAGAAATTCCTTTAAAGTCTTTTTTCTGTTGTGGTATAGCTAAATGCACTTTAATGCTTATTTAAAGTTAGCTATGTGAAAGTGGTAATTGGTCAGCATTTAAATGTTATGATCATTTAAAGCATTTAATTTTTCTTGAAGTTTAATTGCTGGATCATCGTTAAAGCAATTGTGAATTTACTGGATATCTTGCATTGCTTGGGTTTGATGATAAATGATTGTTTTACAAGGTTCATATTTTCTGCAGCATCTAATAAATAATCATTCAATCATTAACTCCATAAGGCACTGGTACATTAATTCCTAAAATCAATCAAGTAGTGGTTTCGCCTTGCTGTGTCTCCCAAACCAACTGATCTCCAGTTGGTCGTCCATTATTCCATAGGGTCTACCCCCCTTAGCCATGGGAGACAGGCTTAAACGGAGAGATCGGGGATCAGGGTGACAACCCCCGGTCTGAGCGTTGTTGTGACAATCTGTGCGACAACAACACCAAAAAACTGCGTTGTGTGCTCTTTTGATTAATGGAATGAGGTGTACAAATAGGTGTTGGAATGAGTGCACTTGGGCTTGATCTAGGCAAGCTAGCAAAGCCCAAAATAACAAGTGAGACACGCTCTTCCAAAATTGTTGCTATGTTGCCCAAGTATTGCGATGTGGATGCCTAGAAATGTGTTGTTGCCTGAAAGGATCTGCTGCTAGGGCCCTCTCTACTGCTCAAAAAATTTCGGGAAATTAATCCTAACCTCTCCTCAATAAACTCATAATAACCCACGAAGGGTTTGGCTAAAGCTTGACCCCGGAAATTCGACCCTCTGTCTTGAGTGGCTCTGCTACTGGGCAAATTGACTCGCATGTAGAATTTGCTGCTAAATGCTCCAAAAATGCCTGCAACACTTGTTAGAAGGATCCTCGGACCTTCCCTCCAAGTTTCCACCTCAAACTCCACTCACTCCTCAACCTCTCGGAGTGTTTCTACCCAAGACTGCACAGTTCCTGCGCTATTGCAGCTTCCTCTCCGTTGTAGTATGGCCTCATTGTTGCTAGTATGATTTGGGACTAAGTAGAACTCCCTCTTTGGGTTGGCACTCGAAGTCCATCGAAGCAAGGGTTAGGATCTCCGCTCGGAAACACTTGTGTGTTGAACAATACATGCAGACTTGGCTCACCGCTCAAGTGTGCTATGTCAAGAGACAAATTCTGAAATGATAGATGAATGAGCCAAATGAAAGTCCCTCCTTCCTTCCATCAAGTTTCCTCCAAGATTTCCCATGTGGGCCCACATTGAATTCCCCAACCAAATACGCTCCAATGAGAGTGCAATCTCCACGTGGGTTGAAATTCCCTTGTGCTGCCCCCCACGCTCTACGAAAGCCACAATCTTTCATCTAACTATAATGTTGGAGTCCCTTCTACGCCAGAAATCAAATGTGGGTCCTCTAAGCCCCATTCTCCTAAGTGTAACCATGTAATAAACCAAAATTGATATTTACTTAGTAAAATACTAAGTAGGAATATCACAATTGAATATCATTTTTCAAAAAAGAAGAGAGGAAAATCATCTTATAAAGGTTGCTCAATTGCATGTTGTCGATTATTTACATTAAAAAGGAGGATTCACGTTAAAGAGATTAACATCGTCATCTGTGAGAACATTAAGGAAATTTATATTAACATTGATTCGACAAATCAAATATTTAATTCCAAAGCCAAATATAATTGAAAATAAAAATGCTTTATATCACAAGGGACAACATAAAATTATGGGCTTGCAAGTAACAATTATCTCAATTCAATGTTACTGTCGAAGAAAGTGTAACTAGGTTCGGTCTTCCTAAATGTAATTTTGATCTTTGTACTTGTAAAATAAAAGAAATATTATTTTTGTAAATTATAGAAATGAGTTTCTTGCTCATTGCATAGATCTAGCAAATGTCGAAGTGCTATAGGGTAGTCAAGGAGTCAAAAGAAATATTAAAGACCCTTAAGGGCATGCGATACCATGTATATTTATGTATTAGAGTCAAAGAAATACCTCCAAGCAAAGTCACAAGCCTCCTCCATATGTCGACATCATAAAAGGAAGCAATAAGGATTATATGGATCAAGTCAGCCTCAAGTCAGCCTAATAGGAGGGGAAATCTCCGATATAAAGGGTAATACGACATCACAAAAGACCTATAACCTCATCTCTGAATCAGCGAAGAAGGAGGAAGAGTAAAGGGTTCAAGAAGGACAAAGAAAGGTGTCTCTATTGCAGCGAAGGAGGAGGAATTGAAGATCGAGTTTTCAAGGCTTGTTTTATAGTTACACGTGCGAAGATAAGGAGGCTCTTTTTTCTATCATAACAGCCCTCCTATTGCAGTCATAAAAGAGAATTAATTGGGCTAGAAAAGAGTGCATATTAGGCCTCTTACTCAAGCGAAGGAAAGAGAAGGAATCAAGCATCATATTCTCGAAGGTATACCCGACATGTGTAAAGAAAAGAAGGGCATCAACTGTTGTTCCAGATCTGCAATCTTAGTGAAGAAAAGAAAGCTCAGTTGTGTGGTAACAAGATCATCTTATTGAGTTAGAAAGGCTCCATCTCAAGCAAAGGAAAAAAGGACAAGGTTCTCTCTAGGGCATACAATCTAGGGTTTCTGCAGTTCCCAGAAAGAAGTACCATCAGTTACTGAAAGGAGGAGAATGAAGTGCTACAAAGAAGTAAAAGGCAAAAGACTTGACTTGTGCTTAGAGGATCTTCTTGTCAAGGGTCTAGGGTTTGGCATTTGTCAATTGAAGCTTCAATAAGAGAAATTTACAGAAGGATTTTCCTCTCTGGGAGAGAGAAGTTTTGCCCTGGCTAAGAGCCATTATCTTGTGTTCTTGTCTCTTGTGTTTTGGTAACTGTTTGATGAAGAGAACATACAATAATAATAAGCAGAAGAAGAAGATTGTGACAATAAGAAAAATAAAAATACTTCACAAATTGTTATCATCGTCAGAAGAATCTCACTATAACATAGATGTCCTAGATTCTTCAACAGTTACAACTATATATAAAAAGGAAATTGTCATCATTCTCAATTACCCTTCTTTGAAAAGTTGGGTACCTTGATTTTAAACATGGGGAAAAAGTTTTTGATGCTTCCCTATAGGAAAAAGATGATGACTCTGCAAGATGTTACAATGAAATCAAAATTGATAATACCTTCTGTTGACCACTCGAGTGGCACCTAATGATTATATGAAGACTCCACGCCCAAGGATGATCCAGAAGACAGTTTTACCATCATATATCATCAGTCAACAGAGTTTTTTAACTCTACTTCTATTTTCTCATCATCTTTCTTGTATCCAAATTCCACACCCTGCGAGGAATTGTAACAAGCGATACTAGTAATGATGAGTTTCTTGAGTCTGTAACAGACCTAGGATGTTGGGACTCGATCAGCAAAAGAGTACACCTTGGAGTGTTTTTTTATCTGGTTAATTATCCTTTCTTTTTCAAAGGCGAATAATTTTTTGGGTTTTTTTACTCACTCTTTTACCCCAAACCCAGGGTGACAGTTTGAAGGTTGAGCCCCTAACACATCTTAGTGTCTAGAGTCGATGTATTTTACCATACTAGATCACACAAAAAAAATTGTGGAACTTGGTCAGGTCTAGGTAGTCATTTTTTAATTTTTTAGATTTCACGCAGGTCAAAAATTGCAAATAAAGTTGTATTTAAATTGTAATAAGTGTAGTCTAGAGAAGTTGTCTGGGGTACGAGTAATCAAAATTACACCTTTCACCCTCAACTTTCTACTATGACACACTTTGAGGGGTTAATAATGTGTTTTAGACCCTCAAAACCAACTTTTCCTAAGTTTAGTGGGAAATCAGACAATCAATTAAGCCAGAAATTAAATAAATGGAGAAAAATAAATTTCCACACATGCTAAATGTTGTGGAAATGAAGTGGAAAATTATGAGGGAGTTAAAGTGAAGTCTCAAGGTGATGTGGACTCCTAAAATCAAGGAAAGGACATGTGCTCAAATAAAATCGAATTTCTAGCATTAAATGAGAAAGTTGCTTACTTGGAAATTCGAATTTGTGAAGTTAATGCACATCTGGGAGGATTTGGGAGGATATTTGGTGGAGATTTTTGTGATAAATTGTCCCCACATCAGTTACCACCCATATACACTTGTCATTCTATCATAAAATTCAAATTTAGCACATAAGGAAAGAAGAAAATGATGTCCACTTGCCAGAATTCGATTTTTACACTTGGCATCAGAGCTCCATTCAACAAATTCGAATCTCTCTTTGGGATTGTCACCTCATACCACTTGTTTAATCACTTCTGCAATGGGATTGGCTCCAATGCCATGTGTCATTGTCATTCTTCATTGGGATTTGCTCCCAACTCTCTATATAATAGAGCCACGATCTCTCATATTGTATCATGTAATACGAGCTATTGTGCTTGAGGAGACTCTCCGGGATTGTATTCACTACTTGAAATATAATACAACAGTCTTCTCCTTACATGTCTGGTAAATTCTTGGCTTGTTATTATGCTTCTATTTATTTCCTCATGTCATTATTTCTTTCATGCTTGTTTCAAGTTATGTTAATATCCAGCTATCTCATATTAGCATGAGCATTAATTATTTGTTTTATGAAAATAAATCTTCTAGTGGATAATAGATCTATCTCTAGGAATTCTTTCCACTGCACTTATTTAATTTCATGTCGATTTAATGATTTGTGGTGAAGTTTTGTAGATGAATCATTATTTGGTCAAGCTTTTCAAGTGTGGGGAAATTCTCGGAGGAATCAACCCATTCTTGAAAAATATTCAAGGAGAACCCGCATGTTTTGAATTCCAAAGTCTCATCTATATCTTATTTGTGTCTTGTAGGGATTCTTTCAAGTTTCTTAAAGCTTTTATTTCTTGCATCAAAATATCAAACTTGGAATTTTTTTATTTTTTTTACGTATTGTACTTCATTTATCAATATCTGGCTATTTCAAAGAGCTAAGTCATGGCTAGTCAAAGAGGAGAGCTTGCTCATACTCTTTGGCCTAGCCTCTTGTAGATTATTTTTGTAACATACTTTGTAGTTATCTTGAGCTAACATTTGTTGTTGTAGATTTTTTTTAACCTGTTCTCTTGCAGCTACTTGCGGGATTCATCATCAGAAAATTACTTACAAGTTTGCATGCAGGACCTTGGGGCTCAGATTTACTGATTACTTCCACATTTAGGCCAAATTCATCTTGGATAAGGCCGTGTTCTTCTTGAGGAAGGCCGAGTTCATTTTGGCCATCTCTTTCTCTCTCTTGGTCGTGGCCATAGAGGAGGCTTATCTTCTCTTCTTCTTCTTTTTTTAAATTTGGATTTTGAAGCTTATCTTATCTTCTTCTTTCTTTTTTAAATTTGCATTTTGTTGAACCTTTGTGGACCTCAAATTACAAAATTTTCAGCAAGGAAAGGTCCATGTTTTGATGCCAATTTGTTAACATTTTTCTTGGATTTTAGAGAAGACTTCATTGTCTTTTCCTTCTTGTAACAACTAATAAATTTTCTAATTTTGGGAGCGTGGGGTTTACCCATTAGTATCCCTATCTATCCACCTTTTGGAGAGGCTTGGTGGTTTGACTTTGTTGGTTTATTTCATTTTGCATTCATATCATCTAATTGAGAAGTTAACACAACATGCATTACACTCATTTTGCATGCACTTTATTTTAACTTACTACATATTTTAAATCCATAAAAAGTTCAATTTTTTTGCATGCAAGCACTTTTTACTTGATCTTATTTGGCTTGAACATAGTTCCAAGTTTACTTATGCTTCACCATTAAACAGATTTTACATGCATCAAGTATTTGGACAAATTTTCTCCATAAAATAAAATTTTATTTTATGTCAAACAAGTACATTTCAAGTAGAAATTAATTCTCATTGTTTAGTTAATTTATTTACATGCCCCAAGCAACACTAAAACTTACCTCCAACTTAAGTTGGTTGAATAGACTTTAGGGGCCCTCTACCTCTATTGACTCCTCATTGTGAGATCCAAATATTTGGGTGAGGATGAGGTCTGAGGACTAGAGTTCAATTGTAACTTTGTCTTAGCACTAATTAATAAAATAAGCCAAGAACTCTTTCCATCACATTTGCTTTGTTTGCAAAGTTCTTAAATTACTTGCTATCTTGATGCTTTAAACTTTAAAGTCTCACATGCAAATCTTATTTCAAGAGGCACTTTGGATGCAAACATTGTAATCTCTTTTAATTTTGCAACAAGTTTAATTTTCTTGTACTTGGAAATTGGCTCATATTTTGGCTCAATTGCATATTTTCATGAATGGTTGATTTCGCTTTCAAGTACTATTATTTTGGGTTGCAAACTTAATTGCATCTTGGTCTAACACTTGAATTCTTTTTATCATCTCATTTCTCACAAGTAGAATTCTAATTGTATCTTTTTGATCAAGATAGTTTCCATGCTTTGCTTTGTAGAATTATTCATCTTAAAAGCATTTATAATATCTTGTGCTAACAACTTAGTGTTTCACTTTTCAGGGTTTTTTTGGCTTTCCATTTGAAAGCATTTCATTTCATTTTAAGCGAAATACATTCTCATTTCTTAAAGAGAAAATACTTTGAAGGTAGTGGTTGTTTATATATTTCATGCTTATCTTATCATGATTATTGCTCATATCAATTTTTGCTTATAAATCTTAGTGAAATAATTTGTTTAACTCTAACAATTCTCCTAGAAACTCGCATATTTTTAACTTAACTTTTAATTAGGGACCACCACCCTTAGCTAACCTAGGAGATAGCTTAAACGGAAAGAGAAGAGATTTAGTGTGACAACCCTTCTTTGGGTTCCCTGCCACCAACCACACCTTGTGGGGTTGAAGGCTTTTCTCACTGACTTGTAGGTAGGTGTAGCAGCAGGGTCAACACCTTCATCAAAAGACTTTAAAGACTTCTCAAGGGTGATCATTTTAGAAAATCAAAAGTCAATATCAAGGATGAAAAAGGAATTTAATGAAGTTACCATCGCTAAAAACAAAGAAATTTCTCTCTTAAATGACCATACTAAAAAATAACTTACTTAACTCATGAAGACAAAGGTTTCAAAGCAGTAAAATAAAAAATTAGAACAAGAAAAGGAAAATTTAGAGAAGAAACTCAATCAAGACCACTAACTCTAGAACTCAACTCTAATGCTCAATGATTCCCGGAAATTTTTCGAAATTCGCTAGAAGTTGATATCCTCTATTGATTGAAAGTGCTCACAAATGGTGATTTGAAAATACCTGCAAATTGTTGGAACGGGGCTCTAAGGCTCTGTTGCCTCACAATCTAGCAGGTCTTGTAGAGGGGTACTCTACAAGGCAAGCACTAGACCAAGTGATAACAATAAGATAATGGCCCACTGTCACCCCACCCAATATCCCTAGCTCTTTATGGATTTTCACCAATGGGAGGAGTTCTGGTATAATGCCACCTACAAGAGATATTCTAGGTTTAGAGGTTTAAGGCGACACAATAAGCATCCAAAGGATGACTCCACTTAAGTACAAGGTTCAGAAAATGATGCAGAGGCAATTCACATCCCTTAGAGTGGCCAAACTAGGGCACGCTAGACCTAGGGCTTGAGTGTTTAAATGCAAAATGGGATCCTAAGGTCAAGGTATCAAGGAAAAGGTTTCCAACAATGAGTATTAGCAATTCAATGGAATATGAAACCTTCAAGAAGCCCTCAAGTTGAAGCTTAACCAAACTAGGGTTTCTCCTAGGGCAAATAGCTAGGGCAAGAGAAATTATGGTGAAAAATGGATGGATTAGCCACCAAGGAGGTTGATTTTGAGGCAACCAAGCATGATCTTGATGTTGAATCCTTCCAATGCCAAAATTTCCTCTCCTAGACAATTTCGCACCAAGCCCTAGATGAGGTTGTTTGTCCTTAAGAGGGCCAAAAATAGAGAGATAAGGACAGCGAAAATCAATTTGTGGATAAAGTAAAGCTTGATCAGCAATATGACAAAGAGAACGCCTTGTTCTTGGGTTGATGGAGTCTATGGGTTTTAAAGATTAACTAAATCTTGCAAAGAAGTAAGGACATTTTGATGCTCTAGCACCAAAATCCTAGCTATTATCTTTGTGAGGGATCAAACACACTTGGGGGGAACTATGACAAGAGTTCACCAAGGGGATTTTCATTCACATTCCATACATAAATAATGCATACAATTAGGATATCTAGATTCTATATAATTAATCTTCAATAATCAATGGTGCAATAGAAAAACCCTAGATAACCATTACATTCCATACATTAGACATTAAATAAAAAATTCTTCAATAACAAAGCTCACTTACAAGATGAAATGCATGTATAATCCAATATTGATCCAAGATAACTTCTCTAAAGACAAGAAAATAGCTCCAATATGCAAAGTACTCCACAGATCACATGTCTCCAAAGATAAACGACGTCGAAAAACTCCTAAGGAGGGTTGTGTGAAAATTCCTAATCCTTAAGGAACCCCTACTGCAGCAAATCTGAATCTACTTCAGCTAATTGATTTTAATTACATTTATCAAGTTATTCTTCTGAATACTGAAGCAAATTACTTCTGCATCCTACACTACTTAAATTTGATTACATGAAACAAGGAAACTGAGAAAAAAACAAGATACATAGGATACAGGTATTTTTGAACAAACTAGACCCCGAAAAAACCCAATGTGGGAAAACCGGTGCAACAGCTCTGAGAGTTTATTATTATGTAGTAGAAAATTCTGAATACAAATCTAGGATGCTCAACTAGCAATCCTTTACAGAGAAAATACTGGACAAAAGATTGGTGAAACGATCTCACCCTATCACTGGAGAATCAGTGACTAATCCTCAACGATGGGAGGTTCTGTGTCACCTTTTGATGGCCTCTGCGTCACCCCTCCTAGGTATTACACTGCCTCTCCGCTATGGATCTTCTGTTGGCTGAGAAATCGATTTTCCTGCCTCCAGTCTCACACCCAGGCTTCCGGCAACTGAACTTCAAATTCCCTCAGCAGAAACTCGACTTCCCCTCACTGACTGGGTTGCCTCTATGTAGGCCAGCATCAACCCTCCTCTAGACGTCTTTCTGTTCTCTCTTTGCTTGTATTCTCCAGAAATTCCTTCTCTCGAATTCTCATTGCCCCTCTGCTGCAAGATCTCCCCAATCAATTTTCCTCCTAAGAACTTCTCACCTCAAAAAATTGATTTCCTCAATCTCTCTGTGTGTGTCTAGCTGAACCCCAAGCCTCCTTCTTATACTTTTCTTGTTGAGACTTCAACCGCTGAGATTAAGTCTCTAATCAACGACCAAGATTAAAACATGACTTGATCTGCCTTCTAGATCATTCTCACCCATATTTTGATTAATACCCTTTAACATTTTAATTTTCCTAAGTTTAGACTTAGGAACCCCATTAATAATATTAATTATTGAACTGAGACTTCTGTGATCCATATCAATTTTTTTGGAGAATCTTCGGCGAAAATCACATAGAAAAACTTATGTCGACGCGTTTCAAACCATCCAGTGTGGTTCATCGTCAGGACAAGTTGAACCACACTGGATGGTTCGAAATGCGTCGACATAAGTTTTTCTATGTGATTTTCGCCGAAGATTCTCCAAAAAAATATTAATTATTTTAATATAATACAATCCAGGTGGAATTTCACCAAGGGTTTCTGGGTTCTTTAGAACTCATGTGCCTTAGCCTCTCCACCAATTTTCATGGCTAGAGCACATCCAATGCTACCAAAAACTAACACTCCCTCTTAGCGAGGAAAGTGCTCTAGCAACAATGTCCAACTGCATGTTGCTTTGTTTCTGAAGCATCTCCTTTCCGCACTGTTGTTTCCACCAACACTGTGTTGTTGCTGCTACTATACTGCTACCCATGACATTGCCACTACCACTGCTACATATGTACTACAACTCCCTCTCAAATGTTGCATCTGCTATGCTGCTAGCACTGCCACTACTAACATTGCATTCGTATTGCAACTCAGTTGCTGAGAGAAGCAACTGAAAAACATCCAAAATTAACTGAACTTAACTGTGTTTAGCATAATACCATGAATGTTGGAATCTGACTTCTACTAGTCTTTGACCCTCTGAATCTTTTGTGTTGTTGCTGACTTCTGCACTGTGCCAACTGCACTGCTGCCAACCTTGCTCTGCGTTGATCAGTCTCTGGTCTTCAGCTATTGCATCTGTCTCTCCAAACAATCCACTGCATCATCTGACACTAAGTCCATCTCACTACTGCTGAATCTCCAACTCTCGTAGCAAGGAATTGATCTAAGAGGTGGAGTCCTCAAGGATCCTGCCCACATGTAGTAAGTCCATCTCGCTGCTGCTGAATCTCCAACTCTCGTAGCAAGGAATTGATCTAAGAGGTGGACTCCTCAAGGATCCTGCCCACATGTAGTCCTCCTAACTATAGCTCAATATCGCCCCATTTCCCTCCTGGAGATGTGTGGGCACTCAAGGAAAGCTCATCTTCGTCAATCCTTGTTGGAGCAACCTTAGGATCATGTTTCTCATCCTTATCCTTTTGCTTCAAAGGACACTGGGATGCAAAGTGGTCCATGTCGACATATCTGAAACATTTCACCTTTGAAATGTCCTTTCCCTTCTGCTTCTGTTGTCCCTTTGATGCTAGAGTTGAGTTCTCCTCCTCCTCCTTAATCTTCATGCCACTCCCACTGTTTCCATTGAGGTTGACCTTAACCAGATCCCTCCTTAATTCTTCCAGTTGAAGGGCTGCCCACATCTCCTCCCATGAAGGTAGTCTTTCCCTGCTCAATATACTTTAGACGAAGACTTGCCATTCATCCGAGACTCCATTCCGGGTTATCCTTCCAATCGCGATAGACTGAGGAGTGGACCCCACAGTAGCAAGCTGGTCTCTGGTGTCTTGAAGACATTGAAGATAGGAGTTAACTCCTTCTCCCTTTTGCATCAATATCAGCTGCAACTTCTATTCTAGGTACATCTTCAGCTGTTCGGAAGAGCCTCCATATAGTGAAGACAAAGATTCACACATATCTCGGGTTGTATCCATGCACTGCAAGTGTGAGACCACATGATCTCGAACTCCATCGAGAAAAAACCTATTCGCCTTCCCCTGCTCGGCCTTGTACTTCTTCCTTTGATCATTGTCAGCAAGAATAGCCACAACACTCTTGGCGTAGGCTTCGAGATCGTACTCCTCCAGAATAGCTAAGAATTTGGTCTTCCATATGTCATAGTTCGAAGCACCTTCCAAACTGTCCTGATCTCTAAGCCCATGCGATGCCATCTCACCCAACTGTCGAACTGACTCCTCTAGTCACTGCTCAGTTTCCCAGCTAATGACAAATTCGAACTTTCTGGAAAAAATTTCTCTGAGGAGAAATTTCGCCTTCTACGTGTCTTCGTTCTTTTCCAGCGGATTTCTGCCCCGGCAGAAACTGCACCCTTCAAACACTGCGTTGAGGCTCTGCGTCACTCCCTCTGCCTCTGCAAACTCACAAATAGGTATTTGTACCTCTCTGTCGACTCTCTTAGAAAGAGATTTCCTCAGAATCTCTACTTCTCGGCAAGGACTACGTAATCCCTTCAAAGGGATTCAAATTGCTACCAAGTGCAGCTTTTGGCCTCTCTGCTCAATATTGGATCTGCTCTTCCTGTTTCAAAATCAATGCCCTAATACCATGTGAAAATTTCTAATCCTCAAGGAATCCCTACTGCAACAAATCTGAATCCACTTCACCTACATAATTTTAATTACATTCATCAAGTTATTCTTCTGAATACTGAAGCGAATTACTTCTGCAGCCTACACTACTTAAATTTGATTACATGAAACAAGGAAACTGAGCAAAGAACAAGATACATAGGATAGTTAATTTTGGACAAAAAAGTCCCTAGAAAAACCCAATCCGGGAAAACTGGTGTAGCAGCTCTGAGGATTTATTATTATGCAGGAGAAAATTCTAAATACAAATCTACAATGCTAAACTAGCAATCCTTTACAGAGAAAATACTGGACAAAAGACGGGTGAAATGATCTCACCTTGTCACTGGAGAATCATAATTGATCCTCAACTTAGGGAGGCTCTGCGTCACCTTCTAATGGCCTCTGCGTCAAACTGTGTCACCATGGGCAACTTCTACATCACCCCTCCTGGGTATTACACTGCCCCTTTGCTCCGGATCTTCTGTTGGCTTAGAAATCGATTTTTCGGCCTCCAGTCTCACACCCTGGCTTCCGGAAACTGAACTTCCGTTGCCTCCGGTTCAGCACTGCGTAGGCCAGCGTCAGCCCTCCTTTGGATGTCTTTCTGTCCTCTCTCTGTCTTGTATTTTCCGGAAATTCCTTCTCCCAAATTCTCACTGCCCCTCTACTGCAAGATCTCCCTAATCGATTTTCCTCCTGAGAACTTCTCACCTCAGAAACTCAATTTCCTCAATCTCTAAGTGTGTCTAACTAAGATTAACTGAACCCCAAGCCTCCTTCTTATCCTTTTCTCGTTGAGACTTCACCAACTAAGATTAAGTCTCTAATCAACAGCTAAGATTAAAACTTGACTTGATCTGCCTTCTAGATCATTCTCACCCATATTTTGATTAATACCCATTAATATTTTAATTTTTCCAAGTTTAGACTTAGGAACCCCATTAAAAATATTGATTATTTTAATAAAATACAATCCGCATGGAATTTCACCAAACAGTTTATGAGTTATTTGAACTCATGTGCCCTAGCCTCTCCACAAATTTTCATGGCTAGAGCACATTCGATGCTACCAAAAACTAACAGCTCGAATATTCTGAGTGATGATGATCCAAATCAAATAATCCTCTCATTTATTTATCTAAGGAGCACAATCTCTAATATTATCCTAAAAGCTCCTAAAAGCAAGTTTGATCACTAAACATGCTTGGGTTACTAGCCAACCCACTAGCTCTCACCATAAATGCTCAAACAAGCCCACATTTGTTAGCCGCTAGGCTTCAAGTGCTAACAACATGCGTAAAACAACCTCCAAATGCCATGTCCAAGTACTAGGAGGTGCCAAATGTGATGGAGAAGCATGTAAAAAATCATAATTTGAGGGTTGGCCCTCAAATCTACCTCAATGGTTCCCTGTGGTCCTAAACTCCAATTGGGGCACCAAAAAGTGGTCTCCATGGGTCTCCAACTATGAAGAGTGTCCATCTTTGCTCTAGCGTTGCGGGCTTTCCAAGTGCTACTGGCCCTCCCAAGCCTTTGAAGGTGAGATCATCCTCATCTAATCCCTGAATCAGCTGCCATCCCTCATAAGGTGCTAAGACCAGCCTGGGGGCGTGTTAGGCCTGTTACCGCTCAAACTAGCAAGGATCCTAAAAGGGGATCCTTGAAGGGTTACTACTAGGCTAAGGGCAATAGTGGAGCAATAGCCCACTGTGACCTCAGCTAAGGCTCCCTACTCTTTACGAAATTTCACCGATGAGAGGAGACACGTTATGATAAGGATCACAAAATGGATGGACCAATGATAGGAAAATGGGTGATCCTGGAAGCCTATTCACAATAGAGGCTCAAATATGTGGCTTGCTTGTCTTGGAAGACAAGATGGAAGGCTCTCTAGGAAGGGCTTGGGGAAAATTTGTAGGGTTAAGTTTTCAGTATGTTTCTTATAAAAGGAGATCCCTAAGCCTTAGAATTCTTGTGGAAAATTGGGTTCCAGGTGATCTTTGAAGAATTAACCATGATAGTGCATGGGACCACGCGGGACCAAGTGGACCTGAGGTTTGGTCAAGGGGATAGGATTTAGCAACCAATCATATGCTTAACCTAATTAGGGAGGGGAAAGAGATCAAAGAATGGATATTCAATGAAAAGCAATGCACGGATCCTAGTGAGGTTTCTAGCCCAAGGGAAACCAAGGGCAAGAATTGGTCTTTGAGCTAGGGCTTGTGATATCTTAAGATCCCAACACCGAAATCTCATGAAATTTGGAGGGCTTCTTGAGGATACACCAGCACTGGCGTGGACCAATAATCAAAGTATTTGGATGGCTAGATGATGAGATAATTGATGCCCTAGGTGACCTAGAGGACTAGACCTAGAGAAGAGGAAGGGGGAGAAGGAAAATAGGTGTAGGGTGATCACCTTTGGGTGGACCAGTGCCTAATCCTTTGGGGAGATTGGATTCAAATAGAATTATGACTATGGACCTTCGAATTTTCTAGGTCAAGGAGACCTCAAAGACAACTTTGCTTGGCACTAAGGCAACAACAAAAACAACTTTAAAGACTTTATATTTTGTTTTGGAAGATAAATGGCTTGTCAAGATGAATTTCAGTAATGAAACATCCCTAGAAACATTCATTCATTATACATGGCCCATACATGAAGCATTCACTATCCAGAAACAAAATTTCCACAACTTTGCATAAGAGATGCAGCAAATAAGCCCTAGTATAGCGAAATCCCAGCAACAATGTATGTGACAAAATTAGAAAGAAAGAATAGCATTAAAATGTACTTACATGTATAAGAATATATCCAACCATCCAAAAACTTGCCATCAAGAAGCTCCAAGACATATGAAAATTATCCAAACATCAAAATTCATTCCATGCTCCAAAAATTCGTCCTCCAAGAAAGATAGCGAAAATATTTAAAGATATACTAGTTCCAAATCAATGTGATGCTAAAATGAATCCTCATCATTTCTATTTATACACTTCTAATGAGTTCGATTTAGCTATTTGGGCCTATATTAGGCCCTAAAATAAAATAATGTGCAAAACAACTAACTTTTGGTGACAAGCCCACCAAACTAGCTCATAAACAAAAGAATAAGCCCCTCAAGAGGTCGAATGATCAATAATACATATCGTTGGGCCTTCTAAGAAGCATGATGAAGTCCACAAGTGCCACAATGATGAATAGGACTCCCAAAAGTAGTGGACAAGGGGTTGGTCTCTTGTTCTCCAAATAGTAAACCTATGGTGCTCCCAATGGGTGTGAGGGCACACAAGTGACCTCATGGGCCTCCAAGTAGGTCGAAGATGCCTATACAACATCTATAAGGGCTCAGATTATGGTGTAAGTGATGCCACATTAGCATACAAGTCCTAGGTCATTTGCCAAGTGTATGGTACAACTGTGGGGTCGACTGGGCATGGTGAACCAGGTGCATCTTCCTCTTCAATAGGTGAATCTCGAGCAATATTTGAACATCTCCGGGGATCCAGAGAGTGTTGTCTACTTTTGTGGAGGTCCATAGCTCTCAAGACACACCCTACATGTGCTAATGTAGCCCTCTAGAGGATTAGGACCTCGTATAGGGAGACCAAACCCAAAATGGAGACAATCTGCAATCCTGCATAAGATCCAATGCATCCCCTAGCCTTCCAGTACAACAAGTCATCAAAGGATTTTGAGTTAAAGAGCTTACAAACCATGGAAAACAAGTGGGCACTTCATAATGGCATGCCCTTTCATAGTGGGCTTTGGCATGTGCTAATGTCTCCAAGCTCCAAATGAGGTTAACCAAGTATCTTTTTAAGTGTTTTCTACCCTTAATGGGGATAGTATGTCCAAGGTACATCCTTCAAAGAGTGGTGGCATGTGATAAAGAGATGAATGGAGTAGGGAATGAAAAGGGGCAGCCCTAAGCCACATGCTGGGGTACTAGGGTAGTTAGCAAAAGGGAAGCCCACACTTCAATATATAATGTATAGGAGGGAGCAATCGTAGTACATGAGGTGCTCCAGCCTTGATTTTTCCACCCTTCTTTATATTCCTTTTGTCTTTTGCCTTTTATTATTTTTCTTTGATTAACTACTCAGGGCTCAAGGGATAAGAGCATGATGTGTAAGGTATAGCAGTGGGTACTCCCTTTAGTGTAGGGCGGTTCATTGCCCACCAAGGCTTGGGACAATCATGGGTTCTTGAATGACAAAGGAGGTTCATCTA
Source organism: Pinus tabuliformis (assembly GCA_031772625.1). NCBI lineage: Eukaryota > Viridiplantae > Streptophyta > Pinopsida > Pinales > Pinaceae > Pinus > Pinus tabuliformis. The sequence continues at coordinate 645,756,248 of CM062804.1, forward strand.
GGGGCTATAGGAACCAGGGTGATAGCCATGATAATGTGGTAGAGCTCATGTATTGGCATTTGCCCACATGTTAAATGTGTTTGTCCCCATCTTTTGCATTTTGTGGTACATTTTCTTGTTGAATGTGGCCAATTATGCCTTTACTCTTCTTTTCAGCAGCATCAACCTCTGGGGTATCATTCCAAGCTCGACCCAAGGTGTGGGCAAGGGGAAGGGGAAAGCTAACCCTATGTGGACCCTATGGGGGAATGTGGACCCAGGTGGGAGGAATGATGAATTGGGTTATAATGAGCGAATGGGGAGTGATATATGTGGATGAGGGAGCGGGACCACGCAACCAAAATCAATATTTCCCATGCAGTACCATCCCTAGAGCCCAAAGGTCAGTAAAAGAGATCCCATGGGACTAGGGTCCAAATTTAACATCCAAAAGGGGTATAGAGGACAAGAGCATAGACCTAGCCCACTCTTTCCGCTAAATCCCCCCATTAATCCATGCCTAAAAGTTTCCATGATAAGTAAACTACAATACTCAATTACCAAATGACAAGGCATACCTTCAAGTTTGGGAGGCCCACCTTCAAACATACAACCATGACAAATGGGTGACGGACCACATGGCTGGCTAAGGTGGCGGACAAGAGGCACAACGAGCTAGTTGGTGGCTGCTGGTTGGCGACTGAGGAAAAACTTCTAGAAAAAAATCTAGGGATATTACCCACAAAATGGTGGGTAACAAGGTCCAAGTGTATCATTTTGAAGAAATCCTGTCCAAAGTGCCACGTCTTAGGTGTAAGGAGTGCTCTAGTACCTGTGTGATATGTTGGTGTTGCTGGGAGGCCCAAGAGTCTGAACACATCACTTGATAGTGCCAATATGGCTCTCTAATGGCCTAGGTACCTATGCATAAGATGCCCAAGACATGCGTTGTTGAATCACTTGGCAATCACAACACAGATTCTAGTGACGGCAACCAGTCATTAGGGACAAAAGTCATTATTACATCTATGTGAACCAAGCTTGAATGTCATGGGATATTTAAAATTTCAAATAAAGATCCCCTTCCAAAATCAGGGCCTTGAGCTCGTAATGGTGTTCTCTCCCTAAGTAGGAGTGGCTAAAGGACAACCCTATGTTGCAGGAAACGTGGTACAGAGGGCTGTTTCCGTACGGAAATTGGTACGAAACGCGGAAACCCATTTGGTACGGCCGTGAAACGTGTTTCTGGCCATACTGCCACGTTTCCCAAAACTGAAACGTGGCCAGTACGGCCGGAAACGCGTTTCACAACCGTACGACCCACGTTTCCTCATTAACTTGTGTTTTTTTTTAATTTATTTTTAGGGTGTGTTAGTGACTTTTAGTTGCTTCTAGATGCGTGTCTAAAGTTATAAAAGTGAATTTTTGCCCTCATGTTAATATGCAGTTCGTTAGGAAGTTCGAGGCATATGCAGTTCATGGTAATGTTAAATTCTTAAAGTAAAAGTGATATTCTCCTTTATTTTTCATTTTCATCCTTTTACTTAAATTTTTAACATTACCATGAAATGACTCAGGATGTTTGAGAGTGGTTTCGCATTCATTGGATTTCGTATGGAGAAAGTAGAATTTTAGATCTCACTCGAAATCCAGCAGACTTATCTGTTTTTCAGGATTTCAGGATTGGGGAGATTCCAATGTTTTCATTGGATTTTATCATGTACTAGGGTATGGAACTTGTATTTAATCAAGAGAACCAAGCCCTCTATGCAAGGGAAACTCCCAATAATCAAGATCATGTAGGGTACTAGGGTATGAAACTTGTATTTAATCAAGAGCACTAAGGTCATTCGACTATGTAGGAGGAGACTCCCAACACAACAGTGGTCCTTCTAAAGAATGTGATGTGGATGCAGAAAATCCTGATTTGGATCTCTCTCTTGCAGCCTTATAGTCTTTATTGTACTTGCAGCCTCATATATTAATATAAATAAAGGCTGATTTTGAGATTTGGATATATAATAAAGGTTGCTTTTGGATATTCCGATATTTTTATTTTCATTATGTGATCATTCACGAGTAAATGTGATGTAAAGTAAATCTTAATGTTTAAATGTAATAAATTCTAATGTATCATTTATGCTTTATGATTGCACACATATATATATATATATATGTAAATATTTTCCATATATATATATATTCGCATTTCCCCGTTTCCAAAATTTGGGGAGGTCGCGTTTCGTATTGCTTCCCGTTTCGAAAACTCGTACCCATTTCCCCGTTTCGTGCAACCTAGGGACAACCCTATTCGGTGCTTCCAGCCCCTAAGGGGAAGTGACATTTCCTCAATCCACCCTTTAATTGATAGGTGTTAGTGAATAATAATGATGATACAGAGGGGATAAGGCTTCATGGCTAAGTGCCATGGTCAAATCGACTGGTGAGGTATCCACATCCTGAGTGTACACATGTGAGGATGGAACATTCGTGGATGCATGAGCTATCAACTTGGCCTTTGTATTTCCACTCTTGTGCGCCTTTTACTTTTTCTTGATTTTCCTTTATATTACTGCTCATAGCTCAAGGGTTAGAGCTTGCTTTGAATGACATAAGAGTTGTATTACCCCTTAATGATGAGTCAAATCATTGCTCTTCGAGTTTGGGACATGCAAGGGTTCCTTTTTACGATGTAATGGAACAACATGTGCTCAGGAACTGGGTGATGGCCACAATGAGTGAGGTAGAGCTCATCTAGGCTTTTGCCCACATGTCAATGTGTATGTCCCTAGTCGTCTTTTGTATTTTTATCTTCTTTTCCTTTGTTTTGTTGTGGCCATGATATGCTCTTTCTGTTTCTTTTCATTGCATCAACCTCCTACGACAAAGTTTCTATGCCCTACCCAAGTATGAGGATGTATGAGGCACAAATTATTAATAAATATATTGAAATATATTGTATATATTTTTAAGTTTGAAATTTTATAGTTTCTCGAATTTAATGTCAAATTTCGTTATTAAATTTTTTATGGTCAAATTTTATCGAATTTTAAGATACTTGAATTCGAACACGAACTTGAACCAGGTGACTTAGCCTCTAGCATAAGCAGAGCTCCAAATACAATAATATTCACGTGAAAATAGATTACATAATTTTTACTACAATATCAAGTTTCTAAGTTATCAAAACCCTAACCACCTAGTGAATCTCCATTAATGAGGACTTAACCACTAACTAGTGGACTGCATTTAATGAGCCCACTTACATCTATTGATTTCACACTCCACTACTTTGTGGGGCCTTATTTAATAGAGATGGCCATTAAGATATTAACAATCTATTCTAGTAAGGGAGTTACAATGGGATCCTAAGTTGGAGAAAAAAGTAGGAACCATATATTTATTGGTTACAACAATAAATGAAATCTATTGAGTATTGTGATCTAGTTAATAAGAGGATTGTGATTGACCAAAATGCGACATGATTTTTCATTCGGATATACAATTACAAAATCATATACTTAATCATCGTGCAAGAATACATTTCATGCTACTATGAAAAAGCCACAAAACGGTATAATATGAAGTGGAATACCACGCTACACACTAAAATGAACCAATGTTAAGCTTTTCTGTATTACAGGTGTGGAGCAGCTTGAGATAGTAGAGCTCCAACAATGACTACGAATGACCCATTCCCATTCAATTGAACACAAATCTTATACCAAGTGTAAAATTGTCTAGGATACTTTCACTAACTATTAAAAGAAAAGCAAAAGCATAACAAATACATTACAGCACGCTGGGGTTCAAACCATAGCTAAACACGTATGTTGCATTTGCACACTACTCATGCTAACACTCACAAAAACACCTTACACTGCTCCTACATTACAATATCATGATCTCTCTAATTTCTCCAATATAGCTATCATAGTCAAGTGTCTCAAATATTTTATATAAGGGAAGGGCAAATGACACATTCTCCCATTTTCAACTTGGGCATCCCATCCATCATATATGGAAGAGAAGGATGTCATGTCCACACAATTCACATTTTCTCTAATTTCAATCCTTTGGATATGTAAATAAAGTAAGTTTCAAGTGAAAATTTAAGGTAATATTGCCAAGTACAAAGGAAATGTTGAATAACCTGGAACAACAATGAGGAATGCTGCCAATTTCTGAACAAACACCACAATACCCTCTTCATCCCCTATACTTCTAAGTTCTGCAAGAACAAACGACAACCATATTAATAGATATGCATTATCTTTTGGATGATCATCCATACCAAATCTATACAAAACCAAAGCAATTGAAGAATTTATGATTGCATTCTATGTTACAAATCATGAACTATAAATGAAAATAATAAAATCATCAGAATTACAATGAAAGTTTTTAACTAGATAACCGGATTCGTCCTATAGGCCCCACGAATCCCGAATCCAGCGTGTCCGACGTGATTCTGTCCAGATTCGTGTCCAAAACCAATGACACGTCGTGTCCTTTTCTGACACGTCGAATCCGACTGCGTGTCGCGATTTTCATCTGCGTGTCACGATTTTGGGAATCGTGTCCTGTTTCCAGGACTCGCTAAGCTCAAAAAGCGACCTGTGCGGGTATGAAAAGGGTGTGTTTGCTCATTACAGCCACGCATATTTTCATTTGGCAAGTGTTTTGTGAGCTGTTGGCAAGTGGAGAAGGGTTTGCAGCAAGGAGTTAAGGGAGTAGAGCATTCAGCAAGGAGAATCGACCACCAGGTAAGTGCATTTCTGATCTATCATCTCACTGTTTCACTGTGTTCTCTATTTTGCACTATCTGGTTTCGAGGGTGAGCAACAAGAAATCTGAACCTTTCTTTGATGAATTCTGTCAAATGGTTTGATGGTAAAACGGTCTATGGTTGTAGGTGCAATTTTCTTCATTTTAATTTCAAATGCATAGGCACCGTGCTAGCAAACACTCCCAAACTCTTCCAAACAGCAAGACAGACTTCAAATGCAACTCAACAATGAATACCTCATGAGTAATGCAATGTGCACTATACAATAGCAAAATGGATGATTTATGCCAATAAAATCAATTCAGAAATACATAATGATTCATCATTAATTAATTAATGGGCTGTTAAGAGAGCTGTTATAATGAAATGAAAGCAAGGATCCTGGTTATCTCTCCATGATAGCATAACAGTGGCTTCTTCAGTCAGCTGTGGCAATACCCTTTTGTTTGCAGCTCTGATATATACACCAGCAAACCACCCAACACTGAAATAACATTTAATTGGACCCCACCAGTATGCGAAATATGGGCAGAACTCGTCCTACTTTCGACTGATATGACTGTGAGTAAGTTTGGCCAGTGTGGGGAGTAAAACGATCTCAGCAACTACAATGCCCTGTCCTTTGTTGTGGCTGTTTCAACCCTTTATTTCACATGTGTTTCTTCCCATGAGTGGGAAATTAGAAAGTTGGAATATAATTTCTATCACTGTTTGAGTTATCAAATATTATCCAACTGTGCTTTCTTGATATGGTCAACCATATCTAGTCCTGTCATGTATGTCTTTCTTCCATGCTTTTTCTGGCAGCTGTTGCTGTCCTGAGCGAGTAGAACTGCTGCTGTGGTGGTATGAATCTTTTGTAAATTGTTTCCATTATTTCCCCGTGTTTAAAATAACCCCTGCAAGAGAGTAATTTTGTTCTAAATAGTTCCATCTCTATTCACAGCAATTGCTTATGATTGCAAGGTGACCAATACAGGGGGTTTTGTGAGTTTGTGTGTTAAATGTGACTGGCATTTCACCTCCATTTTTTTGCATTTCTTACAGCAGTTTGTATATGATTTTTTATTTACAAATTTGTGCATGCTTTGTTCATTTCTTTTGCAGTATTCATGGCTCAATCAAAGGCAGCAGTTAGGGGGCAAAGGAAGGGCAAGAATGTCATGGGTGGAAATGCCCCTCCTCCCCCAATATCATCGGAGTCTGCTGCAAGTAATGTTGAGGGAAGAGGACCTAAAGACAGTGATAAATATCCATTGTGGAAATATGTCACAAGAGAGGATGGGCCAAACACCAAGGAAAAGGGAGGAGGAAATGTCCAATGGAAATGCAACTTTTGTAACATTTCTTTCAAAAGCACCATTTGTTGGCTTTACCTGGTTGTGGGATTGCAGCTTGTAGAGCTGTTTCTTCACAAAAGAGAAAAGAATTGGAAAAGGAGGCCAATGTTGGTATGGAACATGTGGCTTCAAAATCAAAAAAAACCAAGAATGAAGACCCCCTTCCATTTTTGAGGAAAACCACCACCAAATTTCCATTTAAGAGTTCTACTTCTACTGGGGAACAAGCATCAAAAAGAAGAGCACTTGGTCCAATGGACAAGATTTTCAAAAAAGAGAGACGGGAAGAGCTTGATCTCACCATTGCCTTCTTCTTCTATCAAAACTTCATATCATTTAATGTTGCACATTCACCTCTATTTATTGAGATGTGCCGAGCTCTAACTCATGGGGCTCCAGCAGGGTATGTGCCTCCTGGGTCAGAGAAGCTGAGAACCACATTGTTGATGAAGGCAAAAAGAGAGGTGCAACAAATTCTTGAGTCTATTGTAGCATCATGGCCAACATCTAGGGTTACCATTGTTTCTAATGGATGGACAGATCCAGCACGACACCCAATCATCAACTTCATGGTGTCTTCCTTGAATGGTCTTGTTTTCATGAAAGCAGTGGATACACTTGGCGAATACAAGGATGCATAATTTATGGGTGAGTTATTTATTAAAGTTATTGGAGATGTAGGTGTTGATTCTTGTGTGCAAATCATTACAGATAATGCACCTATTTGCAAGGCTGCTGGCATGATTGTGGAAGCTAAATATCCACAAGTGTTTTGGACACCTTGCATTGTCCATTCATTGAACTCAGCACTGAAATCCATTGCTTCTGATGTGCTTTGGATTGGAAGCATTATTGAGGATGCAAGACATATCCGTAACTTTGTGCAAAATCATAGAAATGCCCTCACTATCTACAAGGAGTACAACAATCTATCATTGTTGAAGATTGTTGATACACGATTTGCATCTTCATTCATGATGTTGAAGAGGTTGAGGGAGGTCAAGACCTCTCTTGGGTCCATGGTTATTTCTGAGTTTTGGTCTTTTCGGAGAAAGACAGATCAGGTAGCCTCTAAAAGAGTGAAGGACACAGTGCTAGATGATGCTTGGTGGGAGAGGGTAGATCTAATTATTCGTATCATGGACCCTATCATTTCTTTGCTTCAAGTTGCAGATACAGACAAACCCATCCTAGGAGAGGTTTATGAGGGATGGGATTCCATGATTAAGTCTGTGAGGAGCATTATTCTACAAAGTGAGTGCCCCGAGTATGAGACATCACCAGAGGCCTTCTGTGATACCATACATGATATTCTTGTCAGCAAATGGGACAAGAATTGTACACCTTTACATTGTTTGGCTCACTCATTGAACCCCAAATACTACAGCCATGAGTGGCTGAATGGTGGACCTTCCCGCAGATTCCCTCCTCACATGGATGGTGAAATCTCATAGGAGAGGAAAGAGGCATTCAAGCGGATTTATCAGGATAGTGCATTGCTTGCTGAGGTGGAGGATGCCTTTGCAGAGTTTTCCACTGGCAGTGGTCGATTTGAAGGTTATGATGTGATTAGAGATAAGAGGGCTAAGAAGCCCTATTCTTGGTGGGCAAATCATGGGGCAACAAGCCCTCCTCTTCAGCAGTTAGCCATGAGGCTCCTCTCTCAGGTGACTTCATCCTCTTGTTGCGAGAGGAATTGGAGCACATATGGAAGTTGCATAGTGTGAAGAAGAGCAGGCTTGAGCAGTGCAAGGCAGAGACAATGGTGTATGTGCATACCAACCTTCGTCTTATTTACAAGCAGAAGGAAGAGTGGTTGAGGGGAAAGACAAAGATGTGGGATGTCTTTCCTGATGATATGGGTTTGGACACCACTGTTGAGTTGGCATTGGCCAACATGGATCTCAATGATCCAGTGTTATAGCCTGTTAGATTTGATGACTAAGAGGGGTCAACCTCCACACCAACAGATGCAGAGGCAACTATAGATACAGGGGAGGAGGAGGATGCAGAGGAGAGCAGTGGGGACCATGATGATGAGGACAATGATGCTGATTGATGCCTTGACGCTTGTATACCTGTAGTTGTTTTATATTTTCTATTTCTATTTGCCATTGGCATTGCACCAGCACTACCTATGTAACACATTTTGATTTGATGACTTAATGAGAAAACTATAGTTGTCAATGTGTTTATCTTACTATCTTGTAGTTGTAAGTTGTCTTTCAGTTATGAATTATGAATCATGATTTAAATTTTTAATAGATTTATCATTTATGTGACCAGTACCACTGACATTTATTTGAATTTTGTATGTACTATGCATGCTAATAGCTATAGATGAAGATCTATGTTTGAAATCAATAAATTTGTATCATTAATTAAAATTTGTGTAAGAAATATCTAATTTTTAATATATATATATATATATATATATATATATATATTTAATAAAATAATATATAACAAACCCTACGTGTCCTGTTCCTGGGGGTTAACGTGTTCGAATCCGACACCACAAATCTCGAATCCTACGTGTCCCGAATCCCCGTGTCAGGTGACTTAGGTTTTTAATCAGCAAAAAAATAATGCAATTCTTAATCAAATAACTTGTTTAAAATAGCTATTTACATAAATCATGTTTACAAAGCAAACGGGAAATCAGACTAAACCATCTTATTGCATGTTTCCAAACATGATCAAATCATTCAAAAGTCGTGAATTTCTAATGATCCCATTATAAGTCGAATCAAACAAATATTATAATGCACAGTTTATAAATCATTTCTTGAATATTAAGCTGTTGGAATAGTGAGGACAACCCTAGATTTTTTTAATTGTGACCTTGGGCTTACAATGCTGTGAAATGTATTGCAAAAATATGGGTTGCCCTGCTAACATGAGTGGTAACAGGAAGAATTCAACAAATTTAGAAATAATTGAAAGAACAATTTTTGAAATCTCAACTAAGGTATAAATCCATGCACGATCAACATGGAACAATAATTTGTGGGTGGGAGATCATTTTTTACTACACTTGAGAAAGAAATGAATCATAACAGAAGGAAAGAGCTTGAAGCCATAAGTATGGCCCTTTCAAGATCCTACAACATATTGTAAGTCACACCTCCAAGCTAGACCTACCAGCATATACACAATAATGAATATAGAGAATTTGAAGCCATTTGAGCCATCCACGCTTGATGAGGAAGAAGACATAAGGCTAGATCTTCAAACATTTGAAGACTTGGTGTCAGACACTCAAACCAAACTCTACGACACAACACTACAAAGGAATGTTCAAATTTTGAAGGATGGACCAAGATAATACATATAGATTGGTTTCATGTGAGATGTTCTCGGTAAAGCTAAATGTTACCAAGTTAAAGAAGTGAGGGGGGAATATCCTAATCTTCTTCAACATTAATCTAGTTTTTGTGGTACTCAAAATGCTCCCAAATGGGGAGGTCTAATTGGTAAATAATTAGTGAAGAAAGCCTAGTGAAAAAGGCACCAATTTTAACGAATGAAGTTGTTGTGTTGACAAGACCCCCACCAGCAAGATTTTCATTGAAAAAATATTTGTCGACAATGCTTCCATTGACAAGGAAGTCATTAACAAGGAGGTCTTGGAGAAAAGCCTTGTCAATAAGAATCTTGTCGACAATGCGTCCATAGACAAGGAAGTTACAAGGTTGTGTCTATTGAGTCTGTATGTGGCCTTGCCCTTAGTGTGGTATTCCCAAATAGTTCTCATACATGGCAATCTCACAAAGTCAACTTTTCACATTTCTTGAGGCAGTTCATATTTCCCAATGCAAGTGGTCATAGAACACAAAAAATTAAGTTGGTCCCAACTTGTTTAGATGAAAATGACAACACCACGTTGAATTTTTCCAAACAATGAAGGCATTGTCATGTTATAGCTAGTAAAATTTGGTAAATAGGTATAATAAGTTTCTAGGTGGAAAAACAGGAGTAATGTAGAGCAGTTTTAAACATGCATTACATCAGGAATTTTCTATAAGAAATGAGGAACAAAACCCGTGTGTCATATTTTCCAAGTTCCTCACGATGTTAGAGATCTAGCACAAGGACATGATGATGTGGCAGACACAATGACAATGTGACAATGCAAGGCCTAATATAGAAAACTAGAGTAAGACACAAATTAAATGAGCGCAGGTTACAACTAACCTAGGTGGCAAAATCATCAAAGTCATCAAGGCATTGGTGAAAAGGTGAAAAGGTGGTGAAGTTGAGTTTACTACCAACAAAAGGTCAACTAAACTAGTCATTTGTGTTGAAGTTTTTACTAGAGTCATTCTTCATAATGTAAATTTATCATTGATGTATTTATTATATTTTTGTCAAAGCAAGTTCTTCATTCTTAGAGAGTCCAAAAGAGTCAAAAAGAATTTATTATGAGTCAAAACAAAATTTACTTGAGTCATGTCCCATTTGGACATTTGTAAGAAAAAGGAATATGAATTTTATGTTGAGTCAAAAAGTCCACAAGATGACCATGTCGGCCCTCCTTGAACAAGTTGGCCTAGACCTCCAATAGACACCTATTTGACCCTCCCAGATAACTATATATAAAGGATGAGTTCGACTCATTTCAAAGCTCATTCATCACACACATGTAGCATATCTCAACCTAGCATAGGAGGAGACGAAGACGAGCCAAAGAAGAGAGAATGAGAAAGATAAATACAAGAAGAGTATTCCTAGTTGACAAAAATTTGACCTTCTAGCAGCTCGCACGTGTGGACTAAAATTTCTGTGAAAGAGGCCGAATTTTCTGTAGTAGTTGCAGGTCCAAAAATTCTGAAATTTGACCAAATTGAAGCAAATTTGACAAGCATTGACTTTGACTTTGAAGGTGACTTGGAGGAGGGTTGTACTTGGTATCTTAGTGAAAATTTGGTCTTTGGTCTTCAATATCTCTCATTTTGATCTGATTCTATAAGAGAGGGAATTTTGGGATTTCCCCTTGCGGGTTTTTGCCCTAGCTAGTAGACTATTTTTGGTGTCTCTTGTCTGTTTGTGATCTCTACATTTTCTGAAAGATTGAACATTTGTATATTTGTTGCTGAAAATTGTAGCCAAGGTAGATATTTTCATCATGTCAAGAATTTAATAATTTGAATTTATAATTTCCCTCTAAGTATTTCAAAGTTGGCCTCACATTTATTTCAACTTGGCTAGGTCCCAAAAGGCACCCATTCAACCTCCTTCAAAAGGTTATATAATGAATACTTCTCCTCATCATTTGTACACATCGAATTTGTCTTGTGTATCTTTGACCCATCGAATTTCAGAAGGAGAAAAAAAGGCAAAAATTTCAGGAGGAGGGTTTAGGTTTCCATCTTGATCTTGGGTATTGGATTGACTATTCTCTTGATGTTGTTAATGATGTATTGATGAACAATGGACTCTCTCTCTCTTTCTCATAAGGAAAAATTTATGAGTTTTCCCCTTGTGTGTTTTTCCCTAGCCTCAGGCCTAATGTCTGTGTCTCTTGTCTCATGGCTTTATGGTTATTTTTCCCGCTCTTTCATGGTTTAATGGTTGATATTTTCTTCTGCATAACTGCTTAATGATTATAAATGAATGATAAGTGAAAATAATGCTAACTGAATCATTGAAAGTAGTTATCGCTCTGAAGAAAATTGTTTTCTAGCTTGTGCCCTAGAAAATAAATATGGGATCACAGCCAAATTCGATGAGCAGTTGAGAAAGTTACCCCTGTACTGTTTGTAATCTTCCTAAAAATGAATGTAAGTGATATACAAAGCATGCAAACAATCCAACAATCAAAAAAAACGAAATATACATTAAGAACCCATGTAAACACTGGAAATAGGGAACCGCTGAGCCATTTTATTACTTCCTCATGAGAAAATACAATAGTAAAATAGAATGGTGCACTTGGGCTTGTCTCAATGGACAAGCATGACAAAACCCAAGTGAGAAAGTGTTTAGCTGAAGGTTGCTACAACTGCTGCAATAAACTGAACTGTGCTACCCTAGAAAACTGTTATGTCTACTAACTTCTAAGGGTTGGAATCACTGCTTCCCATTGATCTAATAATCACCCTATGAGTGACCTCAGTTAAAGAATTATTACATGAAGGTATTACAAACTCATGTGCTGGGGTGTGTCTGTGTTATTTAGGCAACGGATCGATCAGATTGCGAATACACAGACACTTGAAAGGGAAAACAACAGAGAAATACAGTAAGGAATTATAAGAACACAAGAATTTAATAAGGAGTTCACCCTATCCTCCAGGGCTACGTCTCCGGTCCAGCTTTCAATGATGGCCTTCTTTTATTCTGTCTAAAAGCAGAGAATTACAATGAAGGAGCTCAATGTGAGTCTCCTGAAACGGAATTCACTTGGAAGGGTGGTTCTTGGATGCCCCAAGCCACTAGAGTACACAGACTCTTTTCCTTACCAGCTCTGTGACCTTTTGGTCTATAATGGAGAGAGCCCAATGTGGTGCTCAGTCCGGACAGATCCTCTCTGGGATGGCTTGAATCTCTCAAGTTCTCTGGTGCTCGATGCTGCCTTTGGTCAGCTCGGCCCTCTGTCTTCCGTTCTGCTTTTGCTTCACTGTTTCTCTTTTCTCTGTTCTTCCTTTTTGTGTTCCATCCTCCTCTCGGGGTTCTGGTGTCTTTCTGCTTTACCTGTGCATGGCTTTAAGGACATCCGTTCTCATGGTTGTTCGATTCCTCTTAGACTTCCCATCGGATCGCCTACTATAGCTTTACTTGGAGTTCCCTATTCGGCATCATCATCAGGTTCACAGGGAGTGGCCACATGTCCTCTTACAGCTGCGCCAACTCACTTCATCGGTTCGGTTCTTCCGTTATGTCGTGGAATGAGTCTTCTGCCACCTTGGCAGTCAAATCGGACGTCAAATCTTTACAAATTGCGGCTTAATCCCCCATCGATTCTGCTTTCCCATCGGGCACGATCTCAGCCGTTAGATCTGGGGCCTCTAGATCTGACGCCATACGCACGTTTCACGCGGTTGACTTGCTCGATCGTTAGCGCGCGATCAACGGTGGTTTTCTCTCTCCTCCGCTTGCCACGCGTCAACCGCTGAGTGGAATCGCTCCGTTTTTGCCAATTCTGCTTATCGCTTGAGGGTGCCCCCAATCAATACCGCCGGTTTTTCGGAGCGCGGGTCCCACCTTGTCCTTTAGCCTTTTCCCCACGGTTCTCCCGGCTCTTCATGCGACCGAGTGCTTGGGGCTTTCCCATTTCGAGGGGTTTTGCCCAGCGATGCGCGATTAGCGCTAATCGCGCATCAAAAACTGCCTCTATTTCCCGATCTGGGCTTCCCAGGGGCTAGTTTTGCGTCCTGTGCAATCTCCATGGGCCTTGGTCAACGCGCTTTGACCGAGATCCTCATCACTCCACGCTGGCTGCTAACTGCCACTGTTCAGAGGTGTTTTGATCGTTGTTCTGAATTCTTTGTGTCTGTCCCGACCTAATACAGTCATGGTCCATCTAATTATTCTTCATGGATCCAATTCAGATCATGGTCTTCCCATTGAAAAGCTTTTGGACCACCAAAAGTTGGTTTTCAAGCATCGACTAAGTGAGGGAATTGGTTTCTCACTTGTCCAATCTCAATCCACTTTGCACTACTCGGCTTTGAACCTTTGAGCCCAATCCTGAGGTATTGAACATCTCCCCTGCGCGTTGTCCTCACCTTCCTGTCCAGTACTGTGTCTTCTTGCAATTCATTAAGATATTCAGGTAGCAGGTTATCAATAGAAGGCAATTGACTCTGCTCTTCAGGGTCCTCAATCATTGAAGGTTCAAACAATCTCAAGCAATATGCATTTACGACTGAGTAGATGTGCCTGTAAGCTGGTAGATCAAGGCGAAACGCATTTTCACCAATCTTCTCAAGTATCCTAAAGGGTCCATACCTGATAGGCTTTAACTTTTTACCTTTACCTTGCATCCTGTCCTTGCTGATATACAACCAAACCTGGTCACCAACTTGAAAACTATGCTCCATTTGATGCTTGTCATGCCTAGCCTTGTATTTGGCTTGGCTCTTTTCCAGTTGTTCCTGTATTGCCTGGTGGATCTCTCGGATCTGTTCAATGAACCTAGTTACCCTGTCCACATCACTGTGTCCATCAACCATGGTATCTTTACCAAAGACAAAATCCAAAGGAGACCTTGGTGTGAAACCAAAACAGGTCTCAAAAGGAGAACTTTGTGTAGAAGAATGCTTTTCTTTGTTGTAAGCATGCTGCACATAACACAAATGTTCATCCCAAAGCTTAGGATGTTTTCTTCAATATCCTCTCAGTAACTGGATCACTGTCCTGTTAACTACTTCTGTCTGGCCATCAGTTTGTGGATGAAAAGTTGTGCTTTTCTTCAATTTGGTGTCCATCAGTTCCCACAGACTTGACCAAAACTTCCCCACAAATCGGGTGTCTCGATCAGATACAATAGAAGTGGGTAATCCAAAATGAACCAATACATGTTCAAAGAACAATTTTGTAGTTTGTTCAGTTGTAATCTATTTATTACAAGGTACCAAAATACACATTTTGTTGAACCTATCCACGACAACATATAGATAATCATGACCTTTCCTAGATTTAGGCAGTCCTCCTACAAAATCCATGGAAACACTTTCCCAAGGGTGAGAAGGAACTCGCAGTGGAGTGTACAAGCCTAGTTTTCTGTTGTTGGGCTTGCTTTTAGCACACATAGCACACCCTGTTACATATCTAGAAATTGTCTCATTCATTTTCAGCCAATAACAAAACCTTTGCAACTGTGCAACTGTTTTACTTACCCCAAAGTGACCTGATATCAGAGAAGTGTGTGCTTCCCTAATTATCTTTATCCTCTCAGTTTGTGGAATGCAGAGTTCCCCACAATGGTGTAAGAGTCGGTCCTTTACATGATAATCCAGTTCTTCTACTCTTTTGCCTTGACTCAAAGTTGCATATGCATCTTTAAAGTCTATATCTTGAGCATATTGTTCAATGTAGCTTTCATGCAATATAAAATTATGCTTAAGTATAGTAGATGCATTTATAATGGGTCTAGATAACATGTCTGCAACTTTGTTATGTATGCCCTTTTCATATCTGATGACTAAATGAAACTGTTGTAGAAAACCCATCCATCTGTAATGTCTTGATTGCTGCAACTTAGTTTGGGAGTGTAGATATTGAAGTGGTTGATGATCAGTATGTACTACTGTCTCTTTGCCCATTAAGTAATGTTTCCACTTTTTCACACTCTGAACTAATGCATACAATTTTTT
Organism: Pinus tabuliformis; assembly: GCA_031772625.1. Classification (NCBI taxonomy): domain Eukaryota; kingdom Viridiplantae; phylum Streptophyta; class Pinopsida; order Pinales; family Pinaceae; genus Pinus; species Pinus tabuliformis. Next base: position 645,771,676 of record CM062804.1, read on the forward strand.
ATCATATGTAGGATAGTTAACTACTGCAGGATTAAAAGTCTCAAAATGATAGCATATGGGTTTACCGTGTTGTGTCAACACTGCTCCCATGGCATAGTCACTGGCATCAGTTTGGATCTCAAATGTTCTTTGCAGATCAGGCAGTGCTAGTACAGGGGCTATACTAATCTTTTCTTTCAAGGTGTCAAAGGCTTTTTGATGTTTGCCTCCCCACTGAAACAACTTGTTCAATCCGCTTAAAGCATGTAAGGGAGCTGCCATTGAGGAAAAGTTAGAAATGAACTTCCTCCAATATTGTGTTGCTCCTAAGAAGCTTCTTACTTCTGTAGCAGACTTGGGTTTAGGCCAGTTCACAATGACTGCCACTTTAGATGGATCTATCTTCAATTCACCACCCCCTACTATATGACCCAAGCAGTTTAGAGATGTCTTGCCAAATCCACATTTTGAGAGTTTAACATAAAGTTTTTCTCTTTTCAAAACATCTAGTGTCTGCTTAGCATGCTTTAAATATTCTTCCCACGTTTTACTAAAAATCATAATGTCATCCAGATACACAATAACAAAATCATCAAGAAAAGGTCTGAGTACATCATTCATTAATCTCATGAAAGTAGCAGGAGCATTGGTCAAGCCAAAAGGCATAACCAGCCACTCATACAATCCCTGCTTTGTTTTGAAAGCAGTCTCCCATGCATCTTGCTCTGCAACTCTGACCTAATAGTATCCACTGTGCAAGTCTAGCTTGGTGAAATAAACAGCTTCCTTCAATTGATCCAAAAGATCATCTATGCGAGGAAGGGGATAATGATTATTGATTGTTATCTTATTCAGTGCTCGGTAATCAATGCACATTCTCCACGAGCCATCTTTCTTCCTCACCAAAATGATTGGTGACCCACATGGTGATGTGCTAGGCCTGATGAACCCTTTCTCGAGCAACTCCTGCACCTGCTTCTTGATTTCAGCATTCTCTAAAGTTGACAACCTGTACATCCCAATGTTAAGAAATGGAACATCTTGCCGCAAAATAATATCATGTACCATTCCCTTTTTGGGTGGCAGACCTTTAGGTTCTTGAAATAAGACATCATACTCTAAAACAACGTTTTCTAAATCAGTTACAACCCTCAAATACATTGGTTTTATCAGGTTTCCTTTCCTTTACAACCGTCAGTAAGAATTGTTTGCATGAATTTATCATTCTTTTCATCTGCCCTGAGTTTATGAGAGTATAACTATTTTTTAGCTTATGAGCTCTTACAAAGTATTCAATTCCATATTTAACAAGTAGATACTTGTTCTTAGCTCTATAGAAAATAGCCTTTATATCATACAAGTACGGACTTCCTAAAACAATTCCACATATATCCAAAGGAATTATGTCTAACTCCACCTCATCTACAAATGCTGACCCAAAAGAAAACTTGAGTTTGCACTGTCTAGTCACTTGTAGTTGTGCTTTATCATTCAACCATCCTAATGGGTATGGTTTCTTATGAGGTGTAGTTGCTAATCCCAATCAATGTTTTAAAACTCCGACTCCGACTCCGACTCGGTATCGACTCAGCGGGCTCGATTTCAATGACACGATCGTTGTAAAAAATACATTAAATATTTATTTTTTATAAAAACACGTAATTTTAAAGATTTCCATTCATGTTTCCAAACACAAAGCATTAGAATATAGATAGAAGACCACATATGATCAAAGTAGGCTCATGAATATATCCATTATATCAAAATGGCACCCAGTGCACTGTCCAATACATACACGATGATGATATAGAGATCAAAACAAAAACACATAACCAAGGAGGCTATAAATGGCCTCTACAACAAAAGTCTGTGACCAGTACTACTGGCTACTGCTAGAGTTGCCAACATCATCTGGCTCAATGTTACTTGGGAGCAGGAGCAAAAGTGGTGAGCGAGAGCGAAAATGGGAGCGGGAGCGACATTTTCAGAAGCTCCCAATTTGGGAGCAAATCCCAGAGGAGTTCGACAACCAATGTCACTAACATCAAGGTACATAGAGGGATTGGTGATCTTGATTAAATACGAGTTCCATACCCTAATACATGACAAAATTCAATGGAAACATTGCAATCCCCCAATCCTGAAATCCTGAAAAACTGATAATTCTGCTGGATTTTGAATGAAATCTAAAATTCTATTTTCTCCATATGAAATCCAATGAGGCCGGAACCACTCTCAAACATCCTCAATCATTTCATGGTAATGTTAAAAATTTAAGTAAAAGGATGAAAATGAAGATTAAGGAGAATGTCAATTTTACTTTAAGAATTTAACATTACCATGAAATTTGAATAGCATATCAATACTAGGATAGGGGAATGGACCCCAAAGAACAAAAAACCAATTAATAAAACCATTTGGAGTCCCCCACACTCAGAAAAAACATAAAAAAATAAAAAAATTGTGTTTTTGGGGTTTACTGGCCGCATGAAGTGACCCGGTCGAGTTGATACGGACTCGGCCGACCGAACCGGTTCGACGGCCGAGTCTCAAATTTTTTTACTGTCTCAGACCAACTCGGTCGAGTCGGTTCTGAGCTGGCCGGCTTTTAAAACACTGATCCCAATTTCTTTACAATTTTCTTCAGAAATTAGATTTACTTGTGAGCCACTATCAAACAAAGTATCAATCTTTTGATATTTGGAAACAACTCGAATATGGAAAGGCTCATGTCTTTTTCTCTCATTTTCTTCATCAATAACAGATTGAGCAGAATTACTAGTAGATGCTTTAGAATTCTTACCTTTTATACATGTGGCTGCAATAGTTGTTTCATCTCCTGAGTCTGACCCCAAATCTTTCTGAATAGCTGCAGCAGCCTTCTTCTTCTTGCCCTCAAACTTCTTAGGTCTCAGCTCTGGATGCAGAATCCAACAATGCTCATCATCATGCCCATCCTTTTTACAGTGAGTGCATGAAGCTTTGCTTTTCTATGCAGTGTTAGCCTTCCTTGCTTTCCACTTCTGCTTTCTTTTCTCCTTGCTCTTGCTTGCAGTGGGTTGGGATGGTCCCCCAACTTATGGATTTCCATTCTTTCCTCTAGCTTCTAGATGAGTAGCTTGTACAGATACCTCATCTATACTAGTGGGATTAAACATGAGGATGGTATGCCTCATGTAGCTGTGTAGACCACCAATGTACTTCAAAAGAGTCTCTAGTGAGTCTAATGAGATTCCTAGAATCAATGCTCTCTTTCTAAATTCTTGAGTGTACCCTTGCACACTTTGCCCTTTCAACTGCCGAAGAGTTTGCCAACTCATCATGGCTTGTTGCATGTAGGCCAATGGATAGAACTGCTTCTTGATTGCAGAAACAAATTCACTCCAGACAGAGATAGTCTTACCATGTATTTTCATGTTAGCTTGAGCTCTGCCTTCCCACCAAACCAAGGCAGTGCCTCCTAGGCGTAGGCTTGCTAGCTGAATCATGCTCTTGTCTGAGTCTACGTTCTGTACCCTACAATAAACATCAATTTGTCTAATCCAATTGTCCAGCTTTTCAGCATTTAACTCCCCATCATATATGGGCAAATCAAATTTAACATCTAGCTTGATCAAAGATGCCTTCTTGTTGTGCACAGGGCTATTAGGAGGTGTGAGAAAGCTTTCCTCCTTCCTTTTCCTTTGGAGTGGTCTTGGAAGTAAGACTCATCTTCTTCTTTATCTTGTTTAGAAACTGATGAATCTTCAGCCTTATGTTTTCTAAAGTCCCTATACATTTCTTCTACCATAGACTTTATGCCTAGGAAGCTTTCTATGAATTGAGGGTCTAGCCCCACAGAACCTTCTTCTGACATTGTCTTTCGAGGATAAACTCTTCCAATTTCAGGATTAGTTTTCACCAACTCTCCTTCTCCTAATTTGAGCTTTGATCTCGTGAGCATTCAACAGCTAACAAACACAAGCATGTCTAACCCTATAGTCTAAAGCTCTGATACCACTTGATCTGATAATCACCCTATGAGTGACCTCAGTTAAAGATTTATTACATGAAGGTATTACAGACTCATGTGCTGGTGTGTGTTTGTGTTATTTAGGCAACGGATCGATCAAATTGCGAATACACAGACACTTGAAAGAGAAAACAACAGAGAAATATAGTAAGCAATTATAAAAACACAAGAATTTAATAAGGAGTTCACCCTATCCTCCAAGGCTATGTGTCCCGTCTAGCTTTCAATGGTGGCCTTCTTTTATTGTGTCTTAAAGCAGAGAATTACAATGAAGGAGCTCAATGTGAGTCTCCTGAAACGGAATTCGCTTGGCTTGGTCGTTCTTGGATGCCCCAAGCCACTAGAGTACACAGACTCTTTTCCTTACCAGCTCTGTGACCTTTTGGTCTATAATGGAGAGAGCCCAATGTGGTGCTCAGTCCAGACAGATCCTCTCTGGGATGGCTTGAATCTCTCAAGCTCTCTAGTGCGCGATGCTGCCTTTGGTCAGCTCGGCCCTCTGTCTTCCGTTCTGCTTTTGCTTCACTGTCTCTCTTTTCTCTGTTCTTCCTTTCTGTGTTCCGTCCTCCTCTCGGGGTTCTGGTGTCTTTCTGCTTTACCTGTGCATGGCTTTAAGGCCATTCGTTCTCATGGCTATTCAATTCCTCTTCCACTTCCCGTAGGATAACCTGCTACAGCTTCGCTTGGAGATCCTATTCGACATCATCATCATGCTCAAAGGGAGTGGCCACATGTCATCCTGTAGCTGCGCCAACTCACTTTGTCGGTTCGATTCTTCGTTACGTCATGGAATGAGACTTCTGCCACCTTGGCAGTCAAATCAGACGTCAAATCCTTACAAACTGCAACTTAATCCCCCGTCGATTCCACTTTCCCATCGGGCGCGATCTCAGGTGTTAGATCTGGGGCCTCCAGATCCGACGCCATACGCACATTTCACACGGTTGACTTGCTCGACTATTAGCGCGCGATCAGCGACGATTTTTTCTCTCCTCCACTTGCCACGCGTCGACCACTGAGTGGAATCGCTCCGTTTTTTCCAAATCAGCTTACCGCTTGAGGGTGCCCCCGATCAATACTGCCAGTTTTTCGGAGCGTGTGTCCCAACTTGTCCTTTAGCCTTTTCCACACGGTTCTCCCAGCTCTTCATGCGACCGAGTGCTTGGGGCTTTCCCATTTCGAGGGGTTTTGCCTAGCAATGCGCGATTAGCGCTAATCGCGCATCAAAAAACGCCTCTGTTTCCTGATCTGGGCTTCCCAGGGGCTAGTTTTGCCTCATGTGCAGTCTCCATGGGCCTCGGTCAACACCAGTGTTGCACAAAGCGCCCCCCCCCCCCCCCCACGGTTCCAAGCCCCGAAGCGCGTCCCGTACGGAAGCGCCTAGGAAGCTTGGTCGGAAGTGGCGCTTCCGAATTCGGAAGCGTCGCTTCGGCTTTTTTAGTCGCTTCCTGGAAATTTGGAAGCGTTGTATGGAAGCTCCGCTTCCGAAGCACCGAAGCGCGCTTCATACGGTGCTTCGGGCGTTGGAAGCGTGGCGCTTTGGAGGAGGAAGCATACGCTTCCAGAAAAGCTTCCGGAAAAGCGTTTAGAAAATCTTTTTTTTTCAATTTTTTTTTTTAATTTTAGTTCAGTTTGCTTGTTGGGGGTGGGTCCACCTTGGGTTAGGGTGACGAATGAAGGCAAAAAAAAATATAAATATAGCAGATGCTCCCTCATGGTAATGTTAAATTCTTAAAGTAAAAGTGACATTCTCCTTTATTTTTCATTTTCATCCTTTTACTTAAATTTTTAACATTACCATGAAATGACTCAGGATGTTTGAGAGTGGTTCCAACCTCATTGGACTTCATATGGAGAAAATAGAATTTCATATCCTATTCAAAATTCAGTAGACTTGACAGTTTTCAGGAATTCAGGATCAATGGGATTGTGGCATTTCATTAGATTATATCAAGTATGAAGGTATGCGATTAGCATTTAATCAAGAGCACCAAGCCCTATATGTACCCTAGTGTTGGTGGTGTTAATTGTTGAACTCGTTTGTCACGTGGCACGCCCTTAGCAAAAAATTACCTTTCAATCAAGTCAAAATCATCGATCAAACATGTTAAGCTTTTTCTACCATATTTTAAGTCTTGAATTAGGTAGTTTGATCAAAATTGGGCAATGTTGACTAATATCCCTAGACAATCGAGGTAGAGGCAAAGGCTAGACAAGAGGATAAGAATCTAGATTCTAGATCATTAATGTACAATGGATGTTATATCTATCTTGATTTCTGCAAAAATATGCATGTTTTCATGTCTTCTACAATTAATTTGGTATTTGGGATGTTTGTTTTGAGTATAAATGCAAAAAAATATAAATATATATATATATATATAGCAGACGCTTCCGCGAACGCTTCGCTTCCTAGATTTTTGGAAAATGACGCTTCGGCGTCCCCGCTTCCAAAAAACGCTTCCGCTTCGTGCAACATTGGTCAACGCGCTTTGACCGAGGTCCTCGTCGCTCCACATTGGCTGCTAACTGCCACTGTTCAGAGGTGTTTTGATTGTTGTTCTGAATTCTTTGATGTCTGTCCCGACCTGATACAGTCATGGTCCTTCTAATTATTCTTCATGGATCCAATTCGGATCACCCTTGCTCAAAAAATTATGAGATTTCAGCTCCTTGCTCCTTGGCCTAAACCCAGAAAAATACACGAAGGAATTGGCCAAATGTTGACCTCGAAATTTTGGCCCAAATTCCTCTTAGCTCCTCTAGTTGCTCGATGAGTTCGGACCCCTGTTTGACCCCTTAGATATGCCCAGAAAATTCTATAAAATTAGGAGTGTGATCTTTGCCCAAAACCCAGAGAAACCCAGAAAGAGTTTCCCTTGGTTCCAACCTTCAAAAATTGACCTTTCACAGCTTGGCCCTCCTCCAATTTCGAATTTTGTCGCTATGACTGATCCTGTCAATCTCTGCTCTCCCAAATGCAGCAATCCTCCTCAAATGGCCCTCCAAGTGATCTCCTACTTCTCCCGACTTGCTCCAGTTCTACAATTCCTTCTTCCAACTCCCACGTGAGCCTAGTGATGGCTCTTTGCACAAGCCCAGGTAGCTTGTAAATCGAACTACTGGGATGCTGGCCGTGCTAGCTCCAAACTCGCAAGAAAAGTTGGCCCTTTGCTACTCTCCCAATCCTCTAACTCTCCCAGCAAATGCTTGATCACTAATAGCTCCAAACTCCCCCAACGTATTCTCCAGCTAGCCAGAAATGCGCACTCCATGTTGTGGTTGAATGGTAGTGTTGTAACACACTCCCGAAACTCCTAAAATACTTATGGAACTTCCTCTCTAAGGCAGGCACGGATGGTTCCCCGAAGTAGAGGTTGAATCTTCCGCTTGAGAGATTCGTGGCTAAACAATCAGTTGACTCAGCTAAACAGCAGAGGGAACAGTTAAGTAATTTTGATTGCAAGGTGTAAGAATCAGTCCAAAATGAGAGTTGCTCCATCCTTATAACTCCTTGGGCCTCGCTAGCCTCATGTGGGCCCCTCCATCCACCTATTTGACTTTCCCTCCAAGTTACTCGAATGGGCCAATTCAAACTCCCATGTGGGTGGCCCCCACATTCCACTAGCAACCAAATAAAGTCGAATTGCTTCCTAAGTCCCTAAATAAAAAATGATAGGTTCTCTTCCTCAGCCAAAATCATGCAAATTTGTGTAGCAACACCCTGTTACAAATGTGTTTGGAAAGGGACATGGTAGTCCTCCCCTGCCAAATGTTGCTTGCCCTCAAGCAACCTCAAAGTTGGGTGCTTCAAAATGTGGTCACCCTCCCAGGTGGCACCCTCATCCGACAAGCTCCTCCAATGCAAAAAAAAATGTCGCTTGTCCTCAAGCAATGCCTGAGCGAGCAACCTCTCTAATTGTTGCTGCCCAATTTCACTGCAAAATGTGTCAGGGTCCTAGATGTGCCACTGGATTGTGCCTGGCCTTTGCACTGTCCTGATATGGAAGAATCCTTCAATACCAGGATCCCAGGCAATCCTGTCCAACACGAAGCTCCCCTCGCTCCACTCACCATCCTACCCGGTGAAAGTACCAGAAGTCCCTTGCTCCATTAATGATTCACTAAAGCCCAATGGAAGATCTGTATGATCTCCCCCTACAATAGTCAATGCATCCCTAAAGGTTATTGAGCTGTGAAGAGATGTGATGCCCCCGTTCCCCGCTAGTCCCAGAGTGGTGCCACCATGCTGACATTGCGCTACTCTAACTATGTCATACTCCCCATCGTGCGCAGTCAATATCCTCCTCTCCTCGAACTTGATGGTGGAATACTGAAAGAGGAAAGACACGTAGGATTCGTTATATATTATTTTATTCAATATATATATATATATATATATATATATATATATATATATATATATATATATATATATATATTTAAAATATATATATATATATAGATTAAAATAGATATTTCTTACACAAATTCTCATTAATTATACAAATTCATTGATTTCAAACATAGATCTTCATCTAGATGTTAGTTTTACTGTTCACAAAGTAAGTTAGTATCATTATAGCATAGTACATACAAAATTCAAATACATGTCACTGTCACATAAATCATAAATCATAAATCAATGAATCATAAATTCGAAATTCATAAATGATAAATCATAATACCTATTCAATTCATCAATGATCCAATAGGAGAAAGACAAGATAGTAAGATAAAGACACTGACAGCTGTAGCTTTCTCATTAAGTCATCAAATCAAAATGTGTTACATAGGCAGTGCAATGCCAATGGCAAATAGAAATAGAAAATATAAAACAACTACAGATATACAAGCCTCAAGGCAGTAGGTAGCCCATGACTCATGAGTCATCAATCCTCATAGTCATCATCAGAATCAGCACCAATGTCCTCATCATCATGCTCACCACTGCTCTCCTTTGCATCCTCCTCCTCCCCTGTATCCATAGTTGCCTCTGCATCTGCTGGTGTGGAGGATGAGCCCTCTATAATATCACCATCATCAAATCTAACAAACTCTAGCACTAGATCATTGAGATCCATGTTGACCAATGCCAACTCAACACTATTTTCTAGACACATATCATCAGGAAAGACATCCCACATCTTTGTCTTTCCCTTCAACCACTCCTCCCTCTGCCTGTAAATAAGACGAAGGTCGGTGTACACATACACCATTGTCTCTGCCTTGGACTGCTCAAGCCCTGCTCTTCTTCACACTATGCAAATTCCCATATGTGCTCCAATTCATCTCGCAACAAGAGGATGAAGTCACCTGAGAGAGGAGCCTCATGGCTAACTGCTAAAGAGGAGGGCTTGTTCCCCCATGATTTGCCCACCAAGAATAGGGCTTCTTAGCCCCCCTGTCTCTAATCACATCATATCTTGCAAATCGACTAGTGCCAGTGGAAAACTCTGCAAACGCATCCTCCACCTCATCAAGCAATGTTCTATCCTAAAAAACCCGCCTGAATGCATCTTTCCTCCCCTGTGAGATTTCACCATCCATGTGAGGAGGGAATCTGCGGGAAGGTCCACTATTCAGCCACTCATGGCTGTAGTATTTTGGGTTCAATGAGTGAGCCAAACAATGTAAAGGTGTGGAATTCTTGTCCCATCTTCTGACAAGGATATCCTGTATAGTACCACAGAAGGCCTCTAGTGATGTCTCGTACTCAGGGCACTCACTCTGTAGAATAATGCTCCTCACAGACTCAATCATGGAATCCCATCCCTCATAAACCTCTTCTAGGTCGGGTTTGTCTGTATCTGCAAATTGAAGCAAAGAAATGATAGGGTCCATGATTTGAATAATAGATCTACCCTCTCCCACCAAGCATCATCTAGCACTGTGTCCTTCACTCTTTTAGAGGCTACTTGATCTGTCTTTCTCCAAAAGGACCAAAACTCAAAAATAACCATGGCCCCAAGAGTGGTCTTGACCTCCCTCAACCTCTTCAACATGATGAATGAAGAGGCAAATCGTGCATCAGCAATCTTCAACAATGATAGATTGTTGTACTCCTTGTAAATAGTGAGGGCATTTGTATGATTTTGCACAAAGTTACGGATATGTCGTGCGTCCTCAATAATGTTACCAATCCAAAGCACATCAGAAGCAATGGATTTCAGTGCTAAGTTCAATGAATGGACAACACAAGGTGTCCAAAACACTTGTGGATATTTAGCTTCCATAATCATGCCAGCAGCCTTGCAAACAGGTGCATTATCTGTAATGATTTGCACACAAGAATCAACACCTACATCTTTAATAACTTTAATAAATAACTCACCCATAAATTGTGCATCCTTGTATTCTCCAAGTGTATCCACTGTTTTCAAAAAAATTGGACAATTCAAGGAAGACACCATGAAGTTGATGAGTGGGTGTCATGCTGGATCTGTCCATCTATCAGAAACAATGATAACCCCATATGTTGGCCATGATGCTTTAATAGTCTCAAGCATTTTTTGCACCTCCCTTTTTGCTTTCGTCAACAATGTGGTTCTAAGCTTCTCTAAACCAGGAGGCACATACCATGATGGAAACCCGTGAGTTAGAGCTCGGCACATCTCAATAAATAGAGGTGAGCGTGCAACATTAAAGGATATGAAGTTTTGCTAGAAAAAGAAGGCAATGGTGAGATCAAGCTCTTCCTGTTTCTCTTTTTGAAAAATCTTTTCCAATGGACCAAGTGAAATTGCCTTTCTTTTTGTTGCTTGTGCCCCAATGGAACTCTCAAATGGAAATCTGGTGGTGCCTTTCCTCAAAAATGGAAGGGGGTCATCATTCTTGGTTTTTCTTTATTTTGCAGCCACATTTGCCATACTAACAGTGAACTCCTTTTCCATTTATTTCCTCTTTTATAAAGAAACCGCTTTACAAGCTCCAACTCCATAACCTGGTAAAGCCAACAAATGGTTTTTCACATGGTAATATGTGCTTGTGAAAGAACTATTGCAAAAGTTGCATCTCCAATGCACATTGCCTCCTCCCTTCCCCTTGGTGCTTGGCCCGTCCTCTCTTGTGCCATATTTCCACAAGGGATATTTCTCAATGTTGTCTTTAGGAGGAAGTTTTCCCTCAACATTACTTGCAGCAGACTCTGATGATATTGGGGGAGGAGGGGCATCTCCAATGGGGACATTCTTCCCCGTCCTTTGCCCCCTACCTGCTGCCCTTGGTTGAGCCATGAATACTGTAAAAAAAATAAACAAAACATGCACAAATTTGTAAAAGAAATGCATATACAAACTTTTGTAATAGAAATACAAAGAAATAGAGATGAAATGCACTTACCTGGTGCTTGAATCTCCTTGTCGAACGCTCCAAACCCTTAGCTCCTTGCCCACACCTCACTGTTTGCAAAAATGAATGAGAGAAATGGTAAAAAATTAAAAGAACAATGTTGTTTTAAAGCTGTGGGTTTCACTTTTACGGGATTCGAATCCCAAAAACGGGACACGATGTGTCCTAACGAAACACGATCGAGATTCGGTCATGCCCCGTTAGGACATGTCATGTCCCGTTTTTGGGATTCGAATCCCAGCGAATCATCTCTGATTCGTAGGATTCGAACACTTCACCATTTTTGGATGAATCCGGTTTCAGAGTTGTGGACTATTTAGGCCTCTTAAGACATTTTGGCCTTGCTCTTGTACCTTGCTACTGTTGTGGAGATGTGATCTTTGTGGATATTATGCTATTGGAAACTTGTCCTTGTCTTGGAGATGTCAATTTGGGATAATGAAGGATTGTTCATTGATATCTTGTGAGTATTTTATTACTGAATATGTTTTTATGGTTATTGTATGCAATGTATATTTCCGGGATGTTTATATTTATTATCTAAATGCATAGGGCCCAAATTCAACTAGGATTGAAGCATTGGCTTGTTTCGAGGTTGCTCTTGTTGGTTGGACCTTACAACATCGAAATCTTGCATTTTGCATGGTTCAAAAATTATTGTCACCTTATAAAAGCTAAGTGGAGAAAAATGAGACATGGTTCCTAAGCTAATGAAAAGTCATTTTTAGATTATAAAGTGAGAAAACCCACTAAAGTGACTTTATTAAAATAAAAAGTAAAAGGGTGACAAAAGAGTCAAGTGAGTTATAAAAAAAGGGAAATAAGGAGTCTCTTCTCATTCTTGCATTTGATCACTTGAGAAATTGATTTTTGGGAAGCCTCATTCTAGTTGTTGGTTTCGTTGTTGAAACTATACACCCTGGCTAGTGCTGGAGCGGGATGAATCGAGTTCTAACATTGGGCTTCATTGTTGATAAGGAGAAAGCATTTGCAGAGATTGAGCAACTATTGAGGTGTTATCAGTTGATTTTATAAATTATCTCGTGGCATCTCTCATTCTCTGCTATTCTGGTCACAAGATCAAGTTGTTCCTCTGGCAGCAAAGAACCCTTCTCTATAGGCCAAGTATAGGTAGTTCGCGCTACAATTTTGAGAAGGAACCCCTTAGCATTCCCTGGAGATATCAGAGGCTAAATCGTGTGTTTAGTGTAAGTTCTGGGAAGCAAACAGAGGGATAAATGAGATGCATTCACTGTGTCTACTCAGCAAATCGAGTCATCCTGTAGCAGCATTAATACACATCAAAATCGAGCATATTTCTTGTCTATCGGTGGGTGAATTTCTGGCTTATGGGAACGTGGGATTTGGTGGACAGTTTCAGCAATCTACCAGTGGGGAAATCCTCTGTCTGCATGTGGACACCTACAGCCAAGCGTTTGTTAAAAGTCTGCTATCAACTTCATCATTGATTTGAATTCTATTTGTTGTAGCAAGTGTACTCATAGCCAGGGCTTGGAGCACAGGGCTTGTACAAGCTTGTATTAAGTTGTTGTATGTACTTGTCCTTCATCTTATTCTTATATACATATATATGTTATGTGTTCCTGCTGTCCAAACTTTGTGTACTTGCAGATTTGATTTCCAGCTTATGTTATATTCTTGATTGAGTAGTTTCTACCGCTGGTTACGCATGCTAATTTGACATAACATTGAGCAGATTTTGATTAGTGAATTGACAAACATATAGAAGTTAAAGGGTTGGATTTACTGGACTAATAAATCTGTTGCCATAAATTATTTTTAGATCTGTTCTTCTCATGTTCAGCAGCTCTACAGAGTATAGTCTCTGAAAACATATTTGTTCATATCTATATCTGGTGTAATTAAAAGTCACCTGCATACATTAAAAATATATATTGAGAACACCTTCGACATCTCTGTATACATAAAAATATATATTTTTATAACTGCATTTACATCTATACGTACTATTGTAAATATATATTTTGGTTAAAAGTATTTCTATTTTACAACTCTAGATGTAGTAACAGAGATTTTCACGTACCCTAGGTAATACCCTGTGTTCTGACAAAAGAAAATTCAGATATGTGCTAAGCATGATAATTTTTTATGCACTTGCAACTTTACTCGGTTCCAAATGATAAATGTAGAGGCGCAATAGATAACCAATTTCACTGTTTAGATAACATCAAAATACCTTTATTTTATTGTACGAAAGCAATACTTTTACATGCAACAGTGGAAAAGCTAATTCATAATAACAATGAAACTAATGAAATATTTTATACTCACCATTATTGGTTTGAATCTCCTGTAAAGAGCTTATCGCAGTCTTGAGTAGGCCTTCTGTATGTGAAACAAGTGCATTTTGCAAGGCCACCTGTCATGTACAAGAGGTTTGACCACAACATTTATGATTGATGTCCTTCATGATAAGACTTAAATCTCCTAAGAAAAAAAAGTATCACAATTAGCATTCTGAAGATGTTAGCTCAAGATACAAAAAAGTAATTCTGATTATCTAATGTTCTTACCTCAGCAGTTTCAAGGAATAAATATAGCCGCCTTAAAATGCTTTCAACACAAGGTATAGTTACTTCATTGAAGGAAATGCAAGCTTTGACAAAATCTGTTACTTGCATTTGTTGGGACCCTTTTGCCATCTTTGAGGTTCTAGCAGCTAAATAATTACTTGAATGTACCAATGTTTCCTGCCAACGAACGTGATATATCATGGTTAAATGGAAATATTGACACAAAAACTACATCAAGGACCAAAAACAATGACAGAGAGAAACTAAAGCTATATTCAAAATTTAGGAACTTTGAGGCTACTAAGAAGAGGAAAAACGTTCAAAATGATATGAAGATTGCAAGTTTTAAAGAATATAATGGGAAACAACACAAGAGTTCAGGATTAGTCATTCTGCATCATAAAGCCATGGGTATTTCGATATCTCTTTCTTCATTCATGTGTGTAAAATGAGGAAAATTGTATTATTCACACATGCCTGTTAGCTTTGCTATATATAGCCAGAAAGTGGCTTACTGCAAAAGCATTACTAAAGTAAATATGCTAAAACATTTCAATCCTCTTACACAAGTATATTATAAAAATACAAATTGACAGCTTATAATTTCAAAAAGGAAAATTGTCAAATAAGCTTCGCCAATAAATTTGCTTCACAACAAGATAATGCATCTTTTAGCTCTTGGGGTTATCCCAACAGCATTTTCACCCTGTTAGGAGAGTGCTATGTCTTTTAGCCCCTTGGTGATGCTTCACAGAAATATTGATGGCTCATTATGGGTATATGCTTGACCTTAGTTAGAGTGATGGCATGGCACTCCTACCTAAGAGGCTGATACTCTAGCTGACAGTTGGTTAACCCATTAGGTGCATGTAACTACTCAAACACTCACAAAAGAAAAAGACCTACCCTCAATAGGAGAGCCTAGAAGCAACTACTAGAAAAAGAACCCCTATCACATCAATGGCCTTGCCTCTTACTTCAGATTACAGAGATGGAGTTCCCTGGCCTAGGGGGGTGTCCCTAAAACAATCAAGCCTAAGTGCTTTAGTGTGGGAATGTTGTTACCTTTAGCTGATTACGCATGATTTACACAGACAATTGATTTACCCGTTAAGCATGTGAACTGATGTGATGAGCACAAAGTTAACTCGTTTGATCAATTCACCATATGCCACAATTTAAAGTTGTTTCCAGCAGTCAATTATGAAAGCAAGTAACAACATGTGTAAAATTTCTCACAAGAAATGCTGGACTGTATGAAGTATGCCATACTCTAAGGTATAACCCAATCACAAGATTATGTTATAGTGTCTGATTCCAGCTTATAAATAATCCAGACCAATGCTGTAAATGACAAAACCTCAAGAGAATAATTGTAGCCAAAGTGATTATACAATGTGATTTAGAAGTTCCAGAATTTAAAATGATACCATCCATTCGAGCTGTATTGAAGTGTTATACCCAGATTATAATTCAAACCATTTGTGGACGTGTGTAGTCAAAACATGCAATACTGAGAAAGTTAAAACATCCATGAGTCTTACAAAGATAAACGGAAGAAAGGATTAAACCTAAATACAAAAGATAAGGAAGAAATTAAATGCAACGGAAATGGAGGATCCACCAGCTCCCATGTCACATTCTTCATAAGAGCATCATACTCCCTCTGCATAGCTTCCTTCCACTCATCATGAAAAGCAGCTTCTTCAAAAGAAATTGGTTCAAAGTTATTAGATAAATCCAATCCACAATTATATGAAACATCCTTATCATTGGCATTACTTAATCTTAAGCATCTAAATCACCTCCATCATATTGTCTTGTTGAATTTCTGGTTCCTATCCTTCCAACCTCACATGGCAAACACTTTCAAGTATCTTTATGAGCCACTTCGGACATTTCTGTAATGGTCTACGTCACTACACTAATGGCACGACATTGTTGAAAATCTATGCAAGTGCAGTAGAATACAATTTTCTGTGAGATAATTACTTTCTAATGATTTTTCAGAGTTTTTTATGCCACTGCTATCATTGAATAATTACAGTCAGAAAATCTCAACAATAAATGCAGCGGAAACAGTAAAGATCATAGAAAGACAGCCATGCACAATACAGACAAAAACTTTACCCTAGGAAACCCAACCTTGGGAGAAAACCCAGCAACTTTTCTTATGGGAAATTATTCTTCAGCAAGGTTTACAAATCAGCGATTTGTCTAGATATCTGTACCGATAATCCAATTCAAATACCTGTCAAACCTGGTCCAATTTAGCAGCTGGTCAATGCTGGTCAAAACCAGTCAAAAGTCAAATTCTGCCCTTCAGTAAGCAGCCTGCGGTCAACTGTGGTCCACGGCCTGCAGTTTGTTGTCAAACTTGTGGTCAAATGTGATCCACTGTGGTCAACTGTGGTCAACTGTGGTCCACGGCCTGCAGTTTGTTGTCAAACTTGTGGTCAAATTTGATCCACATGTTGCGGTCAAATCCAATCAAACTTCTGCAGTCAAGCTCAGTCAAAGGTCTGGTCAACTTGGCCTGTTCTTCTCACACGTGGTTGTCCAATGAAGAAAAGATAGACCTCAGAAAAACTGATTTCTCCTTGCTCAGACTTGCTCTTCATTGATCTCCAAATGAGGCATCTTAACATCTTATTTATACACGTCCAGGCGGTGTGACAACCCAAGGAACACTTCCCTTCATTGGCTGGCCAACTTGTCTTTTACTGGCCCGAATTGACTTAATAAAATAAAAATTTACATAATTCATCTACACTGACTTGAAGACTCTCTAGACATGCAGGAATACCTCTCGATGCTACACAAAAATCAACACTCCCTCTTGGGGAGGGAGGTATTCCATTTCGCTGAAAACAGTTTTCTCCATAGGTGAAATTTCTCCTCCACTAGAAAAGTCCATAAGCTTGCTATGTTGATGTAGTGTCCCCTCACATGCACGTCTATAGATATAGATCACTCCATCCCAAAGTAGGCCATTTACCCCTAGCCAACTTAGCACAGCTCCATGGATAAATGTATCAATCTCCCCTGGTCAAATCAACATGACCCAGCCAAATCGACGTGGCTTTTAGGAGAAGGTCTGCCCCTGGCCAAATCAACATGGCCCAGCCAAATGAGCATGACTTCTTAGGTGAATGCATCATTCTTCCCTAGTCAAATATGCATGACCCCATGACCCTATGGATTCCAAATCAGCTTGGCTCCAATGCAAGAATGTTTGCAGTATGCTGCAGTTGCCCTGGGCCATTCACCCCTAACCAAATCAACATGGCTCCATGGGCAAATGCATCATTCCCCCACTAGTCAAATCAGCATGACCCTGTGGGAGAATGTCTGCCCAATCCTGCAAAAAACATCACACTCCCTCTCAACAAGGGAGGCATTCTGCATCATGCCAAGTTTGTCTCTGAAGTATACAAACTTCACTCTAGACAGAGGCTTGGTGAGAATGTTTGCAACAATGTTCCACCAAGAGTCCGGGATGGGGAGACGCACAAGGGGGATGTGTGGGAGTACCCTTAAATTTTATTGGCATTTAGGGGGGACAGGGGGACGTGTGGGTATATAATTCTTTTTCCTTTTTAATATATATATATATAACCGGATTCGTTATATAGTGGCCATGTGTCCGAATTCGGCGTGTTGGACACGATTCATCCAAAAAACGTGTCCAAAAAACATGACACGTCGAATCCTATCAGGACACATCGAAAACCAAGCGTGTCTCGAAATTCTCCAACGTGTCCCGATTTTTGACTGCATGCCCTGTTTTCCAGGATTCGTTTGGCGGAAAAGTGACTCCTGCGGGTTATAAAAGACCGCATTTGCTCATTACAGTCACACTGTTTATCATTTGGCAAGCATTGTTTGAGTTGATGGCAAGTGGGGAAGGGTTTGGAGCAAGGAGCTAAGGGAGTAGAGTGTTCGGCAAGGAGATTCAAGCACCAGGTAAGTGCATTTCAACTCCATTTTTTTGCATTTCTTATTCTATTACAGCAGTTTGTATATGATTTTTTGTTTACAAATTTGTGCATGTTTTGTTCATTTCTTTTACAGTATTCATGGCTCAATCAAAGGTAGCAATTAGGCGGCAAAGGAAGGGCAAGAATGTCATGCGTGGAGATGCCCCTCCTCCCCCAATATCATCAGAGTCTGTTGCAAGTAATGTTGAGGGAAGAGGAGGACATAAAGACAATGATAAATATCCATTGTGGAAATATGTCACAAGAGAGGATGGGACAAACACCAAGGGAAAGGGAGGAGGCAATGTGCAATGGAAATGCAACTTTTGTCACATTTCTTTCAAAAGCACATATTATCGTGTGAAAGCACATTTGTTGGCTTTACCGGGTTATGGGATTGGAGTTTGTAAAGCTATTTCTTTACAAAAGAGAAAAGAATTGGAAAAGGAGTCCACTGTTGGTATGGAACATGTGGCTTCAAAATCAAGAAAACCCAAGAATGAAGACCCCCTTCCATTTTTGAGGAAAGCCAACACCAAATTTCCATTTGAGAGTTCTACTTCTACTGGAGACAAGCAGCAAAAAGAAGAGCACTTGGTCCAATGGACAAGATTTTCCAAAAAGAGAGATGAGAAGAGCTTGATCTCACCATTGCCTTCTTCTTCTATCAAAACTTCATATCATTTAATGTTGCACGTGTTAGGATATTCCGACACATAGGATATAGTTAAGTTCAACTTGGTCTAGTTTAGAGTTAGGTATAGAGTTAGGTAAAGTGTGTTTCTTTACCGTTGTACATATTGTAACTTACAATCCGACGGTCACGATATGTAGTGATCCGACGGTTCACTCTCACCTCGGTATTACCGACACTTGATCCGTGGCTTGACACCCGATTGGTCCATGAGTTCTATTTAAAGCGCATGGAGGGTCATTGTTCGGGTAATCCGTGCATGAGAGAAGCTTATGTAAATTTTCATTCTTTGATTAATAAATTGCCTGTAGTACCCACGTTGGGACGGGCCGTGGACTGTTTCCCTCCTTGCACTCTGAGGGTTTTAACCACGTCAAAAATACTGGTGTATTGATTTGAGATCTGGTTGTGAGCGGTGTCCTTTTGGTATTCTTTCTGAGGAACTTACCCTGTAAATTCCTACATGGTATCAGAGCTATTTGAGGGCCGCGTCCGTTGGTGATCCAAATCTGAAGCCGGTAGAACTGCATGCGGCTGTCGTTTCCTAGATCTGTTGCTTCTGACTGCTTTCGGGCCGAGAGGACTGCTCTGTTGCGTTCGGAGCATCTGTTCCAGTGAGGAACCCCTTTCGTTTCACGCGAAAAGGTTTCTGATAGCCCTAGCTGCGTCATTTTTCAGATCGGGAGGTATACAGTGTTTTTTTTTGCAGTGTACTGTTATTTTCTCTCTGCTTATTTCGGTCTTAGTTTATTTAGCCTTTTTTTTTTTTTTTAACCGGATCTATACCTTTCATTTCTGCGTATGCTCTTTGCCCTGCGACTCTGTGCGATCTGGGCAAATCAGAAACAGAAAGGAAGGATTTTTCTCATGCGTATGCTCTTTTCCCTGCACCTTAGTGTGATCTCGGAAAATCAGAAACATTGAGAAAAATATTTAGTTTTTCGGCTAAAGCTAACTTTGAGATTTTTTTTTTAAATTTCTAGTTTTTTGGCTAAAGCTAACTTCGAGCCGTAAGGTTCGTTTTTCTTTGCATATTCGTGTTGGGTTTTGTGTTTTGTGTTTTGTAGGGAAAAAGAGCTTTCTCAAGGCAAGCACGCAAACCAAGGCCCCCCCCCCCTCTCTCTCTCTCTCTCAAAATTTTTGTATAGATCAATTGGTTCAAAGCTATTTTAAGAGAGTAGAGGTCTTGGGTTCAAGTCTCCATTTTGTGGGGGCGGATTTTTTCATTCCCGCACATTCGCGCACTTTGCCGGCAACGTCAACAATTTTTTTTCAAAAAGCCATAACTTCTTCATCCGGAAGCCTTTTTCAGAGCCGTTTTTTTTAAAACCGCCTATTTTTTCGAGATCTATCCATTGGAACACTTACTTTCAGCATCTTCAGCTTCAGTTTTTTTTAAAAATGGAAAGTCCATGCCAAGTCATTCTTGACAGCACTAACTACTTCCAATGGGTAGCCTACATGGGAGATTTACTTAGAAGTAAAGGTCTCTACAGAATAGCCACAGACCAAGAGAAGAAACCAAAAGATGAAGACAAGGCGGCAAAATGGGAAAATAGACAAGATCAAGCACGTGGTTTGATAGGGATGTCTGTTTCTCCTGATCTTAGATTCCACATTGCAGAACTTGAGACTCCTCATGAAGCATTAGAAAAACTTGCTAAAGTTTTTGGATTAAAAATGAAATTAGAGCCCATCAACTTGAAAATGAGCTGCTTACTTTGGATCCTAATAATTTTTCTTGCATTGAAGATTTCTTGTCCAAATTCAAGACCCTTAGATATCTCTTGGAAGGTGTTAAAGTTAAGAAAGAAGATGGTAACCTTATTTATTCCATCCTTACTAAGTTGGGACCAGCCTACTCTGTATTTGTTTCCACTTTCCATTCTACAAGGGAAGCTTTCATTTGTCAAGGACAAGACTACAAGGCCCCTTCCTTTGACTCCTTTTGTGATTCCTTAATAAGAGAACAAGAAAAACTCTTACACCTTGGTCTTCTTAATCTTGGAAACTCTTCCACGAAAGCGTTAGCCGCCCAGCAGCAACCAAATTCAAAGAATCCTAAGAAGTCATATCCTCAAAAGAATGGTCCTAAACCATCTCAGCCTCAAAATGAAAGATCATTTCAGCAAAATGATAAGACCAATAAAAACAAATGGAAGAAGACTGATAGACATTGTAACTTTTGTAATCGAGATGGCCACTTAGAATCTAAATGCTTTAAGAAGATGGAAGCCTTGGAAGCCGCAATGAAGAAACATAACATCCATGTGGAGCCTACTTCAACTTCAACTTCCGAAATGGCACTTTCTGCATGTCATTGTCAATCATCTCAGTCTGGTTATGCATTAAATGTATCTTCTTCTTCTTCTCATTCTCATGAGTGGCTCATTGATTCTGGAGCCTCTTGTCACATGGCCAAAAACCAAGCCATGTTTTCTTCTTTAAATGATTGTAACACCAAAAATATATATATTGGTGATGATAGATCTCTTAATGTTGTAGGGACTGGAACTGTTCATCTAGACAATGGTCAGTTTAATGATGTATTATGTGTTCCAACCTTATCCTGCAACCTTCTATCTGTCTATCAGATAACTCATTCAGGTGAAGGTAAAATTGTTGAATTTTCACCTCATGATGTTGTAATCAAGGATCTAAAAGATCCTAAACAGATTCTAGCTACTGGTCTTGCTGATGATTCCAAAAGGTTGTATAAGTTTCACAACTTTGGGTCATCAAATCTTCCCTCAGTATTTGTTGCTCATAATGATGAAGTGAGCAAACTTTGGCATGAGCGATTTGGTCACTTAAACTATCGCTCCCTTCAGCATCTATGTAAAGAAAATATGGTGACAGGTCTTCCTATGGTATCTTGCAGAGATGGTGTTTGTTCCGGATGTGTACTCGGAAAACATCATCGGGACAGTTTTGACAAACGTGCCTCTTGGCACGCCTCAGCCCCTTTACAGCTTGTGCACAGTGATTTATGTGGTCCTCTTCCTGTTGCTTCATTCTCTGGCTGCAAGT
Organism: Pinus tabuliformis; assembly: GCA_031772625.1. Lineage (NCBI taxonomy): Eukaryota > Viridiplantae > Streptophyta > Pinopsida > Pinales > Pinaceae > Pinus > Pinus tabuliformis. The sequence goes on from CM062804.1 coordinate 645,793,276, forward strand.
ACTTCTTAACTTTCATTGATGATTTCTCCAGACGCACTTGGGTATACTTCTTAAAACTCAAGAGCGAAGTATTTAACACCTTTTTGGCCTTCAAAGCCTTTGTTGAAAAACAATCTGGACATCAAATTCTTAAGCTAAGAACTGATAATGGTGGAGAATATGTTAAAAACACATTCATCAACTTTTGCACCGAAAATGGAATTCAAATGCAACATACTGTTCCATACACTCCACAACAAAATGGTGTAGCTGAAAGGAAAAATCGCACCTTAAAGGAAATGGCTAATTGTATGCTGCAATCTAAAGGACTCAGTCTTAGTTTTTGGGCCGAAGCAATTAATTGTGCAAATTATATAATCAATCGCACTCCTACTAAGGTTCTAGAGAATATCACTCCAGAAGAAGCTTGGAGTTCCATTAAACCAGATGTAAGTCACTTTCGTGTGTTTGGAAGTGAAGCATGGGCCCATATTCCAGATGAAAAGCATAAAGCTTTAGAACCTAAGAGTGAGAAATGTACTTTTGTTGGATATTCTGAAGATGTAAAAGGTTATAGACTTATTCCATTTAAGTCCAAAAATGTTATCATTAGAAGAGATGTAAAATTTGATGAAAATAAATCGGCCTGCGAGCCTAGTCCGGCGGATGTGCCACCTCTTCCTATCTCTTCTACTTTTGAAAACATTTCTTCTTCAGATGATGAAAGTGAGGATGACAATCCTCCCCCACCTTCTCAGGATCCTCAACTTCCAAGATGGGTCCGTGCTACTCGGGATGCAGCAGGTGATCTTGCCGGTGATCCTACAGATCAGCGACGTACACGTTCTCAGTTTGAAAGAGCCTCTTCTTTACTGGCTCAAGCTCCAGTAAATCATGATCCTGACACTTTTGCAGAAGCTTCAGGCCATCCACATTGGGAAGCAGCTATGAATGAAGAATATCATTCATTGATGACAAATGATACATGGGATCTTGTTCCTCTACCAAAGGGACGCAAACTTGTTAGATGTAAATGGGTTTACAGAACCAAGTATGGACCAGATGGGAAAGTTGATAAACATAAAGCTCGTCTTGTTGCTAAGGGCTTTTCACAGGTTGAAGGCATTGACTACACTGAAACCTTCTCCCCTGTTGCCAAAATGAACTCTATCCGCCTTGTTCTTTCCCTTGCTGCCTCTTTAAAATGGGAAGTCCATCAGATGGATGTTAAATCTGCCTTCTTGCATGGGGACTTGCAGGAAGAAATCTATATGGAACAACCCATTGGCTTCATACAAACAGACTCCAGCCTTGTGTGTCGACTTAAGAAATCCCTTTATGGTCTCAAGCAAGCTCCTCGGGCTTGGTATGCCAAAATGGATAGCTTTCTTTTAGAATCTGGCTTTTCTAGGTGTCATTCTGACAATACTGTCTACACCAAGAAAGTGGGCAACTCTCTTATCATCCTTGTTCTTTATGTTGATGATCTTATCCTTACTGGTAGTGATCCCAACCTTATAAACCATGTGAAGTCTAGCCTTAAAAAGAAATTTGAAATGACAGACTTAGGACACTTACACTATTTTCTCGGTCTTCAAGTCTTGCAATCCAAGGAGGGTATTTCCCTTTCCCAGTCCAAGTATGCTTGTGATATTCTTCGTCATTTTCACATGGAAGACTGTAAGCCAGCCCCTTCTCCCTTTCAGTCTGGAGTCAAACTTTCAGTCTCTTGTACTTCTCCTGAAGTTGATGCTACCTTATACCGTCAACTTGTAGGAAAACTCTTGTATTTAACCCATACTCGTCCTGATCTTTCCTTTGCTGTTGGCCTTGTTGCTCGTTTTATGCAAAACCCCCGTGAAAGTCATTGGAAAGCAGCTAAAAGAATACTTCGTTATGTTCGAGGTACAGTACAGTTTGGGATTCATTACAGTGCCAAAGCAGCTCCTCTGTTAGTTGGTTTCACTGATTCTGATTGGGCTGGTGACCCTGATGATCGGAAGTCTACTGCCGGTTATGTCTTCACTCTTGGTTCAGGACCTATTACATGGGCTTGTAAGAAACAGGCTGCCATTTCTCTTTCGTCAGCAGAAGCAGAGTATCGTGGTGCCGTGGAAGCTAGTAAGGAAGCCTTGTGGCTTCGTCAGATCCTATCAGAGTTTGGCTTTGAGCAGCAGCATCCAACCACACTTTGGTGTGATAATCAAAGTGCCATTCAGCTATGCAAAGATCCAGTCCAGCATCAGCGCAGCAAACACATTGAACTACACATGCACTTCATCAGAAAGCTCATTCATGACCATGTTCTTGAAGTGCAATATTGTCCAACAGATGATCAGGTTGCAGACATCTTCACAAAGGCTCTCACAGAGGCGAAGTTCACTAAACTTCGATATATGCTTGGAGTTCAGGAAGTTGTCACTAAGGGGGGATAGGCTCTAGTGCCTCCTTCCTTCTCCTATTGTGTCATATTTGTAAATCCTTCAATCCTATCCCAAGTTGTTCTTAAGGGGGGATGTTAGGATATTCCGACACATAGGATATAGTTAAGTTCAACTTGGTCTAGTTTAGAGTTAGGTATAGAGTTAGGTAAAGTGTGTTTCTTTACCGTTGTACATTTTGTAACTTACAATCCGACGGTCACGATATGTAGTGATCCGACGGTTCACTCTCACCTCGGTATTACCGACACTTGATCCGTGGCTTGACACCCGATTGGTCCATGAGTTCTATTTAAAGCGCATGGAGGGTCATTGTTCGGGTAATCCGTGCATGAGAGAAGCTTATGTAAATTTTCATTCTTTGATTAATAAATTGCCTGTAGTACCCACGTTGGGACGGGCCGTGGACTGTTTCCCTCCTTGCACTCTGAGGGTTTTAACCACGTCAAAAATACTGGTGTATTGATTTGAGATCTGGTTGTGAGCGGTGTCCTTTTGGTATTCTTTCTGAGGAACTTACCCTGTAAATTCCTACAGCACGCTCACCTCTATTGTAATATCCCATATCAGGAATATACCCCAAACACAAGCAAACTCCAACCAGAGATGGACTAGGAGGGCATTTACCAGATATGTCGCCTCTAAAAAGAGGACGAGATCCGGAGGCTACCTAGCCCTTTCCAGACTCTGTCTAAGAGTATAATAGAAACACACAAGTGGTATAATAGCCGAGAATGCTCACAGAGATACAAGTAACAATGACACTGTATATATCAAATAAACCATAAATAGATACACAAGAAATGCAGAGAGAATGCTAAGCCATTTTATTATACTGAGTAATAAAATGAGTACAGGAGGTGAACAGGAAGATGACACCTCTACTTGCACAAGGCAAGTGAAGAAATACACTCAGAATAGCAAAGGAATGGCCCCTCTCTGATCTGCGTCCAAGCTGCTGGGAAAACTGTTGCGTTGCTGCTACTACTAGAAATCAAACGAGGATTTGGGACTGCTCCCCTCCTCAGAAAATGTTGCAACTCTAGAATCGGACTCACTCAAGAAACCCAGAAAAACCCAGAAAGCTTTCCTGGAATGGCCGACCCCCGAAAATCACCCCCTTGGGGTTCTACGCAATTCCTCACTGCTCTGCGCTGCCACTGAATAGAACCCTCCGACACTCAGCCTAGAACTCTGCCAAACTCCTTCAATATGCAAGATTTGATCTCTTGCTCAATCCCTCGGCTCAAATCCTCCACAAACCCTCAATCCAAACTGCTCACAAAAAGAACTGTGTCCCTCTCCCAGTGCTGCGCAGTCCTCCAGAACACTGATAAAACCACTACTGAAATGCTGAAGATATTGCTGCTGAAATGCCAACGAAAATACCTTACCCTAGCAGGCACTCGAAGTCCCCCGGGGCTAAGGGTGAGATCTCCAAACAGAGACACTCAATGCACTAAACAGTGTTGCAGACTAGCTAAACAGCCAGTGTGCTCTAAGCCAAAACAACTATCACAAATGCACATAACCGAATGATCAAAATGAGGGGGCTCCTCTCTCTTTTATAGCTTCTGCCTCTCTCAATCCCAATGCTCACCTTTTCCTGCGTGATTCCCCTTTTGCCACGTGTTCCTCCCCTCCTGCGCAGTCCCTCCATGTGTCTGCATGAGCTCCATTTCTGCGTCCCCCTTTTGGCCCCCTTGGCTCTCCCTTTAAGTCACAACGTTGTGCTACTAGGAAGTGACTTTTATTCTAAAAGTGAGTTATGTCCCCCTTTCTCACTTTTTTATTTACAAAATAACTATAGAAGGCAAAATTTGGCAAAATCGAATATTCCAATTAGCTGGGGCTAATTAGGAATATTACAGTCTCCCCCGGCAAAATGTTGCTTGTCCTCAAGCAACTGAAGTGATAGATGTTGTAAGATCTTCTCATTCTCCCAAGTGGCATCCTCATCCGGCAAATTCTTCCACCTCACAAGGAATTCCCGGACTGTCTTGCTCCGCAGTTGCCTCTCCCTGGTATCAATGATAGTTCCGGTTGCAATACCAAATGCCCCTCATCGTCCATAGGTGGTAGCTCATTTGTCACTATTACTTGCTGCCCCAATGCCTTTTTCAGACATGATACATGAAAAATGTTATGAATCTTGCTGCCTTGGGGCAGCTCCAACTCATATGCAACCTATCCAATCTTGCGTATCACCCTGTATGGCTCATAAAAGTGGGGCTTGAGCTTTTCAACCCCCTTCTGCTTCAGTGACGACTGTCGGTATGGCTGTAATCGTAGGTAGACCATGTCCCCCACCTCGAATTGCCTCTCTACCCGACCCCTGTCGACATACAGCTTCTGCTAGTTCTGCGTTGTAGCCATGTTATCCTTGAGAGCTCGGAGGATATCCTGACTCTCTTGGATCCAAATCTTGGCTCTAGGAACCCTGCTGTCACCAAACATCACGTCAACAAAAGATAAAGGATAATACCCATATAAGGCATAGAATGGTGACATACCAATGGATATGTGATGTGAGGTATTGTAGAAATACTCCCCCAGATGCAGCCACTTCAGCCATGCTCAGTGTTGCTCACTGACATAGTTACGCAAGTAGCCCTCTAGCCACTTGTTAACTATCTCTGTCTACCCATCCATCTATCGGTGATAACTGGTACTCGGAGTCAACTCCGTCCCCACCAACCGAAAAAGCTCCTACCAAAACCCGCCCATGAAACGGTTGTCCCTGTCACTAACGATGGTCTTAGGAAGACCATGTAGCCTGAAGATCTCCCTAAAAAATAGCTCAGCCACCTATGCTGCTGTGTAGTGTGCGGATATGGCAAAGAAATGTGCATACTTTGTCAGTCGGTCAACGATGACAAAGATAGAATCCTTGCCCTGTACCGTGGGCAATCCTGTGATGAAGTCCATCGAAATGCTCTCCCATTTCCCCTCCGGAATGGGTAGCGACTGCAATAAACCCGCAGGATGGCTCATCTCTCCCTTGTTCCACTGGCAAACATCGCACTCCTTGATATGCCGGAGTACGTCCTCCTTGAGGCTCTTCCAAGAGAACCTCTCTCTAATGGCCCTGTAGGTTTTGGTAAACCCCTGATGGCCTGTCAATGGTGAATCATGTGATGCCTGGAGTATCTTCTTCTTGAGCTGAGAACCCTCAGTCAAGAAGATCCGATCCTTGTAATAGATGATCTCATCGATCACCCTGAACCTATCATCTGCCACCTGCCCGTCCAGAATCTCACATGCAAACTTGTCCTTGGAGTACTCTACTAAGAGTCGAGCCCTCCATTCTGTATCCAAGCTCATAAGAGACAATGTGGCTGGTCTACATGAAAGGGCATCTGCTACCACGTTGTTCTTACCCTTGACATACTCAATGTCAAAGTCATATGCTTGGATTTTACTGATCCACTTCTGTTGCCTCTCCTCCAACTGCTTCTGCTCCAAAAAGAACTTGAGGCTATTGTGATCAATGCTCACCCTAAACTTGTTCCCCACCAAATACTGTCGGTACTTAACCAATGCATGCATGATGGCCAGCATCACCTTAGCGTATATAGAATACAACCTCTCGTGCGGAAGGAGCTTCCGACTCTCAAAGGCTATAGGGTGACCTCCCTGCATCAATATTGCACTGATCCCCTCTCCCGACGCATCACACTCCAAAACAAATGTCCACGTAAAATCTGGCAATGCAAGCACTGGGCAGCTACTCATAACCTCCTTGAGCCTGTCAAAGGCTCGCTGCGATGTATCCGACCAACTGAATGCCCCCTTCCTCGTCAAATCTGTAAGGGGTGCAGCAAGCTATGAGAAACCTTTGACGAACTTCCGGTAGTAAGTACAAATGCCAATGAATCCTCGAAGTTTCGTCACGTTTCTCGGCTCCGGCCAATCTCTGATGACCCTAATCTTCTCCTTGTGGACCCTCACTCCATCCACTCCAATGATCTGTCCCAAGTATAACATCTCCGTCAACCCGAACTCACATTTGTAGAGCTTGGCATAGAACTGCTGCTCCTCCAAGATGTGTAATACTGTCTCAATATGTTGGAGATGCTCCTCCCACGTCCTGCTATAAATGAGTATATCATCAAAGAACACCAACACAAGCTTCCTCAAGTGACTACGGAAGATGTGATTCATGCAAGACTGGAATGTAGCTGTGGTGTTGGTAAGCCCGAAGGGCATCACGAAAAACTCAAAGTGCCCATAGTGACATCTGAAGGCGGTCTTCGGAATGTCTTGCTCCCTCACGCGAATCTAATGGTACCCTGATCTCAAATCAATCTTTGAGAAGAACTGTGCTCCTCTCAACTCATCCATCAACTCATCGATCCTGGGTATGGGGTACCTGTTTTTCAGTGTCCTCTTGTTCAGGACCATGTAGTCAATGCACATCCTCAATGTACCGTCCTTCTTCACCAACGCCACAGAAGAAGCAAAAGGACTAGTGCTCGGTCGGATGTGCCCAAGAGCAGCAACTCCTAAATGGCCCGCTCTATCTCGTCTCGATAAGCCTTGGGATGCCTATAGGGGGTAGTAATCACTGCCTGTATGCCCTGCTCAAGCTCAATAGTGTGCTCAAACCCCCGGTCTGGTGGTTGACCCGGCGGAATCTCCCCAAATACTATGGCATACCGGTCAAGGATGGACTGTATCTCCGGGTGCACTGTCTGCCCTGTAGTCCCTGCCTCCGATGCACGCAGCTCTACTACCCACTCTATGTCTCCCTTCCGGAAGACTGCCTCCATCCGATGAGCCGAAACAGTCTGAGGCAGATACGTATGCTGTCCCCGTATCTTCTCATGCCTCCCTGTCTTCTCATCATCCCACTCCATCTCTAGGGTCTTCCAATCCGTCGTGACCTTCCCTAGAGTGATGAGCCATTGAACACCCAGTATCATGTTGGTGTCCAGAATATCGACCACAAAAAAGTGGTCAGTCAATGTGTAGGTGCCCATCGTCACTGAAAGCTCTGGAACATATCGAGCACACGTCATGGTCTGATATCCTAGGACCAAGACTGAAAACCCATCGAAGCTCTTTGTCTCTATGCCTCTCTACTCAACCATCTGTGCATCGATGAAGTTGTGGGTTGCCCCACTGTCAACCAAAACTGACACTGGCTAGCCACGTACCGTCCCTCGTACACGTAGCGTTAGATACTTGGGAACTCCTCGCAATGCGGCAAGGGCCCCTCCGGTGGGTGCAAATGATGCACCACCTGCTGCTGGTGGTGGAGGTGGCAAAGGTCCCTGTCCATCATGGCTATCTCCTACCTCCACACCATCCTCGTCATCCTCTTCTCCACTGCTCTCGGAGAAAACCTCAATGAAATGCGCCTTGCCAGCAGCACATCTATGTCTGACATGTGAAGCACAACCACTTCTTCAGCTCCCTCTTGACATCATCGTCAATCTACACCCGTCCTGGATTCCCCTTTGGAGGTGGAATCCTCACATCCTTCCCCTTAGACTGGAAAGTCTGTCTCTGGGGGTAAGTTGTCTGGGTCCTAGGTAAGACAGCCTGTAGGTCTCGGGTCTTGCTGATAGCATCCTGAAGGGTGGTCGGTCTAGCGAATCTGACTAGACTCCGAAGTGGCTCTGCTAACCCCTCAACATACATATAGATCCTCCGTGTCGTGGATAGATCTGGCCCCATCATTGAAACCCTCAAGAAATCTGCAATGTAGGTCTTTGGGCTCCCTGTCTATTTGAGAATTGTCAGCTCAACAAAATGCTGCTCCGGATCCCTCCGATCAAATCGCTCCATCAATCTCCTGGTGAACTCAGCATATGTCGTCACCATGGAGTGTCCTAGTGTAACCATCCCATGAAACCACCAATCCTGGGCCTCACCATCCAAATGCAATGTTGCCACCTTGGTGGCCTCTGTCTCTGACATCTGGTTAAGCTGGAAATAAATGTCCAGCTTCTCCACCCAAGACTTTGCCGAACTGTTTGATGAGCCATCAAACTTAGGCAAGTGGAATCTACACGCTGCACGGTGGGTGTCACCATCATGATAATGTCAGTACCCTCTGTGATGGTCACGGGGTCTACTATCCCGCTGGAGCTGAACAAAATCACGGAATGAGAGGGCTTCACTGAACTCCTACCCATAGGCCTGGTACTCTACAAAATAATCACCCATGTGTCCAAGCTCTGCCTCCTGCTGGGCTATGGCCTCCATGTTTGCTCCTAAGAAAGTGGGCATCGTAGAGCGTGTAGGGGCATGTGAGGCCACCTGCTGCGTAGTATCACGCTGCTTTGGCAAATGGTGGGATGCACCCGATCCCTCACCAACCTGGAAAACCCGTGGGCTCTCACGCTGTCTGGCCTCTACTGTCGTGAATCTTTGCCCCATCACCTCAATCTGCCTCGACAGATCCTACACTGATTTGAGGAGCATATCCGCAAATCTCTTCTCGTCATCATCTGCCATTAAAGCCTCTTGCTCTGCGTCCACCACTGGCTCCTCTAGATCCAACGTCATTCGCGCGTCGATTGACTTGCTCGACCGATAACGCGCGATCGCAGCTGTTTTTCTCTCTCCTCCGCTGCCATGCGTCGATCGCTGATTGTGATCGCTCCGCTTTTTCCAAGACCTCTTACCCTTCAAGGGCGTCCCGATCAAACCGCCGGTTTCCAAGCCGTGGGTCCCACCATTATACATTGGCACTTTTTTTCCTTTTTCCGCCCGCGGTCCTCTGGCTCCCCGATGTCACAGAGTGCTTAGGCCCTACCATTTCGGTCCTGTCGAAAACCAGCTACTTTTCCCATTCCGGGGCTCCCAGGGGCTATTTTGACCTCCTGCGCAGTCTCCATGGGCCTCGGTCAACGCGCTTTGACCAAGGTCCTCGTCGTTCCACGCTAGTTGCCATGGCCACTAGTTCAGGGTGTTTTTCGATTGCTGTTTTGGATTCTTCAAGGATTTGTTCGACCTGTTTTAGTCACAGTTCTATGACAGTCATTTATGGATCCAATTCGGATCATGGCCTCCCAACTGAAAAACTTTTGGACCACCAAAATTTGGTTTTCTTTTAAGCATCAACCAAGTGAGGAAATTGTTGTTTCACTTGTCCAATCTCAATCCACTTCGCATTGCTCGGCTTCGAACCTTTAAGCCCAATTCTGAGGTATTCCACCTGTCCACTACGCGTCGTCCTTACCTTTCTGTCCAGCACTGTATCTTCCTGCAGCTCATTAAGATATTCCGGTAGTAGATCATCAACATAAGGCAATTGACTCTGCTCTTCAGGGTCCTCAATCATTGAAGGTTCAAACAATCTCAAGCAGTCCGCGTTCACGACTGAGTAGATGTGCATGTAAGCTGGCAGATCAAGGCGAAAAGCATTTTCACCAATCTTCTCAAGTATCCTGAAGGGTCCATACCTGATAGGTTTAGGCAATTGACTCTGCTCTTCAGGGTCCTCAATCATTGAAGGTTCAAACAATCTCAACAAGTCCACGTTCACGACTGAGTAGATGTGCATGTAAGCTGGCAGATCAAGGCGAAAAGCATTTTCACCAATCTTCTCAAGTATCCTGAAGGGTCCATACCTGATAGGTTTTAGCTTGCTTCTTACCTTCACCTTGCATCCTGTCCTTGCTGATATATAGCTAGACTTGGTCTCCAACTTGAAAACTATGCTCCATCCGATGCTTATCATGCCTAGCCTTGTACATGGCCTGGCTCTTTTCCATCTATTCCTGTACTGCCTAGTGGATCTCCTGGATTTGTTCAATGAACCTAGTTTCTTTGTCCACATCACTGTGTCCATCAACCATGGTATCTTTATCAAAGACAAAATCCAAGGGAGACCTTGGTGTGAAACCAAGGCAAGTCTCAAAAGGAGATCTCTATGTAGAAGAGTGTTTGGCTCTATTGTAAGCATGTTGCACATAGCACAAGTGCTCATCCCAAAGCTTAGGATGTTTGCTGCAATATCCTCTTAGTAACTGGATCACTGTCACGTTTACTACTTCTGTCTGACCATCTGTTTGTGGATGAAAAGTTGTGCTTTTCTTTAATTTGGTGTCCATTAGTTCCCACAGACTGGACCAAAACTTCCCCATAAATCGAGTGTCTCGATTAGATATAATAGAAGTGGGTAATCCAAAATGTACCCATACATGTTCAAAGAATAGTTTTACAGTTTGTTTAGCTGTAATCTGTTTGCTACAGGGTATCAAAATACACATTTTGTTGAACCTATCCACAATAACATATAGATAATCATGACCTTTCCTAGATTTGGGCAGTCCTCCAACAAAATCCATGGAAATTCTCTCCCAAGGGTGAGAGGGAACTGGCAATGGAGTGTACAAGCCTAGTTTTCTGTTGCTGGGCTTGCTTTTAGCACACATAGCACACCCCTTTACATATCTAGAAACTGTCTCATTCATTTTTGGCCAATAACAGAACCTTTGCAGTTGTGCAACTGTTTTACTTATCCCAAAGTGACCTGATATCAGAGAAGTGTGTGCTTCCCTAATTATCTTTGCTCTCTCAGTTTGTGGAATGCAGAGTTTCCCACAATGATATAAGAGTCGGTCCTTCACATGATAGTCCAATTCTTCTACTCTCTTGCCTTGACTCAAAGTTGCATATACATCTTTAAAGTCCACGTCCTGAGCATACTGTTCTATGTAGCTTTCATGTAGTACAGAATTATGCTTAAGGATGGTAGATGCATTTATAATGGGTCTAGATAACATATCTGCAACCTTGTTATGTATTCCCTTTTTATATCTGATGACTAAATGAAACTGTTGTAGAAACCCCATCCATCTGTAATGTCTTGATTGTTGCAACTTAGTTTGGGAGTGTAGATATTGAAGTGGCTGACGATCAGTATGTATTACTACTTCTTTGCCCATTAAATAATGTTTCCACTTTTTCACACTCTGAACTAATGCATACAATTCTTTATCATAGGTAGGATAGTTAACTACTGCAGGATTAAAAGTCTCAGAATGATAAAATATGGGTTTACCGTGCTGTGTCAACACTGCTCCCATGGCATATTCACTGGCATCAGTTTGTATCTCAAATGGTATTTGTCGATCTGGCAATGCTAGTACAGGTGTTGTACTAATTTTGTCTTTCAAGGTGTTGAAGGCTTTCTATTGTTTGCCTCCCCACTGAAACACCTTGTTCAATCTTGTCAAAGCATGTAAGGGAGTTGCAATTGAGGAAAAGTTTGAAATGAACTACCTCCAATACTGTGCTGCTCCTAAGAAGCTTCTCACTTCTGTAGCAAACTTGGGTTTAGGTCAGTTTACAATGACTGCCACTTTAGAGGGATCTATTTTCAATTCACCTCCCCCTACTATATGACCCAAATAATTTAGAGAGGTTTTGCCAAATTCACATTTTGAGAGTTTAACATAAAGTTTTTCTCTTTTCAAAACATCTAATGTTTGTTTAACATGCTTTAAATGTTCTTCCCACGTTTTACAAAAAATCAGAATGTCATCCAGATACGCAATAACAAAATCATCAAGAAAAGGTCTGAGTACATTATTCATTAATCTCATGAAAGTAGCAGGGGCATTGGTCAAGCCATAAGGCATAACCAGCGATTCATACAATCCCTGCTTTGTTTTGAACGCAGTTTTCCATGCATCTTGCTCTGCAACTCTGACTTGATGGTATCCACTGTGCAAATCCAGCTTGGTGAAATAAACAGCTTCTTTCAATTGATCTAAAAGATCATCTACGCGAGGAAGGGGATAACGGTTTTTTATCGTTATTTTATTCAGTGCTCGGTAATCAATGCACATTCTCCACGAGCCATCTTTCCTTCTCACCAAAATGATTGGTGACCCACATGGTGATGTGCTAGGCCTGATGAACCCTTTCTCGAGCAACTCCTACACCTACTTCTTGATTTCAGCATTCTCTAAAGCAAATAACCTGTATATCCCAATGTTAGGCAAAGGAACATCTTGCTCCAAAACAATATCATGTACTATTTCCTTTTTCGGTGGCAGACCTTGAGGTTCTTGAAACAAGACATCATACTCTGAAACAATCTTTTCTATATCAGCTTCCTAATCAGAATTACAGCCCTCAAATACATCAGTTTTATCAGTTTTATTTTCTTTTACAGCCATTAGTAAGAACTGTTTACATGAATTTATCATTCTTTTCATCTGTCCTGAGTTTATGAGAGTATAATTATTCTTGAGTTTCTGAGCTCTTACAAAGTATTCGATTCCATCTTTAACAAGTAGATACTTGTTCCCAGCTCTATAAAAAATAGCCTTTCTATCATACAAGTAAGGACTTCATAAAACAATTCCACATATATCCAAAGGAATTACATCTAACTCAACCTCATCTACAAATGCTGACCCAAAAGAAAACTTGAGTTTGCACTGTCTAGTCACTTGTAGCTGTGCTTTATCATTCAACCATCCTAATGGGTATGGCTTCTTATGAGGTGTAGTTACTAATCCCAATTTCTTTACAATTGCTTCAGAAATCAGATTTACTTGTGAGCCGCTATCAAACAAAGTATCAATCTTTTGATATTTGGAAACAACTCGAATATGGAAAAGCTGACGCCTTTTTCTCTCATGTTCTTCATCAATAATAGATTGAGCAGAATTGCTAGTAGATGCTTCAGAATTCTTACCTTTTATACTTGTGGCTGCCATGATGGTTTCATCTCCCGAGTTTGACCCCAAATCCTTCTGGATAACTGCAGCAGTCGTCTTCTTCTTGCCCTCGGACTTCTTAGGTCTCAGCTCTGGATGCAGAATCCAACAGTGCTCATCATAATGCCCCTCCTTTTTACAGTGAGTGCATGAAGCTTTGCCTTTTTGTGCAGTGTTGGCCTTCCTCGCTTTCCATTTCTGCTTTCTTTTCTCCTTGCTTTTTCTTACAGTGGGTTGGGATGGTCCCCCAACTTCTAGATTTCCATTCTTCCCTCTTGCTTCTAGATGAGTAGCTTGTACAGATACCTCATCTATACTAGTGGGATTAAACATGAGGATAGTGTGCCTCATGTAGCTGTGTAGACCCCCAATGTACTTCAAAAGAGTTTCTGGTGAGTCTAATGAAATACCTAACATCAATGCTCTCTTTCGGAACTCTTGAGTATACCCTTGTACACTTTGCCCTTTCAACTGCCGAAGAGTTTGCCAACTCATCATGGCTTGTTGCATGTAGGCCAATGGATAGAACTGCTTTCTAATGGCAGAAACAAAGTCACTCCAGACAGAGATGGTCTTACCATGCTTCTTCACATCAGCTTGGGTTCTGCCTTCCCACCAAACCAAGGCAGTGCCTCCTAAGCGCAGGCTTGCCAGCTGAATCTTACTCTTGTCTGAGTCTATGTTCTACACCCTGCAATACACATCAATTTGTCTTATCCAGTTGTCCAACTTTTCAGCATTCAACTCTCCATCATATATAGGCAAATCAAATTTAACATCTAACTTAATCAAAGATGCATTCTTATTATGCACAGGGCTACTAGGAGGCGTAGAGAGGCTTTCTTCTTTTCCCTTCCCTTTGGAGTGGTCATGGGAATGAGGTTCATCTTCTTCTTTATCTTGCTTAGAGCCTGATGAATCCTCACCCTTATGTTTTCTAAAGTCCCTATACATTTCTTCCACCATGGACTTTATAGCTAGGAAACTTTCTAGGAATTGAGGGTCTGGCCCTACAGAACCTTCTTCTGACATTGTCCTTCGAGAATAGACTCTCCCAATTTCAGGATTAGTTTCCACCAATTCTCCTTCTCCTAATTTGAGCTTTGATCTAGTGATCATTCACAACTAAACCAACACAAGCTTGTCTAACCTTACAACCTAGATGCTTTGATACCACTTGATCTGATAATCCCCTTATGAGTGACCTCAGTAAAGATTTATTTAACAGAAGGTATTACAGACTCATGTGTTGGTGTGTGTGTTCTGTGTTATTGAAACAACGGATCGATCAGATTGCTAATACACAGACATTTGAATGGAGAGACAGCAGAGAAATGCAGTAAGCAGATGCAAAGACACAAGCAATTTTTAATAAGGAGTTCACCCTACTCTCCAGGGCTACGTCTCCGGTCCAGCTTCAGTGGTGGCCTTGTTTTATTATGTCTTTAAGTAGAGAAATTACAATACAGGGACTCAATAGGAGTTCTCCTAAAGCAGATTTTGCTTGGCAGGGTGGTTCTTGGATTCCCCAAGCCACTTGGAGTACACAGACTCTTATTCTTCCTACCGGCTCTGTGACCCTCTGTCTACAGTGGAAAGAGCCAACTGTGATGCTCAATCCGGACAGATTCCTCTATGGGAAGGCTTGATTCTTCAAGCTCTCTGGTGCTCGACGCTGCCTGTGGTCAGCTCGGCCCTCTGTCTCCTCTACTTGGCTTTACTGCTCTCTGTGCTCAGTCCTCCTCTCAGGGTTCACTGTTCACTGTCTCTCTCTTGGTCACTTGGACTCTTCGATCTGAATCTTCCTTTTGATCTCTAATCTCCCATTCGACTGCCTCCGTTCATGGTTTTAGTCATTCGATCCTCGACCTGTTCGTTTCCTCTTCTTCCCGCGTTGATTCGCCTGTCGCCTGTGTGCTTGGAATTCCCTGTTCAGCGTCAGCATAACGCTCAGGAAGTAGCCACGTGTCTTCATCGGAACTGCGCCAGCCTGCTTGTCGATTCGTTGCTTTCTCCACCGTGGCGGTCAACAGATTCCAAATCCTCTTAAATCGCAGCTTTATCCCCTGTCAATCTCGCTCTGTCTATCAGGCGCAATCTCAGCCATCCGATCTGGGCTCCTCCAGATCCAACGTCATTCGCACGTCGAGCACGGTTGACTTGCTCGACCGATAACGCGCGATCGCGGCGATTTTTCTCTCTCCTCCGCTACCATGCGTCGATCGTTGATTGTGATCGCTCCGCTTTCTCCAAAACCTCTTACCGTTCAAGGGCGTCCCGATCAAACCGCCAGTTTCCAGGCCGTGGGTCCCACCATCGTACATTGGCGCTTTTTCCTTTTTCCGCCCGCGGTCCTCTGGCTCCCCGATGTGACCGAGTGCTTAAGCCCTACCATTTCGGCCCTGTCGAAAACCAGCTCCTTTTCCCATTCCGAAGCTCCCAAGGGCTATTTTGACCTCCTGCGCAGTCTCCATGGGCCTCGGTCAGCGTGCTTTGACCGAGGTCCTCGTCGTTCCACGCCGACTGCCATGGCCACTGGTTTAGGGTGTTTTTCGATTGCTGTTTTGGATTCTTTAAGGATTTGTTCGACCTGTTTTAGTCACGGTTCTATGACAGTCGTTTATGGATCCAATTCGGATCAAGGCTCCTCTCTCAGCTGACTTCATCCTCTTGTTGCGAGAGGAATTGGAGCACATATGGGAATTTGTATAGTGTGCACTGTGAAGAAGAGCAAGCTTGAGCAGTCCAGGGCAGAGACAATGGTGTATGTGCACACCAACCTTCGTCTTATTTACAGGCAGAGGGAAGAGTGGTTGAGGGGAAAGACAAAGATGTGGGATGTCTTTCCTGATGATGTGGGTCTGGACACCAGTGTTGAGTTGGCATTGGCAACATGGATCTTAATGATCCAATGCTAGAGCCTATTAGATTTGATGACTTAGAGGGTTCATCCTCCACACCAGCAGATGCAGAGGCGACTATGGATACAAGGGAGGAGGAGGATGCAGAGGAAAGCAATGGGGACCATGATGATGAGGACATTGATGCTGATTCTGATGCTGATGATGAGGATTGATGCCTTGAGCACCGAGGCTTGTATACATATAGTTGTTTTATATTTTCTATTTCTATTTGCCATTGGCATTGCACCAGCACTACCTATGTAATATATTTTGATTTGATGACTTAATGAGAAAACTACAGTTGTCAATGTGTTTATCTTACTATCTTGTAGTTGTAAGTTGTCTTTCAGTTATGAATTATGAATCATGATTTATGTGACCAATACCATTGACATGTATTTGAATTTTGTACTTACTATGCACGCTATAGATGAAAATCTATGTTTGAAATCAATAAATTTGTATCATTAATTAAAATGTGTAAGAAATATCTAATTTTTAATATATATATATATATATATTTAATAAAATAATATATAACGAATCCTACGTGTCCTGTTCCGCGGGGTCAACGTGTCCGAATCCGACACTACGAATCCCAAATCCTATGAATCCCAAATCCCTGTGTCAGGTGACTTTTATATATATATATATATATATATATATATATTTCAAATTCATATTCAATAATGAAAGCATAAATAGAATGATACATACATAATTGAATTAAATAATGAAATACATTGATCCATACTCATCATCCTTACTAATACATACATGATTTGTCCATAAACCACGAGATTCAAAAATGAAATACTCTGATCCATATTCATTATTCATTATTCAACATTCTACAATCGACATTGATTTAAAAATTAAATTCATCATTCTAGATTCTAAATTGATTTAAAATTAAAATTCATCATTTATCATTCTAGAATCTAATTAGTACTAAGCAAAATAGACTATAATAGATACTAAAATTTAAAGACTGAAATAGTAAATTGATATAACTAAAACTCAAAAACAATGGAGTGATGAGATTAAAAGTCACTCTGAAGTACACAAAGGGCTTGGTGCTCTTGATTAAATATTAATTCCATACCCCTGTACATGACAAAATGCAATGGAAACATTACAATCCATCGAATCCTGAATTCCTAAAAAACTGTGAAGTCTGTTGGATTTTGAGTGAGATCTAAAAATCTACTTTCTCCATATGAAATCCAATGAGGTCGGAACCACTCTCAAACATCTTGAGTCATTTCATGGTAATGTTAAAAATTTAAGTAAAAGTGACAATCTCCCCTTTTACTTTAAGAATTTAACATTACCATGAATTGCATAGCATTAGTAGGGAAATATGGTCCAATACTAGGGTTTCCATGTCATAAATCATTGTTTACAAGCAAATTTAAGGGGGGATGCATAGCCCATTTTGAGGGGGGATGCCTCGTGTCCCCCACACTGGAGAAACGTCCCCCCTGCATCTCCCCAAAAGGGGGATGTCGAGAAACGTTTCCCCAGATGTCCCCCCATCCCGGGTGCATGGGGTGCGCGTAGCCGACCCTGGGGGATGCATCCCCGTGGAACACTGGTTTGCAATCTGCTCATCTATGGATGTGTACTAGAGCTTCATTGCTCCCTTCTGCACCATGTCTTAGATGAATTGATATTTCATTTCAACGTGCTTTGACCTGTCATAAAATATTGGATTCTCCGAAAGCTTAACACAACTATGATCATCACAATGTCTCAAGGTCGTCTTTATCTCTTGATCAAATAGCCCTCTGCAAGGAGCTTCCGCAGCCATATTGCTTTATCACTTGCGGCCATGGCTGCGATTAAATTTCTTGTTTTTGTACTGAGTGTGACAGAAGTTTGCTTCCTACTAAACCAAGATATCATAGTCAATACCAAGCTAAAGCACCACCCTGAGGTGCACTTTCTATCCTAGACACCCCTGGCCCAATCTGAATCACTATATCCCTACAGCCTCACTTCACCACCCGAGACATATCGCAAACAATATCCAATTGTACAAGACAGGTACCTCAACACATGCTTCATCGCAACCCAAATGTACTTGCCTCAGCTCAACCATTAACTGGCTCAAGGTGTTCACTGTAAAGAAAATATCTAGCCTGGTATTGACCAAGTACATCAAGGATCTGATCAACTGCCTGTACAAAGTGGGATCCACCAAATTTGAATCTAAAGCGAAATCACTCAACTTCTTCAGATTTGTCGTCATAGGTATAGCCATGTACTTGTAATCCATCATGTCGAATATCCTCAAAATATGAATAGTGTAATTCCCTTGTCCAAGGAAGATCTCATATGATCTATGTGACAACTCCAATCCCAAGAAATAATGCATCAGGCATGTTACCCAATATTTGTGGATAGTATGCATAGGAGAAAAAAATTCTCCTAGATGGTCCTTAGTCAGCAACCAACAGTGCCTTGCATCCACCAGATAGCTCAATGTGCCAGTTTCTCTACCACCTGAGCCAGCCATGTGGTCCCTAACCCATCTGTTATGAGTGTATGTTTGAAGGTGGGCCTCCCGACCCCAAATGTATGACTTCTCATTCGTTTAGTTGAGTAATTTTCGTCACTTCTCATTGGTGTTTAGCCTTGTATCCTAGTCTCGTGGGATCTCGTTTATTGGCCACTAACTTTAGGGTTGGCACTACATGAGAAATCTCGATTTTGGTTACATTGTCCCGCCTTCCAACACCATATACATCGCTTCTTTTCGCTCATTTTGACTCCAACCATGTTTCCCATCTGGATCCCCATGTGTCCACTGGGTCCGCATAAGGTTAGCCTCCCCCTCCACTTTCCCGCACCTTGGGTCGAGCCTAGAACGATGCCCCGGAGGTTGATGCAACAAAAAGAAAAAGAAAAAAGAAAAATTTGGCAACCTTCAACAAAAAATGTACCACAAAATGCAAAAAGATGATCGGGATATACAAATTTAACACGTGGGAAAAAGCCAAACATAAGCTTTACCCCTTATATATGGCCATCACCTTAGTTCCTATGGGCCCTAGATGAGCCCCCTCCACATTAAGGAACGCATGACTATCTCAACCCCTTGTTGAGAAATCAATACTAGTAGAATTAGGGTTAGATTTCCATTTCTTGATAATTACTTGTGAATTGTGTTGGCTTCTTTTACTTCTTTGTTATATTATCTTTCATCAAGCAATTACCAAATAATGTGTGTATGAAGATCACAAAAACATAAGACACAAGACGTAAGCACTCTGCCAAGGCAAAACCCCTATCTAGGGGAAAGCCCAGTGAAAATCTCTTCCTTCAATAGTTTTTTTGAGACTTTTCAACCTAGAAACAAACCTCCTCTAATCACCAAGTCACCGTCTTCCAGCAACTTCTACCTTGAAGCAGCAACACTTCGACCCAACAAATCTAGAATTTCAGCCTTCCAACAGCAAAATCTTCAACCCAGCACTTTCAAAACTTGAACCCTTCCAGCAGTAAAACTTCGATCTAGCAATTGGCCTAGTAACCTCGCATAAGAGAGAGAAAGAGATACCCAAAAACTTTGACCTTGATCCTTCCAGCACTTCTTCTTGCAATTTCACACTTTTCTGCCTTCTCTTGGATATTGAACCTATGAAAATGATGCCTCTAAATGAATTAGCACTGTGTATATATAGGCTTTAGGTGAGGTCTAATTGCCCTATTTGAGGCCAGCTTGATCTACTTGAGGCTGACTTGGTGTGGAGGTGTCAAATACCTAATTTGACTCAATAATAAACTTTTTTACATGATTCAAAAGCCCAAGAATGGGTCTCATAAAATGTACAATGATTCTAACGACTCAATATAAATCCTAGGAGTCGACAATGGGCACTCTGACTAATAAAAGATGACCCAAGCATGAAGCCCATGCTTTAATAAGTCATTGTAATAATAGTTAAAAATTTCTTTTTCATTTTTTTGACAAGTACATTACATAGTGACTCAAACACATTTATGAAGACCGAACCTAGTTACATTCTTCAACACTCCCTCTTAACTAGGGAGGTATTCATAACAAATACAAGTACAAGGAAGATCTCAAAACATATGAACTATGAAGAGTTTAGGCACTGCAATGCCATGGACTAAATTCATGACCAAGGCAATCCATCCAGGTGGGACTAAGATGGACTAAAGCTTTCAGCCTCTCTAGGTACCATTAGGCTTACTTGCTAACCATCAACCCAGGGATCTAGGTGCATATCTAAGGTCAAAGCTCCATGACCAACGCCACCCTCCCTACTTCGGGATCCAGACATTAACACATAAGTACCAGTCAAATGTCCTCCCATACAATGTGTCTCACACACAAAGCCTCAACAAATCTCTTCCAAACATTTATCATCATCAACAAGATCAGCAATATACTCTAAACCAAGCATGCTTCTAAGATAATCAAACTTCTTATTAGGAAGAGACTTTGTTAGTATATCAGCTACTTGATCGTCTGTTGGGACATACTATAGCTTCACAATCCCATCTCGCACCAAGTTCATACTGTAGTGGAACTTATTGTTCATATGCTTTGTCCTAGCATGAAACACGGGATCTTTAGACATCTTGATGTAACTTTGATTGTCAGAGTTGATCACAGTAGAACCAAGAGGCTTCTCGAACAAATCTGTCAGAAGCTTCCTCAAACATACAGCCTCCTTTCCTACTTCACATGTAGCCATATACTCTGCTTCAGCACCGCTGAAAGCAACGTGATCTTTCTTTCTACTAATCCATGAGATCATGGCAAATCCAAATTAAAGCATCTTCTGTAGTGCTTCTTCCATCGATCTCACTGCCACCCCAATCAGAATCTATGAAGCCAATCAGCTTGACTTCCTTGCTATCGTACTTTAGGCAGTGATGTATAGTGCCACGAAGATATCTCAATATATGCTTGGCAACTATCTAGTGATCATGACAAGGCTCCAACTAAAACTGGCTAAGAATATTCACAGCAACACATATATCTGGCCTAGTATTTACCAGATACAACAGAGAACCCACCAACTTACGATAGGAGGTAGGATCTACGAGACTTGAGTCAGAGCTCCTTGACTTCTTGAGATTGGTGATCATAGGACTAGTCATGGGCTTCGAATCCATCACCCAAATTTTTGCAACAACTTGATGATATACTTTCCTTGACCTAGGTAACAGTGCATCAGTCCTAGATCCTTCATCTCAATTTCAGTTCCCAGCATCTTCTTGCATTCTCTTATCCTTCGCTCCACCCCTGTAATCAATAGATCATCCACATATAGTAGAATAATGACTGGCAGTACTCTTCACGAACCCAATTCTTACAAGGTATGCAACCATTCTTGCATACCATGCCCTAGGTGCTTGCTTCAAACCATATACGTCCTTTTTGAGTCTACAGACATGAGTGTATTTCCTATTTACTTCAAAGCCTTCGAGATGTTCAATGTATACTTCCTCATCAATGGTCCCATTCAAAAATGTTGTCTTTACATCCATTTGATGGATATTCCATCCCATTGTAGCAGCCAATGAAAACAAAGATCTAATGGTAGTATACCTTGCGGTGGGTGCAAATGTCTTCTCATAATCTATGCCTTCCATTTGAGAGAAACCCCTTCCAACAAATCTAGCTTTGTATTTGTCTATACTTCCATCAACAGCATGCTTGATCTTGTAGATCCATTTAGAGGTAACAACTAATTTGTCACTAGGTCTAGGAACGATTTAACAAACCCCATTCTTCATGATGGATTGATATTCTTCCTGCATTGCCTTCTTCCATACTTCTTGATGAGCAGTTTCTTCAAATGTAGATGGTTCAACTTCAATCAGGTTTATCATATATGCAGCATATCCATAATATCTTTTCGGCCTTTTACTTCCTCTAAAGGTTCCTTTCGTAGCTCCATGTCCTTCAACATCTCCAAGAGTAGCTTTTAACCAATTTGGCCTCTTCCTTGTGTTCGGTATGATCACAAGTTGAATAGGCTCACTTGGTACTTCTTCTTCTTCTTGAATTGTAGAAGGATTGTCGTGGTGTACTTCTTGTTCTTCGAATATTGGTGTATCTTCGTCATCAGAATCAATAGAGATATCTTTGGATCTTTTGTAGGCATGATTTTCATCAAATATAACGGCCCTGCTTACTTCAATATGTCATCCTTCCTTGATGTAGATTCTATATGCTTTTGAGGAGAGACTATTGCCAACGAAGATCCCTTTGATGCTTGTAGAATCTAACTTCTTTTGTTTGTCCTTTGGAACTTGGATATAGGTAGTACTCCCAAAGATTCGATGATGGTCCACACTTGGATTCGTCCCTGTGACTCGTTCCTTGGGTGTCATATTCTCAAGAATTCCATGAGGACTTCTATTTTCAATATATAATGTTGTGATTGTTGCTTCTCCCCATAGAAATTTTGGTAAGTCTTCATCAAGGAGCATTGTTCGTATACCTTCTTCAATTCTCCTATTCTTTCTTTCGGCCACTCCATTTTGTTCAAGATAGTAGGGAACAATGAGCTCCCTCTTAATTCTTGCTTCTTTACAATATGCAATCAATTCTTTAGAAGTGTATTCCCCACCATTGTCGGATCTCAAAGCTTTTATTTTTCTTTCGGTTATGGTTTCCAATTCAGATCTAAACTCCATGAATTTCTCAAATTCTTTATCCTTTTTCATGAAAAGACAGAGCCATATCTTTCTAGAATATTTGACCCAACACTTTCAAAATTTCGACCCTTCTAGCAGTAAAACTTCCATACAGCAATTGGCCCAGTAACTTTGCATAAGAGAGAGAAAGAGATACCCAAAAACTTCGACCTTGATCCTTCCAACACTTCTTCTTCTTGGAATTTCGCACTTTTCTGCCTTCTTCTCTTGGGTATCAAACTTGTGAGAGAGATGCCTCCAAATGAATTCGAACTGCTTGTACATTTAGGCTTTAGGTGAGGTCTACTTGCCCTGTTTGAGGCCGACTTGATCTACTTGATGCCAACTTGGCGTGGAGGTGTCAAATACCTAATTTGACTCAATAATAAAACTTTTTACATGATTCAAAGGCCAAAGAAGGGTCTCATAAAATGTACAATGACTCTAATGACTCAATATAAATCCTAGGAGTCCAGAATGGGGACTTTGACGAATAAAAGATGACCCAAGCATGAAACCCATGCTTTAATAAGTCATTGTAATAATAGTAAAAAAATTCTTTTTCATTCTTTTGACAAGTACATTACATAATGGCTCAAATATATTTATGAAGACCCAACCTCATTACATTCTTCAGCACCCTGGTGCGCAATGAAGTGCTCCACCTTAAAAGGGGGTACCTACTGCCATATACCACACATCATGCTCTAATCCCCTGAAGCCCCAAGCAGTTATGAAGAAAAATCAATAAAAGGCAAAAGGCATATGAAGGAAAGTCGAAAAACAAAGGTCGAGGTAACTTATGTACCATGATTGCTCCCTCCTACAATCATATACCCAAGCGTGGGCTTCCCTCATTATAGATCCCCTTTTGTCCCATGACATGCGGCATGGATCCTTCCCTTGCCCCCCACTCTATTCCATTATTATATCACTTGCCACCTTCCACTTAAGGATGTACCATGGACATGTCACCCCCTTTAAACGCTAAAACCACCTAATAGGGTCCTTGGCTAAACCCCTTATTAAGCTTCGGGACACTTGCACATGCCAAAGCCCACTATGGAAGTGCATGCCACCGTGAAGCGTCTCATTGATTCCATGATTCGTAAACCCTTTTACTTAATCATTCTAATGATTTGTTGTATTGGAGGGCAAGGGACCGCATTGGATCTTATGCAGGATTACAGGTGGGTTTCCATTCAGTTCTTGGTCTCCCTATACGAGGTCCTAGCCCTCCAAAGGGCCACATGGGTACTTGTAGGGTGAGCGTTGAGAGCCATGGGCCTCCACCATAGCAAATATTACTCCATGGACCCCCAACATCAATCATTGATTGCTCGTGTTCCACCTTTTGGGTGAGGATAATGCACATGGTACACTATGCCCAGCCGACTCCACAGGCAAATATTCCAAGGCCCAGAGGATGTCTCCCGCTGTAGAGAGAGGGCTTATGTCTTCATCCCAATACACAATTTCGATCCACTTGGAGACTCACGAGGATGTCCTTGTGCCCCCAGACCCACCTGGGAGCACCACAGATTCTTTCTTGGAAAACATGGGTCCAACCCCTTGTCCATTATGTTTGGAGTCCATTTTCACATCATGGCAACCCTTGGACTTCATTAGGCCTACTCAAAGGCCCAACGACTCACTATATTGATCATTCTGCCCTCTTGAGAGGCTTATTCTTATGTTATTGACCTATACTGTTGGGCTTGTCACCAAGGAATGTTATTGGAGCACATTATTTTATTATTTGGGGCTTAACTAGGCCAGATTAGATAAATCGAACTCATTAAAGGTTGTATAAATAGATGTGAGGTGATTCATTCTCTCATCATCACTTGGATTGGGATTTAGTAGCTCTTGCGAACTTCACATTCCTTTTTGGAGGATGAATTTGGATGTTATGGATGAATTTTGATGTTTGGATCTACTTCTCTTGTCTTGGAGCTTCACTATTGGCATAATATGATCATTGGATATACTCTTTTATTCATGTAAGTAATATTTTTCATGCTTATTCTTGTCATTTACTTTGTCACATGAATGTTCTTGGAATTTTCACTAAACAAGTCTGAAATTTATTGCTTTCTTGTAAGAAATTGTGGAAATTTTGTTCTTTTATAGCGTAGCATCATTGCATGGGCCATGTATGAATGGGTGAATATGCCTAGAGGTTATTTTGTCAAAATATACTTTAATAAGTCATCATTTATTACATATTGAAGTTTAAACATCTCAAGTAGTTTCTCCCATGCCCTAATTGTTGAAATTTGTAAGTCTAACACGTCAAAAATTCCTACTGCATTATCTGGTTTATTATCTCCTACTTGTTCTTTCCATTAACAAGTTATTTATAAATATAAATACTGAAATAAACGCAAACGCAGCCTCAACATATATATAGATCAACGACTGAAATAACTAAGACAGTCACACAAGGGACACCATTATTTTTGGATAATCATCCCCGGAAAAAGCCAATGCGGGAAAACCGATGCAGCAGATATGAGGGTTTTATTATTATGCAGTTTCTGAATACAACTGGGGTGCCAAAAATGGCTCACCCGTCAGAGAATTTCCTTGGCAGAAGTACCTCTCCTCAAAGACAGATATTTTGGCTGATCAGCCACCGGATGATCGATCCCACAACAACTATGTCAGCTCCTTAGCTGGACAGCAAAAGTTGCTCCAAGCTTCTCCACTGCTATGTGTCACTCTCCAACGACAGCGTCACCCTCTCAGCTCCAGTCTGCCCCACGAAAATCTCCATCATTGCATCTTGGCCATGCGTCAACTCTGCTAGTCTCTGCGCAGCTACTGTTGCCTCTACGTCAGCCACTTGGCTCTCTGCGTCCGCCCTCTAGCCCTCTGCATCACCCACGCTAGCCTCCTCAGCCTCTGCGTTAGTCCCAGTTGCCTCTGCGTCAACCTTCCTAGGCTCTGCGTTGTCTCTCTGGCACTACCTCTGCCTCTCTACTATGTATTCTCAGCCTTCTACCAAACTGCCCCTCACTACAACAAATCACTCATTTGATTCTCTCAGCAAACCCCACTCCAGAAAATCAAACTGACTGATCAATTTTGGTGCATCTCCAACTAACCCTCAAGCCTCCTCTTATACTTTTCCAGTTGACGATTGAACAGCCGAGATTAAGTCCCTAATCAACGGCTAAGATTAGATTTCGCTTTATCCTCGTCATTTCTAACTTTCTCACCCATTTTATATTAATACACATTAATATTTTAATTTTCCTAAGTTTAGACTTGGGAACCCCATTAAAAATATTAATTATTTTAATCTCTCTCCATCTGGGTGGAATTTCCCCAAACAATTTTTGGGTCTTGGAGATCTTATGTGCCTTAGCCTCTCCACCAATTTTCATTGCTAGAGCACATCCGATGCTACCACAAATCAACACTAATGCCATGCGAAGTTGCTTGAAGGCCTCCTTGATTGGGTGAACCTCTTGCAAACCATAAATTCTCGTGACTTCCTCTTCCCCAAAGGATAAGGCACTGGTCCTTCCATAGATGATGAGTGATCACTTGAAACACATATTTTTCTCACCTCTACTCCTCTTACTAGGCCTAACCTCCATAGGTCATCTAGGGCATCAATTATCTCATGTTCTACCCATCAAAAGACTTCGATCTCTTGCCCATTACTGTGTTAGGATTTCCTCTAGAGGCCCTCCAAATTTCACGAAATTCTGACAGTGGGATCTCCAGATATTGCAAGCCCTAGTCCAAGGATCGCCTCTTGCCCTAGGTTTCCCTTGGCTAGTGACCTCATTTGGATCATTGTACTTTATTCCAAGAAGATTTGTCCATTGATCTTCCTCTCTTCCATAATTAGGTCAAGTCCCTCCTTGAGTGATCAATTCCACTTCCTTGACCTACTTCTGGGTCTACTAGGTCTCGTGTGGTCCCACAACCTAACAACTCCAATTCTACAAAGATCATACAAAGACCAATTCTCCATTAGGATTTCTAGACCTAGGAATCATATTTACAAGATATATTCCCAAACCCTAGCCTCAAGAATCCTTTTAGCCCTTCCTAGATAGCCTATCACCTTGCTTCTTGAGCAAGTAAGCCCTACAATGGAGTCTCTCTTGTGACTAGGCCTTAGGAATCACTCCTTATCCTCTTATTGACCTATTCATCTAGTGATTCCCCTCTGTATCGGGTCTCCTCTCATCGGTGAAAGTCCTCAAAGAGCAGGGAGCCTTAGTTGAGGTGACATTGGGCTATTGCTCCATTGTTGCCCTGGAACTAGTAGTTTCTCTTTAGGATACCCTTCTAGGACCCCTGCTAGTTTGAGTGGTAACATTTTGGCGTCGTTGCCAAGGGCGCGCGACATGTGCCTTGTTTCCCTTACGACATCATTAACAAATCATTCTTGGTGATTCCAATGAAAGAACGAAGCCCTAGTTCTTCATCGAGCTTCAAAGTTAAATGCTTGTTGGGTGAAGAAAGCATCTGTGGAGGCATTTAAATTCACCTTGGCGACTCCAGTTTTGCATTATATGAAAGCTCGTGAAAAGTAGTTGAAGAACACTAGCCCTGAAGAAGAACAAGCCCTATGAGAAAGATTGGATTTGTGGGCTCAACTTTGTGATCATCTGATAGAGCATGAGAATGAAGACTTCATACTCAATTTCTATAACAAAAGCAGGTTAAACCTCCATAGCATAAGGCAAGAGTACAAAGAAGACCCCAGAGAATATCTCTTCTCTAAGCTTGCCTATTAGACTGGTGCATTCAATTCATTATCTCACAACATCGAAGAAAAATACGGCTCATTACCATATGAGGATTTGGATGACCAAGATGACCAAGCAAGCGAGGATGATGAACAAATATCAGTTATAGAATCGACGGCCCATATCAATAAGGTGGGGAACATCTCCTCTAAGGATGACGAAGAGTTTGACCCTGAACACCTTCAGACCCTGCAAGAAAGAATGGACGAATATAGTAGGTCATGCAGGTGGCTAGTCAAGGAATATAATGCTAAGGACCTATTCTTCCATCTATACCAGCAAGAGGAGAAGCTCTATAAAATGAAATGTGAATATAGAGAGAACCCTATTAAAACCCTCTTCCTACAAGCATTGTACCAAGCACATATAACAAATACCTTAGCTATTGTTCTCCAGGAGAAGAGGGAAGAAGAGATGTCATGCTTGCCTAGTAAGGAAGATAAAGAAGTTGGAGAGGACCTTGGGGATCTAAATGATGAGCAAAAATATGAATCCTCCTTGGGTCCACATGATGAAAAGAATGATTTTGGGAACACGTGTTGGGGAAGATGAGTCTATGGAAAGTAAAGTTGAGGCTGACCTTACCTTTCTCAAGGATATTACTCCTAATGACTCCCCTTTTGAGAACCTTGGAGAAGGTGGTCTGATTAGCTTCTTGGAAGTTAACATTACAGATTACTTCCATATTGAAAAGGCAAAATGGGAAATCATTGGTCCTCAATTTGATTGTGCTCCCATTTATGACACTGACAAGGAGGATGAGGTTGAGATTGGTCTTCCCTTTCTCTCGGGCATTATTTATGATGACATATCCATCGATACCCTTGGGAAGGAGAAGTATTATTTTCCCTTGCATGAAAAGGGGCAGTTGGAGGTAATTGATTCTCCTTTTAGGGAAGACCCTATCTTTGATACTGATGATGATGAAATCGATACGGCTCCTATCTATCCTCCTTATGACTCTATATTCAAATCACTTGAGCCTTTAAATTATGATTTTGAGGAGGAAAATCTTGTTGAATATAATACTTCGCCCTCCCCTTTGCCTTTTTCTCTTGTTCATCATCTTGAGTCTTCCACAAGTGATTCCCTCACCCCTTTTCATATGATCTCCAGTGACCATGGGTCATTTTACCTTCCTAGGTATGATGTTGAGGAAGAAACATCTACTAGATGCATCCCTCCTTCCCCCTCATACCCTCGGGATTCTGAAAACAATCACTCCATTAAGCAATCAATCTGTTGTCCCCTTCCATGTTCCAAGTCTCCTTTCTCTTCTCATCATGACCTTGTGGCATCTACAAGGCATAGTATTATGGACAATGATTGTGATAGGGAGTTCTTGAGAGTGATCATTCATTCCTCCATTGTGTGCTTAGAGGGAAAGCTCCGCACTCCTAGATTGACTTATCTTCCTTCTTTCAAGAGTTCCTTTCACCTCGAATGGAGATCATATTTTCCCACCTCCCACCCACTTCATCCACCATGTGATTGTGTCCGCATTTGTTTTTGGATTTCCTACACAAGTAATCATATAGATAGGCATATTTATGTTGATTTGATGATATGTTGGTTACATTGCCTCTATGATTACACTTAGTATTATATATCATATGCATGTTAGGGGAGGATGCATTGCATATTGACTTCCTCATTAGAACTAACATCATATGATATTTTCATTGTAGACTTGTTTCATTTAGAGTAAATTTACCTTATTGATTTTATGGCCTAATACTAAGCATGGGTGATCATAAAACACCACATAAACATGCTTCCCAGTGTGCTTGGTCTTTGACATGTGGAAGTAACAGGTTTATGGTACCAAGCGATTGTTGGTGTTCTCATGACCTCCAGTTCGAGTATCTTTGTGCACCTTCCCAAGATCTAATGTCCTAGTTGGAGTCAAATGTTACCCACTATCTGTGGGTAGTATGCATAGGGGAAAAATTTTCTCCTAAATGGTCCAAAGTCAGTAGCCCCTTGCAGCCACGAGATGGTTCAATGT
This sequence comes from Pinus tabuliformis, assembly GCA_031772625.1. Taxonomy (NCBI): domain Eukaryota; kingdom Viridiplantae; phylum Streptophyta; class Pinopsida; order Pinales; family Pinaceae; genus Pinus; species Pinus tabuliformis. The sequence continues at coordinate 645,822,754 of CM062804.1, forward strand.
GCCATTTTCTCTGCCACCTGAGCCAGCCATGTGGTCCCTAGCCCATCTATTATGAGTGTGTGTTTGAAGGGGGGCCTCCCAAACCCAAAGGTATGACTTCTCATTGGTTTAGTTGAGTAACTTTCTTTACTTTTCATGGACACTTTTGGGCATGGATTAGTGGGGGCATTTAGCAAAAGAGCAGGCTAGGTCTACGCTCGTCTCCTCTACTTGATTTGGTGTTTAGCCTTGTATCCTAGTTCCATGGGATCTCCTTCACTGGTCACTTGCTTTAGGGTTGGCACTACATCAGAAATCTCGATTTTGGTTGCATGGTCCCGCTTCCCGACACCATATACATCGCTCCTTTCCACTCATTTTGACTTCATTCATCATTTTTCCTATCCAAGTCCACATGTGCCCATTGGGTCTACATAGGGTTAGCCTCCCCTTGCCCACACCTTGGGTCGGGCCTGGAACGAGGCCCCAGAGGTTGATGCAACTAAAAAGAAAAAAAGAAAAAAAAACCATAATTTGGCAATTGTCAATAGGAAATGTACCACCAAATGCAACAGATGGCTAGGACAGAGAAATTTAGTACAAGGGAAAAAGCCAAACATAAGCTCTACCATAGTTCCTATGGACCCTATATAATCTCCCTCCACATTAAAGAACCCATGACTATCCCAACCCTTGGTGGGCAATGCAATGCCCCACCTTAAAAGGGGGTACCTACTGCTATATACCACACATCATGTTCTCATTCCCTGGAGGCCCAAGCAGTGACAAAGAAAAATTAATAAAAGGCAAAAGGCATCTGAAGGAAGGTGGAAGAACAAAGGTCAGGGAAGCTCATGTACCATGATTGCTCCCTCCTACAATCATATACCCAAGTGTGGGCTTCCCTCATTATAGCTCCCCTTTTGTCCCTTGCCCCCCACTTCGTTCCATTATTATATCACTTGCCACCTTCCACTTGATGGATGTACCATGGACATGTCACTCTCTTTAAAGGTTGAAACCACCTAATAGGGTCCTTGGCTAACCCCCGTTTTGAGCTTGGAGTCACTTGCACATGCCAAAGCCCACTATGGAAGGGCATGCCACCATGAAGAGCCTCATTGATTCCATGATTTGTAGACACTTTTACTTTATTATTCTAATGATTTGTTGTATTGGAGGGCAAGGGGATACATTGGACCTTATGTAGGATTGCAGGTGGGTTTCCATTTGGGGTTTGGTCTCCCTATATAGGGTCCTAGCCCTCCAAAGCAATGTTTTAAAACTCTGAATCGAGTTCGGAACCAGCCGAGGGTCGACTCTGAGTCCAACTCCAACTCAGTATCAACTCGGTCGATTTGATTTAAATGACTCGGTCATTGTAAAAAATACATTAAATACTTATTTTTCTATAAAAAAACATGATTTTAAATATTTTCATTCATGTTTCCAAACACAAAGCATTAGAATATAGAGAGAAGACAACATATGATCAAAATAGGCTCGTGAATATATCCATTCATATCAAAATGCCACCTAGTGCACTGTCCAATACATAGTTATTAGTACATACATGATATAGAGATCAAGACAAAAACACATAACCAAGGAGGCTCTAAATGGCCTCTACAACAAAAGTAAACTGTAAAACATCACTAGTCACCATACTATGAAAATGCCACTGCCAACAAATTTGTGAATTGTTGTAGCTTATTCTTATGCATGTATCAGTTCATAATTGAAAAGCAGTTTATGAGATTAATCACCCGAGATGCAAAAGAAAGGTATCAATGCATAATATCCAAGGCTAGCACTCAAGAACAATGCAAGACACCACTGTTATGCTAGATCAAACCACTACACATTTATATCAGTTAGCTATAGCAAAAATATCAGTCTTAGTAAAGTAACCAGACCTCATAAGATACCATTGGTCGGTTCAGCCATTTTGTTACCAAACCGGCCAAGTCAATGACTGGCTTGGCCAGTTCGCTAACAAACTAGCCACCGAACCAGTTTATCTGTCGAGTCGCAACAGCCAAGGGTGTTGCTTGGCCAGCTAGGCCAAATCTGAGCCGGCTCTGTCGTTTTTTAAAATAGTGCTCCAAAGGGCCACATGGGCACTTGTAGGGTGAGCGTTGAGAGCCATGGGCCTCCACCACAGCAGAGATTATTTCATGGATCCCCAGCACTGATCATTGATTGCTCGTGTTCCACCTTTTGAATGAGAATGATGCACCTCGTTCACCATGCCCAGCCAACTCCACAAGCAGATGTTCTAGGGTCTAAAGGATGTCTCCCACTGCAGAGCGAAGGCTTATGTCGTCATCCTAGCCCTTACAGATGGTCTACAGGAATTTTCGATCCACATGGAGACCCATGGGGATGTCCTTGTGCCCCCACACCCACTTGGGAGCACCATAGGTTCTTGCTTGGAAAACAAGGGGCCAACCCCTTGTCCACAATGTTTGGAGTCCATTGCCACATCATGGCACCCCTTGGACTTCATTAAACCTCTTCAAAGGCCCAATGACTCAATACATTCATCATTTTGCCCTCTTAAGAGGCTTATTCTTATGTTATTGAGCTATCTTGTTGACCTTGTCACCAAGGAATGTTATTGTAGCACATTATTTTATTATTTAGGGCTTAATTAGGCCAAATTAGATAAATCCAACTCATTAGAGCTTGTATAAATAGATGAGAGGAGATTCATTTTGTCATCATCACTGGATTGGCATCTAGTAGCTCTTGTGAACTTCACATTCCCTTTTGGAGGACGAATTTGGATGTTACGAATGAATTTTGATGTTTGGATCTACTTTTCTTGTCTTGGAGCTTTATTATTGGCATTATATGATGATTAGATATACTCTTTTGTACATGTAAGTAATATTTTTCATGCTTATTCTTGTCATTTACTTTGTCACATGAATGTTGTTGGGATTTGTTGATTTGGGGTAGCATCGGATGTGCTCCAGCCATGAAAATTGGTCGAGAGGCTAAAGCACATGAGATCTCCAAGACCCAAAAATGGTCTGGGCAGATTCTAAACGGTTTGGGAGATATTAAAATAATTAATATTTTTAATGGAGTTCCTAAGTCTAAACTTAAGAAAAATAAAATATTAATGGGTATTAATATAAAACTGGATTAGAAGGTTCCAAAAGTCATGGATCAAGCCAAATCTAATCTTAGCCATTGATTAGAGATGTAATCTCGGACATTGATGGACCAACGAGAAAAGTATAAGAGGAGGCTTGAGGGTCAGTTGGAAAATACACTAGAGTGATTAGTCATTCATTTTGCTAGAGCAAGTTTGCTAAGAAAAGTTGAATCAATGATCACCAACGAGGGGTAGTGAGTACGAGGCAGAGAGGCAGGGACAATACTTGGAGACTAGCACAGAAGCAAAGAGAGCGAGAGCAGCAGTTAGTCCAGGCAACGCAAAGCCCAGCAGAGGCAGTGCAGAGCCCAGAGAGACTGTGTCATCCATGCAGAGGGTATAGGGAGTGACGCAGAGGCTCCTAGAGGCTGCAGAGTGCCTCAGTAAGCTAACGCAAAGGGTCCTAGTGCTGACGCAGATCAACAGGAGTCTAATGCAGTGGCCAGAAGGGCCAGAGTTGAGTTTCAGTTGTGCCAGAGAGGGTTTCGTGGGACAGGTTTTCTAAATGCCTGTTTCCAAATATAGAGGTATTGCTGCGTATAGTTTTCTTTGTCGGGTAAGCTAGTTTAGGCACCTAGTTATACCCTCTGAATAGCTGCACTGGTTTTCTCGCATTGGGTTTTTCCAAGGACATTGGTCCAAAAATAACGGTGTCACTTGTGTGCTTGTTTTCTTTCAGTTGATTATCTGTAGATGTTGATATTGTACTTGTGTTTATTTTCAGTATTTACATGGTAAATAACTTGTTAAGTAATTAAACAAGTAGGAAGAAATAAACCAAATAGTACAGGAAGAATTTCTAATAGGTTAAACGTAGAAATTCCAACATGATACCAGAGCATGGTTGCAGATCACAACAAAACTGAAGGCATCAGCCAAGCAAAGCATTTGCAGCAGATTCAGCTATCCCAAGTGACAGAGTTGATCCTTGCAGAAGGCAACAGAGGAAGGAGTGACGCAAAGAGACTACGTCATCATTTTGGGCTATAGAAAGGCAGCGCAAAGGCTAAGGGAGGCAGAATCAAGCTCACGCAAAGGCCAGGAGTGCTAACGTAGTTGGTTGGGGGAGCTGATTTGCCAGTGTCGGGATTGCGCAGAGCCAAGTGGCTCAATCCTTCAGTTGCTAGGGTATAGGAGGTTGTGGATAATTTTGGAGCAAAGCTGCTGGGGTATTGTGGTCAGAATAGTACCTAACGGGGCAAGACCAAGGGGAGGGAGTTGCTGCCAAGGCAGATTTCTAGCCAAGGAATCCAGACCAGTGGTGCAGTTGCACAGACGATCGAAGTGGGGCAACTTGATGTTGGAAGAGGGATTGTCAGAAGGGAAATCGAGACTCAGAGGGACTCAAACTGAGAACTTCCAAACGGGAAGTTGAGAGACTCAGCAAGAGTCGAACAGAGGACTTCCAAGAGGGAAGTACAGAGACTTGGAGGAGTCGAAAGAAGAGCAGCGTGATGGCTGTGAATGGGCTAAGAGATCAGGATAGGTAGGACGGAGCGTCCAACTTTGTGGTCTAGAAGGCCAAGATCTTGTCCATTCTAGACAGATATCGCCTCAAGGGCTTCGTCACGAAAGTGATAGCTGTCCTAGTTGACCCGGTAGCTAATGAAAGGTACAAGGAGGCAATGGCTAAGGCGAAGTGCATCATCCTTGATGGGGTCAAGGATCATGTGGTACCACATATTGCCAAGAAGGAAACGACAAGGGAGATGTGGGATGCCTTGAAGACATTGTACCAGCATACTTCCATGCAGAGGAAGATGCTCCTGGAGAATCAGCTAAGGGCATACCAGATGCAGAAGGGAGAGCAAATAAATGTCTTCCTCAATCGCTTGAAGGAAATCCGTGACTAGCTAACTTCCATAGGGGCCATGTCAGATGAGGAATTGATGGTGAGGACCACACTAATCGCAGTTTCCGAGGATTGGGAGGTATTTGTCCAGAGCATAATGGGTAGGACGAGTCTTCCAGATTAGGAAGAACTGTGGCTGGCTCCTCGACAAGAAGAGATCAGATGGAAGGTGGGGAGTAGTGGAAAAGGGGTCAAGATCAAGAAGGAGGAAGAAGACGATAAGGCTTTAGCATCTACGGGAAAGCGGGAGAGGAGGAAGAAGAAGGACCTCTCCAAGGTCAAGTGCTTCCATTGTGGGGAACTGGGTCATTTTGCAAACCAGTGTCTTAGGAAGAAGATTAAGGGAGAGGCTTCGAACTCGAAGACAGCGCCTGCAAAGGTGGAGAAATAAGTCAAGGAGGAGGACAATTGTGCCATGAGTGCTCACGTGCCACTTGAGAATAAGTGGGGAGACATTGCTCTGCAGTCAGGAGGACTATAGGCGATGAGGGGCAGGATCCTTGAGGTACCCAACCTCTTGGATTATACCTTGCTACAAGAGCCCCGAAGAGCAGCAGCAAGACTAGTGGATGTGGGTAGAGACGGATGTGGATGGAGTGGTAGAGAGTGCTACAGTGCAGGAGTCCCCAGGCAGCGCGAGGCCAGCAAGCTGCAATAGTGTGAGAAGCACGGGAGTGTTGCACCAGTGCAGGATGGCACAGAGAGGTGTGCAACAGTGCGAGATGCAGGGAGTTGTTGCAGCAGTGCAGAGGAAAGTAGAGGGAGCCCTTGTTTGCGGAAGAGGGAGCTTCAGCATCGGGAGTGTTTCTAGCCTGACATGGATGTCAGAAGTTGGGTGGATCAGTTACTTACTTCTCAGTAGTTGAGCTGCAGTGCAATAGCAGTATGCAGTAGCACGATGCACCATGATGAGAGGGGATGCAATGCAGATGCAGTATTGGGAGGATGGACCAGCAACAGCACAGATGCAGAGGGAGTTGTCGTACGGATGCAGCAGTGGCAGTGGCAGGGCAATGGGCAGCAGTACAGGATGCAGCAGTGCAAAGGATGTTGGGCGGGTAGGACTAGCATCAGCACAGGGACCGATGCCAGATAATCAGGGTGATGCTCAGTGTGGAGTATTACTAGAGCACAGTCCTAGCTAAGAGGGAGTGTTGATTTGGGGTAGCATCGGATGTGCTCTAGCCATGAAAATTGGTGGAGAGGCTAAAGCACATGAGATCTCAAAGACCCATCAATGGTTTGGCCATATTCTAACCAGTTTGGGAGATATTAAAATAATTAATATTTTTAATGGAGTTCCTAAGTCTAAACTTCGGAAAAATAAAATATTAATGGGTATTAATATAAAATTGGGTTAGAAGGTTCCAGAAGTCATGGATCACGCCAAATCTAATCTTAGTCGTTGATTAGAGATGTAATCTCGGTCGTTGATGGACCAACAACAAAGTATACGAGGAGGCTTGAGGGTTAGTTGGAGAATACACCGGAGTGATCAGTGATCCATTTTGCCAGAGCGAGGTTGCTAAGCAAAGTTGAATCAGTGATCACCGACGAGGGGCAGTGAGTACGAGGCAGAGAGGCAGGGACAATACTGCGAGACCATCACAGAAGCGAAGAGAGTGAGAGCAGCAGTCAGTCCAGGCTACGCAGAACCCAGCAGAGGCAGCGCAGAGCCCAGAGAGACTGTGTCATCCTCGCAGAGGGCAGAGGGAGTGACGCAGAGGCTCCCAGAGGCTGCAGAGTGCCTCGATAGGCTGACGCAGAGGGTCCTGGGGCTGACACAGGTTAGCAAGAGCCTGGCGCAGTGGCCAAAAGGCCAAGCGCTGAGCTTCAGTTGTGCCCGAGAGGGTTTCGTGGGACAGGTTTTCTAATTACCTGTTTCTGAATATAGAGGTATTGCTGGCGTATATTTTTCTTTGTCCGGTGAGCCAGTTTAGGCACCCAGTTGTACTCAAATAGACTGCATAATAATATAACCCTCTGAATAGCTGCATCGATTTTCCTACATTGGGTTTTTCCAAGGACATTGGTCCAAAAATAACGGTGTCACTTGTGTGCTTGTTTTCTTTTAGTTGATGATTTGTAGATGTTGATACTGTAGTTGTGTTTATTTTCAATATTTACATGGTAAATAACTTGTTAAGTAATTAAACAAGTAGGAAGAAATAAACTAGATAGTATAGGAAGAATTTCTAACAGGTTAAACTTAGAAATTCCAACAAGATTTTCGCTATACAAGTCGGAAATTCACTTCATTCTTGTACAAAATTGTGGAAATTTTGTTCTTTTATAGTGTTGCATCATTGCATGGGCCATGTATGAATGGATGAATATTCCTAGAGGTTATTTTCTCAAAAGATACCTTGATAAGTCATTTTTTATTGCATATTGAAGTGTAAAGATCCCAAGTAACTACTCCCATGTGATTGAAGACCTCCTTGGTTGGGTGAGCCTCTTCCAAACCATAAATTCTCTTTACTCCATCTTTCCCAAAGGATAAGATATCAGTCCTTAATTGGTGATCACTTTAAACACATTTTTCTCACCTCTCCTTCTCTTTCTCGGCCTAGCCTCCATAGGTCACCTAGGGCATCAATTATCTCATGTTTTAGCTATCAAAGGACTTCGATCTCTTGTCCATTACTACGCTAGGATTTCCTCTAGAGACCATCAAAATTTCATGAAATTATGACGGTGGGATCTCACGACATTGCAAGCCCTAGCCCAAGGATCATCTCCTCCTCTAGGTTTCCCTTGGCTAGTGACCTCATTTGGATCATTGCGCTTTATTCGAAGAAGATTTGCCCACTGATCCTCTTATATTCCACAATTAGGTCAAGTCCCTCCTTAAGTGATCAACTCCACTTCCTTGACCTAATTCTGGGTCCACTTGGTCTCGTGTGGTCCTGCAACCTAACTCCAATTTCACAAAGATCATGCAAAGACCAATTCTCCATAAGGATTTCTAGGCCTAGGAATCATCATTACAAAATCTATTCATAAACCCTAACCTCAAGAATCCTTTTAGCCCTTCCTAGAGAGTCTATCACCTTGTTTCTCGAGCAAGTAAGCCCTACAATTGAGTCTCTCTTGTGACTAGGCCTTAGGAATCACTCCTTATCCTCTTATTGACCTATTCATCTAGTAAATCCCCTTTATATAGGGTCTCCTCCCATTGGTGAAAGTCCGTAAAGAGCAGGGAACCTTAGCTAAGGTGACAGTGGGTTATCGGTCCATTGTTTCCCTTGACCTAGTAGTTGCCCTTTAGGATCCCCTCCTAGTACCCTTTCTAGTTTGAGCGATGACAAGAGAAATATCCTTCATCTCAAACTCTGAGGCCGACTCCCTCTTGCACCCAATGATGAGCTTATTTGCCCCAGTAAGGAACAGATCATAAACATATAACACCAAGATCAAAGGATTGCCATCAACAAACATGAAGTAAAGGTTAGGATCCGCAACACTCTTGGTAAAGCCCAAACTCATCAAGTATCCATTAATCTTTGAATACCATGCCCTAGGTTCATGTTTGAGTCCAAACAAAGCCTTCTTCAATCTGCAAACATAGGCCTCCTTCCCATGTACCTCAAAGCCCTGAGATTGCTCTATGTACAGTTCCTTCTAAATCACACCATTGAGGAACACAGCCTTTACACTCATCTGATGTATCTTCCAACCCATAACGGAAGCAAGAGAAATAATAGTCCTAAGAGAACTGTACCTAGCGAATGGAGCAAACATCTAATCATAGTCCACTCCCTCCTTTGGGAGAACTCTCTCGCCATGAACCTCACTTTGTACTTCTCAATGTCGCCATCTGTTGCATGCTTGATCTTATAGATCCACTTGGAATTCACCACAGACTTCCCCTATAGTCTTGGAGATATATCACACACATCATTCTTCATGATGGACTCATACTCCTCCATCATGGAATCCTTCTAAACCTACTGACATGTTGCCTCCTCACAACTAGAAGGCTTGGAATCAATTATGTGGCTCATTAATGCCATATAACTTGAGTACCCTTGTGGTTGTTTGCTCTCCCTAAAAATACCTCTGAGAGTTGCATGCCCTTTTACATCCTACAAGGTGCCATGAAGTCATGCTAGCCTCTTCCTAGTCACAGCAACATCTCTAGGCGGGTCCACTAGCTCTGCTAGCTCTACTCTGATATTGTAATGGATGGTTTGGATGTCTTAACAATCTATATAGTCCTTTCTATGCAACGCCAATCACTCTTGTCGAATCTATGCTCGAACCCTTAGGCCATACAAGAACCTGACCATCTATAAATGCAACTCTATAAGCTCTATCTTCCAACGCTAAAATAGAGAGCAAGTTCTTCTTCAATCCTGACACAAACAAAACACCTCTCATGTGTAAAAAATCTCCAGACTCTAGCTGAAAGGATGTTGACCCAACACCTTTCAATGCATATTTGGTTTCATCTGCAAGTTCCACCAGCGATGTTGAATCCCTCCTGTCCACCAACCAAACATCATTTGCATCTATAATAGTTCCCATAAGAGCGAAAACAACGAAATATTCCTTCAACTTTTTATGTGGTGGATGCCCATCATCATCATCAACATCAGTGGTTGATGCATGATGTTTTTCGTTCCTTTTCTTTTGAGGACACTAGGAGGTGTTGACCACTCTAGTGTCAACTAGCCCATGAGTAGAGTACATTTCAGAGCAGTCATAGTCTTTTCAGATTTCATCATCATTTGCAGCATTTGGTCTTCAAATGTAATTCAAATTCTCCAACCCTATGGGCCATTTTGTAAAAATGATTCTTGTACGTTTATGAAGCCATGTAACACATCTAGGTAGCTTAAGAGTTTTTGCTAGATAGTTTCACTCTAGGTAGTTTTTTTCCTTAGCTAATTATTTGTGTTTCGCACCACTAAATAATTGGTTAGGTTTTTCTCCCACACATTTCCTAAAGCTAGAGCAGGGCTCAATGGTGAACTCTTAGGTGAGTCCTAGTGTATAGAGTCTATGTAAATTACCAGTGTTGATAATATCGATATCGGCAAAATATCAGCGAGGGTCCAAAAAACATCTATCGGCAATATCGACAAGCATAAAAAATGCATAATATATTCATTTTTTTCAGATTTTTAAACATATAAAGAAATAACAACATGAACTAAACACATTGGCACATAAATATGAAAAAAGCACTGATATATATGACATCAAATAGAAATGATACATCAAACTTCAAAGGTGATACCAAATCCTGGTGATCCCTGATAATTGTCCAATCAAGGACTCAAAAAAAATAACATCACATATCTTGCTAATCCCTGATAATTGTCCAATCAAGGACTCAAACAAAATAACATCACATATATAAAAGTATTTCATCATCATGAGTTATAAACTTATATGTAGCAAAACAAATAAAACTAGCAGCTATCTATCTGAGACCAGTGGCCTCTCCCTAGTAGCTATCGTTCTGTCTTGTTCAGCAATTGCTTCAAGAGCTTTTTGTATAACCTCCACATTAGAAACCATACAAGGCATTACATCTGCATCATGTACAGGGAGTCTAGCCAAATGGTATTTCAATCGTGTAACCTCCTAACATCTTGGTCCCACACACTTTGCATGATATATATGCCCGATTTGCCCCACCAACAGGGTCCCCATACTCCCAAAATGGTTCCAAGGCTTTTGGCATATTTGACATTTGCAGTGAACTAATTCAAGCCTAGGGCACAAAAAAAAAAAAAAAAATTGGCATTAGTAATAGCAACCTCATTAAAAAAATTACTACATTATTTTCATTTTGCAATGTGAATGAAAAATGGCAATAAGAGGGTGCATAAGAAAATTGAAAAAAAAAGAAGCTTGTTGTCCTAATATGGAGAAAACCCTTGCATTGGCTCATGGGCATGAAAATCATAGCAAATGGAAAAAAACAACGAAACAAAATGTTGGTAGGCAAAGAGGCAAGCAAGCATAACCCTAAATCTATGAAAAAATCATTAACATAGGGGTTTTAAAGAACATACCTGTTAATGGAAGAAATGAAGTTTGTCTCATTGTTCTTCAATCTTTGATCAACAAAAAAATCTTAGTTGGTGGTGATAATCGTTGTTTGATCCTCAATTCCTCCTTGACAACCACCACAAAACTCTTCCCCTTCCTTCTCTAACACTTGGAAACAGGAATGAAGGAAAAAAAAGACGATTTTCCCTTTTTCTAGCCGCGGGATAACCTGCCCGGCGATATTTTCTATCGTCTCGCGATATTTTGCTGAGATATCGACAATATCTCGAAAATATCGTGATATTTTCGGGAGCCAAAATAACACGATATTTTCGCGGCAATTTTTCAGCTCGCCGAAAATATCGCGATATTTTCAATTATCGGCAATATCTCGCCGGATATTATCATCATTGTAAATTACCATACTAGATCATCTGTAAAGTGTTGCAGAATTTGGTTGTCTCTAGAGGTCAATTGTTAATTGTTGAAATTCCTCTTCTAAATGGGATTTTTATGTTATACTTGATGTAAAGATGTAAAAAGTGTTGTCTGTAGAAGCTACAAGGGTATGAGTACTTAAATTTATACCTCAACTCCTAAAATTTCTATCTACACAAACTTTGAGGGTAGAAAAATATGTTTAAACCCCTCTAGAGTCATTATTTTTATTTTTCGGAGAAAAAAAAAAGGCAAAATAATTAGCCAGAAATTGGTCAGAAAAAATAAAAGGATTGAAAATAAAATTCTCTCCAAGTGGAAAAATAATTAAAAAAGATTGTGTACTTTCCTAACAAGGAAATAAACTAAAAGGTCAAGGAATCTCCATGGTTCAAGCTAAGTACCACAATGAATTATTTGGGCTAGAAGAAAATAATTTCTCAAGAAAATCGAATTTTTTGGTCCAGGAATTTATTTTGAAGGAGAAAATTTCGAGGAAATTGTTTTTGAAGATGTTGAAGTGGTCCAAAACCACTCCAAAGTCGACATATGGTCCATCCAACTCATCCAACAAGGCAAACGAATTTTTCCTTTGAATCTGTGCCACCAAATAACGGGTTCAAAATTTTTTGGAAGTATCTAGCCACGGATCAAGCCAAGCTAGCCATTTTTTCCACTTCGAGGGTTCTAGCTCTCTCATTATCTATATAAGGAAGCTTTAAGCTCCTCATTTGTAACAATGAAAAACCAAACTATTGGCTACTGAATCTTTTGTAGTGGAAATATTTTATGATCAATAAAGCACGTCTCTGGGGATAAATCTTGGTGGTGTTCTTCTTCCATGACTATGGTAACATTGATTCATTGTGCTTAATTTTCTACTGGTAATAATCTAATTGTTATTTCCATTTGCTTTCATAGATTTATTGGTGTATTTGGATTCATATTTGTATAAGTACTCTAGATTTGGACGTTGCTAGTGGGTTTTTGGTTAAACCACAACGAATTCCTTTCATTATATTATCCAATCCCATCTGGATCTAACAATATATCTTTGAAATTGTGTTGTAATCATTTTATCTAAATCAGATCTCAAGCGTGAGGGGACGTTTTCGGTTAACCTATCCAACTCTTGAGCATAGAAGTGGAAGAACCCACTTAGTATTCTTCTAAAGGCTTATCTAACGAGACTTTTATGCAGGGTTTCTTACCCATTGCTTGTGGTAAAATCTATTTATCTCATTTATTTTCTCTCTATTGTGCTTTAACTGAATAGATCTGCTATTTTAAAAGCTTGTCATTTGCTAATCAAGGAACAGAGTTGTACTCATATCCCTTGAATTAGCTCTTGTAAATTTGTAAATAGACTTTGAATCTATTTTCTAACAATTGTAAATAATTTTATTTATCTTGTATATATTTTTGGGACTTCTTTTCTTGTAGATTTGAAGAAGGAGGATAAGGGTTTGGTGTAGATCTATTTGTAAACATTTTTGTAGGTGGATTTGCTTCAAAATCAAAGAGGAAATCAATTTTGTGTGAGGACAAACTCTCATGTAGCCTTGACAACTAGGGTTTCTAGCTAGATCGAAATTTTTTTGGAAGGTCGTTTGCTATTTCTAACCATCTCTTCAGGTCGCAAGCAATTGAGGCTCTTCCTTGTTTCTAAATCAAAAAATTTCAAGGTTTTTTCAATTAAAAATCTTATTAAAAAAATTCTCAAGGCAATTTTCTTAAACCTTTTGAAAGTTCTAGCTTAGGGTTTCATATTTTACACACCAACTTTTTTTTGTGAAGTCGCTAGCCTTGAAAGGCTTTCTCTAGTCTCCAAGCGAAGGGTTTTAAATTTTTATGGTATAAAATTTTTATTGAAATTTTTTTTCTAAAGACTACAAGTATTTAAACCTCTCCATTATAAAGTTGCAAGCCCTTAGGGCTCATTCATTGCTCTTGTTTTCAATATACCCTTGGATTTTGCAGAGATAAAACAAATTTCATTGAATAGTTTCTCATCATAAAAATGGCAAAGACCAACCCTCTGAAGGCTTGATTTAACTCATAGAATTTCTCTAGAAAAAATCGCATGCATTTGGAGGCTTGGTTACCCTAGCTAAGAGTTTGGATATTCGTTTTCTTTGAGTGCTTAAGCCCTTGAATTTTTAGTGTTGAATTGTGGTAGCATCGGATGTGCTCTAGCCATGAAAATTGGTGGAGAGGCTAAACCACATGAGATCTCCAAGACCCAAAAATGGTTTGGGGAAATTCCACCATGTTAGAGAGATATTAAAATAATTAATATTTTTAATGGGGTTCCTAAGTCTAGCCTTAGGAAAATTAAAATATTAATGGGTATTAATATAAAACTGAGTGAGAATGTTCTAAATGACATGGATCAATCCAAATCTAATCTTAGTTGTTGATTAGGGATTTAATCTCGACCGTTGAAGACTCAACAGGAAAAGAATAAGAGGAGGCTTGAGGGTTAGTTGGTGATACAATAAGATTGATCAGTCAGTTCGATTTTCCGGAGCAGGTTTTGCTGAGAAAATTCGAACAAGTGATCTGAGTTGCGGCGAGGGGCAGTGAGTACATAGCAGAGAGGCAGAGATAGTGCTTGAGGGTCAGCACAGTGACCAGAGAGGCTGACGCAGAGGCAGCAGGAGCCATGTAGAGGCAGCTAGTGACTGCGCAGAGGTTGAGGGGCCTGCGTGGGTGACGCAGAAAGCTAGAAAGTTGACGCAGAGAGGCAGAAGGCTGACACGGAAGGTTTAGGAGTGACGTTGAGGCTAGCAGGGCTGACACAAATTCTTGGAGAAGCGTTGGAAGGATTTTCGTGGGGCAGAATTGCTAAATATATGTCTCCAAAGAAGAGGTATTACTGCCAACTAGAAATATCTGTTGGATGAGCCAGTTTGGCACCCTAGTTGTACTCAAGAAAGTTGCTTAATAATAAAACCCTGAGAACTATTGCACCAGTTTTCCCGCATTGGGTTTTTTTGGGGATGATTGTCAAAAAATAGCAATGTCCGTTGTGTGTTTGTCTGTTATTTCAGTTGATGATCTATAGATGAGATGAGACTACATTTGTGTTTATTTTCAGTATTTATATGGTTAAATAACTTGTTAAGAAATAAACAAGTAGTTGAAATACACCAGATAATGCAGGAAGAATTTCTAATGTGTTAGATTCAGAAATTTCAACATGGTATCAAAGCATTGCAGATCACAGGACAACTGAAGGCACCAGCTAAATCAGAAAATTTGCAATAGAAACAGTTGTCCCAAGAGACAAAGTTGTTCCTAAGCATAGTGCAGCAGAGGAGTGACGCAAAGGGTCTGTGTCATCATTTCAAGCTAGAGAGAGGGTCAGCGCAAAGGCAGAGAAAGGCAAAAGAGGCTCACGAAGAGCCACGTCATCCTACTCAATCAGGTAGGCTTGCATAGCTGGCTAGAGGAGCGATTCAGCCTTGCTGGGATTGCAAAAAGCTAAGAGGCTCAGTTTCTTCAGCAGTTGGGGCCTAGGGAGCTGTGGGCAAATTGTGGATTGGGAAGCTAGCAGGGTGTTTTTGTTGTCAAAGCAAAACAGTACCTAATAGGACAGAACCAAGGTAGAGGGAGTCACTGCCTTGACGGATTTCTAGCCAAGAAATCCATATCTGAGTTGCAATTGCAAAGAGGATCAGAGAGGAGCGGATCGACAGTTGGCGGGAAGATTTCCAGCAGGGAAATCAAGACTCAGAGGGAGTCTAGGAGAGAACTTCCAGGAAGGAAGTCGAGACTCAGACGGAGTCTAGAAAAGGAGCGGAGATGGCAATGAACAGACTGAGGGATCAGGAAAGGTTGGATGGGGCCTCCAACTTTGTCATCTGGAAGGCCAGGATCCTGTCTATTCTGGATAGACATCGCATCAAGGGCTTCACCTTGAGAACCATGGCTATCATAGTCGACCTAGCTGATAATGAAAGATATGGGGATGCAATGGCCAAGGCAAAGTGCATAATCCTTGATGGGGTCAAGGATCATGTAGTACAGCATATTGTCGATAAGATCACGGCAAAGAAGATGTGGGATACCTTGACGACATTGTATCAAGGCATTCCGTATAGAGGAAGATGCTACTAGAGAATCAGTTGCAATCGTATCAGATGCAGAAGGGGGAGCAGATAGATCTATACCTCAACAGGTTGCAAGAGATTCGAGACCAACTTACTTCCATAGGGGCCACGTCGGATCAGGTGTTCATGGTGAGGACCGCCTTGGATGCAGTCTTCGAGGATTGGGAGACATTTGTCCAAAGCATTTTGGGCAAAGCTACTCTTCCGGGATGGGAAGAGATGTGGGCAACTCTTCGCCAAGAAGAGATCAAACCGCTGACCAAGGCGGGAAGTAGCAGCAAAGGAGGTCGAGTCAAGAAAGAGGAGGAGGAGGACGCAGCTCTGGCATCTACGGGACAGCAGGGGAAGAGGAAGAAGAAGGACATCTCCAAGGTGAAATGTTTCCATTGTCGGGAGCTGGGTAATTATGCAACCCAGAGTCCCAAGAAGAAGAATAAGGGAGAGGCTTTTGACTCTAAGGCAGCTCTGGCTAAGGCGGAGAAAGAAGTCAAGACAGATGACGACTGTGCCATGAGTGCTCATGCACCTCTAAAGAAGAGGTGGGGAGACATAGAGCTGTAGTCAAGAAGACTACCAAAGATGTGGGGCAGGATCCTTGAGGTACCCAAACTCTTAGATCATATTTGGCTACGGGAGCCCCAAGAGACAGTAGCAGGATGACGGATGTTGATAGAAGCAATATGCGAATGGAGCAACAGGGCAGTGCTACAGTGCAATGGTCTGTAGCAGCACAGTGGGGGTTGCAGCAGTGTGAGAGGCACAGAGATGGTTGCAGTAGTGCAGAGAGGCACAGAGGGGGTTGCAGCAATGCGAGAGGCACATAGGTGTTGCAGCAGTGCAAAGGCAGCATAGGAAGCACAAGATAGCAGCAAAGGTAGCTTCAGCATCAGAGGGCTTCTATCCTGACAAGGATGTCAGTGGTTGGCTAGATCAGTTACTTACATCTCAGTAACTGAGTTGCAGTACAGCAGTAGCAGTGGTAGTGCTATGGGCAACACGATGCAACATGATGAGAGAGAGTTGCAGTGTAGATGCAGTGTTGGGAGGAAGGACCAGCAGTAGCATGGTTGCAGAGGGAGCCGCAGTACAGATGTAGTAGTGGCAATGGCAGAGCCATGGGCAGCAGTGCAGTGGATGTTGGGCAGCAGGCCCAGCATCAGCACAGGTACCGGTGTTGGATGATCAGTGTGATGTTTAGTGGTGGAACATTACTAGAGCACATTCCTCGCTAAGAGGGAGTGATGATTTGTGGTAGCATCGGATGTGCTCTAACCATGAAAATTGGTGGAGAGCCTAAAGCACATGAGATCTCCAAGACCCAGAAATGGTTTGGGAAAATTCTACCCAATTAGAGAGATATTAAAATAATTAATATTTTTAATGGGGTTCCTAAGTCTAAACTTGGGAAAATTAAATTATTAATGGGTATTAATATAAAACTGGGTGAGAATGTTCTAAAGGACATGGATCAAGCCAAATCTAATCTTAGTCGTTGATTAGGGACATAATCTTGGTCGTTGATTCATCAATAGGAAAAGTATAAGAGGAGGCTTGAGGGTCAGTTGGAGATACACCAAGATTCATTAGTGAGTTCGATTTTCTGAAGCGGGGTTTGCTGATAAAATTCAAACAAGTGATCTGAGTTGCAGCGAGAGGCAGTGAGTACATAGCAGAGAGGCAGAGATCAATGTTGCGAACATCACGATCAAGATTAAATCGGCGAGGGAAAAAATCAGAAAAAGTCGTAAAATCAGGAAAAAATCGGTAAAAATCAGCCAAACATCGGCAACACTAAAAAAAAAAAAATCATTTTTTTCAATTTTTTTAAGTATCTAAAGCATCCACGATTTTTTGATGATTTTTATGATTTTTATGATTTTTTGGCAATTTTAAGGATTTTATCGCGATTTTTTCATTTTGGAAAAAAGCTTGGCGATTTTTTCACGATTTTTTGGCGACCTTTTGGCGATTTTTTCAAAATGAAAAAATTGTTGATAAATCAGCTGATTAAATCGCCATGCCGAAAAAATCGTGATTTTCGCAACACTGGCAGAGATAGTGCCTAAGGGTCAATGAAATGACCAGAGTGGCTGACCCAGAGGCAGCTAGTGAGTGCACAGAGGCTGAGGGGCCTGCGTGGGTGACGTAGAAGGCCAAAAAGTTGACACAAAAGGCTGACGCAGAGGGTTTAGGAGTGACGCTGAAGCTAGCAGGGCTGACACAGAGCCTTGGAGAAGCGCTGGAAGGATTTTCGTGGAGCAAACTTGCTAAATATCTGTCTCCGAAGAAGAGGTATTACTGGCAGATAGAAATCTTTGTTGGGTGAGCCAGTTTGGCACCCTAGTTGTACTCAAGAAAGTTGCTTAATAATAGAACCCTTAGAATTGTTGCACCGGTTTTGCTGAATTGAGTTTTTCTAAGGACGATTGTCCAAAAATAACGGTGTCCCTTGTGTGTTTGTCCGTTATTTCAGTTGATGATCTGTATATGAGTTGAGATTGCATTTGTGTTTATTTCAGTATTTACATGGTTAAATAACTTGTTAAGAAATAAACAAGTAGGTGAAATAAACCAAATAATGCAGGAAAAATTTCTGATGTGTTAGATTCAAAAATTTCAACATTTAAAAATTTATCACAAAAGATTGTAAAAAAGTTTAGATAAAATTCAAGTTAATTTTTCCTCTTGGTCGTGAGCATATTTTCATCAAGGTCATCGGCTTCTTTAGAGGTTGTATTTCATATTGGTGAGGGTCGTGAGCACTTGGAGGCTTTAGAGCGAATGATCTTGAGGAATTTTAATTCAATTTGATATCATTAACATTGTATTTTCCTCATAAATCATTGTATCTTGGAAAGAAGTATTGGTGCTTCAGAGTTTGGATTTGTCAAACTTTCCAAGCTTGTAAGAGCCCTTCTCATTGTCTAACGAGTCTCTTTCTTAGTAATATTAATAATAAAAGATCTTGTTTCTCTAGGGAGGTTGGGAATTTCCCATGGTATCCATCCTCCTCATTTAAAAGGGAGGATCTTGTCTTTCTAGCTTAGTTTAGTTTCTAGATCTAGTTTCTAACTTGTTTCATTTCATTTGCATTCTAGTATATTGCATAATCATTGTTAGATCTAGATCTTCATTTCTAATTGCTTGATCTAATTGCTATTGTGATCTTAATTGCTACCTTCTCTAATATACACTTGAGAATTATATCTCTAGTAATTAGATTCTTTAGCAGTCTCATCTGTCACCAACAAATTCAATCACCACGAATATGTGTGCCAATAAGGTGTGCACTTTAATTAAGTATTGTAGCATGGAAATAAAAATGTTCTCCTTAGCAAAACCTCTCCATAATAATGACAAGACATAAATGTCAACTTCAAGTGCACCACCACCAAGGGATTATTACATCAAAATTACAATATAACCGTAAAAAAGGGTTAGATCACCATCAAGCCATAATATTGTCTAGCAAATGTGAGATTATAAAATTAAATCACCTATGAAAATCCCACAAAAACAACATGAATAATCCCACCATAGCGGTATCATACGAGAAATGAGCATAATAAAAAGGCTTACTCATCCAACCATCCAGTGTGTTCCCAATCACACATCCCTTATATAAGGATCATGTAGAACGCCCCTCCCTAGTGACACCAACATTATGCATCAACACACCAAGTCACAAGGAAACATCAACAATCAAAAAACACATATCTCCTAACCATCATCATCCAATAAGGCAAACACATGAATAGAACACCAAGCAGCAAACAGAATCATCATCCAACCAAGGAGAAGTAAGACTCCCCCAAACAAAGATCTCCATCAAGTGAGCAAATGCACTGAAAAGAAGGGACTTCATGAATATGAATCTCTGAAGTTGGTCCAATGCTCAAGAGTACCAGCAGGAGGTCTCCATCAATGTGATGGAAATCACAAGATGGAACCTCATATAATGTATGTTGTAACAAGCCAAAATACATACCAAGACCAAAAATGCCACCCTAAATAGAAGCAGCAATTTGGCATCCACTATCTCTAGATTATAATTTGTGTATCCCAAAATTTCATAAAAGAGTGTATTAGCATCTCAAATTCACAACTTAACACCCTTTATGACTTGCACTTAACAAAGGATCTTAGAAAGACAAACCTTTAAAAGGTCCATTTTGCTGAAGGTTGCACGACAATCAATTAGAAAAGATAAATGTTGCTCTAAATCACCTCCAAAATCCACCTACAAACAAAGCTTCTTCTTATATAAAATGAAAGAACAAAGAAAAGAATAAATGAGTAAATAAAGCCTTCAAAAATGTATACCAGCTGGACAAAGTGTTTCACAGTGTCAGCGATCTGCTTACAATCATCTTCACCCCTCAAGCTATCTATGGAGTCATGAAGAACCTTAGAAACTTCAAATAGAAATTGCCTGGTAACAGGATCTCCAATTCTTTGGCTACTCCTGCCACAAATTTCATGAATGATTGAACACCACAAACAGGAAAAGAATATTATCATTTGAAAGCACTTGTGTTCAATGGGACATCAATAGTTTCTTTGTGGTCCTGTTTAAAGTTTAGTCTAGCATTTGAGAAATTTTAGCCAAACTACGAGATAACAAAACCTTCCATCTCTCATATTTACATCTTTAAGCAATATGAAATTTCCATGCTCAGAGATTAACTATAGTTTAATGCAGAAAATTACAAAAACTAAATGATAATATCATCTATATTTATTTTCCTAAGGCATATTCTGTGTAGGATGATAATTTTCACTGTCATGACCAATAAAAAAGATTCGTCATTCTGCAAAAAGTTTTTTCCGATAAAATAAATATGCAGTATATTATGAATTCAAAAGCAGCTCATAAAATCTCTTATTTTCAAAAATAGAAGAGTAAGCCTTTATATGACTAGCACGGAGTAATTTCATGGCATGCAACAATGGCCTACAAGTTACAAAAGACATCTGTTTTAGCCGCCAGCCACTATCACTTATGCTACCAACTAAATTGTCAAGAAGTCTACAAACACACAAAAGCAGTGAGTGCAACACATGTATATACAGAAAGTACTCATTCATATCCAGCTACTTGGATATCCATAACAAAGAAAAAGTGTTCCCCAGGGAACTTATTTCCATATTTGTAAAGTCCAAATTTAGAACTAACAAAAGCTGATTTGAATAACTGAATTTAGAGTACAGAAAGTAGGTTTTAGTTTACAACTTACCATAAAAATTGTAACCATGGAATTCAAGACTAGGAAAAACATGAAGAGACAATTAAGAAGTTGGCCCCTCACTAGCAAGACTGTTAGCTTTCAGGTTATTCCAAAAGTCGTTACACAATGTTTGGAGATGTTTCATGATATCTGTGGTACATGGTGTTTGATCAGGTCTTGGATAGTCTATGACAGACTCGCAGATGGGAGATAGTTTGTGATGGATTTGCACATTGGAGATAGCTTTCTCAATGGTTTCTTGATCTCAGTCAGTGTTGATTTCTGGTAGCATTGGATGTGCTCTAAGTCTCAAATTTTGCAGGGAGGCTTGGTCACATGTATTCCAAAGAACCCAGAAAGAATTTTGGGAAATTCCACCTGGAGACAATTTTATTAAAAGAATTAATTATTTTTAATGGTCACTAAGTCTAAACTTAGGAAATTAAAATAATTAATGGGTATTAATCTAACTGTGGGTGTAACTTCTAGAAGAGGACAAAGATCAAGCAAAAATGATCTTAGCCATTGATTAGCTTTTAATCTAGGCCGTTGAATGTCAACGAGAAGATTATTTAAGGAAGACTGAGGGTCATTTAGAAGACACACAGAGAGTTGATTAGTTAGATCGAATTGTTGAAGCTAAAGCAGCACAGTGATTTCATAGTGATCATGCAGAGATGGGCAGAGAGAGTTTTGGCTGGAGTATCTCCTCCAAAGCCAAGAATACTCAGCAGAGAGGCAGAGAGACACACAGAGGAGGCAGCGCAGTGCCCAGAGAGGGTGACGCAGAGCCAAGAAGGGCTTACGCAGAGCAACGCAAAGCCTTCACGCAGAAGTCCAACATTTGCTGGGGGTTTGACGTTCTGAGTCGGGAGGGCTAGAGTCAGCTCCTGAGAACAAATCGATTCAGCAAAGAGGTGATGCAGGCCCACACAGTGACTACATAGGGGCAACGCAGAAGTATCCAGGGACTCGTTCGTTCATCTGTCGGATCAGCCGGGACTTGCAGTGTAGAGTGAGGCAATCTCACTAATTTCTTTGTATTGGATTGCCAACAAGGCATCCAGAGGTTGTATTCGGAAATAAATTTTGCTTAATGACAAAAACCCTCAGATCTGTTGCACCGGTTTTCCCGCATTGGGTTTTTCCAGGGACATTTGTCCAAAAACAACTTTGTCATTTCTGTTGTATCTTTCTCTTGTTCAACTTCTTGTTTTGGCATATTATTTTAAATGGTCTAGGCTGCAGTGTATGTATTTCAATATTTGTCGTAGAAAACTGCAAATAACTTGTTCATGTAAATTAACAAGTAGGAGAAATATCATCAGTTGTTGCAGTAGGGATTCCGGGTTAAGGAATTTTCACAGTCAGGTGTTTGCTTGGCATTATTCCTTAGGGCACCATAGTTCTCTTGATAGCTTGGGTGTCCTTCATAATAGTTGTAGCCCCTCTCTCAGTAGGGGTACTTCAAAACTTTTTTGCCATGCCATATAAGCCCAGAGGAAGTGCCTTATTGCCCTGTAAAGCCATGTGGGTGTGTGTTGTCTGTGAAAGTGACCATTAGATCCCCATTGGTGTGGATGATCATGGCTATTCTTGGAATTGTTTGTTTCATGATAGGTCTGCCTCTATGGAAATGTTGACTTCCCCCTAGTGAGTGGTAACTCCATGCCTTGATGGATATTCCTATTACCAAGGATGGTGTGCGGGTATCTTGGAATAAGCATTGCTAGGAATCATGGTTTAAGGGACCACTTGCATCAATAAAGCCTTGTAAGGGTGATCACCATGTGTATTCTTCCCAAACATTATCCCTTCTGATCTCGATGCACCCTCCTTATAGTAGCATAGCTTCCAATGCATTTGCATCTCCCGAGGCATCATGCTAAAGACTTCGAGGCACAGAAGGCGTCTATTTGATTCTCTACGCCTAGATGAATCACATCTCTTTAGAAGCAGTCAGAACGCCCTCACAGAACTATAGTTATAGTAGTGGACCCAATTTTGGGGAAAAGGGCTTTCCATGTGGTAAGCTCAATGATGAAGTGGAGAAGGAAGATGTGGCAAGCAAGTGACTTGTATAAGCCAAATTACCTCAACACTCCAGCAAAGGTGGCATCTCCAAGCACTTGTATCACATGTGTGGCATTTAAGTCATTCTCTCTAGGGCCATTTTGATGGAGTAAAGGAAGAATATGATGCTAATATTGGAACGTTGGAGCTTACTGTGAAAACTTGGAGCCCCCAAGGGCTAATTATCAAGCATCAAGTGTGATCTACTCCAAGAAAGGGACCAATTCCCTCCCAATCAGGTTGGTTGTTAGAATTTCAAGCAAGATGGGCAAGTCGAATTCACCAAACAAGGCAGCAAGGATCCGTCCATGTTAGACGATGGAGCAATTAAGGACCAAGTAAGCCCCAAGGGCTAAATGAACCAAGTAATGCAAGTAAAATGACAAGCATTATCACGCAAGTAAGGAAGTCGTTGGGTTGAATGAAGTTTGAATAAGGAGGTTAAGTCCTCTTGAAGAAAGTAAGAGCCCATC
The DNA here is from genome assembly GCA_031772625.1 of Pinus tabuliformis. Taxonomy (NCBI): domain Eukaryota; kingdom Viridiplantae; phylum Streptophyta; class Pinopsida; order Pinales; family Pinaceae; genus Pinus; species Pinus tabuliformis. Next base: position 645,846,084 of record CM062804.1, read on the forward strand.
GCAAGCAAAATCAAGGAAGCATGTCAGTAAAGCAAGCTTCTTGGAAATCATGATTGTCGTTAGACCAAAACCTGTAGGTGCTAATCAATGATCACATCGCCAGAGATAAGGATCTATGAGAGGTGGTTAGTCCAATCGCAAAACACACGGGGAGCGTTGCTTTATCCAACATCCAACAATCTCCACCCCAGCGCGAGCCGAGTGTGTATCGAACTCGTGACCTATGCTCTGATACCACTTGTTGGGAATCACGATTGTCATTAGACCAAAACCCGCAGGTGTTAGTCAAAAATCACATCGCTAGAGATAACGATCCATGAGAGGCAGTTATTCCATGTCATGAAACACACAGGAAGCGTTGGTTCATCCAATGTCCTACACAGGCCGCCAAGGGCATTACAAGCATCCAAATGTCAAATTTGAAGCCAATTCTCAAGCAATTTGACCCTAATGAGCTATTCATTTGCAATTAAGGAAGACGCATCATGAATTCTTCCTCAAGTCGAGGAAAGGGGCTCCAAATAGGGTGATCTTTAGGTCGATTTTGGTCCTCTCGAAAGGAGGAATTTAATGCAATCATCATCTCGGTCATCTGAGTTGTCCAAGGTGGAATTTGACCCTAGTTGCAACAATTAACAGAGGGTGTTTGTTCTTAATAATATCATGCATCAAAAGGTTCATTGTGTGAACCAAACACCCAGACCAAAATATGTTGGGGTATCTATCCTCAATAATTGCTCTCGTTGCCTTACAATTAGAAGCATTATCAATGATGACTTGGATGGCATTGTATGGCCTAATTCTTCCAATTGTTTGAAGTAATGGTTCTGCAATGTTGATGGCAATCTTGAACTTTTCTAAGTTATCATTGGCTGAATGGAAGACTGCACCACTACTAGATACAACAAGAACACTTCTTTAATGGCTTTCCTTTTACATTTGTCCAACCATCAGATACAATGGATACCCCATGACCATTCCAAGAACTTGTCATTTGACCCAAAGCATGTGTTATTTTTGCTTTTTCATGATCAAGTCCCATGGTTCTAGCCTTGTCATATCTAGGGCTCTTGTATCCTTTGGGGGCATTATTACTACTCAAACTAGAAGGAGTAGGGGATCCTATGGAGCAACTACTAGGTCAAGGGGCAACAATGGAGCAATAGCCCACTATCACCTCAACTAAAGCTCCCTGCTCTTTACGAACTTTCACCGATGGGAGGAGACGTGGTCTAAGGGGAATCACAAGATGAATGGATCAATGAGAGGATAAGGAGTGATTCCAAAGGCCTATTCACAAGAGAGACTCAATTGTATGGCTTTCTTGCTTGAGAAGCAAGGTGATATGCTCTCTAGGAAGGATTAAGAGGATTTTGAGGCTAGGGCTTTGGGAATATAGCATGTCAAGAGGTGTCCTAGGCACAAAAATCCTTGTGGAGAGTTGGCCTTTATGTCATCTTTGTGAAATCAGAGTTGTAAAGTTGTGGGACCACAAAGGGCTAAGTGGACCCAAAATTAGGTCAAGGATATAGAGTTGATCAACTAAGGAGGGGCTTGACCTAATTAGGGTAGGAAATAGGATCCAATAACAATTTTTTTTTTAGAATTAAATGCAATGATCCAATTGCAGACACTAGCCAAGGGAAACTTAAGGCAAGAAATGGTCCTCGAAATAGGGCTTGCTATATTCAGGATCCCACCGCCGGAATTGCTTTAAATTTGGGTGGCCTCTAGAGGAAACCCTAACATAGGTATGGACCAAAAATAGATTTGTTTTGACAGCTACAATGAGATTTATTTGATGCCCTAGGTGATCTATGGTGGCTAAGCCTAGAAAGAGAGAGAAGGCAAGAAAAATAAGCGTTTAGGTGACCACTATTGGATGGATTAGTAAATTGCCTTTGGGAGAGATGGAGTCAAGATGAACTTGTGATTTGGAGAGACCATACCCAATCAAGCAGACCTCTAAACAACTTCACATGGCAAGTAGGGCATGAGAGCAGCTGTCAAAAAATTTTATACTTCGATATGCAATAATTGATGACATATCAAGGTATTTTCAACAAAGATAACCTCTAGGAACATTCACCCATTCATACATGGCACATGCAATGATGCAACTCTTTAAAAGACCAAAATTTCCACAATCTCGCATAGAATATCTGTAAATGTCGGACCTATATAGCGAAGATCACCCCATCATTCATGTGACAAAGTAAATAACAAGAATAAGCATGAAAAAAATCACTTACATGTACAAATGAGTATATCCAATCATCATATCATGCCAATAATGAAGCTCACAGACCAAGGAGATAGAATCCAAACATCAAAATTCATTCCATGAAACCAAAATCGTCCTCCAAAAGGGAATGTGAAATTCACACAAGAGTTATTAACCCAATCCAAGTGGTGGTGATGAAAATGAATCACCTCACTTGTATTTATACAATCACTAATGAGTTTTATTTGCGTAATTTGGCCTAATTGAGCCCCAAATAATAAAATAATGTGCAATAATAACATCCCTTGGTGACAAACCCATCAAGATAGTTCAATAACATAAGCATAAGACTCTCAAGAGGGTAGAATGATCAATAAATGAGTCGTTGTTCCTTTGAAGAGGCCTAATGAAGTCCAGAGTGTGCCATGATGGGAGAATGGACCTCAAACATAGTGGACAAGGGGTTAGCCTCTTTCTTTTCAAGCAAATACTTCTGGTACCCCCAAGTGGGTGTGAGGGGCACAAGGACATCCTCATGGGTCTCCAAGTGGATTGGAAATGCTTGTAAATCGTACATCAGGGCCAGGATGATGACATAAGCCCTCTGCAGTGAGACACATTCTCATCTGGACCCTAGAACATCTGCCAAGTGTATGGTGCTGTTAACTCTGCTACATGCATCAACATTTGGAGGACCAAATACTAGCTTGGCCGTGTGATTATGCTAAAAGGGAGCTCGCAGTAGTCTGTTTCCTTCTTCCCCTTCATTTTCCTTATACTCTCTTGACTCCCGTTGTCCCTGTTTTCCTCCAAAATCCTTTATAAACCCATATCCCCTCGGGTCCCCGGGCGCAAAGTTTAAACCCATATAACCTGCGCTCACACTTCTATACGCCTCCATAAGCCTTCACCGTAACCCGTCGTCTTCGGTTGATCACAACCATTGATCGCTCCACCCGAATCCAACAAAGTCCTGGTTAGCCCCTTTTCCTTAGTCCCCGGGCGCTTAACCCATGAAACCGCGCCCATATAACCCTCCGCCGCATTCGCAACCGTCGATTTTTTGCACCCCGATCTGACGGTCCCACGCTGCACATAACTTGCTTGCTTGTTCCCTGTCGTCCGATCGATTACCGCGAGATCCAACGGCATTCGCACCTCCTGATCGCGCGAGCTACCTACTCTTTAACCAGTGGGGAAAGCGGTTTGCCGCCGGTCCCATCTGCCACGTGTCGCACGTTCAATGGTATCACGCCCGCATTGTACGTTTACCGCCACCAGTAAAAAGCGGTGCGGGAAATACCACTTACCGCCGTCCCGCCCGTCCTTGCGCGATATCTCCCGTGCATCTTTGCCGCCCGATCACCGTCGGATCTGTCCGCCCGAGATTCGACGGCTCACGACTGTCTGCCTCCCTTTTCTGCCTGATTCCTCCCGCCAACGATCTCAGCCGTTCATCTGCGCGATCCAACGGCCGATGATTGTTCCCGTCATGCTCATGCTTCCGCCATGCGGTCTTCGCGCCCTTGACTGTTCTGTGCACCCGAAGGACAGAAGCGACCATCTATTAGTGTCTGGTGCATTACTACTTCAGCTACTACATTCAACACATTGTGTACCCAAGAGGGAGAAGGACGAGCATAACCAGTTCCCGGTACCTTTTGCAGCAAATCCTCAACCACTGCATTCAAGAGCAGAGTGGCCGAAGAATGAGAGGACAAGCCTCGAGCAGTTAAATGCATTTATCAGTTATGGAGCTTGTTTCATATTACACTCCACTTGTTCAGGAAGGATGGCCAAGTAGCAGAAAGATCAAATCCATTCATTAAAACAGGTAGATCATAGCAAAGGCCCATTTTAGATAGTTAAGGTGGTTGGTGGTCCATTATGACTCCTCCACGCCTAGAACAGTAGAATATCTTTGTAAACAAACTCTATATATACCCAGAACACGGATGTAATCAGGGTTGATAGTTGTAGTTTTGATGTAAGGTTCAACTTTTGGAGACTATAACTACTATGATACTTGCAGCGTCTAGCCTTCATTTTCAGCTAATACAAGCTTCTTTTGCTGTTAATTGCTCACTTTCCATTTCTGCTCTGTTCTAGGCTGTGCCTGTTATGTATTTTTCATGTGCTCTTGATGTTTAGCATTAGAGGGGCTGTCATCCCACCTCTGTGTTAGAATCTAGTATGTATCATTGAATGTGCTATGCAGGTTTCTGTTTACTTAGTGCCAGAGAGCTGTCATCCTGTCTGTGCATTAGGAAATAGATTTGCAGACCTCTTTACTGGTTGCAGCCGGCCATCACATGGTCTTGTGCATCTGCTAGTGTGGTCAGTATTCTCCATGTTCACCTAATCCTCAAACTGTGAGTAATTGGTGGTCTAAAGCCTTGTAGTCTGGGGGTGTTCACCCATGTCTGGAGTTAAGCATAGTAGAAGTGGTTATTTGGCTTGAATATGCATCATTCCTTCCGTTCATCCACCCATTTCCAACATTTTTGTTGAGTTTGTAATGTTCTCGAGCATCTCTGAGATACAACCTAGGAGAGTTTCTTGGGGTGATAACATTAATTAGCGTCGTTGCCGAGGATAGGAGACTGAAGCTCTGCTTCCCTGGGAGAACGACACAGTTCCAGATTTCGATGATAGACAAGGTCTGGGCACATTTCTGGTTGTAATCATCTATCTGGCGACTCCACTGGAGGAAGACCAACCTTTGGCGACTCCACTTTGCAGTTCTGGCTCAGTTTGTGAGGCATGCTCGAAGAAATCCTCAGAAATCACCAACTGAACCAGTGCCTGACCCTGACAAGATCGTTAAGCAGAAGAAAATTTCATAGAAAGGAGCATCAGGATGAGGTAAGCCTTAGAAATTCCATGTATCTTTGCTACTGAAAGTCACCTTCAGAGATTCATAAAGCTCCTTAGTCATTCATTTCCCTTTCGGATTTCAGTCCAAAGAAGTATCCCATACAGTCCATCATATTCCTTTGTTTCTGTCATCCTTTTCATTGATCCATACCACTCAATCTACCAGTATCCTTTCATATACCCCAGTCATGGCGGGTTAGCAAGCTCTTACAAAGATAGAAAGAACCGTTGCTACTAGGTATGGACCCTTGGTCTTGCCTGTCCCTTTGAATGCCATGCCTGCAGGAGATTATCAAGAATATATGCCTAAGTTTACTGGTACAGAAGGAGTAACAACTGAAGAGCATGTACAGTCCTTTTATTGTTATGCTGATAACTTGGATATCTATGAAGAGGATGTGTGGATGAGGGTTTTTGTCCAAATCCTAGATGGGAAGGCTAGAAAATGGTTTAGAGAATTACCTCCTAGGTCTATTGCAAATATTGAGGCCTTAGATGATGCATTTTTAAAGCATTGGGGGGATAATAAAGATCTGCTCTTTTATTATACTGAGTTTGGGAACTTGCAGAGGGAGAATGGTGAGTTGCTGTCTGATTTCAACAAGAGATTCAATCATTTGTACAGCAGAATACCATATGAAGTAAAGCCTACCCCTACTTCTGCTATGATCACTTATGCCAATGCCTTCGATTCTCAGTTCTGCCTGCTGTTAAGAGAAAGAAGATGTGCTTCCTTGGCTGATATGCAAGATGCAGCCTCTGAAGCAGAATCAAACATCATGGTTGCAAAGAGACTCGAAGGTGATGCTGAAAGGAGAATACAGGGAGGAGAACTCTCATCATCCTCAGATCCTAAGATCGATAAATTAGCCAAGATGATAGAGTTATTAGCCTCTGAAGTTTCCAGACTAGAAGCTGAGCAGTATTCTGAGGTAGCAGGAGCTCCTTGTTCCTTTACTCTTCCAAAGCCAAATCCATATAGAGGAACACAGGAGCAGTTGCAGATTTTGCAAAAAAGTAGAGATACAAACGAAGACAAAAGGGTGAAAACCCTTTTTCAGAATATAGTCATGGAAGAAGAGCAATATGAAGAAGACGATGAGGTCCATGGTTTGGAAGACAAGGGCAGTGCTCATCAGTTTGTTGTACCTGCAGAACGACAAGCTCATCAGCAGAAGCAAGTAGCAGCAGATCCCTTCATCCTCGAAGAATCTGAGCCCGAAGCCAGCCCAGCTTCTAATGACTATGAAGATTTGCAAAGCTACCAGCCTGATGTTATCCCTAGTCCAGTGATCAAAAAGGAAGAAGAAAGCTCCCCATCATCTTATGTTTCTCTGTCTGCTCAAAAGAGAATCCCTCATAGTTTCCCCCTAAGCACTGAGGCAGGTCATAGCTCCATTCTCAAGGCTGATACTGATCACCTCAGTCTTGATATTTTGAAACCTGCTCAGGTGGCCTCCACACAGACTGAAAAGGCAGCTTGTCAGATGAAAGAAGAAGAGGGTGCACAGTTTTGGGACTCCTCCTTGGATGGGGACTGTTCTAAGCAAGATGCAGGAGCAGATGATGTCTTTGTGTCCTCCACACATGAAAACATTGGTACACCTTTCATATTAATTGTGCAGGCCACAAGTGACAAAGACAAGTACACAGTAACCATGGTTATTCCGCAGGTGTACAAAGGCTCCGATGAAGAACATTCGAGGATGAGAGCACACAGAAAGGGGATGAAATTTGATCCATATCTACCAGATAAGGTCAAATGTCCTAAACTCTTTGAGGTAGATGATCAAATAAATCCAATTTTGCTGATCTATGATGAACCGGTCGAGAGGAGGAGAAACAATTTTGGTGGTCCAACAGATGGTCAATTTTGAAAATTTATGTTGTTTAAAGTTCTCAGGCCTTAATGATTGTAAGCATTTTCTTTACAGGTTTTAGTGTAGACTTAATTCGACTCCATGCCCAATGGATACTAGGCAATGTTTTTAAGCTTGTTTTGCATGAAGGCGTTGGTCTGCAGTTCTTGAGACCTCACAGGGAGGATCTCACCCCAGAAGAAGCCAGTGTTAGCTCTGCTACATGCTTCAAAAATTAGAGGACCAAATACTAGCTTGGTTGTGTGATTATGCTAAAAGGGAGCTCGCAGCAATCTGTTTCCTTCTTCCCCTTCATTTTCCTTATACTCTCTTGACTCCCATTGTCCCTGTTTTCCTCCAAATTCCTTTATAAACCCATATCCCCCTCGGGTCCTCGGGCGCAAAGTTTAAACCCATATAACCCGCGTTCACACTTCTATACGCCTCCATAAGCCTTCACCATAACTCTGTTGGGTTGTGTTATATTCTTTCCACGTAGTTAATAGGGGGTTTGAAGGGCACCCGTAACCCCACTTTATGGGGTTTTGGACCATATGTTAGGTTGGGCGGACCCACCTATGGTTTTGTGCATGATTTTCGCACATGTTTTTTGGACGCGATGGTTTTCGGTCCATGGTATTAGACGCGATGGTTTTCGGTCCATGGTATTGGATGCTTCGGCATGTATAAATATGTATTGTAACATTGAAAGGAACATAATGAAAAATCAAGCTGGTAGTCCCGGTTTTGGGATCCAGGGAAAAAATCTCTGTGCATATGTGTTTTATGGGTTATGCTCTCGCATTGTTTATTTTCTTTTTTTAAGAATTCGTATGCAGGTAATTTATGTACAGGGTTAAAACCTACATATGGTATCAGAGTTGTTTTGGCTTCAAGGGGACGCCTTTATTGCTGAGGGGTTTCGCTCGGGCCTGTGGTAGACCCTGTTCAGTGGGAGATCTGCGAGATCGATTCTGGTGGTGAAAGAAGATGGCGAGCAGTGGAAAGATAGAGATTGAGAAGTTCAATGGTCAGAATTTTGAGTTGTGGAAACTCAAGATGGAGGATCTGTTGGTGGATAAAGATCAGTGGATCGCGGTAGATCCGGGTAGTAAACCATCGGGAGTGACTGATGAAGAATGGAAGAAGTTGGATCGGAAGGCAAAGAGCACAATACGATTGTGTGTCTCGGATTCAGTATTGCTGAATGTATCAGGGGAAGCTACGGCAAAGGCTTTGTGGGTCAAGTTAGGGACTTTGTACCAATCTAAGTCTCTGGTGAATAAATTGTTCCTGCGGAAAAAGCTGTATAACCTGAGGATGAAAGATGGAGACTCGGTGACAGAGCATCTGAATGCGTTTAATACTGTGGTAAGTCAATTATTATCTGTTGATATTAAAATTTCAGATGAAGATAAGTGCATCAGTCTGTTGTGTTCTCTACCAGATTCGTGGGATAGTCTGGTTATTGCAATAGGTAGCAATGCAACTGCTTTGCAGTTTGATGAAATAGTCTCAGCCTTGCTGACGGAGGAGATGAGACGGAAAAATATGGACAACCAGAATGGTGATGCCTTGTCTGTACGAGGACGGTCCTAGAACAGAAACAAAAATAAGTCATCGAGTGGGAGATCTAAATCTAGAGGGAGATCTAAATCTCCAGGAAAACCTACAAAGGTGGTGTGCTGGAAATGCGGAAAGGAAGGGCACTTCAGAAGGGATTGTAAATCTAAAGCTCCTGATAAAGGAAAGGGATCTGATCATGCTCCTTCTGCAGAGGCGAAAACCACCTCAAATGAAGGTGGGGATGTGTACTTGGCTTCTTCAAGTACACATGTAGATCATGAGGCATGGTTGATTGACTCAGGTGCATCCTTTCACTTCACTCCCCATAGAGAGTGGTTCTGCGAGTATGAGAAATACGATGGTGGTGATGTCTTCTTAGGAGATGATAGGAAGGCTAGAATCATTGGTCGGGGAAAAGTAAAGTTGAAGTTACAAGGTGGAAGGGTTAGAACACTTCCGGGTGTTCTACATATTCCTGCATTGGCCAGAAATCTGATTTCTGTAAGCAAGTTGGATGATGCAGGTGTAAAGATGGTGTTCGAGAAAGATACCTGCAAGATGGTTCGAGGAGCACTGATATTAATGCGGGGAGTTCGGATTGGAACTCTGTACAAGCTGCAAGGTAGCACTGTTGTTGATGGGTGCAATAGTTCTATGGTTCCTGAAAATGGAGTAGAGAATCTAGTGGTCTCTGGAGAGAAGACCATGTTGTGGCATCAAAGGCTTGGACATATTGGAGAGAAGGGCCTTCGAATACTTCATGGTAAAGGTATGGTAGAAGGTATGAATAATAGCTCTCTGGATTTTGATTTCTGTGAAAATTGTGTATATGGGAAGCAGAATCGGGCGAGTTTCCCCTCTGGTGGTAAGAGGACGAAACAGATATTAGAGCTTGTGCACAGTGATGTGTTTGGACCTGTGAAGGTTCCATCACTGGGTAAGTTTGTGTACTATGTATCATTCATAGATGACTTCTCAAGGAATACATGGATATATTTTCTTAAGAAGAAATCTGAAGTCTTTGACAGGTTTAAAGAATTTAAGGCTCTGGTGGAAAATCAGACAGAGAAGAAGATAAAGGTGCTGAGGACAGATAATGGTGGAGAATTTTGCAGCAAGGAATTTGAAGAATTTTGTAAGAAGTGTGGTATAGCACGGCAAAAGACTACTCCATATACACCTCAGCAAAATGGAGTCGCAGAAAGAATGAACAAGACGTTGATGGAAAGGGCAAGAAGCATGCTCAGTGGTGCCGGGTTAGGACAGGAATTCTGGGCAGAGGCGGTGGATACTGCATGTTACCTGATCAACAGATCACCTTCATCAGCGTTGGAGGATAAGACTCCACAAGAAGTATGGACTGGTAAGAAACCCTCTCTTTCACATCTAAGGGTATTTGGATGTGATGCATATGTACATGTTCCAAAGGAGAAACGAACCAAGTTGGATAGTAAATCTGAAAAGTGCATCTTTATTGGGTATAAGGATGGTTTAAAGGGTTATAAGCTTTGGAACCCAGTCACACGGAAGGTTGTGTACAGCCGAGATGTGTTGTTCAGAGAGGTAAAAGAAGTTATTCAACATGAAGTCCAACCAAAGGAACCTGAGAAGATAGAGTTTGAGCCAAAGGAGGAAGAATCAGACTCTGCAGCAGAGGAGGAATCAGAAGATGAAGAGCCACAAACTACGGCTGTGAGAAGATCAGTTCGAGAAAGAAGGCAGCCAGAAAGGTATAGTCCATCTGCTTTCAGTTCAAATTTTGCTTTGTCTGTTACTGATAATGATCCCAGAACTGTGAAGGAAGCAGTGGATTCAGAGGATGGAAAACTCTGGAAAAATGCCATGGTCGATGAAATGGCATCTTTGCACAAAAATGAGGCTTGGGATCTGGTGGAGTTGTCGGCTGGAAGGAAACCCATTGGCAGCAAATGGGTGTTCAAGAAGAAGACAAATGCAGAAGGAAAGGTGGAGAAATACAAAGCTCGGTTGGTAGCAAAAGGTTATTCCCAGGTGCCGGGAATTGATTTTGGTGATATTTTTTCTCCTGTTGCCAAGGTAACTTCTATTAGATTACTTTTATCTGTTGCTGCTGCTTTTGATTTTGAGGTAGAACAGATGGATGTGAAGACAACATTTCTTCACGGGGATTTGGAAGAGGAAATCTACATGAAGCAACCTGAAGGCTTTGCGGTGAAGGGTAAGAAAGAACTGGTATGCAAGTTAAAGAAGTCTCTGTATGGATTAAAACAGTCACCAAGGATGTGGTATCAGAAATTTGATACATTTATACGGGGACTTGGCTTCACCAGAAGCAAAGCAGATCATTGTGTGTATTTTAAATTAATTGGTGACTGTATTATTTATCTGGTCTTGTATGTGGATGATATGTTGCTGGTTGGAAATGACAAAGAAATTATCCAGGATTTGAAGACCCAAATGTCCTCCAAATTCGACATGAAAGATCTTGGTGCTGCAAACTATATTTTGGGCATGGAAATTAAAAGAGATCGGTCAAAGAGGAAGCTCTGGTTAAACCAGAGGAAGTATGTCGAGACAATACTCCAGAGGTTTAATATGCAGGATAGTAAACCGGTGAAGGTTCCTATTCCTGTAGGTGTGAGGTTATCTGCTGAACAATGTCCCAAGATACAAGAAGAGGAAGAGGACATGTCCCGTGTTCCATATGCAAGTGCAGTGGGTAGCCTGATGTATGCAATGGTCTGTACTAGACCAGACATTGCACATGCAGTGGGAGTATTGAGCAGGTTTATGTCAAAACCTGGGAAGGAGCACTGGACAGCAGTGAAGCGGGTTTTCAGGTATTTGCGTGGCACTAGTGATTATGGTTTGTGCTACCAAGGAAGACCAGGATTGGACAGAGTGTTGGATATTCATGGCTTTGTTGATGCAGACTGGGCTGGAGATCTGGATCAGAGAAGATCTACAAGTGGGTATGTGTTTAACCTATTTGGAGGTGCAGTCAGTTGGATGAGTAAGAAACAATCTGTAGTGGCACTATCAACTACAGAGGCAGAATACATGGCAGCCACTCATGCAAGCAAGGAAGCAGTTTGGTTGCAGAGATTGTGTTCAAGTATGGGGTTAGTACAGGGAGCTATAAGAATAGACTGTGACAGCCAAAGTGCAATTTTCTTGGCAAAGAACCCTGCTTATCATTCAAAGACAAAGCACATCGATGTTCAATATCACTTTGTGAGGGATATGATAGAAGACAGAAAGGTGTTGCTGGTAAAGGTGGACACTTTGAAGAATACTGCAGATGCATTGACAAAATCTGTGAGCTCTGAAAAGTTCTCTTGGTGTAGAGAAGCAATGGGAATCTCAGGGCTGAAAAATGACTAAGCTCTCCTGTGGCCCCCTGTGGAAAGAAAACAACAAGTGGGAGATTGTTGGGTTGTGTTATATTCTTTCCACGTAGTTAATAGGGGGTTTGAAGGGCACCCGTAACCCCACTTTATGGGGTCCGGGGCAGCGCCCCGAAAAATTTTGGTTTTGGACCATATGTTAGGTTGGGCGGACCCACCTATGGTTTTGTGCATGATTTTCGCACATGTTTTTTGGACGCGATGGTTTTCGGTCCATGGTATTGGATGCTTCGGCATGTATAAATATGTATTGTAACATTGAAAGGAACATAATGAAAAATCAAGCTGGTAGTCCCGGTTTTGGGATCCAGGGAAAAAATCTCTGTGCATATGTGTTTTATGGGTTATGCTCTCGCATTGTTTATTTTCTTTGTTTAAGAATTCGTATGCAGGTAATTTCTGTACAGGGTTAAAACCTACAAACTCGTCGTCGTCGATTGATCACAACCGTTGATCGCTCCACCCGAATCCAACAAAATCCTGGTTAGCCCCTTTTCCTTAGTCCCTGGGCGCTTAACCCACAAAACTGCGCCCATATAACCCTCCACCGCATTCGCAACCATCGATTTGTTGCGCCCCGATCTGACGGTCCCACGCTGCACATAACTCGTTCGCTTGTTCCCTACCGTCCGATCGCTTACCGTGAGATCCAACGGCTTTCGCACCTCCCGATCACGCGAGCTGCCCACTCGTTAACCAAGGGAAAGCGGTTTGCCACCGGTCCCATCCGCCACGTGTCGCACGTTCAATGGTATCGCGCGGCCATTGTACGTTTACCGCCACCTCCGAAAATCGATGCGGGGAATACCACTTACCGTTGTCTCGCCCGTCCCCGCGGGATATCTCCCGTGCATCTTTGTCGCCCACTCACTGTCAGATCTGTCCGCCCGAGATCCGACAGCTCACAACTGTCCGCCTCCTGTTTCTGCCCGATTCCTCCCGCCAACGATCTCAGCCATTCATCTGCGCGATCCAACGGACGATGATTGTTCCCGTCATGCTCATGCTTCCGCCATGCCGTTTTCACACCCTTGACTGTTCTGTGCACCCGAAGGACAGAAGCGACCATCTACCAGTGTCTGGTGCATTACTACTTCAGCTACTGCATTCAACACATTGTGTACCCAAGAGGGAGAAGGACGAGCATAACCAGTTCCCAGTACCTTTTGTAGCAAATCCTCAACCACCGCATTCAAGAGCAGAGTGGCCGAAGAACGAGAGGACAAGGCTCGAGCAGTTAAATGCATTTATCAGTTATGGAGCTTGTTTCATATTACACTCCACTTGTTCAGGAAGGACGACCGAGCAGCAAAAAGATCAAATCCATTCATTAAAACAGGGAGATTGTAGAAGAGGCCCATTTTAGATAGTTAAGGAGGTTGGTGGTCCATTATGACCCCTCCACACCTGGAACAGCAGAATATCTTTGTAAACAAACTCTATATATACCCAGAACATAGATGTAATCAGGGTTGATGGTTGTAGTTTTGATGTAAGGTTCAACTTCTGGAGACTGTAACTACTGTGATACTTGCAGCGTCTGGTCTTCATTTTCAGCTAATACAAACTTCTTTTGTTGTTAACTGCTCACTTTCCATTTATGCTCTGTTCCAGGCTGTGCCTGTTATGTATTTTTCATGTGCTCTTGATGTTTAGCATTAGAGGGGTTGTCATCCCACCTCTGTGTTAGAATCTAGTATGTATCATTGAATGTGTTATGCAGGTTTCTATTTACTTAGTGCCAGAGAGCTGTCATCCTGTCTGTGCATTAGGAAATAGATTTGCAGACCTCTTTACTGGTTGCAGCCGGCCATCACATGGTCTTGTGCATCTGTTGGTGTCATCAGTATTCTCCATGTTCACCTAATCCTCAAACTGTGAGCAATTGGTGGTCTAAAGCCTTGTAGTCTGGGGGTGTTCACCCATGTCTGGAGTTAAGCGTAGTAGAAGTGGTTATCTAGCTTGAATATGCATCATTCCTTCCGTTCATCCACCCATTTCGAACATTTTTGTTGAGTTTGTAATGTTCCCGAGCATCTCCGAGATACAACCTACGAGAGTTTCTTGGGGTTATAACAGGTGCAAATGTAGAGTCGGTTGGGCATGGTGAACCAGGTGCATCATCCTCCTCCAAAAGGTGGAACACGAGAAATCAATAAGTGTTGTTAGGGATCCATGAAGTACTTTCAGCTATGGTAGAGGCCCATGGCTCTCAACGTTCACCCTACAAGTGCAAATGTGGCCCTCTAGAGGGCTAGAACCCCGTATAAGGACACCAAGCCCCAAATGAAGTCCCACCTGCAATCCTACATAAGATCCAATGCATCCCCTTGCCCTCTAATACAACAAATCATTAAAATAATCAAGTAAAAGAGTTTACAAGTCATGGAATCAATTGGGCACTTCATGGCGGCATGCCCTTCCATAGTGGGCTTTGTCATGTACAAGTGTCTCCAAGCTCAATGAGGGGGTTAATCAAGGACCTTATAAGGTGGTTTCAACCTTTAAAGGGGGTGACATGTCCATGGTACACCACTCAAGTGGCAAAAGATACTGTACTGGAATGGAGTGGGATCAAGGGAATTGCCCAAACCACATTTCATGGTACAAGGGTAGCTATTATTAGTAAAGCCCACCCCTGGGTATATGAGTGTAGGAGCGGGCAAATTGTGGTAGATGAGTTACCCTGACCTAGTTTTTCCACCCTTCTTCATATGTCTTTCGCCTTTCATTGATTTTTCTTGATAACTACTCGGGGCTCCAGGGGATGAGAGCATGTTGTGTAATATATAGTAGTGGATACACCCTGAAGGTGGGCCAGTTCATCACCCACCAGTGGTTAGGACAATTATGGGTTCCTTAATGATGGGGGGGCGCTCATCTAAGGCCCATAGGAACCAAGGTGATGGCCATGGATAAGGAGTAGAGCTCATGTTTGGCTTTTGGCCACGTGCTAAATTTGTATGTCCCGACCATCTTTTGCATTTTGTGGTACATTTCCTACTGGTAGTCGCCAAATTATGCTTTTTCTATTCTTTTTCGTTGTATCAACTTTCGGGGCATCATTCAGGCCCAACCCAAGCCGTGGACAAGCGAAGGGGGAGGCTAACCCTATGTGGACCCAATGGACACATGTGGACTCGGATGGGAAAAGAAATGAATGGGGCTAAAATGAGAGCAAAGGATTTATGTATGTGTTGTCGGGAAGCAGGACTACGTAACCAAAATCGTGATTTCCCATGTAGTGCCAACCCTAAAGCTAATGGCCAGTAAAGGAGATCCGACTAGACTAGGGTACAAGGCCAACCACGAAATTAGGTAGTGGAGACAAGAGTACAGACCTAGCCCACTCTTTCTGGTGAATCCCTCCCCCCCCACCAATCCATGCCTAAAATTTCCCATGAGAAGTAAGGAAAATTACTCAACAGTACCAATGAAAAGCCATACCTTGGTGGTCGGGAAGCCCACCTTCAAACATACAATCATAACAAATGGGCAACGGACCATATGATTGGCTCAAGTGATAAGGAATGGCACATCGAGCTATCTGGTGGTTGTAAGGGGTTGTTGGCTGTCGATTGAGGTCTATCTAGGAGAAAAAAATTCTCCTATAAACACTACCCACAGGTGGTGGGTAACATTTGGCTCTAATTGTGACATGAGCTCTCAGAATGGTGTGCAAAGCTACTCGAACAGGAGGTCATGAGAACACCAACACTCTCTTGGTACCGCAAACCTGTCACCTGCACATATCAAAGCCCAAGCACATGGGGTAGTATGTTTTTGTAGTGTCTTTCTATCACCCATGCCTACTATTAGGCCACTAAAATCAACAAGTAAATAAAATTTCAAATGCAATCTTAATCTAAATGTCGTTAATCTAGCATGATAATATCATATGATGTTAGTTCTAATGGGAAAAATGAGCATGCAATTCATCCTACCCTAACGCATATGTTACATCACCCAAATACTAAGTGTAATCATAGACCCATTGTAACGAACATATCATCTCGTCAATATGAAAACAACTGCCCTTCCGCTCACTCATGCAATAAATCCAAAGGTACGGGTAGGAATGACAACATGGAAGGTCACAAGAGCGGGAGGCGGGAAAATGAAGTGACCACGAATGGAGTATCACGAGATGAAGAGGGAGCCAAGGGATGCAATCTTTTCCACAGGCTCCTTTCTTCCAACCAAAAGATAGAGATATCAGTAATTAAGCTCATAAACCTACGATGGATAGCAACCTCAGGCATATCATTCCGATTATGGTCCCAATGATTAATGTCATGATTTATGACCACCATAGGGTCATGACTGGGAGGAAAGGGATACCAATGACAAGGCGAGACACAACAATAAGGTTTCTCATGATGATCATATTCACAATCTTGAGGGTATGAGGGGGAAGGAGGGATACATCTAATGGATAGATCTTACATAGCATCATACCTAGGAGAGGAAAAGGGATCATCAATAATTGTGATAATATGAGAATGGTCAAGGCGAGGGATCATGGGTAATGTAGCTATGCTATTGGGATCCTGGAGAAGGCATGGGAAAGAAAGGCCTATGCTAGTGTCATCATTGATGTCATAAATGAGGCCCGCTATTTCTAATATACCTTCTTCACACATGGGAAAACAATGATCCTCCTTTTCAATGGTGTGAGTGGTCATATCATTATGAGTGATGTCATATCATTATGAGAAAAGGAGAGTCAATTTCAACCTCATTTTCCGTGTCGGTATCATAAATAGGGTCACTGTCAAAACGATGGTTGCCCATATCCCATTTTCACTCATTAATGCATATGAAATAAAAAAAATGTCAACTTCACAAGGAGATACAATATTCATATCTTCGAATGTCCTTTCTTGAATGAGAGCCTCCACTTCATCGTGTTGATCCTCATGGACAACAATGGGACTCTCACTCATGCCATGCACATTCTCAGTTCTTAAATTTGCATCCCGAAGGCTCTCTATGGACTTATGTTCATCACGATCTTCTTCAGATGGATTCCATTCTTCCATATATTCCTCATTTTTAGGATCATTTTCCACCTTTGAATTTTCTTCAAGGTCACCCCGATCGTCCAACTAATTACATTCTATAGGGCTTTGTGATTAACTATAATATTTTTTATTGATAAGATAAGTCAAAATGTCAAAAGCGCAGGTTCGGGGAGCACATTCGAAGAGACGACTAGGATCCTTCTCATAGGCACACATTATTATGTAGAGTTCATTTTGTGTAGTCCCATTAAACTTGAGCATGAATTCTTTATCTATATTTTCCAATAGATCTCCATAACGCTCAGCATATTGGTCCACATATTTTTGTACCTCCTAAAGATCTTGATCATTGAGTTTTGCAAATGCAAAGCCAAAGGTATTTTCTTCTTGGCAATGTTCCATGTATGATTTTGCATATTATGATTAAAATGGAGTCGCCGGGGTGAATTCAAATGCCTTGATAGATGCTTGCTTCACCCTACAAGTATTAGATTTGAAGTTCAATGAAGAACTAGGGATTCGTTCTTATAATGGGGTCACCAAATGATATATCAATAATTTAACAAGGGAAACAAGACACACGTCTCGTGTTACGCGGCAACAATGCCAAAAATGTCCCTGCTCAAACTAGCAAGGGTCCTAGGAGGGGATCCTATGGAGAAACTACTAGGTCAAGGGGCAACAATGGAGCAATAGCCCACTGTCACCTCAGCTAAAGCTCCTTGCTTTTTACGGACTTTCATAGATCGGAGGAGGCCCGATATAAAAGGAACCAAAACATGAATGGATCAATGAGAGGATAAGGAATGATTCCAAAGGCCTAATCACAAGAGAGACTCAATTGTATGGCTTTCTTGCTTGAGAAGCAAGCCGCCAAAATTGGAAACTAGGGCCAAACTCCATGTGGGTCATCTTATTTATGGCAGCTGATATTTTTCTCTGATCCCTCTCATCAAGAGGTGTAGGATTGATCTAAAGATCATCCCATTCCGATAAGTATTCATAGAGTTATGAATTTATTTGTGTTATAAGACAATTCGTCAAGGTCGGCCAGCAACCAAATAAACCCCACATGTGCTCAATGTTTTAGTATAAAAGGAGATGACTCGAGAGTCATTTCACACATACTTCTCTCTTGATTTCTCTCCACTCGCATTGGGTTTTAGTGGAAGAGAAATCTAGGAGAGGAAGCCCTAAACGTTGAAGGAAAGAGGCCTAAGCATGGAGGCCATAACACAGTCTTATCACCCTAGCCTATGACAGCTCTACGCACAACCTAGACGATGCAGTCAAGAAGGGATGCCCTAATCCTCCACATTGTCCTAGCCACGGTCAAGATAAAGATAGACGATGTCCTAAACATACTAAGGGTGCCCTAGCCGCAAGCCTATGGTGCCCTAGTGGCAAGCCTATGGTGCCCTAGACACAGGCCTAATGCAGCTAAAAAAGGAGGATTGTTTTAAGGGCTAAAACAAGGCACCGCGTTGCTGGAAGGAGGCCGAGGTTACTTGCTGGGTAGGCCGAGTTGGAGACCTCTATTACAAATCTGTTTGTGCACTGTTTTGTGGACATGATACTTGTATGGTGTTGATCATAAGCTACAGAAGTACTATGTGCTAGGCCGCAGGCCATAGCATCACAGTTACGGCTTGCATAGGGTGAATTGAGGGCTCAAATATGCCCATAATAGCAATGTGCCAGGGGAGATGTCTCATGAGGGTGTGCTGCAATTTTCTTGAGGGTTGTTCAAGGACTGTGTGAGGAGTTTAGGGCTGCCCTAGTGCCCTAACCAGAACAACCACGAATAGTTGTATACAAACATATTTGGAGCAGCATTTGTATGGTGTGTTGGTAGCTGGATACATGGGACAGGGAGGTCACTTGGTGGACAAAGCAATAGGATAGCAATCAATGACATGGTGCAGCAAGTCTACAATGGGACAGCAACAATAGCATAGTGCTGCAAACTCATTAAGACAGAAGCAAGGTACAGCATGCCAAATGGGACAGCTAGGCAATGGTGCTTGTTGGAGCATAGAAAATGGGACAGCAATGCCAAACATGGAATGGCAATATCACTAACAGTGGGACAGCAATGGCTAGCATGGTGCAGCGATGGTACATAGGACAGTGGTGGTAGCATGGTGCAGCAATGAAACATGGGACAGTAGTGGTAGCATAAGGTGTAGCAGTATGATGTGTGCAGCATGGTTATGAGGTCCAGCATAGTGATGATGAGTGCAGCATGGTTATGAGGTCCGGCATAGTGATGATGAGTGCAGCATGGTGCAGCACAGTGAGGTGCAGCATGATGATGAGGAGTAGCACAATTATAAGTGCAACATGGTGATGGAGTTACCTGGGAGAATTAGTTGAAGCAGCTTGTCTTCAACTGAGTTCAGCTACCTCATGTATCATCTACTTAGAGATGATCTATGATCTTATTTAGATAAGTCAAAGTGTTTATTTTTGTTGTCTATGTACTATCTCTCTCTCTCTATTGAACTATTGAAGAACATATAAGAAGAATTGATCAAGGGTTCCCCACATTGGGGTTTGTCCTTGGCTAGCGCCACATCTTGTGTCCTCTTGTCTTGGCTTGCCTTCTGCGATCTATGTTTATGTTCTATCTGCAATTTACTTTAATGCTGATGTGATTGCTAATCTGGAAAAAATATTGAGCTAACTATGAAAATTGAAATAAATTGCTCTAAGCATAGAACATACCTAAAATTAACATGGTATCAGAGGTGAGGTGAAGACAAAGCCCAAGCAACAGTGAAAGAGCAATCACCGAAGACAGTTTGGAAAGGACAATAGGATTAGTGGATTCCTCATCCCTCTTCAAATTCACCAAGGGTGAAGTCGAAGCAGAAAACATTATCAGAATGGCACAGCGAAAGCTTCTGATGACCTAAAGATCACTTCAATGGGAAGTTCGGATCTAAGTGTGAATGGAAAGGCAGATTCCTTGGGTGTAATAAGTTCGGCCATTATGTCCAAGGTAGGGACACATCACTTGATGATGATAACAATCATTCCAAGGACATCTTCAATGATCAGAGGAATGACAGGTAATGCAGGTCATCAAGGAAACGGCTGACTCTTCAATGATCAGAGGAATGACAGGTAATGCAGGTCATCAAGGAAACGACCGACTCTTCAAAGAAAGCAAGGAACCCCAGGCACTTCAACGGATAGAAGGGTGCTCTCTCTAATTTGGTAGAGATGGAAACAATCGTGGGATTATACTTGGAGTCGATGCCACTTATCCCGAAAAGGGTGTAGGGAATGTTACCCCTCAATTGAATGAGGGTAACTCAATTCATTTACAGAATCTCTTTTATGTACCTGGTCACAAGAAGAACCTGGTGTCCATTTCGGCAATGGAAGTCAAAGGTTTCAGGGTGGCATTCATCGATGGAAAGGTATGTGTTTGAAAATAGAATTTTCAAAGATGCTTTTACTCATGGGTTCAAGGTTGGTAATTTGTATCAAGTTGCAGGATGGTCCATTGGGGATCATGTCAATTGACATATCTCATCTATAGCACCGGAGGTCTACTTATTATAGGACCCTTCCCGATGTGAGTTAGATGGTGACTAGGATGCCTGAATTCAAAAAGAGCATTTAGGTACATGTCTGAGATGTACCGAAGGAAAATCTTACAAGGGGACCATTCCCCTCATGTAGCAGGTCCACAGATTTGGAACAACCCAAGGGGTTTGAGATTCATGATCGGGAATCTCATGTATGCAGGTGGAAGAAAGCCCTCTATGGCTTGAAGCAAAACACCCCGGGCATAGTATGAGAGGATTGATAGTTGTCTGATGAAGCTGAGATTCACTAGGAGTGAAGTCGATCCAAACCTTTGCTTGAAGGTTGTGGATGATAGACCTCTCATACCAGCACCTTCTGAGGACGACCTCTTTCTGACAAGTGCAGACCCTCTCATTTGCAAAAGTAAGAGGGAGTTGGATTCTGGATTTGGAATGGTAAACTGCAAGCCTGTGACTACCTCGATGGAGCTTAACTTTCAGAAGTTATGTGGTAGTGATGCCGAACTAGATTTGGGAAATGCCTCTGAGTTTCATAAATTCATTCGCATTGATGTTCTTGGTGAACTTATGTCCGAACATATGTTTTGCAATTAGCATGATGAGCTCATATATGGTTGAGCCTCACTAGATTGGTGCGAAGAATCTTCGGGACACAATCTCTCATTGATTGAGATACATTGTCGGAAATGTGAAGCTGCATGATTATTCGAATGTTGACTGGGTAGGCAGTGTGGAGGATCGCAAGAGCACTTCTGAGTGCTGGTTCTCTTTGGGTTCTACTTCGATATCCTGGATGAGCAGGAAGCAGAAGACGGTTGCTTTGAGCACCGCTGAGACCGAATACATAGCTACAAGTATGATCTCGTGTGAAGCTGCCTGGTTGTGGAAGCTCTTCAGTGAGTTGTTTGTACACATGATGGATACCATCGTGATCTTCTCTGTCAACCAAGGGGGGATTCGATTGTTG
This sequence comes from Pinus tabuliformis, assembly GCA_031772625.1. Taxonomy (NCBI): domain Eukaryota; kingdom Viridiplantae; phylum Streptophyta; class Pinopsida; order Pinales; family Pinaceae; genus Pinus; species Pinus tabuliformis. The sequence goes on from CM062804.1 coordinate 645,867,547, forward strand.
AGGAATCTCATATTCTATGATTACTCCAGCATATAGACATCAGATACTACCTTATCTGGGATATGGTACATTGATGAGCAAGGAGGCTCCATCGCATTAAGACTGATGTACAGGTCGCAGACATTCTGTCAAAGCCACGGGGAAAGGTCAAACTTGTAACTTTCCCGAACAACTTGGATTCGTTGAGAGACCCTCTTATGAGGGTCCTGCATGATGCATGCATTGAGCTTTGGGAGCTCTGAGAGGCTTAGGGTACTTCTTGGAGCAACAAGCGACCATAGGGCGACTCACCCTCCCCTAATGTTGCGCTGTGTATAGGATGAATGGTTCAACCTTCCCCTGTGATACCCCGTAGCGACTTATGGATAAGATGAGTGGTTCTCCTGTCGAGGCATCCTACCCATGCAGTCTGGGACTCATGGGAAGTACCTCTCATCTGGCCAATGAGTAGGCAAATGGGGTTAGGGACCATAGTAGTACTATCGATGGATGCATCGTTGTATCTACCGTACTCCCTATGCTAGGATGACCTCCATTGATCTGGGATCAATGAAACTGACTTCGGGTCAATAAGAGTGACATAACTCACTCTCTTTTGGAACTAATCTGGGATCAGTAAGAGTGGTATGACACACACTCTTCATATGGAACTAACTTCGGGTCAGTAGAGAATGGTATGAGACATTCTCAATCAATTCTTCTTCTTCATTGTTTAGCAAAGCAGAGCAGAGTAGTGCAGGGCACTGATGGCGAGAAAATATAGTTGGACAGATGGATCAACAGATGGAGTTCTCCCTAGTTGAGAGGGAGTGCTAAAATTGGCAACTAGGGCCAAACACCATGTGGATCATCTTATTTATGGCAGCTAATATTTTTCTTGGATCTCTCTCATCGAGAGGTGTAGGATTGATCTAAAGATCATCTGATTCCAATATGTATTCATAGAGATATGAATTTATTTGTGTTATAAGACAATTCGTCAAGGTTGGTCAGCAACCAAATAAACCCCACATGTGCTCAACGTTTTAGTATATAAGCAGATGACTTGAGAGTCACTTCACACACACTTCTCTCTTGATTTCTCTCCACTCGCTTTGGGTTTTAGTGGAAGAGAAATCTAGGAGAGGAAGCCCTAGACGTCGAAGAAAAGAAACCTAAGCATGGAGGCCATAACGCAATCTTAGCACCCTAGCCTATGATAGCTCTATGCACAACCTAGAGGACGCAGTCATGAAGGGATGTCCTAATCCTCCACGTTGTCCTAGCCGCAGTCAAGATAAAGATATACGTTATCCTAAACATACCAAGGGTTCCCTAGACACAGGCCTAATGCGGCTGAAAAAGGAGGATTATTTTAAGGGCTAAAACAAGGCACCGAGCTGCTGGAAGGAGATCGAGGTTACTTGTTGGGTAGGCCGAGTTGGAGACCTCTATTACAAATCTGTTTCGGCACTGTTTTGTGGACAGGATACTTGTATGGTGTTGACCGTAAGCTACAGAAGTACTGTGTGCTAGGTCGCAGGCCATAGAATCACAGTTACAGCTTACATAGGGTGAATTGTGGGCTCAAATATGCCCAGAACAGCAGCGTGCTAGGCGAGATGTCTGATGAGGGTGTGCCACAATTTTCCTGAGGATTGTCCAAGGATTGTGTGAGGAGTTTAAGGCTGCCTTAGTGCCCTAACCAGAACAACGACGAATAACTGTATACAAACATATTTGTAGCAGCGTTTGTATGGTGTGTTGGCAGCTAGATACATGGGACAAAAACGTCAATTGGTGGAGAAAGCAATAGCACAACAATCAATGACATGGTGCAGCAAGGCTACAATGGGACAACAGCAATAGCATAGTGCTACAAACTCATTAGGACAGTAGCAAGGTACAACATGCCAAATGGGACAGCTAGGCAACGGTGCTTGTTGGAGCATAGCAAATGGGACAGCAGTATGCCAAACATGGAATGGCAATATTACTAACAGTGGGCAGCAGTATGCCACATGGGACTGTAGTGGCTAGCATGGTGCAGCTATGGCACATGGGACAGTTGTGGCAACATGGTGTAACAATGACACATGGGACAACAGTTGCAGCATAAAGTGCAGCAATATGATGTGTGCAACATGGTTATGAGGTCCAGCATAGTGATGATGAGTGCAGCATGGTGCAGCACGGTGAGGTGGAGCGTGATAATGAGGAGCAACACAATGATAAGTGCAGCATGGTGATGGGGTCACCTGGGAGAATCAGTTGAGCAACTTGTCTTCAACTGAGTTCAACTACCTCATGTATCATCTACTTAGAGATGATCTATGCTCTTATTTAGATAAGTCAAAGTGTTTTTTGTTGTATATGTACTATCTCTCTCTCTGCTAAACTATTGAAGAACATATAAGAAGAATTGATCAAGGGTTTCTCCACATTGGGTTTTGTTCATGGCTAGCGCCACATCTTTTGTCCTCTTGTCTTGGCTTGTCTTCTACGATCCATGTTTATGTTCTATCCGCAATTTACTTTAATGTTGATGTGATTGCTAATCTGGAAAAGATATTGAGCTAACTGTGAAAATGGAAATAAATTGCTCTAAGCATAGAACATACCTAAAATTAACACAAGGTGATATGCTCTCTAGGAAGGGCGAAGAGGAATTTTTAGGCTAAGGCTTTGGGAATATAGCTTGTCAAGAGGTTTCCTAGGATCGAAAATTGTTGTGGAGAGTTAGCCTTCATGTGATCTTTGTGAAATCAGAGTTGTAAAGTTGCGAGACCACAAAGGGCCAAGTGAACCAAAATTTAGGTCAAGGATACAAAGTTGATCAACTAAGGAGGGGCTTGACCTAATTAGGGTAGGGAATAGGATCAAAGGAAAAATTTTCTTTACAGAATTAAATGCAATGATCCAAATGAGGACACTAGCCAATGGAAACATAGGGCAAGAAATGGCCTCGTGCTAGGTCTTGCTATATCTCGGGATCCCACAATCTGAATTGCTTCAAATTTCGAGGGCCTCTACAGGAAACCCTAGCGTAGTTATGGACCAAAAATCAAGGTGGTTTGATTGCCACAATGAGATTAATTCAATGCCCTAGGTGACCTATGGTGGCTAGGCCTAGAAAGAGAGAGAGGAGGGAAGAAAAATAAGTGTTTAGGTGACCACCAGTGGATGGATTAGTGCCTTTCATTTGGTAGAGATGGACTCAAGATGAACTTGTGATTTGGAGAGACCATACCCAATCAAGGAGACTTCTAAACAAATTTACATGGCAAGTATGGCATTAGAGCAGTTGCTAGAATATTTTGTACTTCAATATGCAATAATTGATGACTTATCAAGGTATTTTCAACAACGGTAACCTCTAGGAACATTCGCCCATTCAAACACGGCACATGCGCTGATGCAACACTTCAAAAGACCAAAATTTCAATAATCTTGCATAGAATAGCTGTAAATTAGAGACCTATATAGAGAAAATCCCAACATCATTCATGTGACAAAGTAAATAACAAGAATAAGCATGAAAAAGACAACTTACATGTACAAATGAGTATATCCAATCATCATATCATGCCAATAATGAAGCTCCAAGGCCAAGAAGATAGAATCCAAACATCAAAATTCATTCCATGAAACCAAACTCGTACTCCAAAAGGGAACGTGAAATTCTCAAAAGAGATATTAACCCAATCCAAAGGATGATGATGAAAATGAATCACCTCACTTGTCTTTATACAATCACTAATGAGTTTGCTTTTCCTAATTTGGCCTAATTGAGCACCAAATAATAAAATATTGTGCAATACTAACATTCCTTGGTGACAAGCCCACCAAGATAGCTCAGTAACATAAGAATAAGCCTCTCAAGAGGGTAGAATGACCAATAAAATGAGTCATTGGGCCTTTGATGAGGCCTAATAAAGTCCAGAGTTTGACATGATGTGAGAATGGACCTCAAACATAGTGGACAAGGGGTTGTCCCCTTGCTTTTCAAGCAAATACCTATGGTACCCCCAAGTGGGTGTGAGGGGCACAAGGACATCCTCATGTGTCTCCAAGTGGATTGGAAATGCCTGTAAACCAACTGTAAGGGCCAGGATGATGACATAAGCCCTCTGGAGTGAAACAAGTCCTCACCTGGACCTTCGAACATCTGCCAAGTGTATGGTGCAAGTGTGGAGTCGGTAGGGCATAGTGAACTAGGTGTATCATCCTCATCCAAAAGGTGGAATACGAGCAACCAATGAGTGGTGTTGGGGATCCATGAAGTACTCTCTATTATATTGGAGGTCCATGGGTCTCAACACTCACCCTACAATTGCTAATGTGGCCTTCTGGAGGGTTGGGACCCCGTATAGGGAGACCAAGCCCTAAATGGAAACCCACCTACAATCCTGCATAAGATCCAATGTGTCCCCTTGCCCTCCAATACAACGCATCATTAGAATAATAAAGTAAAAGAGCTTACAAGTCATGGAATCAATGGGCACTTCATGGTGGCATGCCCTCCCATAGTGGCCTTTGGCATGTACAAGTGTCTCCAAGCACAATGAGGGGGCAGTTAATCAAGGACCCTATTAGGTGGTATCAAGTTTCAACCTTTAAAAGGGGTGAGAAAGGAGTAGTAGCTTCCTTTTGGTAGTGGCCGGTAAAATTGATTAGGGAGTGGTGGGTTCCTTCCAATGGTACCTGGAGAAACAAAAAGAGGTGGTAGTCTCCAGCAAGTAGGAGTTTGCGCACTAGTAAGAATCTATGCTAGTGCAAGACGTAAAAGAAAATTTTGTTTATAATAATAAGAAGAAGACAGAGACAATAGTAGTGGTGGTTTTTCCTAGTTGGTTTTCACCTAATATACGATGTCTCTATGAGTTGATGTGTTGTATTCTTATGGTTCACATGTCTTTACGATTAAATGTCGTTCATGGATTATTGCTTATGCTTAGATCTACAGCATAATGTGTTGTTAATTAAATGATGGTTCAAATAATATTGCAAATAAAAGTATAAATGGAATAAAATTTGATTCAGCACGAAATACTGATTCACCCTTCCCCCGCAGCCCTCTTAGTATTTCTAACACTTCACAGTTTCTTCACTTTAGCATCCACAATGATAAGGATAAAACCATAATCATAATGTCCAGAGGACTGAATATATATTTTTATTAATAATTAAATCTTGCAAGATATGATGTATGTCGCCAAGAAGACCAGCAATGATGACATAAATAACTTTGCTTAGTCTTAATCAGGTAATAGCGTTGGGTATATTGCATCATTCCCTTTGGATCTTTCTTCCTTTTATTCTCTTTTTGAAATTTGGCAAAGTTCTGCATGTATTGCTAAAATAGATGAAATCAAACTATATGGATATCACAATACTCACTTAGAAATATGAGTAAGGATATGCTTGCAAACAGAAACACGTGTGCTGCCATAAAGAACATCCACGATGTACACAAAATGATCCTGAGCAAAAACAGTTCACTACGTCATTTCAATAAAAATATGCAATCATATAGCTATTTGTGATCATATATTTTCAGTTTTCAAAATATTACAAAGAACCAAAGAAAAATCTACTAGTAACTATTTCCAAATCAAATTAACTCATCTGCCAATTTGTTTACTATTCTTCCTTCTTAGCATTTGGCCTCAAATTTTTGGAGTAAACTAGCAAAAAAGTTAAGGAAAGGTAAGTTGATGATTAGAGTCCCCTCAATCCACATACCACTAAATCAATACATTCAGACGCAGTAGTCAACTTGGTTTCATAAAAAGTCACAAAAACCATGTTGTTATTAAAAAACTAATGCTTCTGCATTTTTGTCAGTAAAACAAACACGCAAAATCGCCAATATCTACTCTGCATTTTCTTTGGCAAATCGAAAATGCAAAATTATTTCAGACAGTAGGGAAAGAGTTTAACCTCTGACAAAAAATAGAGAACAAGAGCTTGAAAACTGCAAGACAGAACACACCCGCAATGTTCCATGGGAAAAAATAATATAAATGTGCACAGCCAATTGTTACATACAAATTTTTAATAATTCCAAGCTCTTAAAAAGCATGATTATTACTACAGAAATTGTTGACACTAACATTGTTTCTATATGTATTTTAGCTAAAGTGAATTAACGTAACAAAATAATCAATTCGAATCATAGGTCATTAGATCTGTTGGCATCATAATATTTTGCTAGGGCCACAATTAGCAATTTTTAACCCTCATGACAAATTAGAGATTAATTAGTGTCGATCTAGAATGGAAAGATAGAAATTGTAGCTTGTAGAATTGAGGCTTCTGTGATCCATATCAAGTTTACGAGAGATTTTTCGGCGAAAATCACATGAAATATCATTTGTGAAGGATATCCCTCAAATCAGTGAAGGATCCGATCGACCCTAAAGATATGAAAGGGGTATATATTATCCCTTGTTGGTGAGACTGGTCGCTCCATTAATCAAAGGATTAGTGAGCACACAGCTGACCTTAAGCATAGGAGAGCAAAGTCTTCCACTTTAGCTGAACATGGGGAAAAAACCAATCATCATGTTTGTATTGAGGAGGCTAGTGTTATTGCTAGAGTTTTGCAGTTCCATCATCGGAAATTTAGGGAAGCTCTTGAGATTGAAAAGAGGCCGAGCAATCTCAATAGAGAGGATGGCTGGAAAATCAGTAGGTGTTGGGCGGCAGGCCCCAGCACTCTCTTCCTAGTCGCTTCCACGCCCCCCCCCCCCCCCCCCCCCCCCCCCCCCCCGCATTTTTTGGCTCCTCTAATTTATTTATTTTTTATTTTTTTTAACTGTTAGATAATATTAAATTAATTTAACATATACAATTATTTTTTCTGATTAATTAAAATATTTTATTCTTTCCACCCCTTGGCTTATTTTAATATTTTTATAATATTAGTACCTTTTATAACTATCTAGGATCTTAATTAAAAAAAATTCTTTTTTTCTTTTTTTTTTTGAGGTTAATTTAACAATTAGATATTTAATTTAACTTAATATTAATTTCTCGTTCTAATATGTATTTATTATATTCTACCTTTTAACTAACTATTAACTTAACAACCTATTAAAATTACTTTATATATACATATATAGATATATATATATATATATATATATATATATATATATATATATATATATATATATATAATTTATACAAAGAAAGGTATCTTAATATAACTAACTTCCATTTAAATTATTAAATAACTCATAATTTTTTATATATTTAATACCCTTTTTAACTAACTATTAACTTAAACACCAATTAAAATTATTTTATATATATATATATAAAAGCATGGTCACCTAATATAACTAACTTCCATTTAATTTATAAAAAAAAATTATGACCCTGGTCCAAGAGTCAAAATTAGCCATTGGTCAAGTTAGCTATTGGAGACTCTGCTCAAACTATTTAACATGCTAAGCTAGTCTGTTTCTTCAACTTGTCCTGACGATGAACCACACTGGTTGGTTCGAAACGCGTCGACAAATGATATTTCATGTGATTTTCGCCGAAAAATCTCTCGTAAAATTGTAGCTTGTAGACAAGCCTATCTATATTGCTTGTAATCATGCCTATCAATGTTTGCACATCTCCATGACTAGATGGTTGCAAATATAGGTACAGCTGCAAGGTTTTAGAAGTTTACTATCCAAACTGAAGTGCTAAAAGGCCAACCTAGCGATGAGAGGCTGGAAAGAGAAGTGTCAAGTCATCACAAACGAAATACCAATAAATAAATGTTGCCAATTATATTGCTTGATCTTTATCTAGTGCTACCTTAGGGGTCATTCATCAATGCTTTTGCAACCCCTAAACTGCACTCTAATTGATCAGCCAACTCAAACGCTGAACCAATCAGTCAGTCCACACACTGGACCAACTGATTTGAGCTAGTTTCGATCCAGATTCTAAATTAGTCCCCATCCTAGCAAACCCATTTGCACAACAATTTGGTCAAAAAAAATGGTTCAATCAGCTCTTCAACTTGAATTTCTAACCAATTCGAATGTGGTCCCACTCTGGCCCTTAGCTGGTCTTGTTTCTAGTTTCGGTCCATATACCATTGTCACTAATGCCATTTTTTGTACCAAATTAGTAGGCCATTAATTATCCCGCAATGGTTGTTAGGATAGGGTATAGCTAATCTATCCCTAGCACCTATAAATCCTACTTCTCACCTTTTGATACCCTTAATAAACCCAAAGCCCTATTAGCTGGGGACCCTCCAAAATTGTCTTTAAGTCACCAATTGTATCTTACCTTCTTTGTGACATAAGTTGTTGATGTGACTAGTGTTGTCAAATGATTTCAACTTCTTTCATTGGCTTGATTGACTACCTCCGTTTCTTGGATCTCATGTGAATGTTTATAACCGAAGGTTGTTTGATCTTTACCTTGAGTTAAATTTTGATTTGATAATCTTTGAGTCTCCTTAACTTGTTTTATGCCATGTGTTAGAAAACACTTAGAAATTAACCTACAGTTTAGAAATTTCTTGTAGGAATTTCATCAAACACTTCGTTTACACAGGTAACTGTTCCAATTAAATTACTTTGAAATCTTGCATACTACTTAGCAAAACAAAGGTCTGATTTTTATGAAAAGCAACATAGAAGACAAATCTGAACTTGAAATCAGCAAATTGTAACCAGTAGACTCATCAACAAAACTCAGAATTTTGGACAAATTGTCACTGGAAAAACCTAGAGGGAAAACCAATGCAAGAGGGAGATTTTATTATTCTTAGAGCTCTCAGAAAAATTCTTTACAGTAGAGAAATTCAACAGAAATAACAGCAACTTATCTCAACCAAATAGCAGCCCCTTTTACTCAAAATTCGTGCCACAAGAGCTCCTCGAATTCTGTGCCAAACTCTGCCCATAATTCCATACAATAATATGGTCTACTACAACAATAAGTGCAGCAGCTCCTCTATTATGAATATAATATATAAAAATAATAAAAATAATATAAAATAATAATAATTAGTTAACTGAAGAGGCATGTCTTAAAGGACATGAACATTCATGAATGGGCACCTGCCTAGGTACATAAGTGGGCCCTCATTTGTAATATCTAATATATCATCTAATATCTTTTGTACATTCAACAATTTTTATATAAATATATTACTTGTCTTATTATGGATACTTTTATATTCCAGATATTCTGAATATTTCATTGCATGTACGAAACATGTTTTCTACATTCGCATCAAAGCCACATTCTCCGATCTTGCCCTCTGGAAATCAATTCTTCGTCATTGTTGTTGAGAATTGAAGTTTTTAGCCGCAAAAAGTTGTTTGAAGATTCTTCATTCAGCCATCACGCCTTTGGCCATTAAATAAAAAAGAAAAAATAAATTATAATATGTATATATATTATAAAGAGTTATTGAAAAAAGAGTCACAATATATATGAAGAGTGTATATATATTAAAAAAAATTATAAAAAGAAAAATTCAAAATATAAATTTAAAAAAAAAAAGTTATATAAAAAATAACATAGAAAAAAAACAAATAAAAATATTGTATTAAAAAAAATAAGAATGGCCAAGGCCTCCACCCACCAAGCAACCACCACCATGGAATCCAACTAGCCACCACCCACGACCCGCCACTGAATCCAACAAGCCACCACCCACGACCCGCCACTGAATCCAACCAGCCACCACTCACGACCCGCCACTGAATCCAACCAGCCACCACCCACGAGACGGTCAGCCAAATCGATCCGCAAACGCCATCCCGTCAACCTTGCGGGAGCCATGATCACCAATTCCAAGCACCACACATCTGTAACCCACCTCCATGTAGCCATTTTGCTGTGACAGACGTCATCGCGCAGAAGTCGTGTTAATTTTACATAACAATGGTATTTTCTAGGTTTTAGCACAATTTACTTCAATGTTCCTTATCACCCAATGAAAATTTCCAAATATATTCAGTAGCGATCACATTAACTTAAACACATTGATAGTAAATGCAGCTAAAACATATAAACATGTGCATAAGACAAGCCAAGACAAGAGGACACAAGATATGGCGGATGCCAGGGACAAACCCAATGTGGGGAAACCCTTTGATGAAATCTTCTTATTATTCTTCAATAGTTTAGCAGAGAGAGAAAGAGTACAAATATCATAATTGCATGCCCAAAAAAGTCCTGCCAAATCAGCAGTCAATGCAGCGCTAACCAGAAACTGCCCCAAATGCCCTCCAACCATCTCGGTCAATAGCAGAAGATTTCGGCTTGCCAAGGGAGTCAAGGTCAACCCAAAAACAGCTCAGTCAACCCAGTCAAAGTCTGCTGTAATTTCTACGGTCAAACTAGAAAGTCAATGCCGTAGTCAACGCGGTCAAACAATGCCCAAACACCTCAAAAATCATGCCAATCAATGCGGCCTCAAGAAATCGGAATTCTTCCCTCCAAAACGAAGTCAACGCATGGTCAAACAGTCCAATTCAACGCTGCCCTAATATCTGAAATTTTTGGCCTCCGAAACTAGTCCAGAAATTCGTCCTCTTCCACATGTGCGAAGTATAGAATCCTTCAAGTTGTACAAACCAATCAAGAGAGGAGAGAGAAGATGATGTGATGAGTTGAGATGATGTCCAAATGAGAGAGAGGTCACTCCTATCTATACACTTCGTTGAGGGTGAGGAGACACATCCATTGGGCTTCTTGAGCCTACATTTGACTAACGCCGACCTTGACAATTTGTCCATGAGAAACAATAAATTCAAAATTCCATTTCCACTTGTCATAATGAGATGATCTTTATATCAAAGTTGGACCTCTCGAAAAGAGGAATCCAATGCAATAATCATCTCCATCATATGAGTTGTCCTCAGGTGGAAGTTGGCCCTAGTTGCCAATTTTAATACTCCCTCTCAACTAGGGAGTGTTATGAACATAAATTATGTAAAAATAAATGAAAATAGATAATAAATAATAATCATAATAATATAAATATAATAATAAATAAAAGCAAATTAACTGATGGTTAGTTAGTTAATAATGAAAAGACATGTCTTAGAGACATGCTTGTTTGTGAAAGGGTACTTACCTGGCTATATATACAGGACCCTCATTCTCATTTGTACTCATTCTGCATCAATTTTTTATATAATAAACAATTTACATTTACTATCCTACAATGGATGTATTTGTCTACGAAGTATTTTAATATTTATGTTGTGTATATGACTTTTGGTCATTACATTGGTATCAGATTGATCCTCTACTCGCTCAACTGTTGCACAAAGGCATATTCTCTGATCCAGGTCTTTGACCGTCAAATTCATCAACATTGTTGTTGTTAAAGCATTTCGCTGCAAGAATTTGGAGTTTCTCCATTTCGCTATCAAGCATTTGGCCATTCAATAATAATAATAATAATAAAATTAATATATATGGAGAGAAAATAAAAAGTCAATAAACAAAGATTAAAAAGAAATAAAGGAAAAAGAAAAAAAAGTACATATAAAGATTACAAAAATAAGATATAAATAAATAAATAAATAAAAAAGGTTATACATCATTGATAAAAAGTGCATGATAAAGTTAAGAGAGAATATTTCCAAATATATTTAAAACTTACGTAAGAGAAGAAATAATATTATCTTGATTCTTCATTAAGTGGTTGACAAGTTGTGGTTTTAGAAACCCATGATAAGTGCCCATGGTATTTTAAAAGTAAAAGAAAAACAAAAGGAATACAAAATCTCTTTATGTGAATGGTAAGTTTTACTTTTATGTGGAAAACGTTAACGAAGGTTTTAGAAACCAACCCATGGTATTTTAAAAGTAAAAGAAAAACAAAAGGAATACAAAATCTTTTTATGTGAATGGTAAGTTTTACATTTTATGTGGAAAATGTTAACAGAGGTTTTAGAAACCAACCCATGGTAATTGCCCAAGGTATTTAAAAAGTAAAAGAAAAACAAAGGGAATACAAAATTTCTTTATGTGAATGGTAAGTTTTACTTTTTACGTGGAGAACATTATACAAGTACAAAACGGGTATTATTAAAAAAAGTTACAAAAGGAGACAATATCAATTAAGAGTTTACGTTAGAGTGAAGTTGAATTAAAGTTTAAAGAGTTATATGAAATTTAAAAAATAAATACAAAGGACAATAAGATATTTAAAAGAAGTCAATTGAAACAATATTTAAATATTCTTTTTGAAGTACAAGAGGAAAAAAACGTAAGTAGAATTATATAAAAAGAATACAAAAGAGTTTTTAAATATTAAAGATAATAGGAAATTGGATTAAAAGAGTTTTGAAGAATTATAAAAAATAATATATTAAAAGGACACTTTTAAAGGAGGCTTGAAGTACAAAGTCCAAAGGAACTTTAAATAAAATATTTTAAGTCATCTCGAAAAAACAAATGAGCAATCATTGAAAAAAAAAAGATGGAGCTCAATTCTAAAATGACAAAGGAAGAAAGGTTTTCCTATAATGGTTAAGATTTTCCTATAATGGTCTTTCAGTTACAGATCACGGAGTAATTACATTAAAAGAAAGTAACAAAGGAATAGAAATTAATGTCGCCACAGCCCAAACAATGATAAAAATTAAATCAACATCAACTTGGCAAATCAATTATTAATTTCAGAGATAAGCATTGGTGTAAAGAAAAACATTTTTGACCAAAACGAGTATGAAATTAGTGATCTACAAGTGACAATAGGTCATTATGACTACATATTTCAATTTCATGTTGTAAGGACGGATAAAAACACTGACATCATACTCGGTCAACCCTGGTTTAAGGATTTGGACACATTCATATTAAACATAAAAAAACAAGTTTTGATGTTTCCTTATAAAGGGAAGATGATCATGTTTCGAAACATAACAAGTAAATCAAAATCAATAAATCGTCATTAGAAGACCTTAAGGATATCTCAGATTTGATGTTTCAAGATAACGAAAAAACTATATCAAAGAAGCAAAAAGAGTTTGAAGAAGTCATCTGCAGCAAAGACGAAGAAACTTTGTGCCTCAAGAGATCACCAAGAAAAGCTACTCGAACAAGTCAAGAAAGCTAAAACATCAAAGAAAGAACTCAAGGAGCATTTATTAGAACAAGAAAAAGAAAATTTACGTTTAAAGAGCCTTAACCAAACATTAATAGAACAAATCAAGTGTTTAAAAGACGAGAAGCGTGAAGGCCAAAATAAAGTTGACTCAGATAATGAGGAATGCTTAGGTCTCAAAAATCATAATCAAAATTTGCTCAAACAGATTAAAAAACTTAAGGACGAAAAGAAGTCATTAACGAATAGGTTCAAAGAACTTATCACAAAGGAAGCATCAAAATCTCCAGATGTAGCAGTCCAAACTGAAGAAACAGAGATCAAGACAACTAATCTCGCAGTTCAGGCAAATCCAAACCCTATTGAAGTAAAAAACGTACTAAAAGGTTGTCGTTCAAACAGAGGACAACGCAAATAAGGATTCAGTAGTTAAGTCAACAACAACAATGCCTGATGGAAATCAGTAAACTGTCATAAAAACGTTAAAGGAAGTTCAAACAAGAAAAACTCCTTATCTACATCTGAATCACAAGAGTAGACACCTTAATCAATCTACAAATTTGTATCACTCTGAACATAAACAACAAACTTATGTTACAAAGAATATTGAAGTGAGCTCAATTCAGTCTACTAATAACAATTTGTTACCAAATTTCAGTGATCAGAAGATTCCACGGAAAGTTAATTTAGGATGGTCCGATCCATTCCCAGTAAGACAATTTTATATATCAGTCCAAGGATCATATCAACTTGTATCGACAAAGATGATTGTTCCGAGACGAGAAGACATTCGTAGCAAAAAATATATAAAGTAGAAGACATTCGTAGTAGAAAAGAGATCAAGCCCTTTCATCAACAAGCTTTGAAGACAAATCTTTTTGAAGGAGAAGGCAATGTTATGAACATAAATTACGTAAAAATAAATAAAAACAAATAATAAATAATAATCATAATAATATAAATATAATAACAAATAAAAGTAAATTAACTAATGCTTAGTTAGTTAATAATGAAAAGGCATGTCTTAGAGATATGCCTGTTTGTGAAAGGATACTTACCTGGCTATATATACAGGACCCTCATTCTCATTTGTACTCATCCTACATCAATTGTTTATATAATATACAATTTACATTTACTGTCCTACAATGGATGTATTTCTCTACTAAGTATTTTAATATTTACGTTGCGTATATGAATTTTGGCCGTTAAAGGGAGAATTCCACCTACCAATCCATCTGTCATCATTTCATCCTATCATCATATACCATCCCTGCCATTACTACCTTGTACTGCTCTACTCTGCTAAACCATGAAGTAATAATGAAGAAGTAATCAAGAGTGAGTCATAAGATCATACCTCTCTCCATTGACTAAATCCAGTCTTTGATCCCAGATCAAGTTGTTGAACACCATGCATCTTAGTCATAGGGAGTACGACAGTACACGATGTGTCCATCGGTAGTGCTATGGTCCCTAGCCTTCTTTTCCCAACTCATTGGCCAGATGAGAGGTACTTTCCATGAGTCCCGGACTCTATGGGTAGGATGTGTGTCGGGGCATCAGCAGGACCATAGGATAAGGTAAGCCACTCATACTATGCATATGTCAATCGTAGGGGAAGGTGAACCACTCACCCTACATGCATGTGTCTGGGTAGGGGAAGGTGAACCACTCACCCTACATGCATGTGTCCGGGTAGGGGAAGGTGAACCGCTCATCCTACACACATCTCAACCATAATGGGGTATCACAGGGGAAGGTGAACCACTCACCCTGTATACAACGCACCACTAGGGGAAGGTGAACCATTCACCCTATGGTTGCTCAAACCTCCAAGAAGTACCCCAAGCTCCCAAGAGCTACTAAAGATCTGTGTTCAACTCATACGGGGCCCTCATAGGAGGGTCGTTCCACGACTCCAAGTTTCTCTCGAAAGGTTAAGAATTTGACCTTCCCAAGAGGCTTCATGAGAATGTCTGCAACCTGCTCATCTGTCCTAATGTGTTGGAGCCTTATTGCTCCCCATTGTACCATATCCCAGATAAAGTGGTACCTAATATCAATGTGCATGGAGCAGTCGTGAAACACGATATTCTCTGATAAGTGTTTCCCACTCTAGTTGTCGCAGAAGGTCACAATGGTATCTCACGTGCTCAAATAGCTCACTGAAGAGCTGCCTCAACCAAACTACTTCACAACAGGCCATACTCGTAGTAATGTATTCGACCTCAGTGGTGCTTAGTGCAACTGATTTCTGCTTCCTGCTCATCCAAGATATAGAAGCAGACCCCAAAGAGAAGCATCACCAAAACGTGTTCTTACGATCCACCACACTGCGAACCCAGTCAGTATCTGTATATCCATGTAGCCTCATATTCCCGGCAGTGTATCTCAGTCCATAATGGATTGTGCCTCAAAGATATCTCAAGAGATTCTTGGCAGCAATCCAATGAATGTGATGAGGCTCGACAATATATTGACTCAATGTATTCACAACGAAGCATATGTCAAGACGGGAGGTTGACCAAAAACATCAGGGCCCCCACAAGTTGATGATACTCAATAGGGTTTGCCAATCCAAGCCCAACAGCACCTCCACATCATAGTTGCAGGAATCGCCCCCCCCCCCGGATCCTAAGCCGGAATCGCGTCCCGTACGGAAGCGTTCCGGAACCTCCAGGCGAAGCGCGATTCCGGTTTTTCTGAAGCGCGATTCCGGTTTTTAAAAACGATTCCTGGAAATTAGGTGGCGTTGCCCCGGATCCGCGCTTCGGAGGGCGCTTCGGGCATCCGGAAGCGCCACGCTTCGGGCCCGGAAGCGCACGCAACCCGAGCGCTTCGGAGGGCGCTTCGGGCATCCGGAAGCGCACGCAACCCGAGCGCTTCGGAGGCGCTTCCGGAAATTTCCGCGCGGGTCGGTTTTAAACTTAAATTTTTTTTAATTTTTTTTAAAGTTAACTTGAGTTTGCATTGAGGGGGTGGGTTAGGGTGAGGTTAGGGTGAGTTTAGGGTGAGTTTAGAAAAGAATAAAGCCCCCATTCTCTTCTCATTTTCTCACTTTGAGTTTATGAGAGTTGGAGAAGATAAGAGAGGAGAGGAGAAGAGAAGAGAGGAAAGGAGAGGAGAAGAGAGGAGAGCTTGGAGGAGTGAAGAAGGAGGAGCTAGGAGAAGGAGGAGGAGCTTGGAGCAAGAGCTTGGAGGACTTCATCTACAAGAGCTAAAGAGGTAAGTTCAAACCCCAAACTCCCTTGTTTTTTTGAAAAAAAAATTGTATTTTTCTCCTCCCTCTCCTACTCTTTCCCATTGTTTCTACTTGCTCCTTTATTTACAGGTTGTCCACCACCTATATCCATATTCCAAGATGGTGTTTTTTTGGCTTCTATGTATCATTCCACTCTTGGTTTTAATGATGGCAAGGGTGAGGAATAGAGGGGAAGAGGAAGGGGATGAACTTGGTCCTAATAGTAGTGACCCAATGTATGATGAGGAGGAAGGGTTTGAAGACGAAGAGGATGAACTTGAAGGGGACACTGAAGCACAAGATGGGAAAGGTACATCAACACCCTTGTGGAACTATGTGACCAAACTTGAAGGGGGAAAGGGTGGTGGATCTTACAAATTTGTGTGCCCTCATGGTTGTCATGGAGGAAAACCATATACGGGTTCATATACCCGTCTGAGGAGGCATCTTTGTGGGGTGCTGGACAGTGATGAAAAAAAGGGTTCTGTGGGGGTACAAATTTGCCCAAACATTTCAACTGAACAAAGAAAAAAATACATCCAAATAGAGATGGCTGCACAACAAAAAAACAAGAAACAAAAAACTCATTCTGAATCAAGTGCAACCTCTAAATTTGGTAGTTGCCCATCTCCTCATGGTACTTCTGCAACCTCTGGAGGTAGAAAAACAATAGGGGATTTCCTTAATGTTGCTGGGAGGGATGATGTGGATGGAAAGATAGTCCGTTTTCTTTGTGCTTGCGGTGTACCATTCAATGTGCTTCGCTCTCCCTATTGGCATGACATGGTAAAGGCCATCAATGAAGCCCCAAAAGGATACAAGGCCCCCAACTATGAGAAAGCTAGAACAATGTTATTAGAAAGAGAAAAAGCTAAGGTTCAAAGAGCTTTGACACGTTTTACACATGAGTGGGTGGATTCTGGGGTATCCATTGTATCAGATGGGTGGACAAATATTAGAAACCAACATTTGATAAATGTTCTTGGTGTTTCTTCTAGTGGTGCAGTATTTATTGCATGTCATGACTCCTCCTCCATCAGTGCAACTGCACAAAACATTGCAGATCTCCTATTGAAATCAATCGAAGATGTTGGTCCGAATAATGTGGTTCAAGTGATCACTAATAATGCAGCAAATTGTAAGGCAGCAGGAAAAATTATTGAGCGTACTCATCCACACATCTTTTGGTCTGGGTGCCTGGTTCACACATTGAACCTTTTGATGCATGATATTGTGAAACACAAAGATTGTGGGTGGATTGCTGAGGTTTACAGGAAAGGGAAGCAGCTCATTAAATTCATCACAGGGCATACAAGGGTAAACTACTTCTATGGCACTTACTCCAAGTTGCAATTGCTTAAAATTGCAAAGACAAGATTTGCTAGTTATTACCTCACCTTTAGGCGGCTAGTGAGGGTGAGACAAGCTTTAACTAATCTGGTGTGTGCTGAAACATGGGATGAAATTAACACTGACACAGATGGTGCTAATGTAGTCAAGGACACTGTTCTTGACAGTTACTTTTGGTCACAGGTTAAATATGTTTTGCAATTCACCAAACCAATTTATTACATGATCAAGTTTGCAGATTCAGATCGACCAGTAATTGGGGAGGTGTATGAGCAAATGGATAGCATGTTGGGGCAGATTAAAGACATTGTTGAGCCTAGAGATACCACCTTGTACAATTATATTCGTGTAGAGGTGCAAAACCGATGGGAAATGCTAAATATTCCATTGCATGCATTAGCATATGTTTTGACACCTAAATACTATCATCCATCATGGCTTTCAACACCAGCACCTGGGGGGGGAAGCAGGAAAAAACCACACCAAGATAGAGAGGTTCACGAAAAATATATGGCTGTATTGAGTAGATTAATCCCTGATGATGAGGAGGCTGCATTGGTACGGAGACAGGTGAGCAACTATACGCTCAACACTGGTCCATTTGGGAGCATGCATGCAATTCAAGATCGAGAGCATTTTTCTGCTCTTGAGTGGTGGAACATGCATGGAGGGGGTACTCCACTTCTACAAAGTTTGGCATTGCGGGTGCTATCACAGGTGGTAAACACTTCTTCTGCAGAGAGGTGTTGGAGCTCTTATTCTTTCATCCACAGTGTTAAAAGGAACAGGTTGAATTTAGACCGGGCAGAGAGCTTGGTTTATGTTCATTACAACTTGCGATTGTTGTCCCATTACTGTGAAGATGCAAAGTCTAATAAAGACTTGTTGATTTGGGACAAGAATCTAGAGGAGCCCAATTTGGAGGATGGAGTGTTGCGACTAGAGCAATTAGAGGATGCTCTTATCCAGGTATGTCCATTGTGGTATGAATTTTCCAATTTTCCCTTATAAAGCATTTCTCTAATTCATGTTTTTAATTTTTTTGTTAACTAGTGTTTTTTTTTTTTGCATGAATTTTTTGAGCGATTCTAGGATGATGATGACCGTGTTGATATGCCACCACCCCCACCCCCATCTGGTCCCTTGGTTCCTAGGTTCCATGGTTCAACACCAACAGCAGGGGGTTCTTCTTCATCAGTTCCAGTGCCACGACTTACACAGGGACCATCTTCTTCATTGCCACCACGTGGAGGCCCGCCATCACGTTCTATTCGTGGTGGAAGGAGGAGAGATTAGTAGATATATTCACAATCTACTTCTTTTTGTCATAGATTACTCATTAGACTTGTAGACTTGTGAATTTGAATTTTGAACCTTTTTGGCTTGGCGGTGACCAAGTGACATATTTTGTAAACATTATTATTTGAATTTTGGACATGACAAATGTTGACAGTTGCTCACTTGCTAGATAAATCATAATATGCTCTATGTTTTATGTTTTATAATATGCTTAAATGTTTTATGTTTTATAATATGCTTAAAAATTTGATGTATGTTTGTAATAGCTAGAATATAGATGATTGTTGTACATACTAGTAACTACAATGGAATCATGGATGCCATATCTATCTTGATTTATGCAAAAATATGCATGTTTTCATGTCTTCTACAATTAATTTGGTATTTGGGATGTTTGTTTTGAGTATAAATGCAAAAAAATATAAATATATATATATATATATATAGCAGACGCTTCCGCGGACGCTTCGCTTCCTAGATTTTTGGAAAATGACGCTTCCGCGCTCCGCGCTTCCGCTTCGCTCCCGCTTCGTGCAACATTGCTCCACATAGCTTCTTAAAGTTGAGCTCCATCGGAGTAGTCACGGGCTTGCAGTCCACCATCCCACATCTCTCAAGTAGCTTCACAATGTATTTTTCTTGAGAAAGGAAAATCTCACCTGCCTTTTGCCAGACCTCCAGCCCTAGGAAATAATGCATCAGTTGTAGGTCCTTCATCTCGAACTCGGAAACCAACTCCCTCTTGCATTGATGAATGGGAGGGTCATCACCTATCAAAAAGAGATCATCCACATAAAGGACCAGAATGAGAGGTCTGTCCTTTTCAACCTTGAAGTATAGGATCGGGTCAACATGCTTCATAAGATAGTTATCGATCCTCTCATTACAAGCCCTAGGAGCTTGCTTCAAGCCATAAAGGGTTTTCTTCAACCTGCATAAATGCGTCTCACGATCTTGAACCTCAAACCCCTCAGCTTGTTCCACATACACTTCCTCCTTAAGCAAACAGTGCAAGAAGGTAGTTTTGACAATCCATCTGATGAAGGTTCCATCCTTGCGAGGCAACAAGGGCTATGGTTGAACGGATGGTGGTATATCAGGCAACTGGTGCAAATATCTCATCATAGTCTACCATTGTTTTACGAAACGGCCGTACCGAAACGGAAACGGCCGTTTCGTTCCGAGTCAAAAAAAAAATTTGCGAAACGGCCTTTGACCCGGCTCGGTTGACCGGGTCAGCTATGACCCGGCCGAGTCAGCCAATGACTCGGCCGGGTCATAGCTGACCCGGTCAACCCGGCCGGGTCCCGTCAAAAAACGGCCGAGTCAATAGCAAACCGGCTGGGCAGCGATTTAAGTTAAAAAAAATTACTTTTTTGCTGATTTGGAGCTGAGGATGTGTGAAGATTAGTTGACAAGTTCTTAGCAGTAGAAGAAGTTGCAGATTGCAAGCTTGATTGAAGACACCAGTGACTCTTCCTCATTTAGGACATCAGTGACCTTGATCTTGATATAACAATAACCATGACAGTGACATTGATACGCACCAGTAATCTTGTTATATTACAGTGACCCTGTGGCAGAATCCTTACAGTGATGTTATCTCTATGACAATGATAGCAGAGTTGAGCTGAATCATTGCAAGCTACTAGGGTTGAGCACAATTCTTAATTCAGAATTTGGATTGGCTTGCTAGTAAAGGAGTTAAGAGTGATGTGTGACAGTCCCCTGTATAGCAATAACCTTGATATGGCAGTGATAGTTGGGCAGTGTGTGCAATGATAGTAGCATGTTTGATGTGGCAATAATCTAGCATAACGGTGACATTGATGTTGGATAGTGAAACTTGCTGATTGTCGGATTGACATGATTGATGACAGCGATATGTGATTGACGGTGATGATGACTGTAATGAAAATAGTGAGATTATGATAGTCCCTTCTTGACAGTAGTGTGCAAGCAACAATAACATGAGTGGAGGTGGCATAACAGAAACAGTGGCAGCAGTAGCAGCAACAAAGGACAGTTGGAGCAGTGGTAGCAGGGGCAGTATGAGGCTTGAGCTTAATGAGTCAAAAAAGGAAGTGGATCACCTCAAAAGCATGTTGCAAGAGGCAAACAATAAGGAAAGCACCTTGACAAACTAGCTCAAGGAAAAGGACCTTTTTAAAATATTTAAAATTATGTTTTTTTATAAAAAAAATAAATATTTAATGTATTTTTTACAACGACCGAGTCATTGAAATCGAGCCGGCCGAGTCATTGCCGTTTCCGTTTCCGTTTCCGAGTCGATCCTCGGCCGAGTCCGAATCCGAGTCCGTTTTGTAAAACATTGTAGTCTACTCCTTCCTCTTGAGAGAAGTCTTGAGCTACAAATTTGTCCTTGAATTTCTCAACACTCCCATTACCTCCATGTTTGAATTTGTAGAGCCATTTTGAAGTGACCACTGACTTGTCCTTGGGTCTAGGAATCACATCCCAAACATCATTCTTCATAATCAACTCATTTATTCCACTTTCATCTCATCCTTCCAAACTTGTTGCTTTACGGCTTCTCCGAATATACAAATCTCAGATTGTACAATGGTACTCATGGCAGCTAAGTATCCTTGGTACCTATTCGGCTTCATGCTTTCAAGAAATGTCCCCCTCAGTGCAACATGTTTCTCAGCATCTTCAAAAGTATCTTTGAGCCATAAAGTCCTTTTTCTTGAAGTATTGGGCTCACTAGGTGGTGGATCAATGGGATCCATCGGACCCTCAACATCGGGCATTGGTTCATCGGATGGAGGTTTATTCTGCTTTTCTGCACCAGCATCATCATTGTCCTTCCTTGGAATAGGAAGATTTCGAATCTTTGTAAGAGCAGAATCTTCATCGAAAGTGACATCATGACTTAATTCCACTTCTCTTTGACCACGCACATAGATTCTATATGCCTTTGAAGTTTCATTGTAGCCCACAAACATTCCATTCTTCCCAGATGCATCTAGTTTGTTTCTTTTCTCTTTCGACACATGAAAATATACAGGACAACCAAAAATTTTAAAATGAGAAACATCAGGTTTCTTAACGATGAATACTTCTTCGGGTGTCTTCAAGTCCAAAGCTTGATGTGGGCATCGATTTTGGACATACACAGTGGTGTTGGTTGCTTCACCACATAAGAACTTCCAAAGACCTTGATCATGAAGCATAGCACGGATGGCTTCTATGATAGTTCGATTCTTCCTTTCGGTAACACCATTTTGTTCAAGAGTATATGCAGTAGTGGTCTCCCTCTTAATGCTAGCTTCTCTACAATAGTCTTTGAATCCATTTGACTCATATTAGGTCCCACTATCGGTCCTCAATATTTTGATCTTCTTCCCTGTTTGATTCTCGACCAAGGCTTCGAAGGAGCGGAACCATTTGAACACTTCATCCTTCTTTAAGAAATAGATCCATGTTTTGCGAGAGAAGTCGTCCACAAAAATAGCATAATACAAATATCCACCCAAAGATGTCACGAGCAACATACCTGATAGATCAAAATGGACCAATTGAAGAATATTGGTGGTTTGAGTCTCAGTTGAGGGGAATGGTTCCCTTGTACGTTCTCCAGGTTCAATCCCTGATAAACACGTTCATAACTTAAGTTTAATTCAGGCATCCTTGTGACCATCTTCCTTAGATCGGGTAAGGCTTTGAAATGAAGGTGAGGAAATCTTCGGTGCCATAATTCGGATTGAAGAGAAGTATCACAAGTCATTGCTCCCAACGGCCTTCTTGTAATGTTCCTAACGAGGAAATTTAGTGATACACAAAGCAAATAAACAAACCAACATCCAGAAATGAGATACAATCAATAAACACCCATGAAAGCACTGGAAATAGAGAATATTTGAGACATTTTATTAAATCTTTCTGGGGCAAATACAACACTGATGGAATGGTGCACCTGGGCATGTCTCCAAGGACAAGCGTGACAAAACCCAGGTGAGAAAATGACGATCCTAGAGCTGCTCAACTGATGCTCCAGAGGTGCTCTACGCTAGCCAGAAAATTGCATTGCCTGCTGGAAAGGATGTGATGGAAACCCTACTTCCTATGCTCAAAAAATTCTACAACTCCAGTTCCCGGCTCCTCAACAAAAACCCGCCAAAACCCAGGAAAGGTTTGGCCTAGTTCAGACCCCTGAAAATCGACCTCCAAGGACCACGTCCTCCTCCTCACACTGACAATCTCGGCCTGTCTGGAATTGGCTGGGAAAGCCCTCCAAATCTGCCCCAAACACTGAGATGATATCCCCTATGGCTTTCCTCCCTTCTCTCAACTGATCCCAGCTTCATAGCTCTCTCCACCAACTCCCACATGAGCCTCAGAATGGCCCTCTATGTAGTCCACAAAAGTTGCAAGTCGAGTTGCCCACATGCAGCAACCTCCTGCTCCCAAACTCCTCGCAAAGGTTGATCCTCTATTGACTCCAACTCTCCAAAGTTTCCCGGCAAGTGTTGCCTAGATGAACTCCCAATCACCTCTGTATGTTTCCCTTTCTGCGTGTTCCAGAAATACGCTCTGTTGGTTCGAAGGCTGAGTGATATGGCCACAACTCTCCTCTGGTTCTCCTCAAGGTAGTGTGCAATGCCTTCCTAAGGTGGCACTCTAAGTCCCCCGAAGGAAAGGTTGAGTCTCCCGCCTGAGAAACTCGATGCTAAATAGCCAGGTAACTTGACTAAGCAACTTGAGCAACACAAGTAAATTCAATGTGCAAAAACGAATGCCTCAATTGAGGAGCTCTTCCTCCTTATATCTTCGTGGGCCCTCCTTCCCTCATGTCAACCCCTCTCCAAGCCATTCGATTCCCCTCCAAGGAAATTTGAACTGCCCAAGTGCGTTTTCCCACGTGGGCGGTCCCCACCTTCCACTAGCAATCTAATTCAGCCTTCCTTTCTCCTAAGTTCCTAAGTAAAAAATGCTTGGGTTCTTTTACCTATCAAAATTTATACAAAATTGTGGAGAGACCAAAACCTGTTACAAATTTATTTGGGAAGGGACATCACATTCCTCCCCTCCTAAATGTTGCTTTCCCTCAAGCAACAGTAGTGCTAGGTGCTCAAAAATGTGATCACCCTCCCATGTGGCATCCTCATCCGACAGGTTCTTCCAACGCACCAAAAACTCCCTAATGGTCCTTCTCCTCAACTTCCTGGAAAGCAACAATAGTGCTAGGTGCTCAAAAATGTGCTCACCCTCCCATGCGGCATCCTCATCCAACAGGTTCTTCCAACGCACCAAAAACTCCCTAATGGTCCTTCTCCTCAGCTTCCTCTCCCGAGTCTCCAAAATGGCCTCAAGCTCCAAAACCAGATGGCCCTCATCATCTAGTGGGGGTAACTCTACTGCTATTGTCACCTGTTGTCCCAACACCTTTTTGAGGCATGAGACATGGAAGATGTTGTGAATTCTGCTCCCCTGAGGCAGCTCCAATTCGTAGGCCACCTCTCCAACTCGTTTGGTTGTAACTTCTCGGCCCCTTTTTGCTTCAAGGTCGACTGTCTGTATGGTTGTAACCGGAGATACACCAAATCTCCCTCCTCAAAGTGTCTCTCAGTTCGGTGCCTGTCAACATACATTTTCTGCTGATTTTGTGTTGTTACTAAGTTGTCCTTGAGAGCCTTGAGAATGTCTTGGCTCTCTAGGATCCATTCTTTGGCCTGTGGGGCCTAGCTATCTCAAAAACCAATGTCAACAAAAGATATTGCATCATAACCATACAAGGCACGAAAAGGAGTCATACCAATGGACATGTGATGGGTGGTGTTGTAGCAATACTCG